>CM021765.1:128082329-128448090 GCA_011076525.1 Nettapus auritus | reverse complement strand
TTTTTTTTTTTTTTTTTTTTTTTTTTTTTTTTTTTTTTTTGAGAAGCTATGGCATCTTTTCCAAGGTCAATGGTACAGACATGTTCATCCCAACATAGTCAATCGTATTAAAAACAAATCCTGTATGGGAATTACTAGTTACATAACCTAGGAAACCTTTTATTAAGGACCAGTTGTTGTAACTTCCAGTGTATATAAATCATCACTGCTCTACTGGTTTCAACATGTGCACATCAGTTTGTGCCAGATGAGCATCTGGCCCCAAATGTTCAGTACATGCTTCTCAAGATGCTATTAGGAGTGCAGTGAGAGAAAAGGATTATGTTAAATGCTTGTTTATTTCTGTATTGGTTGATTCACAAGAGATGCACTGAGAAAAGCAAATAAATTAACATATGTTCCTGTTTTTCCTCTCTAGCTCTTTCAGTGTTTCTTTTGCTTGGATTTCAGAACAGGGAATCCTGGAATAGAGAAACTGCTTGTATTGAATTTCTTGTATTGCTTATATTGCTTGTATTGGCTTATAGGACCTATCTCATTTTGTACAATGTTACATCTAAAAAGGATCTGCTGAATTCCTTGAGAGTAATGAGTTACTGGGTACGACTTTGAACTCAGTGTCTAATAGTACATGTATAATAACTTCAGTAGCGTGCCTTACATAGCACAGAGGAATAACAAGGCTGTTGTGCAGAACAGTACAGAGTCTGAAACAGGAGTAAGGAGTTTAGCTGGAGTAAGATCCAGCTAAAACACATGCAATGGGGAGAAAACATGAAAATGTAAGTGATGGGATTATCTAACTTAATTACATGTGTCAAGAAACACATGTGCACAAATGGGGCAACTACCTCCATCTTCAGTTACACTACTCCACAAATATCACTTGATATTTTAGATAAGTAAAATTTTATTGCAGCTTTGGAAATGTGGAAACTAACACAGCCTAATCAGCTGCTTTACTCACATTCAGTAGAAATTTTCTACAAAGCACTCCCTGAGATAGAGAAGAAAAATGGTGTTTTCAAAAGTGGTTTCTGATTACAGATATGCAATTAGTGATAGCTTGGGCCTGAGCTTTAGAGACAATGATCATCTGCAGCTAAACCTTCAGGATAAAACTCGCTTTGAAAATACAGCCCTGTACTTCTCAGGCTAAAAATATAATAATAAAAATAATAAAATTTATAAAAGCTGAAAATCAGTAGCTATGTATGAGTCGTTAGTTGTCTCTCTGTCCGATGTGTGTTAGCAATGTGCCTATCACCAGAAATCAAATTAGTTTCAGTGCTAGCATCTGAATTCAGAAATGATGTCCAACCCCATGTTTATACTTAATTTTTCACTACCCTGTAGTTTTTTTACTCTTAGATCTCCTACTCTAATCGACCTTGTGAAAATAGCAATTAAAACTGTGATAGGCTGCTTAGCCTGAGTCAAAGCTTATCTTGGGAAAAAGTCCTGCCTCTTCACAAATGGAGACATTCACCTCTCCCGTGATCCCAAGAGAAAGGCCAAAACATAAATTTGCACAGAGGCCAGACTGTCCTGTCACTGTGTAATGGGCTCTTCAGACAGTGGCATTTCAGTAAGGCTGATGCTCAGCCTCTGTCTTTAAAGTTAAGGCCCTGGGCTCTGCATTTGGCACTTCTAAATTGAAAGCTTCACAATGGTCTCCATTTCTTTTCACCACAGAGTAAAAATATAAGTCAGGCAATACAATAAAACCCCAGGAGGATGTCAGCTTTGTGTTTGCAATGAGCCTCTGTAGGCCTGGTGTGGATTTTCCAGGTGCTCTCTACATCCACTGCAGCCACTGTTTTCCCTTCTCTCTTCTAATGTCTTGATCTTCTTGGAGCCTGCAATGAAACCTTCTAGGTCTGGGTCATTAGAGTTTTGTTGAAATGATCTTTGCTAAGCAGTGGTCACCTCCCTCTGAAAATCAGAGGTCTCCATGTGGGCAGAGGAAAGTCAAAGCACAGCAAATGAATATACTGTTACTTTTGAACAACTCATTGGCTTCTGTTGACAGGTTTGTAGCCCTGTTTAACCTGTGATACTTAATTGAAAATGATTCTTTCTCTTACTGTCATTTCTTTTTGGTGTAATTGAAAGAAAACTTTATTTCATTAGGAGCCCAAAGTCATTTCTATGCTCTGAATACTAATCCCAGCAAAGGTAAGGATAACAAAGCAGAACTCTGCCTTTCCCTGCAAATGCTAGAAGACACTGACACCTCATTAATGTTAGGCTGAAATCAAGTAATGTTTGCCATACATTACAGCAGACTGCATTAAAATACTTCTTTATATTTGTTAAGGTTACTCTCAAGGCTTGTTTCAAGGTGAAGCTACTGGATGTTTTCTAAAACAGTCATTAAATCATTACAGCCCGGCCCATGGGATGCAATTTTCACATTGATCTCCCCCTGCCAGCGGCATCGGCAGGGAATGGCACGCAGGAGCGCCACTACAGCAGAAGCCCCCCGGCATTCCCTGCCCAGTGCCTGTGGTAGCTCTCAACCAGCAACACCATTAGTGGTTTTGTAGCTGATCTGACATGGAGAGCTGAACCAGGTAAAACCCAGCAAGAAGAGCAGAGGAGGGCTGTGCGCACGCATATGTGCATGTAAAGGCAGAACAAGGGAAGAGGCAAAGATTCACTGACCAAGGCGGCTGGGTCCCAGGAGCAGATCTCTCGATCAACTGCTTCAATCTACATTAAATACAATGGACGTTTGTGATAATCCATTGGGAATCTTTACTGTGATTCAGTGAGTAAGATAATACATCTGTACTTCATATTTTAACTTAATGAGATTATCAATATTTAAATATATGCATACTTTGCAAGGGCAATATGGTCTTAAATGCTCACACTTCTTGCCCTTAATGATAAGACATGTTTTGAAATGGCTTAGTTAAACATTGAAAATAGTTTGACCTTTGAATTAAACTAATCTAAGTAACATTTCAACAGGAGGTAACATGGGCATCCTAGATAATTTATTGTAAATGCCGTAGAACTGCAGTGAACTTCAGAAAGTAAAGAAACATATTGGGCACTTTCTTTCTCCAAAGAATGATAACCCTCCAAGAAATTTTAAGAATTCTTAGCTGTTTTAGGATGCATATATTTATTTTGCAACTGGAAAATGTATTTGAAAGATTCTGAAATATATGAGACTAATTTCCCATTACACTAGAAGGTATGCTTACCTTTAAAGAATGAGCTCGTATCTTAGATAAATTATTCAAGATTTTTCTGTCTTCTGTGAATGTTGGGTCAGAGCATAGCAAATGTTTGTTTGAACTGTGTCTCACTGCATTTATACACAAAAAGAGACTGTCCAAAATTTAGAATCATAGAATGGTTTTAGGAGGGCTAAGAGCCAGTGTGTCAGAATTATGCCACCAGTTCTACCAAAGACAACTGTTTAGCCAAATACACCTTGAGTAATTTTTTTTTTTTTTTTTAACTTGCTTTTTTTCAACTCTAAAATGGGCGTAAAGCTAGAACTTACTCAATAACATTGTGGGAGAAAACTTAAAATTTACATAATCCTAATCAAATATTCAAGAATTGTAAAGCTTTACTTCAGCTGGTTCCTTTCTACTTGAATAAAAGTTTCTTTCCCTGTGGAACTAGAATATGGATGAAACATTTTTTTTTCAGGGTCTTTTGGTGCTATTTATTTTTGTGAATTATTTTCTTTTTAATCTCTATTTAATCTTCCATAAATGAGACAAAATAAGCTGAGCCTAAAGAAGTCTGCATGTTTTCATACAGATATGATCATAAAGTTTGTGTACCATCATTTTTTTCTGCATTGTTACCTTTTCATTATTCTTTGTCGTCTTCATTTTTCAAGGCAAGTTTTAAATCTTTGCTAGAAATCCTTCTGAACAGGAACCTTGTTTTTGCAGGTCTCCAATGAAAAGGCTAGTGAATTAAAGGGGTGAATTAAAATAAATGCCAGGATTCTGCATAGTTTCTTTATCAACCTAAGTCCATCCTTCATTCTCTCCTTGCACTCAAAGACAGGTTGACCACTGCTTTGGGGTCAGCTTTACCCCTCATCCTGAATGCTGCAGATGAATACAGAAACTGGGACAAATGAAAAAAAAGAGATTAGAAACAGAGATGAAATAAGATAACAAATACAGAACTTTATTCATAAGTATTCTTCTTCCTCCCCTTCCCATTTCCAAAAAACAAAATAAAATAAAGTAAAATAATAAAATAAAATAAAATAAAATAAAATAAAATAAAATAAAATAAAATAAAATAAAATAAAAACCTGGAACAGGCAATGCACCAGGAGTCCAAGCTGGCATTTTCTGGGAGCAGGAGAGGTTCAGCACCTGGAGCTCCACGCATACAGGGGACCTGCCTGGATTAATGCTGCTGTGGGTGCCGTAGTCCCCCAGAAACTCCCCAGACGTTGCCTTTGGAGCCATTTGAGCTGCTACACAGATCAAGGCAACCTCTGCCAGTCTGATGAGGCGTAGCAACTGAACCCCTGGAGGGAGATTTTCCAAATAAATTGATGGAAAGATAGGATAACCTTACTCTGTGCTCCTTCATAATTCAGTGGAGTTGAAATGTGTTTGCAAATTCATACTTTTTCAGCATGGGTTAAGGGCACCCTAACCCCAAAGACTGTACACAATGGGTACAGCTATTTAAGTTCACACACAGCAGGGTTATGCTCAGCAGGCTTAGAAATGCTCATTTTAAAAATATATATATTTTTTATTATTATTTTTTATTTTAATTCTTTGAGCACATTACGTCAGAACAAGAGATGTTTGGAATGAGTGGGCAGTGGTTGTGCAGGCTCTACAATAGAGCCATGAGCGTGAGGGAGAGCTCTCTATTATGTATGTTCCCCTTAAAGACTGAAGAAAACTGGAAGGTCTTGCAGAAGCATAAGTAATACCAATAAGGAGTTTGGAAGCTTGAAAAGAAAGGAAATATTCAGAAACAGCCATTATAGCTTCAGTTCTTTGATTATATGGATGCGGAGTGCCAGGGATAAAAATGTGATACACAGCGAATTAAATGAGGCCTATTTTATAGGCATCGAGTCCCTGCATTATTTGATGCAGAACCAGCATTCAGTCATTAGAGAGGTATGCTGAGCTTTTTTCAGAGCACCCAGCTATCCCCCTGGAAGTCAGTAACACAGCTCCCTATCCCGAACTGCTTGTGAAAAACCCACCCACAGAGCTCGATTAGGCATATGCTCCACGATATAAATGGCTGTGTCTTCATCTCTGTGAAAGCCATTTATCTCCATAAAATATTTTGCTTTGCTGCATTCAAACAATGACATCAAACCAAAAACAAAGCAAGCAGTATATCTCATCATCTTCCTTGCAACAGTTGAGAAGTAAGTAAGGGTCATGTCTGTAAGCTGGGATGTTTTTCTGATTCCTTTCCTCCGTCTGAGTGGAGTCAGCTTTTCAGAAGACAGTTTTTTTTTTATTATTTTTTCTTTATTTTTTTTTATTTTTGTGATTTGGCAGCAAGAAACATCTCCTCTACGCAGCCACACAGTGCTGTCCCCAGAGCACCACTCCTGATTCATGAAGCGTCACAAGAACAGGCGTCCCTCCATGGACATGCTTGGAAGATGATAATCTCTGGCACTGAAGGCCTGAATATGGTTTAGGAGTCGGTTAGTATCAAAGGCTGACAGACAAGGCTCACAATGTCAGAGGACTTCAAAATCAGTGACTTGTGCTGCTCATTTTTAAACATTTAAATTACAGAATTTCTTAATTTGAAGCTCTTTGAGAGTCCTAACTATGTAACAGAAAAGCAGGCTGTAGTCCTGCCTTTTACAACAAAGAAGGGAAAAAATTTACTAGCAGTCATAGTGGTTCATCAAGCTTTACTGCCTTGTATTTAACCCTGTCCTTTTATTAACTCTACCATCAGAATCTCTTCCTGCACAAAGGACTTCCTCTCCTAGGAGACCCAAAGACATGTCTGCATTCACAGTTTAGTTAAGATCAGGAATGTACTTGGGAAACAAATATCCTGTTGTGCTTACTCTACTCTGATTCTCAGTATGAGGTGGTCTTGAAACACACAAACTAGCGTCCCCTCTGATGAAACCAGGCTATGAGGTCCAGGTAGGCACCTGCTGTACACCAGCCACTACTGGGCATTTTATACAGGGCCCAGGCAAGAGCTAGTCCAAAATTAAATCCTTAAAATGTGTACAGGGTGGCCCTTGGCTCCTCTGCACCCACAGTTTTACTCTGTGGATCCAATCCAGCCATGCTGTGCTACTTGCTAATGTAGAGATGCCCTAGACTTCTAAAGGGGACAGTCAAAATTGGGATGGCATCAAGCCAGATCAGCTATTAGCTTGCCAGCCTTTGCAGTATTTGCATCGAGATTATGGAGAGGTGCCTAGCAGGAAATCTATGACTGCAGTGTGGGTGGTGTTTAAAGCAGTTTTTAGCTTTAGGTTAGATGAGGGTTTCCAAAAGAGTGGTCTTAGTGACTGCTTTTGCTGCTAGATAAGCTGTGTTTTTCTCTCTTTACACTGTGCTCATCATGGTTATGTGGAAGGTTGTGTCAGGACAGAGCAAGTTCGAGACAAAGCCCGTAAAAATGCCAGTGCAAAACACTGTCAGAAGCCATACATTCTGAAACAAAGGCTAGCTAAAGTATTACAAACTCTCTGTCAGAGAGATCATCTAGGTGATGTAACTCGATCTGTGACCTTCCTCAGCTCACTGGGGATCTTCTCTGCTCAATAGGGCCTTGAAATAGCTGACTTCTGGCTGGATTTAAATAAGCCACTTGTAAATAATTTTGTCGTGTGCACTGGGAGGGAAAAATTCTAGCTGCAATTGATTTTGTTCCTGTACTTTCACAGCACATAGCCACAAGCCCTTGCTATTGACAGTCTTCCCAGACCCACAATGAATTCATACTGGCTGCCCTAAATGTCTCATGTCTGCAGTTTTCTCTTTTCCTGCATGCTGATTTTGAATAAACATTGAAAGCATTCCTCTTCCTGAATTTTTTGCATACTATGGTAAAGACTCTGAAAAGGCAGATGGATAAGATTGTTCTTTGACTAACACAGTAAAAGACACTTTGCTGAGAAGGTACATTTGAGAATGAAAAATGGTGAGAAGCTGACAGATGTGTTATATGCTTCTACCTACTGGAAAGCTTATATTCATTTAATGGTTGGATACCCAGATATGGAAGCTTTTCTTCAGCCAGCACTTCCAAGCCTTATAAGAGGTTAATGGTTAACTTCTCACATCAGACCATTGGCCGGTCTTTGGGGAAGGATGGAGTGACCTCAGACTTAGGCTACTGAGCTCTTGTTGGATAGGAACACAACGGTAGTCTTGGAACTGGTGGCCTACCACTTAAAGCCAATAAATTATGTCAAATGTCACTTCTCTCAGAAATGGCCTAGGACTAAATAGTCTGTGAAGAAAGCTACATTACGTGTCTTCTAATGTGACGTGAGACATTTCAGTGCTGGCCCTGCTTTGAGCAGGAATTTGGATGAGATGCCTCCTGATGATCCTTCCACTCTGGACAAGTCTGTGATGATGTTGACAGTACAGAGGAGAGGAAGTATGCTGCAAGCAGCTTATGGAAAGTATGTTTCTATGCCTCTCAGAAACCCTAGATGTTATTTAAATGTAAACCAAATACTATTTTGTGATGTTGTTGAAATCAACAGTGCTGCAGGCAATGAGAGTACAAGCGTGAAAGACTGTATTAGTGAATCAGATACATGGTTACATTAGCAATAACACATTTTGGCTCCTTCCTCTGCAGTGCCCTTCCTTCCATTTTAGTATTGACACTCGACAGTGACAGAGAATGTAGGGGCAAATTTAGTCTTGACAAAGTTGGTAAACAGAAAAGGCTTTTTTATGTTTTTTTTTTTTTTTTTTTTTTTCCACACTGACTTGGTCTTTCAAATTTTCACATTAGGAGACACAACTGAAACGTGGCTTTTCAGTGGTCGTGAGTGCTTGTGCTTAAACAATCAAAGACATGCCTTGCTGCAACAGCTGCAGAGAAATAGCCTCAGTTTTTGTATACAGTTTCCATTTGTGAAGAAAATTTCATTATCAAAGCCAGCCCTAAACAAGCTTGCAGCAGCCTGGATGTGGCAGAGCGGAACTTGGTGTTGGCTGGGACATCTTGGTCTTAAGCACGACAAATCAGAGCTTCCTCTGAGCAAGTGAGGGTAACCTTACTCTGTAGTCCACAGTGTAAACACATACTTGCTTCACTTCAAGTCAATAGCATGTAGGTATTTTTTTAAACAGTCATCTGGCACCTGCACCATGAGTCACCTTTGATAATGTGCCTCTTTGAGCCCAGTTTTCAGAGGTATTGACTGACGGCACTTCCACTGAGGGTGAGTCTAGGAGGGAGGGCTCTTTTCTGCAGCTCTGCAAATCGGGCATCAGGCATTTCTAGCATTTGACAGCAGAATCAGTGGTCGTTTCAAAAGGTTTTTGCATATATTTCTGTGATTCCATGGTGTTTTTACTGCAGAGCTGCTGAGAAAGGAAAATATTCTTTTGCATGCTGCAAAGCATAGGCAAGGAGCCAGCTCTGTGCTATTACAATATCTGATCTCTGTAAGGCAAACATCCTTCTGAAAGGAGCTAATGTTTCTGTCTATTCAATTCTGATTCACAGTTCAGCACTTTCTTCACTCAAACACCCTGGGGAAGATTGTTAACTGTATTTTTCTCTTCTCTTTTTATCTTTATTCCTGGATTAAGTGAAGAAATTATTGGTTGATGTTACAGTCCTTTTTTCCTTGTGCAGTAAATCATCTTCTGCAAAATATCTATATATATATTTGGTATTGGTTTGCTGCATGATGAGTATATTTCTGTTAATTTGAGGCTGAAGTTGATATTATTTGCACAGAAAACACTCAGGTTGCATGGTATGTATCATGCCATAGGGAGTACATGTTTTGAAATGATGCATGTGCACACGTATCTTCAAAGGCACTGGAATGTGCTTTTCATTGAAAACAAAGAAATGTTCTAAAACATTTCATAGCAAAAATACTGAAATATTTTTTTTTCTTCTGTTTATGAACAAGGATCATAATATTTAATACAGGCATTAGTAGAATCTCAGCAAAAATTTTTATCTGCTGTTCACTTGCTGAATATGCATTGCAAACACTAAAAAAATCAGGTGACATGGGTGACAAGGTGTGGTTTCTTCTTTCTGGGTGGATGTGAATGACTGTTAAGAGAGGCTTTTCTTCTCTGAATACAAACTTTAGAATTATTTTTCTATAAATACCATACAACACACAATTCATACAATTCATATTTATCATTTGTATTGCTGCCAGGAAATTGAATTGCTGTTCACAGAGAACAAGTAAGGGGAAGCAATTTCATTTAAATAACTAAACCTTCCCAGTATGTGTTTTATCTGGAAAAATAATTAAAAAAAAATCGACACCCCCCCGAACCCCCCTTCCAAACTCTTATAATTGGAAGAAACTCTGCATTTATCAGCACAAAGGCTGGTCATGTCTTTCTAATCACTCAGTCTGCTTCTGGTTTCTCTAACACAGCAGTTGCCCTCCACACCTGTAGTGTCCGTATGGACCCCTTGCTTTTCCAGATGAACAGACACAGGAGCTAATTACTCTTGCGATGCTCCTCCAGATGAAGTCTGGGGAGCGTTTTGGAAGGACAGCACAAGCCTCTCGCTGCTCCCAGTGATAGCTGCTTAACCAACATGCCTAGTAAGCTGAAATGCTGAATAAATAACTTCCCTCAAAAATCAATATGTGTTATATATTGCTCCTCCATTTAAATAACATCCTGTTTATGTAAGGGCTTCAGGGCTGTAGCTGTGCAATGTGAAGGCGAGCTATCCCAGCTCGGTTTCAGGTTTCATTTGCAGCCTGGTGAGGTTAGCACAGGCTGTTCAGCAATCTTTTCCTTCCAAGCATTTCTACTTACCTGCCAGATTCACTTCCTTGTAAGTGACAGCCTATGGTAGTGTCAGGTAGGGAATGTAAGGCCATGCCAACGAGCCCTTCCTTTCAGTGTTGGGGTCAGATCGCCTGCAGCTGGTTCGAGGTCTCTGCCTCAACCTCCCCAAGCAGCTCTGTCTGCAGAAGTGCCACCATCCATGGTCACAGCCCGGGGTGGATGGGGTTAAGGAGATCTGGGGCTGCTGCTGCAGATGCAGCTGCCCAAGCAAAGACATCTGGGAGCTAGTGGGGCTGTCCATTCTTACCCCATCCTCAGTCACACCTTCCAGCAGGGCTCAAGGGGCTTGTCTAAGAGCTGTGCCACGCAAACTCGGCTTCCCAGGGAAACAACCGCTACATTAAGAGCCTTCTGTGGTGCTCCAGCAAGAGCCTTTTGCACGAGGGACAGTGTCTTCTAAATACCTCTTTCCACAGATAGGTTTTAGCAAAGAGGTCACGTTTGCACAGCTTGCCTGGGGCCTTCCTAAGGTCCTGCCATCAGTCCTTGGGACCTGGGGTGGGGGCAAGAGGATGCTTTTGATCATGTTTGTGTTTTGCATTAGATTTTGTTTTCTTTTATTGCAGAAAAGGGGCATTAATATTTTGTTAGCATTGACATTGAATCTGGACCAGGACAGCTGAATGGCTCCTAATGAGCTTTGTATAAATGGAGGATAGACATGGGTAGTCATCTACCACCAACCTTCACCAACTGCAAAGGGCCACAGAGGGGACCTGCATGGTCCTGTGGGACATGCATGAGTAACATCACCTTGAGAGAGAAGGTGCTCAACATCCCTGCTTGTAATGACACAGGAAAACATTTCTCCAACTGTAAGTCCTTCAGACTCCTACAAGAGAAAAAAATTGCTGAGGTTTATTGTGACTACTTATCAGTTTAACCAGTGTTTATAACCAAATATTTTACCCACACAGAGAATAAATTTCAGCAGTCAAATGTCAAATATAATATTGAATTGAAAAAATACAAGCATTACAAGGAAAGTTGTATCCTTTTCTGTGTAAGAGCACCAGCAGCAGCAGGGAGAAAAATGTCTCATGCAATTTTTTTAAAATTTTTTTTTAATGTCAAAAGTTGCTATGTACTAATTTCTAAATGGTTAAGCTTGCTTTTAAAGGATAACTTAAAACATGAGGAAGGAATGCATTCATTGCAAGATTTGCAGTTTTCTTCCTGCTGAAGGTCATGAATTTTGGCTGTGCACCTCATTGACCTAGTCAGGAAGAGACTAAAAAAATTATACAGTATTGAGCAGTCAGTATATCCCTGAGCATTTATGTGGAAGGGAAGGTTTCTTATAAATTAATTTCCTTTGCCTCTAAGAAGCTTTCTCTCTGATTCATATGGGTCAAAAAAAAAGTTCCTCTCTTGAAAACAATTTAGAAAATTCAAAGGTAATCCAATTCTAGGCTCTGTGCCATCCAGGTGCTTGTACCCAGCAGGAAAAAAATATCTTCTTAATCCTTTTTTGTTTTTATAATTACTTGTTTTTCTGCTTCCCAGCAGTTCTTCTGTTCAGTACAAAAGTTACCATATCCAATTACACCTTTTTGTCCTTGCTTTTAAACTCTTCACATCTTCTCAGTTATCTATTAACACAAGATTAATCACTTGATTAATCACAGATTTTTTTCCCCTCTTCCATGGTGACAGCCACTGTGACAGACACCTGGTGGCAGGTTCTGGCACTTATGTGTGGCCAAGAGAAACATGTGACTGCGTGGGGAAAAAGAGGGAAAATAGAGACAAAGCAAGAGAAAGTACATTAGTATCATACTTAATACGGCAAAAGCCACAGCATTTTGGAGAGCAGCTTCCACATGTGATCATCTAATGGCTTCTGATCTACATTACTTTCTATTTCATTTTTATGTAACAGAGGCTGACAGGAAGGGCACTTCTTGGCAGCTAATGATCACTGTCATTGACCCAGCCAATCCGTCAGTAACTGGAAATATCTGACCTTTATGTCTTCCATCCTTTGATGATTCTCTTTAATCATATATTTTTTTAACCTTTCCTGTTGGACCTAATACTCTGTTCTTTGATATTAATGTGATGTGCCATGTTTCAATGAGTACAAATTTTTTCTGGACTGTTCCTGACAGGTATTGTAATCGAAAAGAAAGCAAGGTTTCAACCTGAAAACTCCATCATCTTTACACAGTCTTTTAATGGTTTCTCTTTCCCTGTCTTACCTTGCTGGAGCCACTATCAATTCGAACTACTTGCAGTATCTAATCTTCAGAGTTCACCTCAGGAGAAGTTTGGAATCTGTCGATGTTTATTTGCTTAAGGCTGGCTACAAATATGGGGTTTTTAATCTAGGAGATTTAATAGGGTCCAAAATTGACTTTCTCTGACAAAATACACCAGTTGATGAATATTGTAGCCTTTCTTTGGAAAGAGTGTTTTTAGCTTTCACGTGACCTGTTTTTAGTCTTTAAGCCATTATGAGTTCAAAAGCTAGCACAAAAAAAAAAAAAAAAAAGCAGCAATTTACTAGAGTATGTCATAGAATTACTTTTATAAAAACGACTTTTCTTTCTAAGCCATTTTCTGAATAGCTGCATTTCTTAGAGGAACTCATTATATTCTTCTGGTCAGGGAGAAATGGTCTGATTTACTTAGACAAATAAAAAATTAAATCTCATATTTACAAAGTGTGTTATTATCTAATCATTTTCTTAAATTTGTACCTAAACAGTAAAGCACTTCAGGAGGAAGGGGGGTGCCTGCCCAACTTGGTTGAGCCAACAGAATTTAAGCACAGAGCCAAGGTCAAGCACAGGTGTTACTGCTCTGACATGCCAGATTCCTAGAGGGAAAGCTTTGCTCCCTGGGACTGAAGCTTGGAAATGTGTTGGCTACCTGGACAGACACAGAAGACATGGGCCGAGCTCAAGTTGGTGGTAAAGACCTATGACTCTAATGGTCAGCAGTCTCTGGTAATGCCAATGACATCGTGCCTCTAGCAGGAAAGATGCAGGAGAGTCAATTTTTGCTATCATTTTCTAATCTTCCTTTGATAAAACAGAGCTACACTGTCCTGCCAAGCAGGGAATCTGTGTGGTTGACTCAAGTGTTGCAGAAAAATTAGAGTTGTTTGAGAAGTGTATCTTTAAGCAATAGACTTTATGTATTGTAGCGCTGATGTAGATTTAGATGGTATTTCTAAAGTGATACAAAACTTACTTCTTGATGTCTTTTGAATTATTGTTTGTGAAGTGTTTATGGAAATCACTGTGTATCAGTGAATCAGTAGAAAATCATCTATCACTGAAAAGCCTGAACACCTGAGATACCACAGTAACTTTCTGTGCTTAAAACAACACTATAGTGGTATAGCATTATATAAGAACAGTGTGTTAATATAAAGAATTAGATTCTGCCCCATCCAAAACAGCAAATTAGCAATATGAATAGACATATTAATTATTTGCATGAGTTTTATTATTGATCTCATTCCCTCATAAGTAAAAAAAAAAAAAAAAAAAGATAAATTCTACTTAGTAGAATAGTTTAAAAGACATCCAAGATTATAAAATTGGTATTTATTAAATTTTATTATATTTCTGTTGTTGACTTTCTTTTGCATTGGTTTCTGTGCTAGCATATTTTTCCAGCTTTGAGAAGACAAGTCTTCTTTGACCATCATATTCAAATTTTGTACACATTTCATACCTAGATACAACTAACTACTCAGGTATAGCTACAACAGCTACTTTTGTGGATACAAAAACAGGAGAGAAATTTATATTCATGTATATAAAACTGGATTTTTTAGAATGCTGACTCATTCACTGAAGAGCCTTGTGCTCTTAACACTTGCAATTTTTTTAACATCATAAATTTTCCAAAAATTAAATAGCCTTTTTTTGACCTCACACTTATCCAGCTTTCTCAGACTCTTTTGAACCACTCACACTCAGACAATGGTATTTGTCATGATCTATTATATACATTACACTGGCAGTGTCACAGCTGTGGTAACGCAGAATGCAGTACACACTATGTTTTATTGTCAAAAACACTTGTACTTGTCAATATTTTTCTCTTTAATAAATCAGTCTTTCAAGCTACACATTAATACACCTAGAAAAACAGAATTCAAATATCTGGGGTAATTAAATATTACAACTGGCCTGATTACATTCATATCACAATGCTGAAGTTACACATGCTTTCAGGAGAACAAGCTTCCTCAGAAATAACTCAGTTTTAAGAGGGGGACTAATGCATTTGTAGAGTGGGAGAAGATGGATAACCAAGAACAAGGATCTGCTGGGGGAGGATTATAGCTGAGATACAGTCTCTAAGGAATGACAACACAGTAGAACAAAGCTGACAGCAATTTGTTGGAAATACAGGTGGTGTATGAAAGACCTTGTACTGTGTAGATAGGAAACTCATGGTGGTCTCTTCTAGCTCTTGTTTCAAACTGAGCCCAGTTTGCACAGGCTGAGATTCACTTATGTTACATGAGCTGTCCAGCTCACCATGTGGAGATATGCGAGGCCCTGGAAAGGGCCCCCTGGCTCATCAGGCAGGCACCTGGAGAAACATGGACCTTTGCTTCTTCCTTGCAGACCTTACGGGTGTAAATCTCATCAGTGGGCCAGACTAGTTCATCCTGAGGGCAGGCAGTTTTCTGCCTCTGTGCTTTCAGTAGTGGGGAAAAGTCCATAAAGACACAGAGAATATTTAGTCAGTGGGTCCTCACTTCTGATGCCAAGCTGCCAGTAAGCAACATGAGCTGTCCTTCAAAATGCCTGGCCTCCTCTCATCCCTAGAAATACTGGGGACAAGCACCTTGTTCACCATATGGCTCCCTGCTGTGATTCTCTTGGCAGCCCTAAGCAAGATGCCTATTGCTTGCCTTCAGCGGTGATAATTACAACCAAATCTTTGTGAAGAGCCTCCAGATGGGATGACGAGAAATGCCACCCATGAGCTGCAGCCACATAAATAATTGTGCCAAAGCCTGTGCTGCTGCTGAGGTGGGAGAGTGCTGTGTGGGGCATCTGGCTACCAGGGGACATCAAGGAGCCAGCTTGGGTTTGCAACTCAGCTAATCAAACATTAATAAAATCCTTTCAAAAGAGGGGGCTTGCTTTACACTTTGGAACGTTTAAATCCAATTTGTAAATGTTTGTTTTCCCCATTTTAGCTCTTTAATTTATTCCTCAATTTTCTAGCCTCTGAAATGATAATAAAATGTACTAGATTTGAAATAGAATTCTCCAAGCAGTATTTTGGCAATCTGTTAGGAGCTGCAATACCTATGGATTACCCTGTAAATCTAAATTATCGGCACTCATGAAAGATTATTTCCATTTATTTTGTTTTATTGTGTAATATTTTGTGGCAGTGGCTGCAGCGCTGTTATTAACTTGTGGTAGTTCTAAGCCCTGGTAGGTGATTAGATCATTTACCATGTAAAATTCTGGGCTCCAAAGTAAGGTGGTGCTAAGCAGCGAAACTATAGGAGTCCCAGCTGCTCAGCCTCCCCAGGATTTGAACCCTCCCTTACTAGATAAATCTCCACAGAATTTTAGTTTGTTATTGAAAGCAGTAGAATTTATTTTTATTGACCTGTTATAATGGAGATAAGATACCAAAAGCACTGCCAGAGCATATGATGATTTGAATTTATACAAAGAATTTAATGACAGGAAACCTATGTTTTCAAGCACAATAGTACTCACTGCAAACATGGGCTTTGAACCATTTCAGATGAAAGCATTTTTCTCAGTGAAAGTTAATTCCTTTCCATACTAGTATGAATCATTTATGTACCTTAAGAAACAAGATACTTCTCTATATTAAAATGACAACTGGCATGGGTGAAGGATAATCTTGCAGTTCAGGCGCACAGGAGATATGGTAGTGCCATAAACTCACTGCTGATCCTCAGGCAAGTCATTCTATTAGATTTCTTGCCTGTAAAGTGAGATAATTCATCCTGCATAGCTAAGGTAGGTTTTTTTTTTTTTTTGTTTTTTTTTTTTTTTTTTGTTTTTTTTTTTTTCCCTCCACATTCTTGTGCATTAGATGAATAGATGAATCTGAATTTCTTCATTTAGGAAACAAAGTAAAACATCTTTGCTTGTGAAGCATCCAAACTGACTTAATCAACAGTTTTTGAGAACTGCAAAGTGCAACACCATTCTCCACAGGGAGGGGAAGAGAACAGGTAGAAACTCAATCATTCACTGCAGGTCATGTTTTTTTTTTTTTTTCCTAGGCAGCTGGAACATGGTGGAGGTAGGACTTCTGCCAAAGACTTTCTAAGCCTAGCTGCAGACCCCACTGATGCAGGCAGTACGTATTGTTCTGGAGACCTTCAGTAGTGACTGGGGTTTTTATTAGCCTGAATTATAAAGGGCCATGTCTGTACTGAGTTTTATAAATGTGGACAACCACTGTATCCACATACATGACCAACATAAGCTGTTTCAGTTAAATCAGTGACAAAAACAACACAACCCCAGAATTCCTGGTTCCAAGTCCTGTATTTAACAGAATATAAAGCCTCTTCCCCTAGATACTCACAACATTTGATTAGAAAGTATAAAAATATATTACTCCTGCTGTGCTATGTCTATCTGGGACTCATTTAATGCATTTTTACTTTCCTAGCCCAATTGATCCAGACATAACTGAAAAGAAAGTAACTTAGAAGTAGGTAAATGTTATGTTAAACCAGAAGCATGTCATCAAGAGTTTCAGTTCCTACTAACCTACACAAAAATGCTGGAGGAGAGTGTTCAGCTTGTTTTGTGAAATATATTTTCTGACTTAGATTTCTGACCACAAGTCAATGACAGCAGTAAATTCAGTTAGAAATCTGAACAGCGATTTAGAGGAGATGTGATTTTAACTCCTCACCTCCCATACAACTTATCCTAGCAGAATGTGCAATGGATGAATGCCTCACTTCAGGCAAAGAGTAAGAATTTGTATTTGGTGGCTGTGCTTGCAGACTGATGTATCTTTTTTCCCAGTTAAGACAAATAACTAAGTAAAAATGCCTATAATCTACACATGAGATTCAAGCAGCTGGAGAACAAAAACGAGTACTATGGCAAATTGAAGGTCCTCAGAGCATCCTGAAAAGGGTCCTGAGAGAGAAGTGTAGCAATTTCTTGGAGAATCACCAACTAGCTTTAGACTTTGCTATGATTCTTTCTGTAACTGTTTTCCTAAAAATCAAATCACCATAAGAAATAGCATATGAACTTAAAAGTGTAGATTCTGTGTTATGTCTTTTAATGTGCAGTGTTGCCAAGTGAAGTTCTGAGGATTCTTTCCAAGGAGAGGTTTACAAAGTCTCTCTTCTGGTGGTTCTGTGACTAATGTCCTGCAATAACGAAGGGTGCACCACCTAATAGCAGAATAAAAACACAGTCTTTTTTTATTATTATTATTTAACCTCTCCCTCCATCCCCCCTTTTTCCTTCCTGAAAGCAGCTCCTGTAGAACATCTTTTTAAGTACAGTTAATTTCCCATACCAGGCTCACTGGAAACAGCCAAATATTTCAAATGTAACTGACCAGAGGTTTTAGTTTTCTGTATTTTAATGAAGCCAGTTTAAGCTATATTGAAAACAGGAATTTAACTTCAGCAGTTTAGCAAAGGGTCTGTAAAGCAACAGTCCTTTTGAAAATCTCAGCTGATTTTTTGCCTCTTCCACACTTTAATGGCCATTTACCAGAAATTTAGACAAATGTCTCTGCTTGCTAACTTGGTGGCTCATAAGGCTCTTTTTTATCCTTGTCATCCTAATAGGACAGCGATGTCACTACACATCTATGGATACATTCAATTTACCTCCATAACCCATGCTGGCTAATGGCTAATATGCCATCCTCACCAGGCTTGATGTACCATTTGTACAATTGGATGTCCAAGAGAACCAATGATTTTCTATTGGCAGAGAAAGGTGATGGTGAGCAAATAGGAGGCTCCTTGTGAAATGGTGTTGCAGCTTCTGCTGCCACCAAAGATAGGAAATGTGAGAGAGCCAACTTGGACTATTGAAGATTTTTTTTTATTTTTATTTTTATTTTTATTTTTATTTTTATTTTTATTTTTATTTTTATTTTTTGTCCCGTCACGGTACCTACTAGTTCACAAGCCCTTTGCTGCCTTTTGTAACTCTGTTTTGTCTCAGTGCAGAGCCATCATCACTCCTCATACATGTGTTAGAGACTGAGGAATTGTATATTCTATATCTCAGGTTTATGTCTTCTACTAAGGAAACCTTTAATACCTATGGTATTAAACAAATTTGATTTTTACTCTCTTGTGCTTGCTCATATTTCTCAAGGAATTGGAATGTGGTGTTCCTGCTCTTCAGATGATATGGTGGTTAGTGCTGTAATGCTTTAGAAGAAAGAACGGTTATATTTTCAGAGGAGGTGAGAGGAACAATTTTGGTCAATTATTTTAAAATTGAAGTTCTTCTGATCAGTTATGTTTCTCATTGGTTTTATTGTTTAAAGAACAATACTTAAAGAATTTTATTTACTTATTACATGTCATGGTCTAATCATATCACTAGGCAGATTAGGTTAAAAAAAGGTTAAAAAAAAGAGTTAATATTTCATTATGTGAGCTTCACATCTTTATAAGTAAAAGAAAAAATATAGATAATGTGAATTGCAACAGAAGAGCAACTGACTAGAAAAAATACAGGAGGTCAGCACAGGGACACTTTCACATGCTTAAAACAACAAAGGATTACTAATCCAAGCATTCTGTCTGCTCTTCAAAACAAAGATCATACGATCAGACATCCATGCACACTGTGGTATGTGTCCCCTTCACATTTTTGGCAGTCTCATCAACCGAGCTCAATAAAGACCTAGGAAAAAAATATGAAAGTCTCCTTATGCTTCTGATGCAGGTGTTACATTAGCAACATTTGCAGCAACATTGCATCAGATCTTGTCAGAGCTCATAAAACTAGCTGAGCCAGGTCTTATTGGCAGGGAGATGGCAAATTTCCAGCAGCTCCCAGGTGCTGCAGAGTTCAGCACTGATTGCTTTGCCAGTCTCCCCCTCTGAGCCAGGACCAAGACAGCCTGCAAAGCCCTAGAACTAAACCAGGAATATAATGTCAATTTATGGGCACAACGTAAAACAGAAGTCCTGGCTACAAGTGGTCTTTAAAAATCCCTTCAAGTCCTTGGAAGATGTGATGTGTGTAGTGGGATAACTCCTTTGCCCTGGACTGATGCCACTTGGGTTTACCTCGCTCTTCTCACAGTTGATGCTCTCTCTGTAGCCACCAGTGAGGGTGGTGTAATGGTTTTGTGGACAGGGCAGGAGCTCTGACTCGTGCATGGCTTTCATTCTCTGCATTGCTAGTATGAAAGTGTGCTCTTCAACTTTCAGACTTCCTGGAGAATCCTAGCAATGAAAGGATGTAGACAGTGTTTGATGAGGAAAATAGATAACCTCATTACTTGAGAAGCAGATCCACATAACAGTTTTGTGGATTACCTTAAACTCTTGCATATTAAACCTCTTTACTGTTCCACACAAGCACTTCAGTACCAACTTTTTGTTACAGTTAGGACCTTTAGTTTCTTTCAGACAATTTTTAGAACACATGAGGTTAATCGTCCTTTTAGCATGCTGAAGTTCCTTCCCCCTGCTGCCTGGATTTAAGATGTTACAAATCAAATGATATCACAGTATGCACAGTTTGCATTAATATAAATAACAGAATATTCACAATCATAGAAAATGAAGTACTTTTTAATCTCCTGACTGCCATATTGGATAACTGAACAATGTCCAGCTCTACAGTTCCAGCATGGAAAGCAGAAGTTATGAATGGTAAATGCTTTGTGTTCTCTAAATTACCTAAAATAGTCTTTTAGTCACTGCGAGATGGCTACAGTCTCTCCAACACCGCATATCAAACTGAAAAGTTGGGGTTCAGCAGTTACCAGTGCTATATAACTACAATTTTCTGGCCTTATGGGATTCTGGATAATACAATAAAGCTGTCACCAGTTTAGGAATATGTATTGTCCATTCAGAGCTCCAGAGAGGAAAACTTTGTGGATGAGCTGCATTGTTGGAACAAGAAATCATTAAAAGAGCTGCTCTTAAAAGCTATAAAACTGTTTAAAATGTTACAAAAAATATTGTAAGGTCAAGCAGTCAGCAAAGTGATTCTGAAATGGTCAAAGGCTAAAAAAGAAAAAAAAAAAAAAAAAAAGAATTTATTACTGTGATCTGCACTTCATCATCTAGATATCACCACTGGATTCATGGACTGTTGCTGGAAGGTCCAGGAGTAATGTGATAAAAGAAAAAAAGGCGTGAAAGGTTTGGACTGGAATACAAATCATCCTTCTCTAAGTTATTTTGAGCTGATGTGTAACAAATTGCTACCTGCATTCTATTCAGTCTTACCGATAGCAAACTCATAAAAGAAATAAACAATACAAAAACTAAGTGAAGGAGAACGCTGCTTTCCAGAGCTCCTGTCCTTGATCCCTGAAAACACCAGGAATCACTCAACTTCTGTTGCACACAGCCTGATTAAAAGGGTTTCTTTTTTGAAATTTTATTTCACAGCTTTAATGTTTTGAAAATGTTGTTACCCTCAGTTCAAATCTCCAGGGAGCCATTCATCTTTTCCCAAGACAGGCATCTAAGACAGGTCAGCAAATGGTTTTCTGAAGATGATTCTATTAACTATAAAGGGAAAGTAGACTTAGATATCTAACTTTTAGAAGTCTGTAATTAGACAAGATGATTTTCACCCATCAAGCTACTTTTGCGCACATACACTTTTTTCCTTCCTATTACTATATAAGATCTCACATTTTATCAGTTGGAAAAAACACTACATCTCTGCTAATTTCCTAATCCTGCATATATTAAGATGGACTTTATACTCTCATTTGAACTAGACTGAGCTTTAAGTTAAACTGTGTTCTACAAAATGAGCCATACCTGAAGATCCTTCTTCACCACCAAATGCCAGAATACTACAGCAGCATTGCTTTTTCGGTATTTCTAGATGTAACTCATGGCAAAAGTGTTTGAAAACTCATGAGAAACACCATACTTGTCATATTTTCATCTCAGGTTCAGAGATTTCCAGTTCATGTAGTCCATATACAATTCAAATAATCATCTTAATATTCAGATGCTTATTCAAACTAAAAAGAAATTTCAGCTTCTTGAGATTCATCCATCATTGATGATAATGATGCCATGAAGAAATATCCAATTATCCCACTAGAGGCGAAATACCGACAATAACCGTAGTAAAAACTGCACTTACAGAATTTGCAGTAATGCAAAGCTATGAGGTACCAGGGAGATGAGCAAAGAAAGTGAGAGACATTTCCCGTTATTCATACCAGGAGCTATACTTTGCTCCTTGCTGCAAGGATACCTCTACTGCACAGCCCACAGAAAGAAGGACAGATCCCGTCCATCCCAAACAATTGCATGTGTCAGGTGAAATTGCCCATCGAACAGCTATACCTCATTCATTTCATGCTCCCCGCCCTGTTCTCTGTATTGCCCCTTTATTGTGACCCTTTCTGCCAGAGATGTTAGTTTTAAAGCAAGCATGAGATTAACTGCTTAATGCTCCCCTTTCAAGCCTGCCTTCTCTTTATCTGTATCCAGTTGAGTTCCACACCAGGATGCGCCAAGCCTCCCCCTGAGGAGGGCAGCTACTCCCCGTAGCCTGTTTGCATAACACTTTGCTTCTCTTTCTTACACGGTCACCATAAGAAGAGGGGCCACATTGTTTCCAGAAATAAAACAGATTACTCTAATCCTGAACCTACTGCAGTGGCAGCATAATAATTCCCCCCCTTATTTTTTTTTACCACATGTTTCACTATTTTTAAGGAAGTTAAAATAGCTAGTCATTTTTTTATATATGATTATGGTTTAAGGAACAGTCCTCATCTGGGTTTATTAAGTTGTTTTGTTTTGTCTTGTTTTCACCTGTTTGAACAAGCATATCCCCAAAATAAAAAGAAATCAGAAGATTATTAGCTAGCCTCATCAAAACATGCATATTTAGATTTTTCTCTCACTCTGCATGCTGTCTCTCCAGAGAGCTGTTATTCAAAGGTAGGTTCACCTTCTTTAGAGAAACAGTTATTACTACATTTTTTCCATGAAAGCCTCTCCTCTCCTTTCTGATTAACAAGCTAATTGACACCTTCTGTAAGGAGGTTTTTCTCCATGCTTGCTTCCCTGTATTTTTACTGTCTGCACAGTACATTGATTTACTTGCATTTCCACTGTCCCTGACATTTCTGACTTCTTCCCTTCAAGCTACTCTGTAATAAAACAGGAAAAATGCTGCAGTATTGTCTCATTAAAATAGAATAAAATTCTAACGTGGATGTCATTTACAGATCAAATTAACCTCTCTTAGTTTTTACTACTATAACCTGAGCCTCTAATAATCTACACCTCTGTAAATTAATCATTTACATTCTCCATAGCCCATAGGGACAGGAATGCCCAGAGGGTAATTTATCACCTGTTGCGATGGGTGTTCAAGGCAGGCAACTTTGGCAGACACTTGCTCCTACCTCATTCATTGAGTAAATGCAGAACTTTGATGAAGTGGCTTAAACTTGACGTGTAACATTTGGCAGGCTCAAGTTCTATGAGATGAGAATTACCCAGCGTGTCTGAATATGGTTAAGAACCCATAGTCTTAAAAACCCAGCTGTTGTCAGATCATCTGAAATCATCTTCAAGGGAAATGAGAAGTGCAGGATCCTTTATCACATTTTAAAATGAAAATGAAAGTAATCACTGAGGAATGAGTTCCCAGTGATTGCAGAATTTTGTTTTCATTTCTGTGTCCTTTTGGAAAGAAAATTGCTCAGCCATTGGAACAATGATTTAGTGTAGCTTTGATTGTGCATCACCCAGCAACACCCTGTTTATATACATAAGAAATACATATACTTATTATGGTAATATGGTGTTGCTAAGTACTGCTAAAGCTTCATGTCTCTTTGAGGAAGAAGAACAAGAATTGTTTTATCTCACTCATATCTACTTCCACATAAAAACTTCATCCTTTCTAGAATACTTTTTAAAATATCAACTCTCCCAGAGGTTGGAAAAACAAGCATTTAAAAGCAATGTTTTACATGACATGTAGAAACATCAAAATTAGTAATAAACATAAATTCAGCTGAA
Organism: Nettapus auritus; assembly: GCA_011076525.1. NCBI lineage: Eukaryota > Metazoa > Chordata > Aves > Anseriformes > Anatidae > Nettapus > Nettapus auritus. The sequence goes on along the minus strand of CM021765.1, from coordinate 128,424,831 downwards.
AAGAGCAGCAACCTCCTGGAGCATTAATACAGCTATGATGAACATGAAAGTATGAGATTCAGGAATTACAACTCTGAATGAATTTCATAAGCTTGTTCTAAACATAAGCTTATTCCTACTTTTTTAGAATAACATAAACCGGTATAGTTGAGAGTAAGCATTTGATGTTAGTGGAGTGATTTTTATTTGCTATATGCATTTACTGCATTGAGTTTTCTTTATGTCTTCCTCCTTCTGTCTCTCACTCTAGACCTAGACATATTCTATTAACCTCAATGACACCCAAAATAAAATTACTTTGACAGCAGGATACCATTTATGCACTATACTTCACCTACTTCCCTATGATAATGTTGGAAAATTTCATTTTCGCCATCTCTGTTGCTTCTTGACATATGTATGCAAGATTAGAAGGCTAAGAGAAGGAAAAATTATTCTAGGTAATATTAGTGGGTGTAACTTCTGGATTGTTTCACTAAAGAGAAATTACTATTTTCAGACCAACAAGAAGTTAAATCTTTTTTTCCCACCTCCCTTTGGAAAGGAATTTGCTAGTTTTAGGTTGTAGAGTTTTCATGAGTTTAACTCCTGCATTGGACAGTAGTACAGTACGTAAATACTGAGGGAAGTCTTGCTTCTTTTATGAAATAGGCTCATGCCATCTGTATATAGAGTATAAACATGAGGAAAACAATTTTGGGATGAATTGGCATTATAAGAGAAATTAGTCAGGTGTCAGAAAGACAGCAAATGCCTGCAGTGGCCTCCCAAATATTGTTTCTGCATTTTTAACTAGTGCTGAACAATTTTTCAAGTCAGTGCTCTGTCCTCTGGGAACATGAGTTATCATGAACCTACCTAAAGATCATGAAGTCCCAGACCACTGTAACCGTATTTGTTGTCCATGAGGAGGGATTTAAGCTTTCTGCTACTCAAAGATAAAAAAGTGTTTTTATCAGCTTGTGTGCAGAATTTGTGAAGCATACAGAAAAATCCCAGGTCAAAACACTATTTACTTAGTGTTGCAAATGAAGTCCCCTGGCAGTGAAAAGAGCTGTGATATGGCATGTTCATGTTAATATTCCTATTTCCCCATCATTGTATTGTCCTCAATGGCATTATGGAGGAAGTTCTCATACCCTTTCTGGGGGATGAGTGTAGCTGGGTGCCTCTGCAAAGTGCCTGTACACTAATGCATGCAGCATGGGAAATCAACAGTAGGAATTAGAAGTGCGCATGCAATTGCAAGGGTAAGATCTCATCTGGAGCACAGAGACATGGTGGGATTGTTCACAAAACTGGAGTGTTGTGATGGATAGATACAGGCTCTCTGGAAGGTGTGAAGAGTGAATTTCCCTATATGTGAGTGGGCAGTGCAGATGCATAGAGTTCTGCTGTGGGATGATGAAGAGCAAGCTGAGAGCTTGTGGGTCAGGATTAGTTGGCAGAACAATGTGGTGACATTGTGTGTGTCTGCTACAGACTGCAGTCCCAGACATGAGTATAGACTGGGAGAAGAACTCCTTGAGAGCTGCCCTGCAGAGAAGGACTTGGAGGTTCTGGTGGATGAAAAGCTTGACATGAGCCAGCTGTGTGCACTTGCAGCCCAGAAAGCCAACTGCATCCTGGGCTGCATCACCAGAGGAGTGGCCAGCAGGGTGAGGGAGGTGATTGTCCCCCTCGGCTCTGCTCTCATGAGACCCCACCTGGAGTGCTGTGTCCAGGTCTGGGGCCCCCAGCACAAGAAATATGTGGGGCTGTTAGAATGAGTCCAGAGAAGGGCCACAAAGATATCAGAGGCTGGAGCACCTCTCCTATGAAGAAAGGCAGAGAAAGCTGGGGATGTTCAACCTGGAGAAGAAAAGTCTCTGGGGAGAACTCATTGTAACCTTTCAGTACTTAAAGGGGTCTTATAAAAAGAATGGAGAAGGACTCTATACATGGATGGATATTGACAGGATGAGGGGAATAGTCTTAAACTAAAAGAGAGTAGTTTTAGATTAGATATAAGGAATAAATTCTTCACTCAGAGGTTGGTGAGGCACTGGAACACGTTGCCCAGAGAAGCTGTGGATGCCCCATTCCTGGAGGTGGTCAAGGCCAGGCTGGATGGAGCCTTGGCCAACCTGATGTGGTGGGTGGCATCCCTGCCTATGGCAGTGGGGTTATAATTAGGTGATCTGTAAGGTCCCTTCCAACCTGAGTCATTCTATGATTCAGTGATAGTTAAAATAAAACTAGTCAGATGTCAACAGTATCACAGTTTCCTACAGGAAGCCTAGAAGAGAACAGCAGAAAGAATTTTAGCTAAAGAGAACAAACAATGAAGTCTACACACTTCATGTGGCATTATCAATGGATCTGTGCAGGATTCACTCTGGCTTTGGACATAGCTGACAGCAGATGACTTTTACATAGTAAGAGACTTACTATGCATTGGGACAGAAAGTGTTCCATGTTGTTGGTACTTTAAATGATGTCTCATAATTTTCCCCAGTGCCTTTGTACAGATGTTGAGAAGAAAGAGTGATTGATGTAGAACCTGGAGGGTCTTCATATCTGTGGTAAGACAAAGTAGGCCATCAGTACTCTGATTGCATTCTGTACAAAGCATGTTTTCCAGCTCAGTGCTTAACCATTAACTTCCTCAAGGTAAAATAACTACTTACTCCAGTGAATACATTGAATGTTGTAGAAAGACAGAGAAATCTTTAGCTGGGCAAGAGTAGGTCATCCATCACTGCAGCCTGTGGTATGTTTGTTACAAATCCTGGAGTGTGAAAAAGTGTATAAGGCAGGTAATTAATAAGTTGATTGTGCACAGACACAAATCAAAACTGGTGGGAGTGCAGAGGGGATAGAAAAATGGCACATTACATCCAAAGAAGTCTTATAAGTTTACATTAATGAGTCTGAATTTTTCAAGCTTTTTTTTTTAAATACAGAACTCACTATCTTCTACTGAACTAATGCCTGCAGTCACATAACTATGGAAAGAATCTGGCGTTCAAAGTATAAAAAACTTATCTCCATTTTGCAAAGTTTCTGATTAAAAACACTGGAGAAATAATATATATTCAATATAAAATGCATATATTTCAGCACTTCCTTGACTTGCAAGAATAATTTATACTTTAGTATGAAAAGATGGTATAGAAAACTGTCTTAAACTATAAAACTTAGGAAGATTTTCTATGTTTGGTGGAGGGATAACCACTTCTGCTTCAGATATACATAGATATACCTATACATTCACACAGTGATGCATGAAAGTGTTTTTATAGTTAAGTAGTATAACAGTAAGGAACAGTGATCAATGCACCACAAAGACATATAACTCTGCTGGTTTTTTTTGAAGTTAATGGAAAGGAAAGAGAAATAATAATACTAAATTAGGCAGATAATTGAAAATGTATCATAAAAATAACAATAGTGAAAGGTCAAAATTTTGCAAAAAGAATACTACAGAGTTCTTAGAGAGAGCTCTGGAACTGTGAAGGCTTCCACTGACTGTTGGGAGACAATCAGGAAGAACCTGGATAATCAGAAAATCTCACATACTTAGGTATGCCAAATGAATAAGCTAGCTTTGGTTTCTACATTCACAGTATATTTTTAAGGCTATGTAGAATCAGAAAAGTTTAGGGGACCATGGAAATGTATCCTCCAAGAGATTTAAGAATTTCCAGATTTCAAAATTGTTATTCACCATATTAAAAATCACAATTACAAATGCTGTATTCCTTACTTTCTGAGCTACTGTGGTCAGAGGTAGTAGGTAATTGTACTGACTCTGGCTGGGATGTTAACTTTCCCTGCAGCAACCTATACAGTGCTGTGCTCTGCACTTGGAGCTAGAACAGGACTGGTATCACACCAGGGCTGTGCCTGCTGCTGAGCAGTGTTGGCACAGCATCAGGACCCTCTCCAACCCCCCCCCACCCCGGAGCCAGCAGGCTGGGGGTGGGCAAAAGGAAACCAAGGAACATCACCAGGGCAGCTGACCTAATCCATCCAAAGGGATGTTCCATACCATGTGGTGTCACACTCAGCAATAAAAGGTGGGAAAAGGAAGAAGAGGGGAGGGGTGGGCTCTCATTGTGAAAAAGTCTGTCCTCCTGAACACCGGCTATGTGTGTTGAGGCCCTGCTTCAAGGACATGGTCAAACATCACTCGCTGGTGGGAAGTAGAGAGTAATTTCTTTCCTCTGCATTTCCACACAGTTATTTATTTATTTATTTATTCCTTTTTACCTCTTTATTTTTTTCCCCTCTATTTAAATTTTTTAATTAAAAATATTTTTTCCTTAATAACTATTTTTTTTCTCCTTTCATTAAATGATCCTTATCTCAACCTGTGAGTTGTTTCTTTCCTTTTCTTCTTCCCTCCCCCTCCTCTTCTGAGGAGGGGGAGTGAGAGAGCGGCTGTGGTGGAGTTCAGCTGCCTACCAAGGTAAAACCACCACAGTAATTTAATGTCTTAGCCTATTCCTGAATTCCTGAAACTGATTTACGTAGTATGTCAGTTTACTACGTAAACTGATTTATATAGTATATACCTAATAAATTGAATAATCTCATCAGATTTTTCAGCAGCAAGTTCTCATAAACAATTACACCACTAGGACTCATATCACATTACTTTTAGATTATCAAGTCTATACAGATTAACGTCTCCACACTAAAATTAATCCAAACCCTATCTCAAAACCATGACCACAGAATACAATATTGTGTAGAGAGTATACTCCCTGTCACAGCATTCTGATTACAGTGTTCCTTGAAATGGCATTTACTTAAATTATTTGACAGTCAGTATGAAGAGGGATAATAGGCAGAAAGTATTTGCAAAGTATTTTATTACAATATTACTCTGCTTTAATGTCTGCATTTATCTGGAGAATTTAAAATTTCACTTTTAATATTAGTTTAATTAATTGGAAAGCTCTTTGTTCTACTATAATATAGCTAAAATTCCCTCAAAGTTGTATTACTGAACTTCATTCTAAAGGGTATTATATTTTCAGTGTTTTTAAATCACACTGGTCTAAAACAAATCTGCAATGAAACATCTGTCTAATCATGTCCTTATAGTTAGAGAGAGAAAAACAAAAATAATCCCCATGGTTCCAATGCTTTTCAAGCCAACAATCCCATTCCTATAAAAATTATTAAACAGTAGAGAAAGCTAGTTTTAATGGGATTTTGGAAATTTTGGTGTTTTTACTAAGATTATCAGAGCCAGTTACTGAAACTGAATTACTCAATAAATGTGTATGGTATTTACAATAGGATGGTGTGAAAAATACCAACTACGGAAAAGAACAGTCGGAGTCTACAGAGATCTTATTAGAATGTCAAAGCAAAACATCTTTCATGTAAATTGTACTAGCATCAAATTATAAATTATGACCTTAATGTGAATGGAGAGACTCTTAATAACTAACATAGAAATCTGGCTTTCTTTGTTTCTGTTGTGCCAGCATATAGCTTTAATATAGCTTTAATAATTCCTACGTCTATCCTTAAAGTGGCATGCAACTACTAGTTCACTGCTTCTGGGACAAATAAGCTCCAGAAAATTACCTGTGATGTTTGAAATCCAGGCTGGGCACTTTAGGAGGCAGACTTGGATCCTTCAGCTCATAAGTCTTATTTTATTCTTGCAAGTTGTAGTACCATTCAGTAGTCAGAGTGATAAAAGGAGTGAACCCTTGTATTCATTAATGCTTTTACTGTTCTTATTGAGTAAAGAAGGTGTGTGTTTAAAGCAAAATGTGAATTGGAAGATTGATTGGCATAGATGCCAAGGATGTCTGCATAGAACCAAGCATGGCATCATGTTACTATTGGTGTACTTGTATACATCAGACATATAATTAAGTCAGACAGCGTACAAACTCAAAAAACATACAGACTAAATTACTGGAGTCCCAAAATCAATTAGAGAATAATAGCATATCTTTAAAAAAAATCTTCTGACTTTACCTTTGCCCTTCCCACTGCAACAGCATTCTCAGCACCTCAGAGTGACATCTCGCAGAGACATCTGTTATAGTTAATAAAAAAATAGGCTTTTTTTTATTATTTATTTTTTATTTTTTTTTATTTTTTATTGCTTCCCAGAATTCTTGAGTTCATGGACACCTCAGTGACCTAAAATCTGTGAATGACAGATTCCAAACTCTGTACAGTGATTGCTTGTGAACTGATATGAATAACTTAGAACTAGAACCAGATGTATCTCAATTATGGCATAAAATTGTGTACAATGCTTGTGTCTAGTTCTGGCAAATTATGAGATACCAAACTATAAGCCCACATTACCCTTACTTATAGGCAAGCCATTGATGATATTTTGGGGGGTTTAAACATGTATGACTACTACTTTCTTTGCTATTCCAAGGACTCTGCTTTGTAACTAGGCAACCATGTTATAGAGAATAGTACAAAAGTGTAATTATTTAAATTCCCTAAAAATGTTATAGCTATGTCTCTACATTGTTTTAGAATTTCTCTAAAATGCTGCATAAGCAAACCAGTGACTGGTCTGTGTCTTTGACCTATATTGTCTATATTGACTATATTTTCTTCTATTATGGCAGATCTTCATAGCTTACTTCTGCATTCAGTGCTTGTTGGTAATTACCAGTCTTCCATTCTGCACTTTGTGGGAGTAGATCTAAAGCAATAATATGATCAGTTTTTCTTCTGCCCCAGTGATTCTTTTGTATTGGATGCTGTGAAGCTCAGTGTGATCATTACTCTGTTTCATCAAAGAGGTCATCACCACTGGGCTAATGATTCTTAAATCAGAGATTTCTCATTGAAATAGTATTAAGGTCTTTCAGTTTTCCTACTGATTTTTCCCACTTGCCAAAATTGGGATTTCAGTGAGCATTTCCATAGTGTATTTATTGCAAAAGATAGAGAAGTGATACTGGCAGGCTGCTGATAATAGAAGTTGTACCTGTTCCTCTACCCTATGAATTTCATTATTAAGCAAACAAAAATTGCCTAAGATCAGTCAGTAGCTCTGGGTAGCAGAGGTTTGCAGCTGATACCTGATGAGGAAAGTGCAGAGTGGGGTGAACCTGAATACATGGAATTAATATGGTATGAATCCATCATCAGCATTACCCATAGCTTCGTTACCTTTGCTTTGGCTTAGACTAACGCAAAACACTTGAAGCTAATAACCTGGTTTACTGCTCAGAAACCTCTGCTGGAGAAGAGTATGGTGCCCACTTATTTCTGCAGATGGACTTGTGAAGAGTGTGACTTTTCACTCTGTGCATTCTTATGTAAAAAGTCTGTTCTAATTAAATTCAAAGCATTATTTTTTGACATAAAAAATCATCTAATGAATGAACACAGGTGACATGACTTTTTAAATTACATGAAAATCAAGATTATACAGAACTAAATTTAATTGCTATACACAGTTTGCAGTGGATATTAAGCCTTGTGCCTTAGTATTTAAATCATTTTTCCTCAGAAACAGGGATGAGACCAGTGTGTGTGTCCCTGTGTTTGTCCCATTTTCTCTTATGGAGTTCCTTTGAGGTGTAGCATTGGCACTGCCAGAGAGAGGATACAGCATCTGGAGTCTAATCCAGCACATCAATTGCTGATTGACCAGGCTCCCCTAGATCCTTTGCTTTTAAAGCAAAGGTATTAGCAGTGCTATTACCAGCAACTTCAGCTTCTTTTTTTTTCCTGATAAGTTCAAGGTAACATGGTAATGAAATTTCTAGAAGCTACTTGAGGTTAGAGTCTGTCTGTTAAAAATCTACCACTGCTTCTATAGAGGAACTGTCTCATACCGCTGGCAAAATACTAGTTTCCGTAGAAGTATTGAATAGAAAGTGCTTTAACCAACACACAGTAATAACATTGTTAAATAAGGAAAGGACAGTTGTCTGAGAAGCCTCTTTACTGTGGTACATTCAACATAGGCTGATCAATGACAGTTGTTTTTTTAAAAAAACAAAAACCAAAAACAAACAAAACAAAACAAACAAACAAAAAAAACTTAGGACACAGTGATAGTAGCAAAGTGATTTTTTTTAAAGAATCATAACCAGTTCTGCCAACTGCAGCATCCACTCTTCTCATGCTCCTGCTTTATCTGGAAAGCTGTTAGACCCTACATTTAAATGCCAAGGAACAGCAAAAATTGATAACTCTAAGGCTGTACTTCCTAGTACAGACTGAAACTGCAAGTGCGATCATCAGATGTGAAAAAGACTCCATACCTTCCTCTGAAAATGTAAAAGGGGCAAAAAAATGGAAGCAACATTCACAATGGTATATTTATCAATTTTCAAGCCCCTTTGTTGTGTCTAATCCATGAAGGTACAATTACAGACAAAAGAGATTTAGATTTTTTGGTAATTTTCCATAAGTTGTGCCTGGGAAGAGATAGATGAGTACATGGAAATTTGTCCTAGATGCATAAGGTGGATTTAGGTCAGTTCGTAGTGGATATTTAGATGATATATTATTTTCTTCTTTATGCTTGGCATGTATTCATTTATAAGTTTGGCTGGTAGATATGAGAAAGCTAACCCACTCTAATTCCTATGTACTTAAAGGGAATAAGGGAAATGCTTCCCTATCTTGAAAGTATTTTGAGAATTTTCTATATATGTAAAGATTGTTAAAATATGAAGGTCTCCATTTTAGTGTATCCAAGGCTCCCAACTTACTTGTTTATATTTTTACTCTTGCAATGTCTTGTATTTTTTTCCTTGCAAACTTAATTTCTTGATAAATGGGATTGCTTGAAAGCTCTGATAACACTAAATGTAAGTCTCTAGCCCTCAGGTTTGCAGATAAAAGCTTGAAAGCATTAACTGGGGGCTTTCTAAAAGCATAGAGACCAGAAGGGAAACAAATTAGAATGCAGAACTTTAAAAACTGTTTTTGTTTAAAGTCAGTCTCACAATGTTTCAGGCTTTGATCCATGATCTGCATGTTGCAGTGTAAACACACAAATAATCTGAGTTAATAGTTTGTGCCTAGGTTTCCTTTATTATGAGTTTTTATTCATGTGCATTTCCTATTTGATTTCATTGGCTATTTTGCCTGAATCAGACCATTAGATCATAAACTCTTCAGGGTGGAAATCTAGCAGTCTCTGTAGTCTTTTGACCACACACTTTTTCCATGTCACATAAGTTACAATGTAAATAATAACCTTAACAAACTTGCCAAAGCTCCTTAGGACCTCTTTCATCTTTCATCTGTATTTAGCTTTCCATTTAAAACTGTACTTCTATTTACGTATGGCAAGATGCTTTGATTTGAATTCTGTGCCAAATCATTCCAGTTTGCCCAGATATGTCAAGACTTCAAATGACTGCAGTCTTACTAATACTGTACACTTTAACTCCTTTGCAAACAGGGCCACAATTACTTTAATACTAAAAAGAAAGAATGAAAATGTGAAGAAAAATAGTTGTACAGGACTGGACCCAAATGGATAAAATGCTACAAAGGTGTAACAGCAAGCTGGAAGCTAGATAAGAGTGTAATATTGAACAAGTGCCAGGAGATTCAGGATCTCTTTTTGTGGGATAGGCTATCTCAAACTGTACTGAGGAACAAAAGTAAATTTGCAAGAGAGCGTGCAGCAACAGTGATGAGTCAACCACGGGAGGTCCTGTATTTGGTATAATGGGTACTTCTCTTTACACAGCTTACAAGAACATTGTCATCTCTTTTCCTTTACTCTTCAGCTGCCTGACTGCCAAATTGCCAAATGGCCCAGGCTTACCTCAGCATAGACACTGCCTGAGGATCTTAAGAGCACAACCAGTGTTGGAGAGATGGAGATCCATCTCCCGCCCTCCCCAGCCCCCCAAATACCAGTCAGACCACAGGTGGGCAGACTTTCCCTGAAGAAATGCCTGCAGTCAGTCTCTGCAGACTGCATAGGGACCTGGAGGGAACTACAGTAGTAAGGTGACTTTCAGGTAAATGGAGTTCATTATTCACAAATAGGTGGCAAACATTTTAAGCAGGAAGTTGATGTGGGTAGTCGTGACCCCTACTGTGTGATTCTAATTCATCTTCATACTGCAATGGCTTTTTGACAATTCAGCCATTCATCTGGCAGGAAAATAAGAGAAATGGGCTCTGGAGAATATCCAGCGTTACCGAGTTCACCTGATGGATAACAAGAACAATGCTTCAAATGGATAGTGTATGTTTAAAACAAAAAACAATCTTTTGACATGTTTTCAAACTATGCTAAACCAATTTCATCCTCAGGCAGCGTTAAACTACATGTCACAATCACTCTAAAAGACATATTTCTTCAGGAGGTCTGAAACTATGGCATTTAGTACTCAAAGTCTAAGGCCGACCCAGCTCAGAACTTCAGGACAGGCTGTGCTGTGTATCTGATTTATTTTTTCCAAGCATGCATTGTGTTCTTTCTATGAAGAGGGGCCTCTTGGATGAATGGAAGATTTCTCCTTCCCTTAGGGCTACTGAGAGTCCTAAAAAAAAGAAGGCTGCAGGATGGAGTGAGCAAGCAAGTAATAGCAGGGGAGGCCTGCAGTTCCTGCATGGATTGAAAGACTGCAGTGGAGATGAGACAGCAGTCCAGCTGGTTTTGGAAGTGAAGGGAAGAATTTCTTGAGGACTAGAGCAGAAAAGCAGAATATGCTGCCATTCAGCAAGCTATTCTTAGCTGCAAAACATCCCTGACTTGAAAAGGGTGCTCATCTCCCTCTGTAGAAAATGTATTTTTTGTTTTTGTCTTCTTTTTTAAAAGCTAGTTTGTTTGTTTGTTTGTTTGTTTTTCCCCTCTACGTTAAAGTGCTGGTGTTATACTCCTCTTAATAGAAGGCCTTGGTACTTCTACCTCATTTCAGAAATGCATGGCTAATTCCTGACTCAGAGTCAGTAGTTTTGGCCCATGTTTAAAATAAAGATTTTCCAGAAAAAAAAAAAAAAAATAGGTTGACCAAATCATCAAAAGCACATTTCTTACAATGATGCACAGCACATTACATATGCAAAAAGTAAAAGTTTTTGTTGAATGTTAAAAATCTTTTTGAAATCTGCTTTCTCTTATATGCTTGTTGTCTATACTCTCTGATTAATGGTTTTAATTCATTGTCACAGCAGCAAATTATTTTCATTCAGTGTTGGGAACTGAAGAACAAGACTCATTATATAAACTGTTAGTATCAATCCCTCTGTAGGTTGTAAAAGGATTTGAGGTCCATTGGGAGAATAAGAAAAAAGACACAATAAAAAGAAAGCATTTAAAAATATAAAGCAGTATGGTAATCATTAGAAATCCATAGTGAAATTGCACAATATTAGATCTGCAAAATTTACTTACCTTACCTACTAGATCTTTGAGCATTACGTAAAACTGGATAAACAAAATGAGGTTGAGCATTCAAAAAATTTGAACTAGATGATCCCTAAAAAAAACAGGTTAATCTGCTGTGTCATAAAGATATCAAATACTACACACTAAGATCAAACTTTTACAGCTATGGTCATAATTTGTTTTATCCAATTTTAAGAAATACGGGGCTGGGCCCATCAGATCAATTACCAGTTAAATTCTGAAGCAAAAGTGGTTTTTAGCTTTTTAAAAGGCGTCTTGAGGATTATTTATTTATTTATTTATTTAAGATTTTCTCTTTTTATCCTGCAGGCAAATACTCATGGACCTGTAAAACTTAAGTGTTTACTCACATAAAGTAACAAAATTCAGACTCGCACAAACAGAACTTTGGGAGAATTGTCCTGGAAAAAAATGCTGTTGGCACACTGTAAACATATAGATGTACTAATCTCAATGGAGGAAAGCAAGAAGCCATTAATTGGAGCCATTATTTTTATATCTTCTTAAAACCACTTGTAAAGCATTCATTGGATTGATCCAAATCTATGACTACAGTGTATTTCAGGGAAAATCAAGTGAGCAGCTCCTTTCCCCACCCCCTGCTTCCTTGCAGCCTCCCTACAAGAAAAAAACGAAAAATCTCATTTAGGTCTGTGTTCCTTGCTGCATGAAGCAGCAAGCTTCTTGGCAGTTGCACTGGTATTTTTCTGGCTGCTAAGCTTCAAAATAGCACTGAACCTCAGCCATTTTATAAGGCCGGCAGTGATTTGAAAATACCAATGCCTGTAGTTTACATGGAACAAGTCCTGATTTATTGGACCCTACTGAAAATCCATTCACCTGTAACTACTGAGACTAAAGAGATAGGGCAGGCAGTGGAAACTTGTGCATTGATGTGCTTTGTGGAAATTGTGTTAGTTTTTTTTTTTTTTTTTTTTTTTTAAATATTATTATTATTATTATTGAAAGAGCTAGGGATATCTGCTAAGTATGTCACTGCTCCTTCATGAAACAGAATCACTTTTAATTTGCTTTGCTATTACATTTGGATGTAAAACGCTTATCAGTACAAGATCTGGGTGCACATCACAAAACTTAGATCAGAATTAGGCAACCATTTCTGTGACAACCCCCACATAGCACCAAAATAGCTACTCTGAAAAGGAGTGATACGAGGCAGATGATTAAATGTCAGTGAATTCTAAAGACTGTTTCTACTAGGGAGCACAAAGAAAGTGATCTTGCATTGTGCTCTAAAATGTCTCTACCCTGTAAGCTGATCAGCAGAGACTGATGATTCTTATGCTGTGCATTGGCTCTTTGACTCTCATTTGACACCAGGTGCGTATGACCACTCATGTGATTGATGAGTGTGACCTATGCTGAAGTGGTTACAGTTGGGGCTTATCGTGTGAATGGCCTTCCCCAGGGAATGTTCTACAGTTGACCCCCTTGCTTCCAGCTTTGGGACCGGGCGTGCTGCAAAGGGGTAAGGGTAAAACAGGTCTGAGATAATAGGCGAGGAGACAGTGCAGGTCCTTAAATTTCACCCAGACTGGAACTGGTAGCCAAAGAAGGGAATGCAGGTGTGAAACATTCTTGTCAGTCTTCTTAATGATCTGGGCAAACAGATTTTGGTTAGCAGAAAAAATGACATAAGTGCCTTCACCTGCAGATTACTCAGCCGTGTCACATGTTACCCACGCTTGCCGATGGGTATTAGAACGCTCATTTTCTCATACCTCCTAACCAAAAGCATTAAGCTTGTACAATGCAGCAAATAGTTTCCTAATTGCATTGTATTTACAAAATATTTCTCATTGGCTGCAGTGCATTTCTCAGAATTGTGCACACTTTCCTCAGAAATATCTGTGAGCTTTATAGTGTGTTATCATCCTTTTCAGCTTTGAAGCTCCCACTGGTCTTCATATATCCCATTCCTGTGATAATTCTTCTCCAGCATTCATAGCTAAGCCACATAAGGGCACTTAGTTTCTGTTCTAGAAGCACTGCATAGCCTGAACAAAATGAAAATCCTCAATGATTCTTTCCAGTGGTCACTTGAATAATCAGAAATGCCTTGAGCACAGAAGACTCCTTATCGCGTTACTCAGTATGCTGAACAAGTGACTACCTTGCTGTATTTTATTCTGCAGACAGGTTCACAGTCTTTTCTCCTACCCAGAAGAAACAGCATTCCTAATGCAAGCCACATAATATGCTTGACTGTACACACCTTGTATACATGCTGCTACGCTGAAACCAAACGCTGATCCACAGTCTTTTCTGTTCCTGCTACGGTCAGGGATAGCACCTGCAGTGCACTGTAACTCCCCTCAGCTAAGAATAATTATCTACTGCCTGAGACCTCTCATATAATAGGTCAAGATTTATTAATCCTGCAATTAAGATCAAAAGGAAACATTTTAGTGGCTAAAATATGGTGTGCAAGATCTTAAAAAATATAGGCTGAATATTTAAAAAGTATGTGCTGAAGTTTGGCCCTTTAGGTATCCAGGCAATTTTGTATAAGCTGCTTGGTTTTTAGAAGTAACTGGCAATTTCTTTTTCATTTGTGAATGTTAGTATTACTGACAAGTAGGCCACCTATCTGCAAGTGCCTAAATATGGATTGAGAAAACTAGGCTTTGTAGGCTTTGGCACCCAGACACAAACACTGTGTATGTGAAGTTTCTATTCATTGTGAATTTTATTTATTTATTTATTTTTTATTATTTTTTTTTTCTCCTCCTCTCTGACTGAGTGTAAATTATTTTGCTCCTATGAAATCACTTTTTCCCCCTTCAATTCAGATGGTTGCAGATATTTCCCAGGGAAACCCACACAGAACAAAAGTTTGCAATATTTTTTGAGATTCATGTAAATGTCCTGTTCTGGCAGAGAAAACAACCAAACATTTTGTGGCCATAGACTGACAAGCTGGAGAATTTATAGGCCATAACTGAAATCATATTATGGTCCTGTGAAAAAACAATCATTAAAAAACATTTCTGATGCTTTTTAGCTTCAGATTACAAACAAAAATAAATGCTTCCCCTCCCCCATTTTTAAATGTAGCTGTCTTGTCCTTGGTTTGCTTTAATGATGAAACACAAAATAGAATATCCCTCTGATTTTTGAAACTCAGCATGTATTTATTCATTTTTGTCACAACTGAGTAACATAAGAGATAATGCAAGGAACACTTCACTGCTAGTTCCTGACTTTTATATTTTAACGACTTTAAAATGCCAACTTCGATCATTTTCCCTAAAGTTGCCACAATTCTCAGTCTGTACACTATTTTGGTTAAAGTATGAAAAACACTGTTGGCAGATTTCAGATTTGCCTTGAGACAGGGTGGATTTTACATTTCCCTCAATTTCCCTTTATTGTAAATACTCTTCAGGCATACTCACTTGCACATTTGCATTTCACATTTCTTTTTTCTGAATCATTTTCATATATTTTCTTATGATTTGTGAAATCATATTTATTCAAACAACACTTAAACACACGGTTAACTTGGCAGTTGTTTCAAGTTATATTTTAGACTAAGTGATGCCTTGACTAGGGCTGATTTATATGCATGAGAGTTAAAGATGTTCCTGAATTGGGCCTTTTGTCGGTGAAAGAACCACTGTAGATGACTCTGTTATTTCCATATTCTGTTTTGAATATTTCATACATATCCATTTTAGAAAAATTAAAAATTTTTTTTTTTTTTTTTTTTTTTTTTTTTTTTTTTTTATGAAGACCAGCTTATTTTAAAAGAACTAATGCACTGCTATTGTCTTCTTCTTCATTAAAGCAGGAAACATTACTATCATCATGTTGCCTAAGGTCCCATACCTTATCTTAATCTCATTTGTGTATGGCAACATCTAAAAACAACTTGATACCAGGTTTGATATGCTGTAAGGTTTTTCCATTCATAATAGCAACCAGTAGTTTTTAACTGTCTTTTTAACAAACCCACTTGCATACGTTTGACTATGTATGCATGCCTGGCTTCAGCAGAATTGTTGCACCAGTTCTAAAATCTGCTTATTTTGTTCCATGCAATATAGTATTCTTTAGTCTTTTGGATTGATTCATTTCTTAACTGGTAAGCAAGAAAATCTTATCTGATCTTATTTAAAATTTAAACCATCTATGATTTAATTTTGCATTTGTATGTGACATGTCATGTCTACCTCAGTAAATTATGTAGCAACAATGAAAACATTTAGTGTTTAGCAGTCTGCATGGGTCAATAAAAAAAATATGACTGATAAAACTCTATTCAATAAAGGTGCCAGAAATGATGTGTAAGAGCTAGGTGTATAGATTCAAGGTGAGCAGACGGATTTCTTGATAACACATAAATGGGGATGGAGAAAATTTGTAACTGTTACAATATTTTTATAGAGGCTTGTATACATACAGTAATCACCAGCATAAAGAAATGGATTCTAAAAACAAAACAAAACAATGACAACAAAAAAAGGCATGTTTTGAAACTTCAGGGCTGAAAAAGGAATGTAATGGTTTAAAATACAAGTAGCCCAAAGTACTACAGAACAGAACATGACATAGTCATAAACAGATAACTCTTCAAATAGTGTTCAATAAGCACCAGTCTACAACGCTAAAATGGTATCTTTCTTCAAAGCTTCAGATCATCAGCTATGTATTAACACTCCATTACTTAATGGATTTTATTACCACACTCCTCTAAACATTTATGCCATTTAGATATGAGTAATATCATCAGGCACTGCAGAAAAATCTCAGAACCTACAGCTGTTATCTCAGGAGGTAAAAAAGTCATTGCAACTTGATGAATTAAAATCCATATTGAATATTAAATGTATCACTTTTAAGTGTCTTTTTAAGATTTAAATCATTAAAAAAAACACTTGACTAGCCTTGAAGAAAACTACAGAAATGGATTTTTAATTTATATGAGAGGAAAACTTGTGAGACCTCCAGAAGTATTAAAATGCAAACTGGACCTCAGCCATTTCCAGAGATTTCATATTATGTCTTTTGTGTAGGATTCTACCTGGCTTCATTTAAATTATCTAGAATCAAACTGTATACGTCCTGTAAGTAATAAACACCTAATATTGGTTCAGCTGCAGCATTGAAAGTTTGTGCAGTGTGCTACCTAGGAAAGTTCAAAGCATATTCTTCCAGTGAATATTCAGTGGCTCCAAAGGAAAAATTAAAAATCCTTAAAACTGTGAACACACACAAAAAAATGATTTTTTTTTTTTTTTCATGTCACTCATAAAGATATTTACATTCCATCTCCATAACGGTTTCCCTAGGACTAAGACATTTTGGGCATTTAAAAAAGATAAATCTTTAGAGCAGTTTAATTGGTTTAAAAGTATTATTAAGTTAAGATGCCATAACATTCCTATGTGCATTACATATACATATGTCTGACATTTCCTTTAGAACAAGGAGCATTATAAAATGAGGCAAAGACTCCTTTCTGTATAAATGCAAAATATACAAAGCTACCATACTATAATTAATTAAAGCTTTTACTGGCCCACCATCTACAGTAGGACATCTATGATTACACGAAACATTAGTATTAAGTGCCCTACTTGAATTACTTTAGGCAAAAGTAATAAAAATGTAATAGTACATGGTAACAAAACATCCTCAGAAAGAGATATTTACTTTCTGTTCTAAAGAAAGCCAGGGAAGAATTCAGCCAGGAATTGATGTCAGATTCCTGGTTTAAGATTAGGAACTTCATGTTCAATTATTGTTTGTTACTGAGATACTAAATACATGTTGTTTTGCTGTCTTTGGCTGTCTGTTCTCATTCAGCATTTACATGTACCTTTGTCACCTTCAAATGTTTTTTATCTAACGTAACTTTCGTCGTCTAGAAGACAGGCCTTTAGTCAGAGGTAGGCATCGAGGCTTCCTCTCACTGGAGTTGACAGAGAAAATAAAGCACATGCAAAAAGCAATTTATGTCACTTTTTCTAGAGTGAGATGCTTTGGAGTGATAGCTGCCTGTCCACCACAGAGATAAGGCATGGCTATGTGAGGTTAGATCCCTAAATTTTAGAAGTTACTGAGAAGAACCCAATAGTAGTAACTAAAAGGTATAAAAGAGCTTGGTCTTGTTGTTAATTAGTTTGTTCCTGTCTAGTTAGCTCACAGTCTTATTGATGTTTCAACAAATGAAGATACAATACTAAAATATGATATCAATGTGTAGATGAAGGCTCCAAAGCCAGTCCAAACTATGTACATTGACACGTACTCATGAAATGGAACAACATCCTCCACCTTGCTTCTTTGGGCTGGCAAATTTTATCCTTTTCCTATGGCTCAGATGTGGTTTCATATCCAGTTGCTGTGACACCAGTTCCTGAAGAAACATGAGCTAAATTTCTCCCACTCACACCTCAGCCTCCTTCCCCATGCATGGTTCCCACATGACAGGGCTCCAAAAAGTTAACAGCATTTGGTACAGGAGGAACAAACACACTTTTTCAGCTTTTCTGCTCATGTCTGCACATCTGGGAAAAACGTATCTGTGACACCGCTAGTAATGGACCCCCAGAACGTTGGCTATTGCAATGCTATCTCCACGACCATTCTGGGAAGGTTGTACTCTTGCAATATCTTCTGTCTGGGACAATTAAAATATAAAAGTAGCTATAATCTTAGCAATGCTTCATCTGTTTGTTTGGAATGACAATGAAAGAGTTGTAAAGGCAATTTAATCTTAGCTTTACATTTTAATGACTTTATAAAACACACTATCATTTGGGGTATGCACCCTGTGCTTACCATACATATAGATGTATCTATAAAGAACAATCTTTTCACCTCTTTGTCTTTGTTTTGCTAGGCTAAGCTCTTTCAGTCTCTTCTCATAAGACACTCTTCATTACTTTTAACTCTCTTTTAGCATTCTCCTGCACCTGCTCTAATTTTCCTCAAATATTGTACTTGAAGGAGCTGAGTACAGCATTTCTGATAATATCTTACACTTTCTGTTTTTCTAGATGTCTCTACTAGAGATACCTCAGTCAGTATATCCTGGGACCATATTTGCCTTTTCATCAAAAGGCCTGGAAACCACAGAAGTTCTAGAGACTCCTTAGAACCTCTTTCACTTCTGTGGCTCTCACCACTGCTTTAAGGCACCTTTATGTGAGAAGCCTTGGAGCGTAAAGTACTCAAGACTGGGACCTTGTTTGATACAGAACATATGTGTTTAATTTTATATATGGTATATCGTTTCATCAGCTTCACTTAGCTTTGTAGGATCTTGGCCTATCTCCCCAGTCTATAAATAAATAATGACAGTTTTATAAATAAACCAGTTTCTAACCAGCTGAAACTGTGTTATCTTTGTAACTTTTACCAATCAATAGAGCAATGTGAATGACAGGCACAGGTTCTGCAGTTTTAAAAAATCTGGTATAAAAACAAATAGTTACTTGTGAGAACCACATAAATATTTTGATGTATTAGCAGAAAATACTTCATATGGAATTTCAGAATATGCCCAAACCGTTTATATCTATGGTAGGCTGGCAAGCGTTTTTTAGCTGGTGGCTCAATGTTCTCCCAATGTAAATAGATGATCAATCATTCTTTGCTGTTATTGTTTCAAAGAATAGCTTGAAACTTGATTCACAGTGAGTGTTCGTACTGCCTGTTCTTTTTGCTCTCTTATCAATACAAGTTTTAATATTTAAAAAACAACTCATTGTTTTCATCTGGCTGCTAGAGTCTACTTGTTGGGCTCTCTGGTCATTTCTGAAATTCTTGGTTGGTGGGAGAGTGCAGGTGCAAGCCTGCAGAAGAGACAGAAGCTCGGTAGAGGCAGGAAGCAAACAGCGTATCAATCTGTTTAGCAAGCAAGGACAGAAAGAAAAACATTGAAGTGGAGAAAATACATTCCCATGCTGAGAATTGTACTGTAGCATAGAGCCTGCATGAAGATGGATTTGAGTTTCACCAGCCTTCCTGGTCACTCACGGAGGCTTATGGATAGGTAGTGCCAGAACTTCTCTTGAAGCCTAATGCAGGGCAAAAGTGAGCCTCCATTGTTCATATGTCAGTACATGTGGACCATTTTTCTGTAAGATGTAAGATGAGGAACGCTCCATTATGTTGCTGTGGGTCAGCCTGGACGTGCTCCTGTCACAGCCAGGAGGACTCCAAGTCTCTTTAGGGGCAGGGAGAGGTCACCCCCTCCTCGGCTAACAGCCAGGCAGATCATCGCCCGGTTGCCTGTCAGTTACATCGCTCAGTTAACACCCAGAGCTGAGGCTGAAGGCCCATAGCCCCTTCCCACGGGAGCACCGTGACAGCTCTGGGGAAACCATGGGGGCACCGAGGACTGCCTGCTTCCCCCAACTGCTGCTCTCTGAGGAGCTCCAGCCTTCCCCCAGGCCCAGGGCGCTTCTCCACGACCGGTGTGGAGCCTCCCCTCTCCCCTAGGCTTCCCCCTCTGTCCCGAGGGGGACAGACCCCCTCGAGCCCCAAACCCCTTACCCTCCGGGGGGCTGCGACGCCCCGGGGCCCTGCGGGCTCCCTGCGGCCGCGGCGCCGCCTCCGGCCGGAGCCAGCGGGCGGCGCTCGCCGGGGCCGCTGCCGCCTGCGCCCTCCGCTCCCCCACGGGAGGGGGAGACATCGCCGGCGGGAGGAGAAACTCCCCCTTCCTTCCACCTTGCGTAGCGCCCTCCTCCTGCTCGGGAGAAGCCGCCCAGGGGCGCCGCCGCCTGCCCCTTGGGCGTCCCGCAGCTCGGCGCGGCGGGGACCCGGGCTGCCAGCGAGAGCCCCGGCATCGTGCCCGTGCCCGGAGTCCCCCCGGGGGGAAAGGGGGCAAGGCAGGGGAGGGCGGAGGGGGAGGGCTGCCCGCAGATGGATAGCTAGCTCCTGCGAGATGCTGCACGCGCAGCTCCCTGCCGGAGGGGGGTAGCAGCCGCTGCCGCCGCCGGCTGCCGCCTCGGCGAGGGCTGTTGCTGCCGCTGGACGCAACCTTCTCCCGACATGGAGCTGCTGCTGCTGGAGTGAGCGAGCGAGCGACGGGCAGAGCTGGCCGGCTGCATGGATGGACGTGTTTAGCTTTGTGAAGATTGGGAAGCTCTCCGGGTAAGGTGTTCGCTGCCCCGGCGGGGCGGGAGGGGCTGGGGGCTGCCCGCCCGGCACCGCCGTCCGCACCTCGCCTCCCCTTACGGCGCGGTTCGGGGCTCCTTGCGGGGCGGCTGCCCGGGCGGGACGGGCCGTCTCCCTTTTTCCCATTTCCCCCCTTTTTTCCCTTCCCCAAAGGCGATGAAAGAGGGCGTCCCGCAGCGGGAGGCGTGAGGGGGCGAGCAGAGGGGGGCGGGCTGGGGAGGGAGCGGGGCAGCGCCGGGACCCCCACCTCGGAGCAAGGCGAGAAGCGAGGGGAAGGGTCGGGTCGTGCCCTACCCTACTCCTGCTCGACTCACCGGGTGCCAACTCCTCGCCCCCTGCACCCCCTCCCTCGGCCACTCCAGCTCCAACGGGGGCGATATTTTTGGAAAAGCGGTGAAATCATCGCCCGATGATGAGCGCTGCCCCTCCGGCGCTTCGCACGATGGGTGCTGGGGCGCCAGCGGGGTTGGCGGCTGCTAGCCCTCGCTCGCGAGGCATCTACTTCTCGTTCCTCGGTTAGGGTGTCTGCCTGTCTATTCTCAAATAAATCTTCCTTTCAACGGCCTCAGAGTTGTGGTCTCTGTCTGCAGACTGTTGCGTTTGCAGCCAGGTGCCAGGCCCGAGGCTGCACAGATGGGTGCAGGAGCACAATAGCCCCCTGTCAACGCGTTTTTGCCGTAGTTAAATATAACTGGAGGTAGCCCTCCTCAGTCATAGGGGAAGTCACACTTTATCGCAGGGATGTGGCTTGGAAGTGCTCGAGCTGCGGGATTTTTGCTGGGTTTTGGTGTGGGTAATCTTCCTGGAGGATTCATCTCTGATGGCAGTAACCAGGAGCGCTCTGAATTCGCGTGATTCAGTGGTTAGCACACCATAGTTACCATACCCTCCTCTGTTTGAGGAGTGCAGGCTGAATGAAGCCAGGTGCTATGCAAAAGGGAGAAAGGCCTCGCCGAAGAAATACGAAAGGTAGCTTGCTTCAGCGATGCTCAGGTAGGGAGCTTGTCAAAATGACAGATGGTTGTTAAAAACAATTACACCGTGGCTGGGAGTCACCGAATGCCACAGGTGCAAGTGTAGCCTTCAGCCCCCCAAATTCCCACCGTTGCACCTGGCTGTGATTACAGCTCTGCTTGTGGCAATGCCAGTGCACAACAGCTGCTATCATTTGAGCACATCATCGTCTCATCCTGCTCCAAGCGATCTTACCTGATGTGACGGCTGAAACAGTAGCGGCCCGCTCGGCTCTCCGTGTTCCCAGCTGATAGCACTAGAGCTGTAACTACAGTGGAAACTTTAAGGAGAGAGACAATATGCAAGTACAGATAAGGAGGAGGTCATGTAGTATTTGCAGGTAATCGAACTGCTTGACCTTTCCTATTTGTTTGTAAGTGGTGTTTTAAAAAGGCTCCCAGACCTTCATGTCTCATATTTGTCACACCTGAGTTAGAGTCAAAGGGAGAGAAAGGGATAGGCTGCCTGGAAATGTTATTAAGCCAGGTACGTGGCAGTTTTTGTACATTTGTCAGGATTCAGTTGGTGGTGGTGTGTACAAAGTCTGTAGCGTTCTGCATGCTTGAAGGCACGGATGCTGCCAATGCTGAGGTTTGTGCAAAGGCAGATCATGACATTTCTCCAGAGGGACCTGAAACTTCTTCCTGAAATGAAATCGCAAGTTTCAAAGCTTGTATCCGGCTTCATTGGATTCAAGGATATGAAGTACTCGGGGATCAAGTTCGCTCGTAGATTGCAGTAAATCATTTCTGTACTGAGCCACTCTTTTGTTTCTAATTTTCTGGTTGTTAAATGACCTAATAGTTTACACAGGACTTTACTTTACTTGCTGTTTCCTAGGTAACAGCTAGGTATCTGTTCCAATTTTACGAGAGCTTTGCGGAGCAGCCAGGCTCCAATGTAAACCCCATTTTTAATCCCTCTGTGTGTCCGGCTTGAAAAACTAGCTGGCTTGAAAAAGCCAGCTCTTCATTGGCTGTTAGAAAAAAGGTCTTTCTGAAAGAAAGCAGTGATACAATATGAAATTTTTAACCGAAAGTGTGATTTTACAGGCAGATTACCCACAGAAAGCTGGTTCAAACTTGGAATATTTTTTAAGACTTTCAGTCTCTTTAGTTTTAATTTGCTGTGCTTTTACATCTTCTCATTTGAGGTTGCAGGTCAGCTCTTAAGATTTGTAGCTGGTGGTCTGGATTCCTCAGGCAGCTGCACGGATAAGCCCTGCTATGTACGGCTATTGCAAGGGACGCTCTTGCAGCCGTGGTTTAATTTTAATATATGTGGGGAGAGTTTAACATTTGCCTTGGTTGCTTCATCTATAAGAGTGCTTACCTAGAATAAGCTTAAGATGGGGCATAAACCCTTAGATAGTAACTAGTGGATAGAAAATACTACATAGCAGTAATTTCTTGTGTTTTAATTATCCATACACTTTTCTGTGTGGTACCCGTGTGTGGTCTTTTGGAGAGTCTCTTCTGCAGCTCCTTCAGCAGTCATCCCCAGCTGCTGGCTGCGGGGGAAATATGGGCATAACTTGGAAAAGGGATGTGTGCAGAAGTGGAAGAGGGCCAAACTGGTTTTACAATGGGTGTAATTTGCGGTGGGCAGTGGCCTATGCCTGTATGCTTCTAGAAGGAGTGGGTTTCCCTTGTTATTTCCTTTGTTGGTCTGTCATTTTGTATACTATGTATCAAATAGAGACGCTTCATGGTGAAGTTTCCATTGATTTCTAAAGACTGGAGATATCCATCTTACATTGAAAAGAAAAAAAAAAAAAGATATTGTTTAGAAATATTGATTGCACTTTCATTGATATATCCTCTCTCCTATCCCCCTTTTTGAAAATTCACTGATTGAGAAAATAGTTGGGAATGATTGTTTTGGTATAGATTTTGTGGGGTCATTCCAGAGAAAAATAATAACCTGCTTTTCTAATGAATGTCGAAGCATAGGAAATGATTCCAAAGCCTTATTTAATGGATCGGTACTCCCATGTGCAGCTGTACAACACAGGTGAATATTTTTTAGTGTGGGCTGCATAAATACGTATGGTGTGGTAGTGTCTGTAATTTGGAAGGGAGGATTAGTAGGATAGATAAAGCACACATAGAAATTGCCAGATTAGGATGGATCAGTATTCACTTAGTGCCCAGTATTCTCTTATAATTGCTTTTAGCAGCTGCTGGGGGAATGAGTAGAAAGAGAACAAGTATGGAGTGGTGATTCGTTAGTGTCGGTATTGGCAGTGGAGGAATGCTGCTGTGCCCAGTGTGAAAGGGAACATTTTCAGATCTGGTACACCTGGGCAAACGGCACAGTGTCGACTATGTAGTCTGTGCCGGACAGGTGAACCGTGAAACAATAGGTCAGAACAGTGAACAGGCATTGGCAAGAGTTTAAGCCTGCCCTCATGGAATGTATTTTTAGTTAGAAAATCAGTTTATTGGGAATACATCTTTTCATGATGTCTGTAGAGGTCATTTCAGTTTCAGATCTTTGATAACAAGACATAAAAACTTCCATACATCTATCTGGATACCACATGCATGAGTGGCGGTAGTGACCCTCCAGATATGGGACACATAGCTTCCTTTTGACTATCCAGATCTGGGACACCATCCATGCCCCCTCCTCCCCCCCTCCACCCCCCCAACAACAAAGGGCTGCAGTAGGGGTAAGAAAGTAGACATCTGCTCTACCTTGTTGTAGCTGTTAAAAGAACAATAAATGTAGAATTAAACTCATATAATAGACAGATATCAGCAAGACTTGGATCTGTCATAAACAGCAGTCCTAATTTATGCTGTGTGGTAGGTAAATTCAACATACCTGGATCTCTCTTTCTCTGCCTAAATTTTGTCTTGTTATTCGCATAGTTGAGTTGTTTACATTTGTTAGATAAAAACTGACTGTGGATAGCCATATCTCTGCTGTGTCCTGGGGGATCAGCTTAAAACAAACAAAAAAGCCCACAACAACAACAAAGCAGTCCCATAACCCTGCAAGATCTTCTCTTCAGAGAGCACCCAAATGCCACTTGTTTCCTGCAGTTATGCTATGCCCGAGGCTGTGTATCTCACTGAGGTAGGGACCTATTACAAAGACCTTTTTTGTTGGGGTGGCTAAATTTCACATTCTCATCTTTTGTGCTTGTCTTTCTGTAGCTGGACATCTCTAATTGGGTAGATTGACTTGCTACCTGCTCAGACAGTTGTGCTTTCAGGTTCTTACTGCTTATAAAATTGAAACACTTCTATACAGACTCTGAGTCTTACGCTGTATGTCTAGCCTTTTTGTAGCCTTTGTAGCCCTGCACTCATCTCCTGTTCTCTTCAGATACTGTCTTTAGCTGTCCTGCCAAGCTGTGGTGAAAGGTGCACTCCTACATCTGTCTTAAAATCTAAGAAATTGGAAGTTGTATTTGTAGGCTCTGAATGCCAGGTCTTGCTTTTATGGGGAGCAAGGTTGCTTGGCTTCGTGCTCTAGCTGTTTGTGCATGGCCAAGCACATGTACATCTTTCAGATTTAAGGTTCTGAGATTATCCGGTCTCTCTGTTATTTGAAAATTTTCAAAGCAATTTGAGAAGATTGTGTGATGCTTATCTATCTTTTCTGTAGTTTGTCAGAATAACTGCTTTCTTTACCTGTGATTTTCCTCATTGTGTTTGCCGTGGTGTTTGTAAAACAACCTTAATGAAAACACAATTAAAAGTGTACTTAGGTTACTGAAGTGATTTTATGTACAATTTTTGGAGTACTTTTTATTGGTACTCTTTGGAATGACAATATCATGTCTTGTAAGATATTTTCATTATTTACAAAAGAATGTGTCAGTAAGAAAGCCTATGATTATCTTTTTTATTTTCAAAGGAGGTAATTTAATTCTAAAAAGGATTTTATTATACTGGTTGATAATTCAAATAATCATGCATTCATTTCACCTTTCTTGAGAGGACCGTGCTACATTTAGTGAAATATTTGTCTATTCACATTAATATAGTAGCTTTACCTTATATTTTATAATTTCTGTTTTGTTAGCTGACACACATAATAAAGATACGTGCTTTAGTGCCTGTAATGCTAGTAATATTCCATGTCATAACGGCTTTAGCAGTTTAGAGATTTATTAAAAACACTCCTTACATTATGAACTGCTGTAAACTTGTCAAGTGGCCAGTGAATGATGATGCAACTCTTCTAAATATGTATGTTCTCTAAATACTGTTTGCCTAGATACAGCGCTTAAAAGATGTAACTAGAAACAACCTCGTCTTTTGAAGCATTTGAGAAAGGAGGAAAAAGAAAAAAACACACAAAAAAACAAGCCACCCTCTACAAGTAATGTTTTTATTCCCCCCTCCTTCCGTAATAATTACTGAAGAGGATGGAATGAGAGCTTAGAAATTAAGTGCTCTGATTTAAGAACAATGATTGCATTTGCAGATTCAGTATAGTACTTCATTTTTAGGAAGATCAGTCTTCCATATGCTGCTTTTTTTCAAATATTTTTTTTGAGAGCTTCATTCTGTGGTGTCAATTCCTTAGTGACAGGGTTGAATCAAGAATCTGGGGTTAGTTTCTTTTATAATTGTAACCAGTACCAGTGTTTCTGTATCAGATCAACTTTTAAGTTAAGATCAACTTTTAAGTTGATCTGATCATTTATATTCTCATATAGTTTGAGAAGTTATATAGAAAAGGTTGATTTCCCCTGTCCCTCGGCATTTCCAGGTACCAGGAAGGGCCTGAGGTGTTCTGTTTTCTTTAATTTTTTTTTTTTTTTAGAAGCCTACTTATATTGTTGTCAGTCTGAAGGATTCATATGGGGAATTTCAGTTAAATTGAAAAATATTCCTTAACCATTACAGAAATACAAAATGAGGGTATGTTTCTATATTTTATAACATTCTAGGTCATTATGGAACTGCACCAAGCTGTTTGTAGACAATACAAACCGTGACCTGAAATAATGAGTAGATAATACATGCTCTCATTTCTGTTGGTGATGTGGCACAGAAGGGGTATTTTACTGATGTTGACAGCATTTTCAGGTTATATCAGTACATCACAACTTAGTACCTGACTGATGTGATGAAGTAAAGTTATGTTGGAACTAACATCACTTATAAAATGAGCCATTGTCTGGGAAGAATCTTCAGCTTGCTGACGAGAAATAATGCAAAAAAACAAATGTGAAGAAGGGAAAAGTGTTTTCCAGAGTCATGCAGGAGTAGCTCTGTTAAACAAGGAGAGACCATCCAGGTACATGAAATTATTCCCTTTCATGAGCATTTGTACATACACTGTTTGAATCTAGCATAGGATGGAAACCTTTGGTGCTGATAAGGTATCAAAGTTTAAATATTGTAGGGGCATACCTTGGATAGGAAAGGACTTCTGATTATACCAAACTGTACTTAAAGCTGCTTTTTGTAATCATAAATAATTGTTATTAAAGTTTTCTGAAGTACCTTGAAGACATTTTTTAACTCAAAGATTGTACAGTTTTTGAAGGTATTTTATATGAAGACTTTAAGAGTCTTTGAGCCTCTGTTTCTGATGATTATCAACTTGAAATGAAGTAAGTAACAGTACCAATAACATAAATTTCAATAACTAATTGCATGTTCAAAACCTAGTGAAATCAACACTGCCTAAAATCTAAATATGTGTGAAAGTACTTTGGAACTAGAGAAGTAAAGTGTTCTGGGACTTGAAAGTCCTACCTAAATCAGGACCTGGTGTTGTAGAAATCTGTACCGGTATTCCTTTAGTGTGGAGAAACTTCCTTTAGTAGATCAATTATTGGATATAATATGTCCAATATATATCCAGTATATTGATTGTTGGTTGGTAATTGGGGTTGGAAATAAATGATCTTTAAGGTTCCTTCAAATCCAAGCCATTCTGTGAAATACAGAAAATTATTTTCATGGGTTTTAATAAACAACAAACAAGAAATTCAGGAAAAGGAATTCTGAATGAGATATAAGTGAAGAAGTAGAATGGGCATGGTGGATGGTTACGGTGGTCCATCCTCTTAATCTTTTGCTGGTTATTTGAAATAGGAGAGGGATGTGATAAAAAGCTGATGAATATATTCTAAGAAAAGTCCCTTGAGAGATTTATTGCTCAGACAAAAATAACTTCCCTTGATGATAAGGAAAATGGTTGCTGATTGACTTGGGTATTTTCAGAATTGTTTTTAAGACTTGATGGCTTTATATGAAATACTTTTCTTTTTCAGTTATATTATAATAAAAGCATGGTTGAGGGGACAAAATGCAAGCTTTTCATTTTAATTATTATGAAGTTAGTGAGGGGAATTGCCAGGTATTTGTTTTTAGCTTAGGAAGTTTGAGGAGATAAGGTTCTGTTAAAATGTGGATATCTTGCAGGATTTTGGCAATCGTGAGTAAAAAGATTTATTCTGAGAATAAATAAAAGTCGGTGAAGAAAGGGAATGTTTGTATGCTAGGTTCAAGTTTTGACAGTGAATCCTTTTCTGGTCTGGTTCTCAATGGAGTTTATTTTTGCGTTCTGATTGAAAGTTTTGAAACTTAAAGGGAAAGCGACTTGGCAGACTGGAACGTTTTAGGAATCTTCTTTAGAAAAGATACCAATAAACACAAAAAGTATTTGTGTGAATTGATGAAAACTACTTAGCATTAGCAATCAGAAAGGCCAAGCAAATGTTGCTTCTGTTCTGTTCTTTGGAATCTTTTTTTTTTTTTTTTTTTGGGTGTGGTTTTTTTTTTTTTTTTTTTTTTTGTTGGGTTGTTTTTTTTTTTTTTTTTGTTTGTTTTGGAGGGTCAAAGACAGGGACTGGATAGGGGACTGGGAGGAAAAGACACTTGAAAATAGCTTTGTTTTCCTTTACACTAGTCCATTGCATTATTCACAGTATGCTTCTAGTAGGAATGCAATGTAAAAAAAAAATAGTATTTGTTAAATTTTTGAAGTACTGATTGTACCCTCTTTAGGAAAGAAGTTTTGAGTGATTTATTTTTTTATTGTTCAGATTAACTCGCAGCCTACCTAATGTAACTGTTTACACATTTATATATAATAGTCTCCCAACATTATGCAGCCCATAAGCCTTTGCTTACCTTGCTTATAGATTTTGCAGTTTCACTGTTTGTTTTTAATCTTGAATTTGTGATTATATTATTCTGGATTTGGCAGTACTCATATTTTAGAGAGCAAAGTGCCCATTATTCTGAGGCAGTAAATGTTACCAGAAGCGATAGCAGTTGCACGAACAACGTGGAACAAACTAGGCACGTGTTACAAGTCTGAGGTGTGTTTATTTCTCTTGAGCTCTGTGTTTGACCGAAATGGAGCAGTCAGTGGAGCAGAGAACTGAGGCAGATATCTGGAAATGATCTGTATCTATGAAGATTGTTTGTATCAGAGTGTTTCATATTAACCTGAACCGTGGCACTTACTTGGGCTTGTTCTGAATTAGACTATCACAAGCCTGATATTCTTGAGGTATTCATATTATAACATGAGCTATGAGAGAGTGGAGGTTACAGTTGCATGGAAGAGCCTGCCCAAATGGTGCTAATGCTCAACTTTTCCTTTCGTGTTAGTTCTTTATCCCACAAAAGAGCTATTAGGAGTACCTTTACCGCCTTGCCTACCCTAGGAAGAAGTGGGCTGCTTGTCCAACAGCACAGTACAGAGTGGGTTGTAGAGCTTCAGTAGTTTAAACCTTCAGAAAAGACGAGCATCACTTGTTTAGACAGTGTGATGTGACTAAGCAAGTCAAAGTGCAGCTTACATATTCAGCTAGAAATGATCAACAGTTGCACACAGTTTTTTGGACCAAGTTTATGTTATTGATCAAAGTCATTCTTTTTTTTTTAGTTGTTGAGAACCTTAGATGATCTTAACCAAAATATTATTTATTTTCCTGCAGGAAAGTGGCAGACAATTTTCTCATGAAGTTGACCATCTGCCTAGGTTTTCAGCTTGCATTATGTATTGTATGCTGCCTGTCATGTTTACAAGGGGCACATTTTTCTCTGCCAAGGCATAGGGTCAGGAGCAACACAGAAGAACTGCACATAGGGAATGTTCTGTGCTTGACGATTCTGCTTTAAGGGTAGAGTGAATAAGGGCTACAGCATGTCATAGGGGAGAAAAGGCAGAGAAAGGAAGAAGAAATTAGAGAAACAATGTTAATGAATGCTACATTGAATGAGGGCTTATTTGTCATGAGTGAATTGAATTAATTGTTCAAGACCAACTGATCTTTATGTGGAGATGAACTTGCATTGTTACTTAGGTAGGAGTTTATTTGTATTATAACGCTGGTTCAATTAATTGGTTAGGTGTGCTGTAATCTGTGTGACTGCTATTGGGGAAAAAAAAAAGGAAGAATTCTCTCCAGCCTTACAACAGAAAACTTTTTTTTTTTTTTTTTTTTTGTCATAAGTTTCTTCTTGGATCCCATTCTTTCTCCAAGAGGGGTCTGTGGTGATTAAATGGCTCACCATCTGAAATAAGGAGGCGGTCCCTGTTTCCCCATGCATTGGCTGCCTTTGGAGACGCTGTGACCAGGAAGGTGCTCTTTCTGAGGGTGAGACTCATTCCTTGCACTCAAGGGTTAGTAGGTATGGTGACTTTATTTTTCCCAAAATACAGATAACTTGATTGCAAAATTTATAGTCATTGGGGAATGTGTTTTATTGTTGCTTTAAAACAAAACCAATCAAACAAAAACCACCAGAAAATTTAAAAAAAGTCCACCCCAAGACCACGAAACATTCATTTTCATTGATATGTTAAGGAATTGGGAATAGGCCTTGGTAGTCTCAAGCCCTGTAAGGGTGCACTTCTGTCATATGGTCAACCTGATATAGCAGCTGGTGCCAGGAGGCCTCACCAGACTGTGGGGGCTTATCTCCATTTTCTTCTGCTTTTTTGCCTTCCCCCATCTCATTGCCTACAGCCCTTTACATGTATTTTAACACCACGGTGAGTTACTTCAGGGACTCAAACTAGTAG
This sequence comes from Nettapus auritus, assembly GCA_011076525.1. Classification (NCBI taxonomy): domain Eukaryota; kingdom Metazoa; phylum Chordata; class Aves; order Anseriformes; family Anatidae; genus Nettapus; species Nettapus auritus. Next base: position 128,394,272 of record CM021765.1, on the reverse strand, counting down.
AAAACTGTTTTTGGTATGTTTCTTCATCTGCTGGTGTAGATACCTAAACTGGCCTGGCAGAAGCGGTTGGAGGACATGTTGTCAGGCAGCAAGATGGCAGAAGAGGAAGGAAAGCAGGGCTTTGGGCATCTCATGAGCTCTGTTATGTAAAGAATCTCTATTATGAGAGGTGTGATATGGTGGTAGGAGCTGGTGCGGGAGGCTGTGGAGAATAAAGACTGCCATTCAGTGGCCTGCAGGAGCTGAGAGGCAGGGAGGCTGGGAGACACCCCTGTGCTCAAGGAAGGGATCTCTGGGGAGATGGAGGTGTCCTGGAGAAGATGGTGGGATGGGGAGAGGCTGGTGCAGCCCCTCTGAAGCTCAACAGGTCTTCCCTGGCTCCTCTGGCTTCCCCCTCTTGACAGGCTGCTGCCTTTGGAGCCTGTTCTGCTGCCTTTGGGTAGTGTGGCTCTGTCTGGGCACCTGCGGCACCAGGTGCTGGGCGCCAAGTGCTGCATGCACCTTGCTCATCCCCTGTGCCAGCGCTTCCACCCTTGCTTCGGTTCTGTGCAGGCTGAGGAAACCGGCTTCCTTGCAGTGTGAACTGTTTTTAAAAGCACATTTCTCTTCATATCTTTACTTTATTAGGCAGGAGGGCAGAGCAGCTGTTCAAGGGATTAATTCAAATATTTCTGGAAGAAGATGAACTGTCCAGGACAATTTAGAGACATGTTGTTTATTCTATTTTATTTTATAACTAATGAGCCTGTATTTGTTCGTGGCAGTAAGCTTGTGGTCATATCCTTTTCATGTACATGTTTTCCAGGTTCTGGAAGCTGTCTAATGAGATAAAAGGTTTCTTTTCAAATGCTCTGTTTCTGAACTCAGAAAGGACATTTCACAGAAGCTAGTGTAGTGTGCCTATGCTGCTTCTGAAACCACAAAAAATAATTGAAGAGGATTAGTGGCTTGTTTTTCAAATGCTCTTCATTTCCAAGCTGGAAATTGAAGCTTTATAGGTGCGTTAATTAGCCTGAATTTTTAATTTTACTTCGAAAATTGGTTTTCTCTCTATATTTTTTTTTTTTAAACAGAAGAGTAAACTTCAAGGAGCTTCCATACAGCAATTTTTCAGTTTATTCTGTATCTTCTGTCATTCCTTATACATATATGGCATTTTAGCAGCCCTTTCACTGTCTATCGCTTCCATACTTTGTGATGTTTACCTATCAAGTCTTACACTGACAGAGTTGAAAATGTGGGTTAGAAGGTGGTGGTTATGGAAACCTAAAAGGATGCATGTGAAGAACTGCTCAAAAAATCAGAACAAACAAAACAAACAAACAGAAAAACCCGCAAACCCACAAATTATTCAATTAAAAAAACAAACAAACAACAACAACAAAAAAGCACTACTTGATTTCTTTTTGCTTGTTTATTCTCAAATTCCATAAAAATATAGCATGTCATGGTAAATATTGGTAGGATGTACAGTTGAAAATATTGTAATCTGTTTGTTTTCTAGATGGCTAACTTCGTCTAGATGACAAATATTCAATATGTCTTAGAGAAGACTGCTTCATAAGCAATTGCTTGAATACGAATATTAGAATGAATACAAGCCTGTTTTGCTTTAGTTGACATGCTTGGTCCAAAGACTTCCAAATTCTTTCTTTTTCATGTTAATATTCTGTTGATGGATGCCAAGTATCTCGCATATTTGTTTACTGAAAACAAACTTTTTTTTCCAAAGCAAAACAGTAAGTTTGTTATTCTGTTCTTCAGATGCATTTAGCTGGCATTAAGGTATTGTGACAGGCCTCACTGAGATAGGATATTCTGCAGTGGAAATGGGAGTGTGGAAAGTTGGATTCTGTGCTCCTGCTGTTTCCATACTTGCCCTAGTGGGTTAAAGCTGTCTGTTTTGTCAGGGTATTCTTCCTAGCTGCGCTGGTAGATGGTTAATACATTTAAGGGTAGACTGCTATGTAAAGGCTAAGGGAAGAACTTTCACTTTTCCAGAAGTCATTGCAAGCTTCATCCTTTAATCTCAACAAAAGTACTTTGTATTAATGGCAAAATACACAGCTGTTGATCTTCTGGTTTTGTGTTCTGGAGCTCAGCCCGACCTCACAGTGTTCTTGTGGCCTTGAAGCGAAGCATCAAGTACATGCTTGTGTAAGTGTTCCCCTTTCATTTATGTTCATTAGCCATTAATGTTAGAGTTCATCCTGTTTTCTCATGTTACATTCTTCTTCTCAGAAAGAGAATTTCTGTTTTCACGTTAAATGTTTAATGCTTCTTTCATGGACAAGATAAAGCAGCATTAGTTTAATTTTTCAAATGGTTTGTAGTTCAGTAGTGCTATGAGCAGCATTCTAATTAGAAGACAATACCTATCTTACTGTGCATTATCTCAAAATGGCTGAAATTGATTATAGCTGCATAAAATATTATTGAATTAACATGTATTTACCAAGCTATAACAGTTAACCAGTGACAGCAATTGACCTTTATTCTCTCCAGTATTCAAAATACTCTTTTTCCAACTCTAAATGTGGTGGCAAGCAGAAAGCAGTTTGTCTCCGAATTTCTTGGGTATGGCTTGCCCCCAGTTAGTTTTCCACTCAATCAGCTTTCTTGTGCTACATCCTCCTTTCATTATGAGAATTTGACACTGACTCACAAGTTGTCAGGATTGCTTGGCAGTGCATTCTGGGGCCTCCGCATATCTGTGAGGGAGTACTTTGACCACAAAAAGACATATTTTGCACCATTTTTTTGTGATTAAGTAGTTCAGAGTCTTTTAAATGGGGGGGGGCGGGGGCCCCCGCCCCGGGAAGTAGGTAGTTTGTGCTTTCCTTTATTTATAGCAGTGTTCAGGCAAAGGCAATTATGAACACTGGATGGTTTTACTGTTGCTTCTACCTTTAGTATTTAGTGACAGAAGGGCTTAAAGTTTGTGTAGCATAACACAAAATGTTGTGGAAACTTCGTTGTTGTTTTTGTGTGATCTTTGCAAAAGTTTGGTAAATAAGGACAGTATTAGCTGCTTTGTATTTCAAATACAGTCATTGGATTCTCTCTTCACTTTCTCATTTTTGATTTTGTGGGCAATGATTTCAGCTCTTATAATTAAATTGTGATAATTGTGATTAGTTTATTTTCTTTCCCCTCCACCAAACTGTATGAACATTGCAGAGGCCAAATAATCCCTGTGTACAGTGTTTTTATTATTATTATTATTATTATTATTATTATTACTTAATTCACTAAGGAAATAACAGTGTAACTTGAATCCAAACTGAAACTTTCTTTTCAGGCTGGACTGAAAGTAGGAGCTTCATGTCCCAGATACCCGTTCTTTTTGTGTAGACAACCACACCTGGCCCCAGGTACGCGGAGTGGAAGCAGGGAAGCTCCTGGGGCGCAGGGCTGCAGTAGCTGCAGACTTGTTTAGCACCTGCTGCCAGGTGTGTTGAGGGACAGCAGCCTGCTGCATAGTTTCCCCGTGCTGATGGAGCGCTGCTGAATATGCCTGTTCTCAGCCTTGGCAGACTCTTCAGCTGGGATGTAAAATTTGCATTACATTTGCAGAGGACATGATCTGCTCTCCAAATTGGCAAGCTCAGTCCAACCACCGATTTGAATAATTTGCTGAATAATGAGTATTAATAACGACAGTGGAGTTGAGTGTGGGGTTGCAGGGGTGTGTAAATGCATCAATGCACATGTATGCTCACTTGGCTTATTGTGTACCTCCTATAAAACACAGCAAAAACGCTTTAACATCTAAGTCATCTGAGAGGCAGTGATCTTTTCGTTCTCAAGTTAGGCTTTCTTAAGTGATGCTTATTATGTTGAGGGTAATGGTTTCACAGTAGCACAAAACATACTACTTAACCTCTGTGGTAAGATTTGGTGTATGGTGACTTGAGGTGTTTTGATATTTACCAGCACATACAGAAAACTCAAATACTGACAGTGATGATTATGGTGGTCAACTGAAAGGAAACCTTGCTTATGCAGTGACCCAGGACCGACCCTTCTTGGGCTTGCTTTTGAGATCAGATTATAGGATTGTTTTCAACTTGGTAAACAATCTGAATCATTCTTCCAAAGGAAGCAACTAGTTCTGAATACCTAGTTGTACATTCTTGTAATTTTCTTCTACAAGGAGGAAAAAAAAAAGGAAGACAATTTATTTCCCTCTTAGAAGGAACTGTGTGCTTGTCATCTGATTATCTGTAAACTAATGAATGCAGACTTTTGAATGATAATGCCAATTCACAAGGTAGTTTTGAAAATTAAGGCCACCTTTGTCGTTACCTTATAACGGTTAGGTATTGGATCTTATTAAAGAATTTTCCAGAGGACATATTATTCCCATGCTTTTCTAGTGCATAATTAAAAATACTAATACACACTAGAACTAAAGAGTACTTTTTGCCTGTTGGTTTTAAAACTGTCTGCTTTCCTCTGTCCTGCATCCGTATAGTGATTCTGATTGATTGCAGTGGCACTTGGTGGTGACAGAAGAGTGGATCACCTGCAGTCTGCTCAGCTTGCTTCTGGATTTAGCCAAGAGTCTGCTTCTTTGGATGGGAATTGCATAAACATTGTCAATTGCTTTTCCCCCCCTCCTCCCCCCCCCCCCTTTTTTTTTTCCCCTCTGCTTTCATCTTAAGCAGGTCAGAAAGCTGGAGGAATGCTTCTGCTGTGCGATGTCTGTTAGTAATTTGGAAGGAATACTTTAAACTGCTCATGCATGTTCTTGGGTTATAGCTTCTTTACCGTCTGCAGAAAAAACAACTTATATTTTGCTGAATGTGGAAAAACCTGTCAGCATTCAATGCAATATCTAAAAATGCAGTGTTCTCTTCAACCACTGCATAAGGAGGAGACTTGGCAGTATTTTTTCAGAATTACTCTTTTCTGTTTCTTATATGTAGAGAATACATTATAACGTCCAGGGGGAGTTCCACTCTTACTTGGAATGTTTTCCTTAGTTTCAGGTGCCATTTTTAAAGAAGAGTTACAGAATAACAAGGAGGAAAGGAAAAGCTTCCACATGGTGGTGAATTCTGATACTTGGGAATTGGTGAAAAGAAGGGGACTTTCTTAGAAGTGTACTAAACTAAATTTTCCAGTGAGGTAGAATAGGGGCTTTGAATTTACCAATTTACCCTTTGGTCATCAAAAATTTTGAACTTCCAAAGCACTTAAACTAAAAAAAAAAAAAAGTCTTGAAGGAGAAAGAAGTTTTATATGGCAGTGTATTCCTCAAAAATGAACTCCCTTTCAGTAGTTGTGCTCTTTGCAAGACTGAAGTACCATCAAAAGTCAGATCTTTCTGGAAGTTTAGAGTCTGATCTGCAATACTATGTATTAGATTATACATTTTTGAGGCACTTAATTCAACTTCTATCTGATTAAATTAGGCAAAAAAGGTTGAAAGGTCAGTCAGTCTGTTATAAATTTCAGCTATGATTTGCTGTAGTATGAATGTGTAGATTAGGAGTCATGAGGAAAATGTTTAAAACTCTTGCATTGCTGGTAGTTATTCTATTTGGATATGAACGTATTACTGCACAGTAAATATAAATCTTACAGCCTTCATATGCCTCGTTGGGAGAAGCATCATCTCATCCATTTTCCACAGGCTGCAGGGCATAACACTTAATTCTTAATAGAAACTGTAACTTAGAAAGGTTTACAGACTCTAGCAGCCTGTATATATTAGCGAAAACAGAAATTGAACTTTATCACCTTTTTTTCCACTCAGAGAAGATAATACATAAAGTGTTGAGAATCTGGAAGATGTGCCGTTGGCTGGCTGATAAGTGTTTAGCATTAAACAGCATTTACTATGACTTCTGTTTAGATTTCTTCAGGATTTTTCGGGGTGCGGGGGGAGTCTAAATATCTGTTTATCTACAAGAACAGCAGAAGAATTCAAAAAACACAGAGGGGCAACAGGTAAGCCACGTACTCTGGAACGTCCCTACATTTGCTATTTGGTATGAAAAAATGAGCTGCTGTTAGCTGGTTTCACATATGTTAACTTGCCATCCTTATCAGCTTATAAGCACCATTTCTGGAGCTGTCTACAGGCCATGCAGAATTGTTTACTTTTAAATTAATCTCTTCAGAAAGTAAAATGGCTGAATAACTCAGCTATATGTCAAATAAGATTTGATCAACTGGCTAGCCCATCTGCCATGACGTATGAGATCTTCTAAAATATTGGTGAGCTTTTAAGCTTCCCAAGAATCACAGAAAACATCTTTGAGTACGAGAATTTACACAGCGTTCCTGAGGTTATTAAGTGTTCCAGACCAGTTCATGTTGGCTATTGCAGAATACCAGATGTCCCTGATGAGCAGATCTGGGAAAGAGTTTGGCAGTAGCTAGTAGAAAGCATTATCAGGAACAATGGTGTTGCAGAATTTCTGCCCTTCTTTGGCATTTGCACATTTTATATCCCCTCTTAAGGCTGGAGGTCTGAGCTAACATCTGTTGCTCCTGGGTACCATTAGCATTAGGATGTTCCAGGGAGAAAGAATTTGAGTGCAAATACAGGAGTGAAAATGGGGCTGTAAACAATATGTCTGACTGTTACGGAGCCCTAATTAAGTGGGGACACCTGCCTGGGAAAGGGAGTCTTCAGTTTCCAGTCTCTCTTCCTGGGTTTAGCAGCAGCTTTTATCCTCTCACCTTGTAACACAGTCATGCAGACAGCCCTGGGAGTGGACTGTGGTTTAGGGCTCCTCACTGCCAGAGCTCCCAGCATCTGTGGCTTTCTGCAGCATCCCTCTGACCTTGCCCAGTTCCATTAACAATACCCAAGTTCTCTTGGACAGAGGTGCCTAAATTCTGTTCCTCCTTCTATACCTAATCCTTCATCTCTGGTCTAGTCCCACTTTGTGGCATACATCCCCTACATTTCAGAGAAAACCACTGGTTATTTCACTTGTTCGTTTTTTCCCACATATTTCACAAAGTGGTTTTATTAGAGGATGGTCACTGATTTCTGTTTTGTTGTAAAACAAAGCCAGATAAAATGTTCCAACTCCAGCAAGACTCCAAAGAACAGAGCTGTCAAAATATTGTTTTGACAGCTTCTACCAAAGACTTAAGAAGGCTACACTACTGGCAACTATGCTTTTCCTTAAAATAGACCTCCACTGCAGTATATTACACTGGAAAAGTAAGCTACTGTGCAGTTGGCTTTTTTCCCCCTTCCTTTTCCTCTTGTTCTTTGATGCCAAATTCAATGCAGATTAAAACAAAACAAAAATATCCCCCCCCCCAGTAAGTTACTGTTTTTGTTAAGGAAATGAGTATAAAAAATGATTAAAATGTGTTCTAAGCTTGAAAATGAATGTCCCTTATGCCGGACACATGCAGATACGACCCTTTAATGGTACTGCCTTTTTTCCTGTGCTGTTTGTTCTATTACATTCTAGCTTTACAGAGCTAGAATTAACATTAGGATGGGGTTAAAAAATAAACTGGAAGCTATTTTTGTGCTGTCCTTGGAAGCTGAGTCTTTTGTGTTGAGCAGTGAAATAAGATAAATCACTTTCATGATTACTGATCTTTTTTCTTTCTGTAGTGTGCTCTTCCACAGTCAGGCATAACTTGTAGGTTGGAATAACTTTCTTTATGGCTCTGCTTTGATTTTTTTGTGTGGGGAAAATCTGAAAACAGTTCTGTGGCTGCTGTGTTTGGGTAGTCTCTGCATCATTGAAGTGTGGTTGTGTTGTATGCCCATTAAGCCAGAAGAGGGAGCACAAATGAAGACCTTATTTCTAACGTTTGACATTTCTATCCTCAGGACCGATCTGGAACCGTGGAAATACTGAGATCAAACATGTTAAAACAGAGCACCTTATTCTGTTAGAAGCGTGTGCATAAAGAGTAGCAAATAATGAGCCTAGTGTTGGATAGAAGAGAGGGGAAATGAGCACGGTGTCTATGCAGGAGGTGAACAGATTAGCAAAAGCTGTGCTTGGCAGGAGGCCTTTTAAAACAAAATCAAACGTATACATCAACTTCAAATAACAAGCTTAGCGAGCCAGTTAAGTCCAGTGTGTTTGGTTTGTATGTTTGGCAGTGTTTGCTCTGAATCCAGAATGATTTACATGTCGCTGTGCAGACCAAATCTATTGGATATGTGAGAGTTTTATTCTTGCTAGAGCTTACTCAAATGCACTTGATTAAGTAAAGCTGATGGATCTTATTGTAGGTCCTATAGCATATCTGTGAAGACTTTTTTTTTTTTTTTAAATGAGAATGCTGATTTGTAGGGTTGCTAATTTCTGTTTGTGTGTGTGTATATATATATGCATTATTTGTACTTCTATAGATTACGTATTTTCTCATGATAGCACACAAACATTGTGAAATGAGCACAGCTAGTATTGAAACTAGTCACTAATGACAAATATGCAAGGGCACTGATGAGGTGTTGATTAAACTTTACAAGTTGATCTCCTTGACATAGGCAATTGGTATTTTGGTTGCAAAGACCTGTTGACGGATACACAAACTGCTTCCTGCTCAAATTAGGAGATGTTTCAAGAGTATAGTCATCTTCTGAGTTCTTAATTTTGGCTGCACTGGGTTATTCAAGGAGAGCAATACAGCTGAATGGTATTTTGAGAAGATTAATTTAAAAAGCAAAACCGCGAACATATTATTCTCTTGCATTGTTTTTTTTTTTTTCTTCTTCTGTTTATTGTTCGGGTAGAGCTCCAAATTTGATGTCTGCAGCTATTTGCTTTATTACCTTAGATGTGCCATTTCCAATGTTATGCTCGTAGACTTAACAAGCTAATCCAGGAGACAAAAGCAGAACTGTCATTTTGAAGCTACTCAGCTGAAGGCTCTTTGAAATCAGTTTAGAAAGCTCTAAGACTATTTTTGTTCTCCCTTTAATTTTTAGGGAAGATGTGTTGACGTCTTTTGCTGTTAGTGGTCCCTGTTAGTAGCAGGCATGTTGCAGAAAGGTTGCCTCTTGGAGGTCCACTGAAAGTTAACACCCCAAACAGACACCATTTACATCTAGGAACGATGCCAGGCTGGGAATGACTTAAGGATGTCCCTCTTCCTGAGACACTTCAGCTGCACAATGCTATATTTGGAGAAGGTATGCTTTAGTGCATAAGTAAGGAAAAGAGCACACAACTCCAGCACTGCAGTCCCTGCCGACGTTGTGCGATATGAAGGAGAGGCACCATTAAATTAGGAACGATAGAATAATTGTCTTTTCTTGTAGCTTGCTGACTATGACTCTCAGAAGCTTCCAGGACTGTGGAATATTTACATGGGCTGTGCTCTATAAAACCTGCACTCCCACAGTGTGATTGTCTTCTATTCCTGTCTAGTTGGGCTGCTCTGTTTAATATTAAGGAGGAGGTGGTTGCAGAATAAATGTGAAACTGCTTTCATTTTTTTTCCTCCCTTTTTCCTTGAAGGGGACTGAGGCTATGAAAAGTCTATGTTGAGCTGCCAAGTGATGCGTCAGTGGCTCAAGGAATTGTGATGGGCCACTCCTCCCTCAGGATTCCTGTGCCCCAGGGACCTAGTCCTACAAGCGTTTTGAGGTTCGCATGTCAGGACACATTTGATCATCCCTATAGCAAGGTAGTGCTGTGCTGATAACAACAAATAGTGGTGTTATTTTCACATGGGTTAATTTCACATCCTTTAGCAAGTAAATGAAATATGTTATAAATCAGATGATTGCCACGCTGGCTGTGCTTATGCTCTATATCGTGCTTTGTCTCAGATGATCCAGAAGATAGTTTTTAGGTTTGTACAATGTGATGGTACCTTCGAAGTACTAACTGATGAGTAACCATAGGTAATAAATCTTTTGTTTCTTATTTTTCTAATGAGAATTTATAGCTGTTGGCCTTGTTTGGACTAGAAAGGATAAATGATGGTCTGCAAGCTTTAAAGGCAGCTTTGGTTCTCATCAGGTTTCAGTGCAATTGCAACTCAAAAGTGATTCTTGAGGTATCTCAGAGAACAATCCTGGTGTTTCTGAAGCCAAAAGGTCAGAGTGATGCATAACAGAGGTATTAGATCTTCGTCATATACGCTTCTATACTCTTCTTCTCTCTTCATTCCAGCAGTTTGAGAGAGAAAAAAGTTACCAGTCCTCTTGTTTTTAAGGCATCCAAGTGGGGATCCCTACTCTGAGGAGTAGGTTGTATGGATAAAGTAGCTATTCTTACAGCTCTGGGTATATGAGGAAATTCTGTGAATTTCATTGTCTCTTCTTGGATACATTGATTTGAAGGGGTTATACAAGCTGAATATACTGTAAGCTGGGAACATATTTTCTGAAGAGGTTAAAAGGTGCGCACTGCAATATCTGAGCAATGTCTTCTTGCTCTTTTCTGTCTTTTTTTTTTCTTTTTTTTCCCCTTTCCTATTAGTCTGCCAGCAACCTTGTACCCATTTGTTTTGATGCCCCCTGTTGGTCACCTCCGTTTGTTAAATGGCAAGTTCTGTGATTTTCTGAAGCTAGAGTTGCTGCTTTTATATTCTACTATATGCTTGATGAAACAAGCTTAAGAGGGTGGTTTCTCCTTAGGGCATGTTAACGCACAGCTGTTAAGTGAGTGCTGGACACTGTATTGCAGTTGCAGCTGAAGAAGACACTGGTGGCACCAAGGTTGTTGGAGCCTTATCATCAGGGCTGGAGTTGCTCGAATGCTGTTTTCCTTGGTCCTCTGTAGGTCAAAAATACCTGGGTTGTTTTACACCATTTGCAAAGTAGGTCTCTTTTATTTAACTACTATAGTAAAGCAGCAGAGGGATGGTGTAGAGAGTCAGGATGCAGGAAGATGTGGTAAGGTTTTGTAGATCTTGTGTAGAGAGAGATCTGGCAGGATTTGTAGGAGGGGAGTGAGTTGGATCATTCTCAGGTGGCACAGCTTGAAGCTGAACACTGGTCTGCAGTCCTGCTCTAGGCCAGTAGGGCAGCACTTGTTATTTTAATAAAATGAGTTTGCCTGAGAATCTGCAAGGCTGGCTTACTTCTGTTCTCATCCTCACGCAAGAATAGCCAAGCTTATGTGCTGACAATTTACATTCTGCCTTCTCTCTATCTCTGAGCTGGGACTAGAGTATGTGCCTTAGACATCCATTCTTTGCTTCTCAATCTTATTTTGCAGAATTAATAACACTTAGTTTAAAATGATTCATCCTCTGGCTAGAAAAATAGTTTTGCATTCTGAAAAAAGGCCGGGAAGCCACTGAAGACAACAGGAGTGTTATTAATTTAATGCATGCAGGAAGTCCTGTGGTTTATATGGATTAGTATTCGAAGCACAACTCAGTGTCTTTTTTTTAATCCTGAATATATGTAGTAGTAAGATCAGTTACAGGCAGGTAGAAATTGGAGGTTAAGACTGAATTCATAAGATAACTGAGGAGGAAATAGCAAAGCAAGTGGAAATGATGAGGAGATAGAGTAAAATGACCAGTGGGAAGAAAAATGAAATCACTTACCCTTAGAAAAGAGTACACCTGTTCGTGTCCTGCTTCTACTTGCTGGGAGCAGGCTTTTAAAAGAAACCACTATAAATCACCTGAACTGCAATAGGTTATGCTAAATTGCTGCAGTTTTTACAAACCATTCTCACAAGGTCTTGCCTCAGAAGCAGAAAACTGGTGAGCTGTGCTTGTTTGTACACAGTTATAAAAGCACTTTAAAAAGAAATGTTGGCAACCCCTGAAAGAAGACTAATTATGGCTGTGCAATGGAGATCTTATTACAGTTGTGGAAGATGTTGTCTTTTGTTTTTTGGAGCAAAAAATAGAAATTAGCGTGAAACAGTTGAGCAGGAAGCAGGGAGCACATTGTGGCAATAGCTCTTAAATTATTGCTTCAAGAATGTCACTTGCTAGTGATTCAGTATACCGTGGTGACAGGGGAGGGTTATTCCAGATGGATGCAAAAGATTAAACAGCATGCAGAAGAAATGAGAGAAATAAATGCATGTTGGGAGAGAAATAACAGGGATGAAATGAGCGACAAAGAGAATGAGATAAAAATCAACCTGTTCCTCAGTTTTGAGGTCAAGATGGCTCCCTTTACCTCATTTAACATTTACTTTTAATGCAGGAATTGGCTTTTTAATAAACTGTCACCTCATCAGAGACCAAAGGGACCTTGAAGGGGTTGGGGTCAATCCAACAGTTTATAAGCAAGGCCTCTAACTCTTTTAGTTGTGCCTGCTGAAAGTGGCATTCAGTTGGAGGCTAAGTAACAGTCATCGTGCTTGCTGACATCTGTATATATGCTGTATTTCCATTCTTATTGGGCATCAAGCAGGATGGTCATTTCATCTGTACAGACACAGAATCACAGGGTGGGGGAGGCTAGGGGGCACCCCGGGCAGTCACCAGGCCCAGCCGCTTTCTCGGAACAGGGCTGCCTACAGCAGGCTGTTCAAGGCAGTGGCTGGCCGGGTTTTGAACATCTCTGAAGGCAGAGACTGTCCCAGTGTTCTCCCACCCTCTATATAAGAACATGTTTCCTCATTTCAAATGAAATTTCCCATATTTCAACTTGTGCCCATCGCCTTTTGTTGTCTCTGGGCACCACTGAGCATGGCCTGGCTTTGTTGCCTTTACTTCCCCCATCAGGTGTCTATACAGGTGGATAGGATCCCCCTGAGCCTTTTCTTCTCCAGATGTAACAGTCCCAGCTCTCTCAGCCTCTCCTCATATGTCAGGTGCCCTTAATCATTCTTGTTGCCTTTTGCTGGACTGACTCCAGTATTTCTATGTTTATCTCATATTGAGGAGCAGAGAACTGGACCCAGCACGCCAGATATCTTACTAGGAATGAATATAAAGGAGGGATCTCCTCCCTAAGCCTGCTGCCATCTCTCTTCCTAATTTAGTTTGAATGTAGATGTTCCTATAAACTGAAGTATTTTATGAGGCAGTTCAGTGCTTCTTGGGAGCTTTCTCTTGAGAGTTGCTTTGCCACAAAATGGAGCTGTGCTCTGTGAGCCTGCAGCATCTTCCTTGGGTTGTCCTGATGCTCTCATGCCATGTGTTCACTCTCAAAGTCCAACAAAAATTTCTCTCAGCTGCCTAGTGTATTTATAAGAAATGTGTCCAAAACACTTGTTTTTACATGTGGAAGAGAAAGATATTTGTCACACATTTATGTTACTTCCTTCTTGTTTTATTGGAGGATCTAGGTGTTTGTTAGTTGCCAAATGCTTATGTTATAATGTTGGTAATTTAACCACTATTAATAAAATTAGCAAAGATCACTATTGGAAAATGGAGATGTTACTATTTTTAATTTATATTATCAGTATAAATTCTGTAGAAAACACTAAATTTGTGAAATGCAGGCTCACTAAATTCTGAATGATACCACCTTTCAGAGACTGTATTTTGAAATCCAACATACTTCAGTGGAAGTTTAAGATAGGCAGGTTATTGAGGTGTGTACATTTTGATAAAAAATAATTTCATGTTTCCCATTGTAATTTTCCTCAGTGTTTTTCTTACACTGATATTGGCAATTAGGGAAACAATTAGGAATTTCAGGAGAAAGCCTGTGATATTTTGGCTCCATCACACAACTTTGTCACTTTGAGTTTATCAGCTTTAAGATTTGTTTGCTGGCTCACAATTAATATTAGTCAATGAAATATTCTTATTTTGTTTGCTTATAGCTGAGGTTCTTGTAAATCATATAAGCATCTTAAAGTATTAGGCTTAGTTTTATGATTAAAAATATGGTGCCACATTAGCATAGGGAAAACTTGAAGTGATATGAGATCTAATAGTCTGGTTGACAGTCACTGCCAGAGTGCAGTTCGGCTGCATTTACCAAGCCTTGGTAGAAATGAATACCTGCAGTAAGAGTGATATGACAAACCATTTCCGCAAAACAAAAATTGTCTAGTAATATTAGCCACATTTCTGTCTAATGCAAAGAACTAACACTGATACAAAATGGGAGATCTCATGCTAGTATATCACGAAACACTAGCCTAGTCTTTTATCCAAAGACAGGAAGTATATGGCAAGAGCCTTGAAGTCCAGACAGTATAAAGTATCTAGCACTTCTTTTCGTAAGTTAATTTCATTGCATTATTGTTGTCACATCTTCAGTTTTAGAATCCTTATGTTCATGGTCCTATTTATTTATTTAAAGAAACTTGTTTTTCAATAAGAAAAAAAAACACACAACTTTGTGGGGAAACCTGGAAGTGTTATATGGTAAGAATTTCCATTTTTTTTTTTTTCCTAATTAGAAATTTTTCCTATTAGAAATACTTTCTGCCTCTAGAATTATTCTGAACGCGGACTGAACACTTTCTACATATGTCAAAACTGGCAAATCGCAACGCAGAGCAAAATGTTGGCAGAATAACTTTGTCTTTACTTGCATGCACTTCATTTTTTCTTGGCGCTCTGGTATTTGTATGTGTGCAGGTGGGACACTGCTCTGACAATGATCAGCTGCTCAGGATTTCATTTTGCCTGTGCCATCTCTGTTTCAGATTACCTGCCTGATGCATGTACTCTGCAGTGCCTATGGAATTGCTTGTTTTCACAGTTGCTCTGTGGCATTCATATCACAGTATCTGCATGCTTAAAAATATCATGAATTTCTTCTACACTGCTGCTCTAAGATTAGGCAGGCTTTTTATTATCTATTTACAGAAGGGGAATTGAGGTATAAAATGGTGGATTGAACATCTAGGTCTTCATGTGCAAAGTGGGACATATAGTCCTGATTTTTTTCACAATACTGGATGCTTTTGTAGCCTTCTTCAATAATGAGGACAACCCTTTTTTTCTTCAAATGTGGTCTGATTTTAAAAAAAAATAAATATATATATATATATATATATTTTCGACTTAGAGAAATACCCAAATCCTTCTTTGTGCCAGACCTGACTTTGTGCCAGTGTTTGGCTGTCTTACCTGTATTTCTTTGGTCAGCATGCTGCTACCTCTGTAGTGGTAGCAACTGTTTAGCATTTCTGTGAAAGCAACAATCAAAGCCTTAATTCAGCATCTACAAGGGACAAATACCATAGCTGTTGTCTGTTGACCCTTTGGCTTCACTGATTTGGGGGATCCTTTATAGTAGTTCTGTTTAATTCTGTGGACCTAGATTACTTTTTTTTTTTTTTTTTTTTTAATCTGTCCTTAGGAAATGGTAGTATTTCCTATTTTTGTGTCTCCTCAGTTATACAAACTATACACAAGCTACTGCCCTGTGATTATAAATACGATTACATGTATTCCTTGTTTTGGTTGATCGGTTGATGTTTTTAAGTGCATTATCTATTATAGATACCATATATTGAATCATACGATCCAAAATTTCAGCAGTTGGCTGTTACCCTCCATACCAATGACTGAGTGCAGTAAAGGTGGGATTCTGGTAGACTTCACAGCTAGTCACAATCGCATCTTTTGGCTCTGGGCTCCTCCTGACTTTATTTCTAGCTTCTGCTAGTTCTGGTGTTCTCTATCCCAACCTTTCTCCTCAGCAGTTATCTGTAACACTTCCATGCTGCTAGCTATGTGTTGTCTGCCTTTTCCATTTAATCTCATCTCTGCATGCCAGCAAGCTAGCATGGTAACACCGCATGCTCAGTTCTTGTGCCATTCAGCTCCTGGTCAAGAGGAGAAGCAACCGTAGGTAGAATCCTGCTCAGCTGCTGCAGCCCAAGGTGGAGCATGCTTGGTGGCTCTCTGGGCATAGGGCATGCATGGATGGCAGGTAAGGGTGTGAGAGTTGTCTTGGTCTGCAGTCAGGCAAGAACAGAGCCGCAGACCTCCCCAGAATGGGGCCTTTAAGTAGGATTCTTCCCTACCAACTTTTTTGTTTGTTTTGAAAAGGCTGCTAATTTAATCACATTTTCAACAGAACAGCTATGTTGGTTCAGATCAAGGAGACTAGTTAACTTAGTTAATAAAACTGTTACCTTAGATAGAAATAAAAGTCTAGAAACTAACTTCTGTGCATTGAAATGCTGAAGTACTTACTCTGGGAAGGAGGAGGAGAGGAGGAGTATGAAAAGCGCAGAAATATTTCTTGCTTCCAAAAAAAAAAAAAAAAAAGATGGCTTCAGGCAGAATTGGAAGAAGGAATATGATAAGGATGGAGAGAAATCTGTTATTTCAATTTATGTATGATGGAAATCTGGAGTAAAACACAGACTCCAGTAAACCTGAGAAGAGCTTCATGGCCCCTATCTGCTTGTTTTTTTATTCCTTTCTTAGAAGGACATAATTGAATATAGCCAGGAGGTGGCCCAGCCGTGGTGGTGTGCATGACAGAAAAAGGTTACTTTGCTGCACTTCCAGGCCACCTCTTATTTTTTGTTTCCATGGATATCTCAGATTCAGGAAAGGGAATAATATAAAATTAGCATTTCCCAGTGTATGAATAACTGTGCCAGAAAATTCCTGTTGAGCTGTACATCTGATTCCTCCTTTTTAAGGAATCTGCATTTCTCGCATGAGTACCATATTATTAGCTGTAGGACTACAATGATTTATTATGCCTAATCTTTTGCAATGTAAAGTAGTATGATTCAATAGCACATAATTCTGTGGAAATATAAATCCATACAAAAGTTACTGGTAGCATCACACATAGAGCAGAATTTAGTGAAGGCATTTGGCTTTGTGTTCAGTTGGTAGCTGTACTTAATTGTGGCAATCACTGTGCTTCCTCTCTCTGGATTAAAAGACCTTGCCTGTTGGAAAAATATTGTAGCACATACAATGATTTCCATGCTGTTGTGCATGTTTAAAATGCTTTTGCAGTTGAAAGCTATAATTACTCAGCTTTATTCACAGAAGCAGGTTTTATCTTTTATTACATAAGTATCCACACATCTCAGAGACTGTTCTGTGACCTTTTTGGGTTATTCATCTTTTCTTGTATGCACTAAAGCTTGTATGCTTTAATCTGTGTTTGCTGAGAAGCTGCCAAATTGCCTCTTCTCTTCTGTGCCAATCCATCTTTTTTTTTTGTGTGTGTGTAATCCACATTCTGACTGATGTATTAAAGATTTTGTGGAAAAAATTGTGAACCATCTGTATCACTATTTGCTTATGAATGACATTTTATCATATATTCATTAAATATATCTTAAGACTGTCTAAGTATTCAGTTGCAGTGTATTAGGATATATATTTAACTGAGTGTTTAAATGTGCTTTAGCGTGTCAGGATGGGTGAGATGCGATGCCTTTTTCATGTGTTTCCTTGTTTTGTTAATTAAAGGCTTTCAGATCCAATGGCGTAGTGTTGACAAAATTAATGGAGATCAAGTAAGCCTGATTTATTTGATTTTTCTTGTGTGTAAGTAGGTCTGAAGGACTGAGAACAAGGAATTTGTCTTCAAATGTCTTGAAGCTTTGGAATAACTAACTTGCTGAGACAAGATCTGATTCTGCACCCGAGAAATGCATGGAAAAAATCCCTTGACTTCAGTATTGCAGGGGCTTGTGTGACCAGAGCCTGAGATGTGATGGCAAAACAGTGCCGCTAAGTTTCTCTTTCAGATTTTCAGTACTGATGCACAATCATAAGTTCACAATTCAAAAATGTCATGGAAGACCAACTTCTTTCCATGATTACATCGACAACTGTTTCAAAACAGTTCTGCTGCTTAAAGTCCCACACCGCTGTGTCTCCCCATACACACCAGTGGCAAAGGAAAGGCAATTTTATCCTCAGTTGGAGAGACATATCCCAGGAAATTTTGAAGCCAGAGTTACTGGAATACAGCTGCCGAGTTCAGGAGCCAAGGATAGCAAGACCTGAACAGGTGGAAGACATCAGATAGAGCACTGATGTATTAATTTTATGCTGAATTGTTTCAAACTGCGGTCTGTTTGTTAGTTAAGACTTTGCTTCAGTCATTCTTGAGAGGCAAATTCTTTTGTTTTTTTGCTACAATACTAGGAAAATATCAGAATATTTACTTGCATGTTACTTCCTTGGCCCTCTCCACAGGTGGCAGCATTTTCAGCCAAGGACTCTAAGAAACCCTAATCCCGTTTCTGATCTAAACTTCAACCTGCAGCTGCTAGTGTTGTCAGAGCTGTTTGGAAGCCCAGGCTGATGCTGACTGTATTTCACCTGCTGCAAGTCTCCCACTGAGGCCCCAGGTTGCTGGATCCTGTTCTGGGTTTGCTGCGGGCCCTCAGCAATGCTTTTGCCCACTGTGGCTTCATTCCCTCAGCCTGGCTTCACAGCTGGCCCCGCTGTCCAGTGCTGGAATGAGCTGCCCAGGGCAGTGGTGGAGTCCCCATCCCTGGGGAGACGTGTGGATGTGGCACTGAGGGACATGGCACAGTGATGGGACTGGGAAGGTGAGGCTGATGGTTGGACTAGATGACCTTGAATGTCTTTGCCAACCTAGATGATTTTGTGACATCCCCTTTTTTAACGTTTATAATGTATTTATAAATTCATTCTCTTTGGTGTAGTTTGTTATGCTAGAAGCCTCAGGTAGAATCACAATCCCTGTTTTTGTTCACCATGCTGTACAAATAAATACAAATTTATAAAGAGGTAAAATGAAATTAGACTGAAATGTTGGTATAAAAATGCACGTAATTGGGAGCAAGTTTACTTTTTACCTAAAAATTTGTTATGACTGATCTCCCATAGTACATTCATTTTCTTTTACTGCTTTTCAAATTCTGATTTTGTACAGGCTGTGTGAGGATTACTCACAGCACCCCAGAATGGCTGTGGTTGGATGGGCATCCTCTGTTCCAGCCACCTGCCCAAGCAGGGACACCCAGAGCAGGCTGCCCAGGCCCATCTTCAGGTGGCTTTTGGAGATCTCCAAGGAGAAGACACCACAGCCTCTATGGGCAGCCTGTACCAGTGCTTTGCCACCCACACAGCACAGGAGTGCTGCCTGGTGCTCAGAGGGAGCCTCCTGTGCCCAGTGCCTCTTGTCCTGGCACTTACCTTATCTCAGTTAAGTGCAGTCTGCTCATGAAAACATGGTAATGTTTCTGCCCTATACACTGCCATGGTGCTGGGATTCAAGAAGAATGCAGACCAGTTGGTTTCAGAGGAGGCGGCAGATAATGAGATCTAAAAAAAGTGACCTTTAAAGAAGTTTGAATGAATTATGGTTGTTTACTGATAGGAGAAATAAGTTTTCAAATATGCAAAAGACTGTTGCAAAGAAAGAGGCAATATTCTGCTTCCTGTTCAAGGAGCTCAAAGAATGAGTTAGATGTTAAGAAAAAAAAAATGGAAATCAGAAAGAAAAAGGAAAAATAATTTTTAAGTGGCTTGGGTTTCATTGACCTCTCCAGGTCTCCTTGCATGCTTTTTTTCCCTTCTCTTTTTTTGCTTTTAATTAAGACTTGTGTTCTATAAGGATGCATACTTTCTCTGCATCCAAATTTAGTATTGTTATATGCCACCCTGAATTTACCAGTTGTTTGTTTAGAATAGATTTGTGCAAGCTGATAAGCCCCCACCATCCCATGTCTGTATTATGGTACTTATGGTCTCCAAATTGGGATCATTTTTGTGCTGTTTCTGCTTCTGTGTACTGCAGGAATAGCTGTTTACCTAATAGAACAGTTTCCTATGAAGCAATCAAAAAACAATCCAGTTTTGGAGGCCAGTTCAGCGTCTTCACTTAATCTCTTTTCAGATGTACCCTCGGAGTACAGGTGCTGTTAAGAATGTGATGAGTATCTGGAAAATGCCAATTTAGGGGCACAAGATGCATTTACATTCAGTCTGGGAATATACTTGCTGCTTGTGAGTCAGCAGTGTCAAACAGCTACACAGCAGAAGAGAAAATGATAAAATGAAAAGGACAGAAGTGACAAAATGAGTGCAAATTATGTAATCAATGTTTCTCTTTTTATCAAAATAGTTATTTCTAACCTTAATGAGCTTTGCCAGCAAGCGGTAACATTTTGAAGTATTACATTAATAAGCATTCACTGAATTTTGTTAGTTTTGATGCAGTGTTAATTTTCAGTAATGCTATACTAACATCTAGATGAAATTTATCACAGCTACTAAGTAACAGAAGTAGTGAAAAAGGTTAAATATGGGTTTTAAGATGCACATAAAAATATGAAATACTGAAATAAAAAAGCTTTTCTTTATTGCATTAAATAAGTTAATATCGGTGAAATATGCTTTTGTTACAAGATGGAGATCCCTTGGTCCCATCTAGTAGGCGTCTTGCTGAAAATGGGTTATCAGTTTGTTACAGAGCTGTGTTGACCCTATGTGGTTTATTACTGCTGATTTATCTTAGCACTGATTCATGTAAGCAAGCAATTTCAAATCTTGCAGACATTGTATTACCTAGGTCAGATGCTGGATCTTATAAGCTCTTTTTACCTTCATTCAGCTGCCCCTGTATTCAGCTAGTACTTAGCACAAGAATCATCTTCTAGAAGTTTTGGTCTTCGTTTAGAGATGTGGAAGGATGAAGAAGCTGCATTTCGCTCTGACTTCATTAGTAGTTAATGATTCTCATTGCTGAAAAATATAATTATGCTCTATTTCTAATATAAATTTGTCTGGCTTCAGTTTCCAGGCATTGCCTCTGGTTCCTGCTACAGAGCTCCAGTACTTCATTCGTAATGAGATGCTTATACTCTAATGAAGTCACCTTTCAATTCTCCATTTCTAAACTAATCAGATGGCTCTTTGGCTCTTGCTGTAAGGCATTTTCTCCAGCCCTCTGTTGTTACTGTACCTCCATGAATTGTTTTGGTTGTGTTTTTATAAAAGGTTTAACAGAGAACTACACATACAGTGTTAACATCGGTCTCCCTGGTGCATTACAACATACTAAAATCGACACTGTACCACTATTTTCCTGTTGATTTATCTAAGGTTTGTCCTGTGTCTCTTCCTTTCTGTGTCTAGGGGCTCACATTCACCTACTTGCTCACTGGGAGTTTTTTGGAGATGTTTCTCTTCAGAATGTTTAGAGTTCTACAGAATAGGTTACAATTGTTTATCTCCAGGCATAAACTTGGTGTTTGCTGAAATAAATTTTGCATGAAGAAACCCACGTCATTAACTGAGTGCTAACCTTGCCAGACAAACTTTCTCATATATATTTTTTTTCTGTTTATTGACAGATGAGTGGTGAAAACATTGAATATGATTGGGTCTGCACCTGACATAGCAATGCACTTTCATGATGGAAGCCATTTTTTTGAGGTTATGTACTTAAAAAGCACAGTGCAGTCTATATTAATCAAACGATTGAAAGCAAAACCTCCTTCAACCCCATCCCATACTTTCTCTTTAGAAAGAAAATAACAGCTGAGAAAGCTTGCCTTCCATAATGCATCTTTGGTTTTCCTGAAACCCTTCATGCAAATGTAGTGAAATATGAGGGCATCTGATATGTTCAGTACACAACAGCATTTTTTTTGTGTGTTTAAAATATATTTATTTATTTATAAGTTGCTACTAATTGGGGTTCTGTTTGCTAATATAAGCCACACCATGACTCCCAATTCTGCAATTAGTTCATGTTTAATTATTGTAATGAGACACCAAGAAGGTACCAGGGATGTTGGATGCAGCAATGTTTGTGTGTAAAAAGTGATGATGACCTACTTTCATGATTTCTAGTGACATTTTAACTGCTAATTGCTGGAGATCTCTCACAGGTATTTTCCAAACAGAAGTTATCTCTGATCAAACAATTTTTACTTCCTAACTTTATGTACAGATATTATCCTATTATCAAACCTATCTAGTTTGATTTGTTGTTTGATTTGCAGCACATCCCTGTTGGTAATAAGCATGATGATTCATATGTTTTTAGTTTTCGTTTTAATAACATCAATAATTGTGATTGGAGACCTATGGTGGGGTTGCATCATCTGATGGCTGTTGCTATACATATATTTGGTCATCTACCTCATACACTAGATGCAATTCACCTTAATTTCTATGACTGTTAGATGCCTCAATACTTAGGAAAGATGGGGGCTCTTGTATATCTTATCTCCTGTTTCTAGTGTACTTTTCTAAGTACTGTTTTTTTTTTTTTTTTTTTTTTTTTTGTGTGTGTGTGTGGTTTGAACTGGAGGCTGCCTTATCCCTGTATTTCTTGATAATAAGGAAAGAGGAACTTTGTAATAGTCTCATCTGGCATGTATAAAGTGTTCAGAATAGCTCCCTGCACTATTGCATGTATTAGAATGCATATTTAAGAAAACCATCTGAAGTTGCTTAACAAAACTAGCCTTTGATCATTGCAAGAGCTAAATATCCTTGCTTTAAGAACAAAAAAGAGTCCTCAACTCTTTTTTTGTGTCGAATTTATCTAACTTCAACTTCCAGCTATTCGGTCCTGTTTGACCTTTGGCTGCTCTATTGAAAAGTTTGTTTTGAAGCCTTTGTTCCCATAGGTACATACTTACAGACAGGAACTGAGCTGCTCAATAACTTCCTCCTTGCTACAGTAAATAAATGTAATGTTCTGACTTGGTAGTAAGAGATGTTGTCATCAGCCTTAATAATTCTTGAAGGTTTTTGTTGTTGTTGTGCTTTTTAACATTTGGAATTATGGATGTTGGTAGGGGCACACAACTGTCCTACTAGTGCCAAACAGGCATACTCTTATCTGTTTTTAACCTTCATTCTGTCTAGGCACATCCTAAATAAAGTTAATCTTTATGGTTTCATGCCCATCTAATTATGCACTATACATCCGTAATTCACTGTAATTCCAACTCTTACATAAAATTCCCTTGTATTTGTTCTTAACTTTTCATTATGTTTGTCTGCATTGATGTCCTTCAAATGCTTGATCCAGATAAGTCTATCAGTAGCTTATCCTCTTCCTGTTTACCATTTCCCCCAGTCTGTGTGCTAGCTGTGGATTTTATCAGCAGCCCTTGTTTTTCCTCTAGCTCACTGTTAAACTGTTAAATAGCAAAGGTCCAGAACTGTCCTCAGAGTGTCCTACTTAGTTACAATTTTATGCTAAATAAAGGCTTTTAAAATTAATTGTGTTTTTGTAAATAATTTGATTTTTTTTTTAAATCAAAATAATGAATGGACAAATCATTTGTCTTCCAAAATCCCAGGTATATTGCATCAACACGCTTTTCAGATTTTTATATTACATTCACATAATTTTATCACTCTATTTCCCATATAAATACATCGGTTTTAGTGCTGGCAGTCACGTTTTGGTTTACACATGTAAATAATTAGTTAAGAATTAAGTAGTCTAACATCTACGACTGCTGTCTTTCAAGATTAATGGCAAAGTCTTCATTCCACTGATGCTTAGAGCAAAATTTCCATTGAATTCCGTGGGACCCATACTTTATGTGGCTGGGCCTACATATGTGGAGCCTGTGTATCTTGAAAAGTAGTATATATATCCAGCAATGTTTCTATCTTTAATTATTTAATACGTTGTATTATTTCTCTGAATACTAATAAGACTTTCATTAAATACTGTTGCGAGATGGGGAGAAACATTTGCCTTCCCCTCTGTGCTGAAAGCTAGGCTGTAAGTCCTCTCGTGGTTGCAGGGTGAATGTCTGTGAGTGAGTTGGACTTGTTGATCCTCTGGGTCCCTTCCAGTTTGGGGTATTGTATGATCCTGTGAAGTGCAGATGAGCTAACTGAGTTGTGTTGGTAATTGCCCCCACAGCAGCGTTCTTCGTGCAATCTGTAACTTGGTGTCTGTGCCTAACTGGGTGTTGCAGCCCCACAAATTTGGACTTGGCAGGCTGATTAAGGACAAAGCCTTGCGGCAGTCCTTGCAGAGGGCAGTCTGCGGTTCCTGTGTGCTCTGGGTGAGCCACTGGTGAGAAGGTTGATGCCAGGGATGCATTTGTCTCTCACCCTCCATGGGAGATAGGATAGCTGGGCTCCAAGTACATCCACAGACTGGGGACACAGCTTGGTGGCCAGTTATCAGAGCCTTCCTCTTGAGGGTAGGTACACTGGTTGTGCCTTTTAATGCATTTTTAAAATGTATTAAGGGTGTTTTCCCATATTTGCCTGGCAGCCTACAAATTGGTGCATCAGGGTTCAGCTCCTCCTTCAGCAAAAATGGATTCAAACCCACATGGCCCTTCTTATGTGGAGACTGTTCGGGTGTTAGTGGGCAGATGGAAGAGGGAAGGCGGGAGGGAGGATGCCTTCTGTTCCTTCCTCTGCAGCTGGAAAGCAGCAATCAGAAATGCAAGCTTCAGAGTCAAAGGGAGAGCAAACAAACCTTCAGCATGCAGAATTTGCTGTTAGTTTATTCATTGAACATGCAATATGTTTATTAAACAGCCAGGTTTAGTTTGTGTCTTTTGACTGTTATATGGCTTCAGGTTTGTTGTTACAGTTCTGTTTTACTATAGTAGCTGTTTTTCAACAATTCCTCATAAAAGTATTTTCCCTTTTTATGGCCTTTTATGGTGGTCATGCCTTTTTTAACACCATATGTGAGTAGCAACACCCTTTAGATCTGTAGGGTTACTTTTTTTCTATGTCACTACAGATAATCAACACTCTTAACATACAGCATTTTATTAAAGTTAGAGCACCTTCTGATGCATTTTTAAAAAGCAGTTTATAATGTGTTGTGGGTTGCTTTTACTGCTTAGTTTTCTATTTACATCAATTGCTATACATTTGTTATTGGTACACTTTTTAAAATCTCATAATTGCTACTTTTTTTAGTCTGCCATCAATTTTCTAGTTCCGTATTGTTTTGGAAAAATGTTATCTTCCTATATTTGTAAAGAAAAAGCAACGGATTTAAAATATGAGGCCTCCCTACTCATCTGTTGTTTCTCAGATTTCATTTTTTTTACATGTTTTACAGTTTACTTGTTGACATTAACTACTCTACTACTAATTGCTTTAGCAGTAGGCGTAGCTGATATGCTTCTCTTGGATTGATGCAGACTACTGCAACAAGCTTACTGTTTTAGGTACAGAAGTCATGCCACTGACCTTGAATGCTTCTGTCCACAGGAGACAGGTAGAATAGGAAAATACATCTCATTTGGTTAGCTGCAAATCTCTTTTTTTTTTTTTTTTTTTTTGCCATAACTTTGGCCATACCAGACCTTGGGATGCCATCGGTTTGCACCTGCAGTTGTTTGTATTCTCTTGTATTTCATCCTCTTCCTTAACATTTGGACGTAAAGCAATGCATTATCAACATGCGGCAGCACGTGAATATTAAGAATCAGAAGGCCCGAGAGAACGTTAGTGTAAAGATGAAAGCCACATAGAACATTTGGCTCACTACTTCTCCTTTCATTTATCATTTTTCAGTTGGCCCTACTATTAAAAGTATTGAAACGTTACCAAATGTAGCATTTGGTTTATGTGAAAGACTTCACCTCAGGATTCAGCTGCAGCTTGCTGCTGGATATGTGTGCTCTGCATAGGTGTATTTGGGTCATTTTAAGTTATCTGGAAAAGCCAAGGGAATAGGAAAGCTTCACCATTGTCTCAGAAGAGTGAAGGGGGCTGGGTCCTCCCCCCACCCCGAAGCATTAATGGATATTTCTGCCACTCAGCCCTTCTACGTATGCAGCTAATGCCAGTTCAGGACAGTGGTTTCATCAGTCATGCTGCTGGATAGTGGTTATGCCATAAGAAAATACTCCATGTGAGTCTACGTGCTTTAGAAAAATAGCTGTGATACACAGTACTCTGCCATGCATATAAGCTGCAAAGGCATACTACCTCTGCAAATGTATTTTCTGTCATAGCTGTCATATTTTTCCTCTTCCAGAGATAGTTTCTTGACTTGTTCCTCAGAAAGTAGTTTCATTTGATTTATTATGTTATAGGGTTGTGGGTTTCTTTTTTCCTTTTTTTTTTTTTTTTTTTTTTTTTTTTTCTTCATACTTCTGTGCTATCAGTATCTCTAATACTTGGAGGATGAAAACACTTTGAAGTTGAGAGGGAAGAGTCTGGTAGATGCAATGAGATATTACTCATAAACTTCAGCAGGAAACTCTGGTAGCCGTTTATTTATACATGCTGGCTTTAGAGTTGTGTTTAAACAACAGTGTTTAGAATCTTATTTCTCAGGTAGTTATAATACTGGAAATAAGCATATTTCCAAAGCTCAGGCTCTGAGCATAATATTTGTTTTCTCTAGATCCAGAGGGGTAATAGAGGCATGATGTAAATGTCGTGAAGACTGTCTAAATGACTCAGGAGGCAGTGAGGGAACGTTTTCATCTTAGAGGCAGTGTGGTGAGTTTGTGAAGACAGCTTTTGGAAGGAGATATGTATATGTATATGGTGAGACAATGTAATGATTTAAAGTTTATTAGTAAAAGCCTTTTGGGAAAGTGCTAAATTTAGGCTGGTATGTCAGCTCTGCCTGTTCTTTACATGTGCTAATAGCACATGTTCCAATTATGTTCAAGGGAAATTTAATTGGAGGAGTTCTAGAAATCTCATCCAGTAAGACAGAACTAGGGAATATAATTTTAAAACTGATAACATAGCAGCAAAAGATAAAGCAGGGAATGTGACTCTAAGACAGTTTTAAGTGATATACCAAAGCAGGTAATCTGGACCTCTCAACACTCTGCTGTACTCTGTGCCTGCAAACCAAGCACATCTTGTCTGGACACGAAGGGCGTGTGAGCTTTTCCTCCATTTGCAAGCTTGTGGTTTGACCAACAAAGCCAGTTGTGCTGCTGCGCTGCCACGAGGGCCAACAGGGTTGGATGGATGCAGCAAGGCCATGTTTTGGCTTGCTGAGTTGGAGTGGTGATACAGGAGGAGATAACCCAAACTGGCTTTTGGATTACGTACATGTTTGTGTGTGGGAGAGATTTTTAGAGGAAAGAAAACATTATTTGCTGCAAATCTCTTTGTATACTTTGGGTCAGTGAGTCAGAACAACCTCTAACACCACGTTAAGTCTTTCACAAATCATTTATCAGAAGCTGTATCTCCTGTATGGCTTGTAGTCTGGGTGTTGATGGCTTTCACTGTCCTGCTTAGAAAGGAGAACACAGGCCACGTTTGTAGAGCGTGGCAGAGGTACAGCGTAGCAGCCATATGCCAAGGAGAAGCTGATTTAATTTTATTAATGTAAGGAAGGCATTTGAAATGACCCATTCAAATTCTTTTTGTCTTGGTTTTAGATTTTTTTTTTTCTTTTAAGGTTGGTTAAAAATTAATTAAAATAGATAATTCAAACTCTCTTGGGTTAATGCTTTTTAAAGAAGTTATCACTCATCAGCCAGGAAGAACAGGAGTGTGCCTATGCTTACTTACTGCAGTGCTGAGGATGAATTGATATAAAACACAGATGAGCAACCTAAGCATTATGATAACTGTCTTTTTGTGTAGTAGGCATTTGCTCCTTTGGGATTTTGACCCCCGTTGAGAGGATGACTGTTCAGTCTGGGCAGTTTTTCTTCTTGGGGAGACCAGGTGTTACCCCTGGCTTGTTTGTGATCCTCTCAAATCTGACAAAGTTGATAGCAGCTTTATCTCGACCTGTGGTTCATGGTTCCATCCTTTGAATAGCATGTGGTGGGGTCTGGGAATGGGCTGTTCCAACATCGTTTTTGTAATACGTTTTAAATTGCTGATCCATAGTTTATATCTTCACAGAATCACAGAAAGTCTAGGTTGGAAGAGACCTACAAGATCACCGAGTCCACCCTCTGACCTAACACTAACGAATCATTCCCTAAACCATATCCCTAAGCTCTACAAGCTCTGTCTTCCTGAAGCCAAATGTAGAACTTCCGTATAACGATTTTTTCTCTATATATAACTTCATTGCTTTCTCCTTTTCCCTTCCTTGCAAACAAAATAGAGGATGATGAACACAATTGAAAGAAATATGCTTTGGGAATTGGAAAGCAAGCTAAGTAGATAGAAAGCTGTTTCAGAAAACATATCACTATTATAACTGAAACATTGGTGTAAAATGTGAACGTAACATTCTGGAAAAACAGGTTAATGTTGGCTGCTTATCCAAGAATGGAACAGGAAACTACACATTTTAGGCAATGTCATCTAATAAAATAGGCTTAGATGACATACTGCTCTTAAGTGACAAATTGGATGAGCAGTTATAATCTGAGGATTAATGTGTGATTTTATATAAGATTTATATTACATACGATATCACTAGTAAATGTGTTTTTAGGAAACATTTGTTTTGATACAGTATAATGCCATGATTTGGATGGTATGCTTCCTCCATTACAGATTCTTTTACCTGTTCTTTTACTGAGTTACAATCCCTCAGATTCTGTTACTTCTATTCATTCAGGATCATGAAACTCACTAAAAATGCGTGTGCATATGTCACAGTTAGGAATGAATACTGATACACTTCTATTTCTTATACCCTTTTTTCAAATGTTTTAAAAATGCAACTAGGGAAAATATCTCAACGTGAATACAGGAAAATAATCAGCTAAAAATTTTTAATGAGGATTTTTGAATGAATTTTACTAATTTACTGAATTCTTGTTTAACCCCAATGTCAATTTAAGTACTGTGTAAGTGTTAAGAACAGATAAATTAAAGTGAGACTAAAAGGGAGTATGTTTTATAGATGTGCATAAGTATACAGTGAATGTGTTAAGTGGGAAGGAAGATAAGTGAAAATAATTGAGCATCACTTAAAAATTTTACAATGAAACTCTTAAGTAAATATTTGCAGCAATGAATAAAACTCAGCCCCTTAATAAATGAATAAAAGTTCAATTGCTGGAAGTTTGTGAGTCTGACAGAGCTAACGTATCCAAGAGAAAGCTAAAGAAGAGAGGCAATTAAAAAAAAAAATAAAAAAATGAGGAGTTAGTAAGCTAATATTAATTCAGATATACCTAATGCTGTGAGGGTAATAAAAACACAAGATAACCTAGGAAAGCTTGTTTGCTAGAGGAAGCCTTTAGTACTGAAGGCAGCAGTAAAGGAATACTTCAGCAAGTACATTACAGATGAGCTAGAGAATGCTGGAAGGAAAGGTTGGATTTTGAATGAGGGCACAGCTGAGATTCAGCCAAATACGTTTCACCTCAACACCAGAACTGTATAAAGGTTTTGCCTCTTTGACGAGGGAAACTGAATCTTCACTTTAAACTGCAAAACTGTCAGTATTTTTTAATTAGGATAATTTTTTGTCAGATGCATCAAAAACCTAACATCTTCCTTGTACTCTGTAAAATATTAAGTATTGACACTGTGATGAGGATGTTTTTCACTTTTTACTGCTTTCCTTTGTAAAACCTAAGTTTTGTTCACATCTTGATTCTACCTACTGTAAACTTAACTCCATTATATGGTAAATAATATATTTGAGAGGTGTAGGCAAATAATAGCTTTAGAGGTGTACTTCCAAAGCTTGGTATTATCACATTTGGTGTTGTCTTTGACATGGCTAGGATTCTGAATGGTAAGCACTACCTGCTCTTGGGCAAGACATATGAGGTGTTTCCTGTACACAAATTACTTGACTTCAGTAATGCTCTCATGCCAACTGGCTGCCCATTAAGCTATGAAGTGCTTTGTGAGTTAAGGAAATGCATCGCCTCACTTCTGAATGCATTCATTCTTTTTTATATGAATATCACCAGACGCTTTAATAATAAATAAATAGCTAATTTAATGTGTTCCTATAGTCAACAGAATTGCTCTCCCTCGGACCAATACATTATAGGAATTGTGAAACCTAGTAAGTAATTACTATCAGAAGAAATTTAGTGTCTAATTTTTTTTATCTGTCAATAAATCCTGAAATGTTTGGCCTCTGACATGAGGATGAATGTGGACTTTCTGTTCCTGATACTTGCATTATGGTGCAAGAGTGGAGGATCTTTTTCTTGTGTATAATTAGCTTTCTGTCTTAACTCCTGTTTCATAACAGATATTTGTATCTAATGTATTTTCTTCAGCTTTTCAAACAGATTTCAAGATACTGAATATGTACATCTGATACTTCTGAGTAGCTTTGTTTTTGTAGAGTTAAGAGCACAATTCCAAAAGTTCTCATATCTAGTGGGGCTTGTGTGCATGCTTATTTGCTGTTGTTTTCTAAATGAGTAGTGAATTTACAGAACATAATAGAAATCAATCAAACGAAAAACAACAAAAACACCTCTATACCTCTTGGGAGGAAAAACAAACACACGGAAAAAGCCAGTATAAGGGATTCTGCAAGGTAGGCTTTTTTTTTTTTTTTTTTTTTCTTCCCTGAGTGTAAAATAAATTAGATGCCTTAATAATATAAGAGAATGTTACCAATGACTGATCTGTAGTCTCCTCTGCCACTAACCAGTACTAGGACATAACCATAGGAGTAGGAAAATATTGGTTACTGCAGAGTCCAATTCTTTTCTCAATGTGCTAAACTTCTAATGGATTTTTTCTTTTTTTTAGGTAATGTAGATAATACCAGTGCAAATGATTCTCTTCCATAGTATGTGTGCATGAAAAAAAAAACACATGCTTTTTCATGTTAAGTATCTTAAATTCAACATTGGAGGGATAAGAGGAGGTATCTTCTGCAAAGAGGATGAATACATTCACAGACATAACAGAGCTATATAAATGGCAAATACACTAATGATTTTATTAAAGATAACATAAGTCTCTTGTGAAAAGTTTTGTGTTATTTCATGTATCTTCCTAAATAGTGAAGTGAAGCATTATTTTGTTTTCTTTCTATAATCTTGCATGAGATACAAGCAGGATAATACATTTTCAGGTAAGGTTTTATTGCTTTTGCTTTCCTCAAGGTAGTAGTTGCAGATGTTACTTTGAAAGACTATGGATTGTAATGTGTATCAGAAGTGGGGCAGTAAATGTACATATATACATATACATAACTGTATGTATGTACAATTTCATAGAAGTGAAGATACAAGCAATTTGCTGAGCTGATGTAATACTTCAAATATTTTTAATAATGGAATTATTAAGGATTTTACAAAATTAGATAGAATTTAGATATTAATTACCAGAAGATGAAAAGATCATAATGCTGACAGCATAGGGAATTTGAAAGAGTAAACTTTCTTTACCTGCAGAGTGATCTGGCTGTCTTGATATACAGGTGCAATTATCTTTAGGAGATACTTGAATTAACGTTATTGGTTTTGAAGGAGGTTATGTTGGGTAAAACTCTGTGTCTTGTATTGTGTCAGAAGATCTCTGCTTCGTTTTGGTACTTTTTTTCTACTGATTAATCTACTAAAATCTCCCCAGCCCCTGCCCTTCTCAAATAAGGTTTCCAAATGGGCTAGTGGAGACTTCCCCCCCAGACACCCTGCTCCTGTGGGGGCTCCTCTCCATGGGCTGCAGCTCTGGCCTGGGGCCCTGCTCCTGCGGGGGCTCTCCATGGGCCGCAGCCTCTGCCAGGCCACATCCACCTGCTCCCCCGGGGGCTCCTCCACCCATGGGCTGCAGCGTGGAGATCTGCTCCATGTGGGACCCATGGGCTGCAGGGGGACAGCCTGCTCCACCAGGGGCCTCTCCACAGGCCAAGGGGAACTCCTGCTGCACTGACCTTGGGGGCTGCAGGGCTGCTTCTCTCTTCTTACTCTCCCAGCTGCTCTTGCGCAGTAGTTTTTTTCCCCTTTTCTAAATCTGCTGTCCCAGAGGTCCACCCAGTGTCACTCCCCAGCTCTGCTCTGGCCAGTGGCAGGTCCCTTTTGGAGCTGGCTAGAGCTGGCTCTGATCTGACATGGGGCAGCTGCTGGGCTCTACTCACAGACACCATCCCTGCAGATCCACCCTGTTAGCAAACCCTTGCCACCCAAGCCCGATACACCAACTTATGTGAAGTTCTGATGTTTGAGAAAGAATGAGTGCTCCATATTTTCTGAAAATGTATCTTGTTTAAATTAAGTTGAGTACTCTGAACATTCTTTTGAAAGTCTCTTCCCTTTACCAGTCAGTGTCCAAAAAAATTCCACTTTTACACCAAGATTTAGTACTTCCAGATTCATTAATTTCTTAAAAGGATAAAACACATGGTTTTTTATTTATTTATTTATTTATTTCTGTTCGAGAATGTGAAGGAAATGTGAGCACAGTCATCATAAAGATTGCACCAAGGTGTGTTTGTGTGAACACTTCTCCATCTTCAGTTGTGGCCATGGAGCTGTATATGTCCTCCAAGTGCCACCAGCTCCCCAGTCTGATTGCATGGCAGAGAACAAAATGGCATTGCTTCATTCCCCTGATGCTTAGCATAGCACCTGTTGCATGAGAACAAATCATACTATGTTTGGTTTGTCTAAATCGGTTTTAGATTTAGGCACGGTTGCTGTGTTCTTGTGGGAATCTCTTGCCTGGAGCCATTAGATATAGCAAGGGCCAGAGTGGGATGGTACCTTGGGAGTCTTTTAAACCATGAACAGTTAGGTTCAGAAATCCTCCAAAAATGTTCTCTTAGCCCTTTCATAGCATAACATTTTTAGTGGATTGTACTTTTCCCACTTAAGATCATTTAGAAGCCCCAGGGAGTAAGAAATAAGAGGTCATTGTCAGTAATCAACTAGAAAAACACAATGGACCTTTGGTAAGTGTAACAACATTTGCTTATCAAAACCTTAAATAGTGGATGAGGGGTAAAGGGCAGCTGTGTCATCTATTCTTCCCCACCTGTTTTTTATGCATGAGGGGGACACAAGGATGAGCTGGCTTGGGAGAGGGCTGTGCTGTTGGCACATACTGGGTCGCGGCAGGAAGATGCTGGCCCTGCCCCAGCTCACCTGCTCGTATCACATCAACTTCCTCTGGCAGGAGGTCTAGCGCTGGTGGCCAAGCATCACGCACAGTGCCTGGAGGCTTGGGAAGAAGGCAGACAGATATGGGAAGAAACCTTAGCTCCTGTTCTGGGAGCTGGTGACAGTTTTGGTTACCAGATGTCCCTCAGCAAGCGGCCTTCTCCAGGAACGTGCCCTCAAGTGCCTCCTCTGTAGCCATGTGTACCTGTGCTGTATGTTATCAACACACATCCCAAGCAATATAAAACAATGTGCACAGGTTGCCCTGGGGTGGCCTTACTAGGTAAATAAACCTAACCTTATAGGGATGCTTATTCCCTTTCACCGTTAGATGGAGTGAAGAGCTGCTCTCCACCTTTGAACTTCAGAGCTGTCAGGTCTCTGTTTAACATTGTCCAGGGAGCAAAGGAAGCCTGATGACTCTGAAGGGCTGTGTGTTTGTTTCAGTTTGGAACAATAAAGTGCCCCATGCAGAAACCTCGAGTTTTACCATTTATTTGAAGTTGCAAAGCTGAATATCCATGGTAAACGAATACCATCTGTAGTGAAGCAGTGTTTATGCACAAGCTCAGTCTTTCATGTGACTTCTACTTTAACCCTCTCACCTCTCCTCCAGAGTTCAGCCAAAAGAAAGGGATAACTAATCAAATACTTCTTTGTAAGAAGTGACTTCTTGCTGTCAGCAGCTGAGTATAAATGAAGCGTAAGACTTAATTCTTTAGGCTGTTAAGCTGAGAAATGTAGTTCTTGGTTATTTCCTAATCATTTTCCACTGGAGGATTTTTGCATGCCATGAAGCTACACTCGATACCTTGTTTTGTGTGATAGCTGCTTTTAAAAAATATTTTATTTCTCAACTCTTTTTATTCTTTGGGTATTTGCAAGGGGGAAGAGAACATGTGGAAGGGAACAGGATGAAAGCCTGCTTGTGCCTAGCATTGTTGAAGTAGTGTGTATGTCTTTCTGCCAAGATACCCTCTTAAGATGACCTGCCTTAACTTATAAATCACTGTTCATGGTTGCATCATTGAGGAGTTTGTGAAACAAAGCATAATTAATAATAGTGCTGGTCTGAGATAAAAAGGGGTGAGTTATCATTCCTTTGTGGTCCTTGGTGGCTTGAACCTCTTTAGGGTAGTCAGTGGTAGTGGCAAGGTGTGAATTGTGGTCTGTGGGGACAAAGTTGCTTGGCAAATTTGCTCCTAATGTGCAAAGCTCTATGAAGTAATACAAAGCAATTGTGGGGTAGAGGGTCTTCAGAGAATGAAACAAAGATATTGTGATGGATTTTTTTCGTGTAGTTCAGTGATTGGACTTAATCTTCTGGTTTATTATTTCATCGAATGTAAGTACTGTAGCAAGATCACCTTAGGCTTACTGAAAGCAATGTGATCTCTGGATGGCTCTTTTACATTTCAAACTCAGACCTACAGTGATTTATCATTCCACAAAGTTTATTAGAGCTACAGCTTCTCCAGCCTTTTTACAATAACAAATGATTTTTTTTTTTTTTTAAAAAAAAAGCTTGTTTGCTAATTCATAGCAAAGAATCAGTTGCTTATTATTCGTTGTAATGAATTTGCAGTCTAGTCTGATTTCTATCCCTCTTTTTGTCCTGCCTCAAAGTCTAATTTATGGTTTAATTCCAAAGGTATTGTGGATCACCTCCACATCAGTAGATGGCCTCTCATCAGTAACAGGAACACCTCTCTAATGACTCAGAATATCGCAGTGCAGTTATATTACGTGAAACATTTTGTAGAAAGTTGCTTAACATATTTTTGATCTGGTCTCTCTTTATAAACAAAAAGTACTATCAGTATTAAAAAATGAAAGCCGTAACAAAAGAACTAGATTAGCAAACACTTGTAATTTGGTCTGCTTTCCTTTATGTAGTAAGATCTGTGCAACAGTCCTTTTGGTCTAGCAGGTGAAGTGAACAATCTGATTTTGTTCAGATTAAAGGCAGGATTGAATCCCTCCCACCCCTGTTTGAATATTTTGGATGCTTCATGCTGCTGAAACAACTTCAGCTGAGTCTTGCCTCCATATACAATACGGTGCAGTGTCCAGGGCACTCGTTTGGGATCTCCAAGTTCACGTCCGTTCTCTATCATGCTTGGAGTGCAGATTTGATAAATGGCCACCCAGTGGGTTTTGGAGGGGGCAGTAAAGTGGACTTCCTTTGTTTTGGTAAAGCCTAATCAGCTTTGTTTCATCCATTGGGAGAGGCTTCCAGGTGGCACAGAGTAGTTTTTTTTTAAACAGTCAGAGAGCACCCAGTGGATTTAGTGTTCAAGTTTAGATAAAAGCTAATCTTGTTACTGCTTGTAACTAAACGGTATAATGATGATTCTGAAATGTTAAGCTGTTTAATGGACATTTTCTCTCTACACTTTACAACTCCATTTATTTTCATATTGTGCATTTCTCTGTATTTTTCCTATATTAAAAATCAGAAATAAGTCTTAGCCCTCTCTTACTCTTTCTGTACAAAAAATGATTTCTGCAAAGTAGCAAACCAAACGCATGTTTTTTTCCTTAGAAACTGATAGTTTCAAAATTTAGCAGTTCTTTTCATTTGGATCTGGCACCGTTATAAGTGCTTTTAGATGCTTTAATGCAATAACTTGAGAATACAGGAGCTGTAAATAACACACAAGGGCTGCTTCTCTTCTGGGTTTCTGCTAGTCTTAGCAGACAGATGTGGGTGAGAGAATGGAGACATGGTCAGGTACAGATGTCCAGATTGGCAGCAATATTTCTCTTTGGACCATTTAACTAATGACAACAGTGTCTTAATTGCACATGGTAGAAGTAGAAGATGGGTCTATATTGTGATATGGAGAAACTGTGTACACTGAGAACACTGCTGTAAAACAATAATGATTAACATGGGTAACTTCCTTTAAAATTTAATTAATTAATTTATTTATTTATTTTACCTCACTATCTAATGTGGACTCTCTTGGAAATCTCCATGCCAGAAGTTGCCAATGCATGTATTTCCAGTAGGATCTGAGAGGTCTCTGTGATTTTTGTGTCCAAGAACTATAGCATATATGCATTTTATTCCCAAAAGTTCAACCTGAACAGATAAATCTCAAAAAAAACACCTCATCTTCTTTAAAGTGAAGGAAAGTGAAAATGCAGTACCTTCTTATTTGCTTATTAAAGTATTTATTTTGGCTTTTCTCTTTTCTTTTTGATATATAAAGAGCTCATGTTTGTTGGTTGAACATATGAGCTTTTCTGTACATGTTTTTGTAAGGATTTCCATGAGAAAAATGTCCTTTATCCAGGAGCAGTAGGACAGTTTTGTGTGTGTGCAAACTGAATGTCTCTGTGAGCTGTTGTTAACGGTTTGAACACAAGATAGGTCTCTCTCGACATCAGAACCTTCCCGTTTCCTTTCTATCTTCAGACATAGCTGTGTGAGTGGGAGGAAAGTGCTTCATTTATGCTTCTATCAGAATGAATTAATCGGAAATGTGCCATACAAATAAAATTACCTTTTTTTGCTCTGCTGGTATTTTGTGTGAGAACCATTGCCTGCAGCTGGGCAGAGAGGGGCAAAAGAAAGAGAAAGCTACTGATGTATCAGAAACATGTGTTTACTCTGCAGTTGACTCAAGTTTTAACAAGTTCTCTGACTGTCCTTGCCCTCTCACCCCTATTCCTGGTGATGCTGCTATACAGTGAATTGCAGGCCATCTATAATAGCTGGAGAGATGTTATCTGCTAAATAACTGTAAACAGAAAGCAGCCTCTTGGATTATAGCCTGGCTGCATTAGCTGTGAAGTTCGAGGAACTGCAAAACAAAACAACAACAACCCTTCACTTTCCCTCCCCCCAAAAAAGGGTTTTTTGTTTTTTTGTTTGTCTCTTCTCCAAGAAACAAAAAGAGTGGTGGTGTGTGGTTGTTTTTTTGTTTGGTTGATTTTGTTTTTTTTTTTAATCACTTTTTTTTTGTTATTTTCAAAAGTGAATGAACATTCGCTTGCCATCATGAAGAGAAAGCAAAACTCCTCCAAACATCTGAAATAGTTTGTAGATGCCATTTGTAAGCTCACTCAATAATGCACTAGAGAAGAACTGAGCTTTTAGGTGGAGGAAAAGGGAAGTTCTTGACACAGAAGTTGGAAAACCCATTAGTATTGGGACATAAGTGACTTGCAGTTCACTCTTCTGTGATGGCTTCAATACATTAGAGATGTAGTCAATGGAAGAATCAAAACAATTTTTAATGTGAATGGGCATAGCCTTCCACTATAAATGTAAAAATCTGAAGGAGATTTGTACTACAAATTGCTGTAGTAATGCCTGATCAGAGAGATTCTTCTGAACCACAAAGTACTACACAGGGGAGATCCACCTGCGTGATCTTAAAAAAGGAAGAATCTAAGGATCAAATAATGACATGCTCTGGCTAAGCAAGCTTCTGGTCTATGTGGCTAATCCCCTTCATTGCAGCACTGAATATGTGTTTCACGTATCACCGTTACGTTTTGGATAGGAGATCATCTTGAAGTGACCTTGATGGGACTTGATGCTGGATCTTTTGCTGTTGCTTTCTTTCCCAAGGGCCTTAGGTGTTGCTCTGTCTTTGCAAAACAGTCGTTGAGTGTCTTCCTGACCTGAAACAGTTGTGCTCCTTAGGACAAGCTGATCTTGGAAATGGAAAAAGTGAGTATGAGAGGGAAGGGGTGGGTGGCCAAGCTGAAGCTGTGCACAACCCCAGCTTGGCCACGTGGCATCAGCTAGGGCTTTCATCACGTGGCAAGGGAGTTGAAGTGCTGCCAGCCAAAGTCCTCTGGAGAGAACAATGGCCTTGTGAGTGAGCAGCGACATCGCGGGGGATTTTTGCCTTTTCCTTGCCGAACCTTTACCTCTATTGAACTCCTCCTGTAGCTCAGGATCTGGCCCAGCCATGGAGAGGCAAACTGTTGGCAATGAGCTGGTCTTGAAAATGCAAGGGAGACAACAATGCTGGCTTTGATTTGCACATTACGTTAATTCATTCCTAATCCCTTCTGAAGGCCTGAGAGCACATACAGGCTGCATTAACAGTGTGCCACCAAAACGTACCTGGGAATACATGGCTTTCCCTGGTCTACTGGTAGCAGCAGCGGCATGGAGGGAAGGAGACGGTGATAACTGAAGGTGAGGGAGGTCAGCATAGGGGCAGGGATCAGGTGAGATCAACTGATGCCTATGCTTTGTGTTTGAAATGATAATGTCCGCTGTGATGGTTTTGCTTTGCTCTACTGCAGATACACATTATGTTTATGTGCACAGAAGCTGGTGTTGTAGCTTCTGGATTTTTCTTGATGGCTTAATGCAGGTACATAAGATATGATGAACTTCAGTGTTCATCCTGAGGTTTATAAATGCTCCCTTACAGATTTGTCTAAGATTTCTCTTCAAGCTGTTTTACTTCTTCATGATGTGAGGAAATTTCTTAGGCTTGCTCCTAGCAAATGCAGGGCTTTATCACCTATCTGAAACGGACAGTAGGCATTTAAGAATGCTAACTCATGAAATGCAGGTTATACCTAGAGTATTTAGAATTTCTTCAAGAAAGAAACAGTAAGCCTTGCTTACAAGGTCTTTCTGTGGTGGTTTTGTTTGTTTTTGATAGCCCTTTTATTGTTTCCATTGTCCCAACTTCTTTTGTACAGACAGTCTTATTATTTCTCATTTCCTTGCTTGGTGAGTTCCATCTTAATTACTTGTGCAGTTTCAGGCTGGCACTCTTCCACTGCCATTAAGAAAGTTATTTGTAGACTTGCAAGCATAAAATCTTTCTGCTTTGAGGACAGCCTTGTATTTAGTTTACTCTTATTTTCTGTAAGTCAAATTCTTTATGAAATGGATGTGTAATACCTGTAATTACAATATCTTCTGTTTCTGCATGCTTCTCTGTTCTTGTGCTTGGTTTTCTTAAGGTTTCTCGTCTGTTAGTTAATCTTAGACATTTCAGCCTCCAGTTCTTCAGCTGAAGGGCAGTGGTGCTCACTTCTGTGCCAGAAGTAAGGTATGTAAAACTGTCATAGCTGTAGTCAATGATCTGTACTTAGGAACCCAGGACAGCCCTATGAGGCCAATGTCAGGGTACCTCTGATGGGAGTAATTCTGGTTTTTGAAGGACGCTGTGTGTCTTACTCCTTAAGAAACACCTGTAATTTCTCTTTCTTTCTGTTTTCCATAGTCTTTGTATGATGAATCACAAGAAGTGCATGTCACTGAACATGCAGGAACCATCTGAATTTATGGTTGTGAAATCTCCTGGTGGTAGAGTTATCAGTCTAGATTTGTCTGCAAATCGTAATTGTGACTAAAATTAACTTACATGACTATAATGAAACAGACAGAAATCTAGTTTAAGATCTGGTGTTCAGCTTATTACTTCCATCTAGAAACAGTGATTTGTGTAAGAGGAGTTACTTTCTAATGGTGAAACAGAAATGGTATCGTGTGATCGAGCATGATCCATATATGTTCCAGAAATGGGAAATGACTATGTACTCACAAGTTTTCTCCAATTTCAGGCATAAAATAAATCTTGCACTTTTTCCCAATGAGGAGACCTGGGAGTTTTTTTTAATTTTTAAAATTTTTTTAAAGTATATGTAGGGAGACAAGATTTCTTTTAAATTATTTTTGATTTTAATCTGGATCTTAAACTTTTACGAGAAAATCCAGAATATAATGAAATCTATAATAATATTCCCAGAACTCTGAATTGAAGATACCTTTTATTATTTTCCTCTTTTTATTTTGTATGTCCCTGAAGTATTCATTTGTTTCATTAGTAAATCAGCTCAACTACAGAGTTGTAGGAAAAATAACTGATTTTAAAACATAGGCTTTCTCTCTAAGAAGTAGAAAGCAAACTACTTTTCAGATTTACTCTTCTGTGTAAGGCTTGCCAGATGTCATGCAGATCTTAAAAAATATGCAGAGAATCAGATATGTACTGATGTACCTGGGGAACCAAATAATTGCTTCATTTTATTATGGCTGTTTATTTAATCGATATTTTTGTCTCAGTGATTTTCTTGACATTATTTTGACGGATGCTTGCTAGATATAAATGATAGCCAGCAGGTGTTTCTCCCAAAAGAACTGACCAGCTGAAGAGCTGTTTTGGCAAGAAAAAAAAAAAAATAATTGACTACAGCCAATGCCAATTGGCTTCATCAAAGACTGTTAATTGAAATGCCAAATTTAGTTCTCTGCCATTGTTGTGAGCTATTTTTTTTGTACTGCACATTTGACCCTAATTGTTGTACTTCCCAGTCAGAGACATTCATAGTCCCTATAAATATCTACTGTTGTCCTGAGTATTTATTTTTCTCAGTTTACTAGTTCATGGTGCAGTTAGGTAAGCATAATGGGGTTCATCAAATATTCAGAGTTTTTTTTCTGGGCACCTTCTTGTAAGCTGGCTGTACAGAGGCATATTCTATGTTCATGCACACAGAATCCTAAATACAGGTTTGAAGAAAACTGTCAAATGCTTGGTATGACTCAGACCATATTAAATTTGTAAAAAAAAAAACAAAGAAACAAAAAACATCAATAAAAAAATCTTCTTAACTTAGTGTTTTTTTTTTTTTGTTTGTTTGTTTTTTTTCCTTTTTCTTTCTCCTACTGTAAGCAGATCTGTTAGAAAATGTAGTTGTGTAGTTCTGTCTCTGAGTTTACTCTTTTTGATCCACAGGTCTTTTTTAGGAGCAGGTTGTGCAGCCGTGACTTGTCTACAGGAATGCATTTTAATATACTGTTAATGACTACTTTCTATATAGAAATTTAGGAATAGAAATTTATTAGTTCCTTCCTCTGATAATTACAGAGATGGATCTTTATAATGCAGTTTCCTGTGACACAAATATAATACCTTCAGTTTCCTCTGGAAGTTGTTACCTTTCAGATAACTGTTCTAATTATGCATCACATTTATGTAAAATCATTTTGTTTCACATTATACGCATCCTCTTTGGGATGGCGCTCATTTGTTGTTCATATCTAGACTGTTTATATATCAGTGCAGCAGAATTGCCATTAAGCAGAATTCAAACTCAGGATTTTTGGTGAGTTGTGTCCATACGGCATGTGGGGTTTTCTTTTTCCTTTCTCTTACTTAGTATAATGAGCTTCATTTTTTTTTTCTATATTTTGGTATCTTGCACAAAGGATTGTTACAAAATATAGAAAGGAAAATGTTTTTCATAGGGGAGTGCTTTTAAAGCCTGTAAAATCGTATTACAAAGCCTGGGAACTGTGTGAATATTTTGAGAAAAGTAAATGTGATGAAAAGACTATGAGCAAGTCTTGAGGGGTGTCAAAGAAATAGGGCTGGGCCATGGAAAATAAGGATATAAAAGCATTTACAAAATAAGCAAAAATCAGATGGTGATATTTAGAGAAAAATACTTAATTAGAAGTCCTTTTTCTTAGATAAAATGGAATACATCAAATGATAACTTCTTAAAGCGTTAGATATCTATACCGTATTTCTTGCGACTAGACCATTGATCTGAGGCAGGGCCTTGAGAGAGACAAAGATTTACTGGCTGCTGAAACTGCAGTGGCAAATCCCAATGGATGGGAGAGCAGTCACCTGTAGGACAAGGGCAGAATAGAAAGCTGCTAGTATTTTGGAAAGCAAGGGGTATTTGGAAATTGTATTTTTTTCAGTCTGTCTTCCTATCCGTTTGCAGAGTCATAATCTTAAGTACCTATCCACTCCTTTCCCAGTCTGCAGGTAAGCATATCTAGTGTAGTTAACTGCAGTGTTTCCCAGGTAGTGATTCAATTTTCCGTTCCTGTTCCTTGGCTTTTATACATATTTTTAAATGCTGCCTGCCAGCCTGTGCCAGATCATAGATCCGCTTCTCTCACCCATCCCAGCCTTGTGCGCTGTAGATTGTTCTCTTCTGCTTCCTCTTGTCACGGCTTGTACCGTCTGCATCTACCGTATCGTGGGCTTACATGGATAGAGGAGGGAGAAGGCAGGCTTCCATAAGACAATGAGAAATGAAAATGTTCTTTGTGCCTAGCAGAAAGAAAACAACTTGGGGGGAGGGAGATGTAATGAGATGATTGTTTTGTGTGTTTTGAAAGAGTAGTTTGGTTTGTCTTCAACCACAGCAAAAAAAAATGACTGTAATAGCAGAAGAATTGTCCTGATTTGCTGCAACTCTTTCTCTTGCATACCACATTATTCCTCAGTGTTAGTGAGGAATGAAACCATCAAATATTTTCAGTGAAATATTTATGTATAAATATTCGGTCATATGTGCTAACAGTCTTTGATCTAAAACATTCCCAAACTAAAGGTTTGGGAACAGCCAAGCCTTAAATAAACAGTCAGGGGACAGGGGAAGATGGGAGGAATGGTAATACAAAAATGGAACAAAGAATATGTTCTCACAGTATCAGGCTAAGCTTATTTGCAGTTTTGTTTGGTGAACTCCTTGTACCATAGTTGATGCTGCTCAGTGAAA
Source organism: Nettapus auritus (assembly GCA_011076525.1). NCBI lineage: Eukaryota > Metazoa > Chordata > Aves > Anseriformes > Anatidae > Nettapus > Nettapus auritus. The sequence goes on along the minus strand of CM021765.1, from coordinate 128,351,982 downwards.
GGTGGCAAGACAGAATAGGAATGGAAAAATGTGATGAGGTGAGAGTGCCTGTATTCTGTTGCACTGCTGCAGAGATTCATATGGGGAGGCTGAAACTAGCAAGAGTAGAGTAGAAGTGTATTGGCATTGTGTTTAAGATGGTAGCCTAACATCCTCAGGTGATTATAATCTATTTTTGCATCTGATATGAAATATTTTAATCCTAGGTGTGCGTGTACGCATTATAAATTATGGAGTGAGATGTTGAATGATCTACATTAATGCTAAATACCAGTTTCCTTTTGTGATGCTGAGGCTCTCAGCCATTTGGGTTTGCTCTTGCTTTCTGTGAAAAGAAAAATAAAGATACTTGGCTGTCTTCTTTTATGGTAGTGAGTAAAATGCTATCAAGTGAAAAATCTTGGAGAGGAAGAATGTGTGTTTTAACAGGAGTGTTGTGAACATGTAATAACATACTGTTGAAAGCCTTGGAAGCTTTATATGTGCCAAAGCATTATAGTTGTTAGAGGAAGAGGAGGGGAGACTTCTCTAATGTGTGCATTTTCAGCAAAAAGACCCAAATTTAAAAGTGAAGAAGAATCCTTTCTCTTTCCTTGGTGTTCTTGGTCCATTATACTTCTTGGGACCTCTGAAAGAAAGCATGTTCATGTGATGGGAACATTAGATAATGCATTTACATAATTCTCCTGCAAATTTTGAACAGCTATATGTTGTTTATATAAAGACATGATTTTTTTCTATATAAAAAAGTTTTTAAAAGTTTATATATATATTTGTGTATATCTATTTATATACATATATTAAGTATTATGTATATATTAAAATTGTCAATAAAGACAGTAATGAACAATTAAAGCAGTATTTAAAATCTAATCAGTGGTGCTTTATTCCACTAGAAATTAGTCTCCCTCATCAGACCTTGAATCTGTCTAGAAGTGGAGTTCCCTGGAGGTTTTGTATGCCATTTCAGTGTGAAGAGGTTTGAGATTTTCTTTGAATTCCACTTTGCTTTGTGTGCAGCCTTGGAATATTATAGATTGCATGGCCAAGAGCTCTCCCACTCCTCTGGCTTCTTTTTTTGTTTTGTTTTGAGTTGTGGGACCACTGCAGTATAGAATTCACCATCCACCTAAGAAACCGTAAGTCTGAAGAATATTATTAATATATTAATTGCAGTGTGTTTCACTGGCTTCAAGTTATTTCCCCACCCCCAAGTTAGTATTATATAATACAGAATCTTTCCATAACTTATAGTAAAGACTTAAGCTTCAACTTCTGCTTGTCGTGATCTCATCTTGGTACAGGTAAAAGCAAACAATACTCATTTTCTCTAGAAACAAAGAGGCTTGCAAATTCTTTGCACTCTCTTACTATATAGCTGTTTGCAATAGTAGTTAAGACTAGAAGCCGGAAGGGAAAGCTTCTTAGACGATCCAGAAGAATGGAGAAATGCCAAAGTGAGACCTTTACCAAGAGTGAGGGATTTAATCACTGATTCCAGTGATTTTTTGAGTGTTTGTTTGGTGGTGTTTTTTTTGTTTTTTTTTTGTTTTTTTTTAATTATTATTTATTATTATTATTATTATTATTATTATTATTATTATTTAAAGAGCTTGGGGACAGAAGCATTGGTACCAGTGGCAAAATGTTTTTTTGAGATCTGAATGCCACTACAAAACTTTGACCCTAGCATCATAAGCTTTTGGGGCCACGAGTAAAACAACTTGCTGGAAGTCTGGTGCAGCTAGTACCATATCCTTTCTGTTCTCTAATCCTCTTTCTCTACAAAAGCACTGCATTGTCTCCAGACAGTGATGTAATTGGATGTTGTTGCCTTGCTTGACTCTGTCATGGAGATTATTTCCCTCAAGTCTTTGCAGTCTTCAGTATTTTCTGGCTAGTCTGTTTGCAAGCTGTGCTGGGTCTTGGTGAAATAATTGGTCTTAGAAACAGAAATGCACGTATGAGTATAGGCAACATCAAAGAATAAAGCAACTTTCTGACCTGTCAGGGGTTGTTCTATACCCTTGGCCTGCACAGGTATCAGAAATTCCATCCGGATTATCTGTATTTGATTGCTCTTTGTCAAAACTGGTCTCACAAATAAGGACATCGGTGAAGATAATCATGATACAATTCACTTTTAATTTAATAAATGCAGATTTGTGGCAAGATAACACAGCCTGCCACATCTTGTAGATGAGTTAGCTATGTGATCCATTGTTTCCTGAATGCAGACCTTTTGGCATTATTTTTATTTATTTATTTATTTATTTAACTGGCAAATTTAATCCTTAGGCTTTAGTGTTGACATTTTTGCTTTTCTGAGTAAGATGAGGAATCGATAGTGTAGTCATTTAGGTATGACCAGCCTTGCTTTGTGTGTAGTAAACAATCTTCACACTCTGGGAGCCACTAAATGCATCACTTGTCAAGAAGCTTGGGAACTGGTGCTTTTGCAAAGGGCTGTGACCTGTGTTGAAGGGTTTCCTGTAGCTGGTGGGCTGGGATGTTGTTGAGTTCCCAGGGAAATATGATGCTGTATCACTTGCAACAGTTCTTCCTAGCACACTACCGCAACAGAATTAAACCTGAACAAAATAATGGAGTCGGATGTACAATAAGAGAAAAATTGCTCTCAACAAATGTCAGATTTTCTGGAAATGTGAGTGCACAGGTTGTTGTGATGACAATCCCACTGTCTACTTTACAATCTACTCACCTTGTATTTTTTTATTTTCCTAGAACTTTGAATTTGTTGCTCCTCTTCATACTTTTGTTAACTTCAGTATATAATTTTTGAAGGCATTGATCAGCTTCAGTAAGCAATAGAGTGATTGGAAGAGGTTTGTTGAGATGCCTGGATTATTAATATGAAAGAGTAACCTTAAGAGTTATGAATAGTTGAAAGAATTTCTGTTCTGTTTCTGTCTCTGTACATTTGTATTTTTCTACTGCACCATATATTTTGAAGCCAAGATGTTGAACACCATCATTGGGAAAGTGCACATACTACCGGAGTGTGCAAAGCTTCAACGTGTGTTACAGGTACAGTAGGCAGAATCTTTCCATGTGGGGCATATATTGTGATTCCTATAGCATAAAATGAGGGAGGTATAAATGTGGAGGCCTACTTGCCTTTCAGCATGTTGTCTGCTAGGGGGCAGCCCCCACTCCAGGTTCGGGTGGCTTCTAGTGCAGTGACTTTCCACAGTAGGAGATGCTGTAATTTAGGAAATTTTAGATTATAAACAAACTGTGGTTTAAAAAATTGCACCCCTAAATTTGATTACAGAGATACATCCTTCCTAAAAAAGGAAGGATGTATTTTTTATTTAAAAAACAAACAAACAAACAACAAAAAAACAAAACAAAACAAAAAAACAAAACAAAACAAAAAAACCCTTTTTTTTGGATATCTTAAATGTTTGTTCATTTGCAGCTGGACACTTCACATGAAGTGACCACAATTGTTCAAAAAAGTTTTAAGAAACCTTCCTGTTTTCCTCATTTGTTCTGGGCATTACTACAGGATATTGAATGCTGTTCTATTACCTTACAAAATGTGTTTTGTGGAGGTGTTGATCAATCCCATTGCTGCTTTCTGGTGGTCCTCCAGCTGTTCGCTATCTTTAAAATCCTTCATTTTTGCCCTTATTTGTTATGAAAACTAGAAATAAAGGCCACTTAAATTCCATTAGCAGTGCTCTGTTTAGCTCTCTATCTCCCTCAGGCAAAGCAGACATATCAAGAGGATGTCTGCAAGAAATAATAATTTTAAACTATTTAACTCTTGTGTTCTTCTTCTGTACCATGCAGTTCTTTTCTGACATGTTTGTGCTGCATTGTCTGGCAATGCTGAGCTCCAGCCTTACAGTAGCCCCATCTTCTTCATGCCTGAAGGACGTTGCTTCTGAGTCTGAAATTCAAGGAGAAACGTGTCTTTAAATTGGATGAGATTAGAAGCGCACACATAATAACTGCATAGTTTAAGACTATTTTTTTTTTTTTTTTCCCAAATAGAACATTTCTGGGTACAAGCAGTTAAAAGTTTAGAGAAGATCCAACACAGAAAGCCATAGCATGAAGAGCAATTAAGTAAATTTACCTAAAAGTTTCAACATATCAGGATATCCAATCATTTTTTCTCAAAAAGAAAGATTCTTGGAAATTATTAACAGGTCACATGGAGATAATCAAGAAACTTCCACAGTTTGAGTTTTGCCTTAGTTGGGCAGGGGATGGGGAATGCTTTTTTACTCACCTCCGAGGTTTGGTTGCTTGAGCACTCAGTGCAAACGGAGATGTTGGAGGACACCCTTTTTTTTTTCTTTTTTTTTTTTTTTTTCTCCTGTTACTTTTACTGTTATAAGTGAGAGAATTAGATGCCTTTTCCTCATGCCTGGCACAACTCGTCATGCTACTCCTCAGTTGAGCCTCTGCCACCTCTGCTAGGGTCCCATGTAGGAAAAGCCCCTTTTGGCTTTTGAAAGTAGTCGGCCTGTTTGGAGAATAGGCAGATGAGACCTGACAGATAGTGCTGGTTACCCTGTGCAGTATTGGCTGTTCTCATATTTCCTCTGCTTCAGGTATGAAAGATGATGTGCATCTTACCTGGCCAGCCTTCTGCAGTAAACACTTTTTTATTAAGAGTTTGTAGTGTACTGTGTGTCATGCTAGGCATATTTGTAATTCAGAAAACAAGATGTTTATATAAACATTGCTGACTTGTGCTTTAAGAATGGTGTGGACTACTTTCATCATGAAGTGTTTCTGTATCTTGTTTAATTTTCTTCTAGCATAAGAATGCTTGTGAAAAGGAACATGTAATATCTTTAATTCACTTGGATCTGAATTACTTTGGAAGAAGAACCAAACCTATGAGTGCTGAATGAAAAGGGAAAAGTAAAACAAAAACATTTTAAGAAGGATTGAGGGACTTAATATGTTTCTCTAAAAATAGGTTAGATAAGGCATGTCATTCTGCTCTACTTCAGCCACATCAGTTTATTTCGTAGATTTTTTTTTTTTTTATCTTGGTTTCCTCAGGCAGAGAGATTTAAAAAACATAAAAATATTGCATCTCTGGAGGTGTGCTACCATGAGCCTTACGAAGCCTGGCAAACTCAGTTGCTGCTGTATCTGTATTGTCCGAAGGAAAACTTTTGGGTGTTCAGATTAAACCAGCCTATTACTTATGTATAGTGCTGTTCTTCACTATTTTAAGAACATAAAGGTGGAGAGAAGTAGCGGTGGAAGACAGTGGCCCTAACCTTAAACCCACTGAAGGAAGTTTAGAGCATCCCCACCAACCTCAGCATCCTCTTGGAATGTTTGTACTGTTGGGGAAAAAAGGCAGAATAAAGCTAAAGTAGCTACAAAACTTTGTATTTGCTTCCATAAAGTGCACCTAGTGTTTTTTTGTTTGTTTGTTATTTTTTTTATTTTTATTTTTTTTTTTGTGAACAAGCAAAAAACCCTCAGGTTGTACTATTTTAATGAGAGGTGATTTGGCAAAGTTACCTCTGAAATTAGGCTGTGCAAATTAGTGTTGGTAAGGCTCTTTAATCTTCCCTTCAGTTCTTTCTCTCTTTTTGAAGCCCTCCCTTATAAGAATAAAAAGAAGCTTTCCAGTCTGTGCTTGATTCATCAAATAGACTGTCTAAACATGGTATAATGCTGCCTGGCACCTGCTGAGTGGGAAGTAATTATATTTTAATATATCACAGTAGAAAATACCTAGGTGTTAGGGCATCTGTTCAGTAGACAAAGGACACCACTAAGATATTTCATAAAAATATCAAGGGGATAACCAAAAAGTAATTTTTATTTATTATAAAAAGCAATTGCCTGCCACACGAGGCAATTTGGCATTCAAATCAGAGTAATTTTAAGAGAAGCATATCCACAGGAAAAAGTGGAAAAAGTGGTGTTTTTTTTTTTTTTTTTTTTGTTTTGTTTTTTTAAAATCTCTTAAGGTGAAGAGAAACCTCTTAAAGATGACAGCATACAAAGTAACTGTCCATAACAGATAAGAGATTTCTTCCTTTTCATTTTGTGTTTTCATTTTGCAGAAACTGAGTCTTTCTAACAGTGAGTGTGCTGTAGTATAAATACAATGGTACTCATTTTATTAGTAGTTAACTTGTCTGTGCTTTTATTCTCTATTCTTTCCCAGGATGTTAGAAAGAATACTTTTTAGAGGTTATATGAGTGATTAAATGATCACAAGCTGTAGTTCTCTCTCTTTGTATTTATTTTCTTTTTAGACTTAGTGAGGTTCCATATGGGAGTGTGACATAAACCTCATTGTTGTCCATTTGGATGAGACTTAATTCTTGTAGGACCGTTAGTAGGTTTTTTTTTAATTAAACTCTTGTGCAGAGGAGTTTACTTTTCTGGTGAAGGATAATTGCAAAACCACTTCCCAAATATCAGATGGGTTCAGGAAGCTAAGTAATTTTCTTTAACTTCTAAAGTGAACCACATCCATGACACATAGGTATTTGAATATGAAGATATTTATACCACTGATTTGTTGAAAATTGGTCTGGTATCATAAGATGTTAATGATGTATTTTTTTTTTATTATTTTTATTTTTTTGGGGGGGGTGGGAGAGGGAGAGGGGAATTCTCTCCACCCCCATTTTCTGTATGCTTTTGTATTCCATTGGAAATTTTGGATTATTTTCTTGAGGTGTACATATGTACATAAAGATGTACACAAATAATAAGAAATGTTAATGTATAGTTGAAAATGTGACACTGATAAATTTTGGATTTTGTTACCTCCGTTCTGGAAGTCCATTAAAAAATTACTCTAAACATTCTGTTTATTCAGTCTAGGTGACCTAGATAAATTCTGTTTTTACAACACTTCAGTAGCCAACTGGACAAAATACTTAGTATTCTGCTGCATCTCTTCCCAGAGACTTTCTCTAGTGAGAAACTAGACTAGGAAATGAAGCACTGGGATTGGGAGACAGCTATAAGTCTAGCTATCTAGTCATGGGTTAAATCAAATCCTGCAATAATGATCTTTTTTAATACCTGAAATGACATGATTTTTAAAAATCTACCAAAGATTTGTCCCTGAAGATGTAAAAGTGCTATAATATTGTTGATCTTTAAATTGTGAAAGGCATTCAGGGGGAGATTGCAGCAGTATCCTTACTGCTTCTTCACTGTAAACCTGCAACAGAAAGGCTAACTTACTTTTCTGTGATTTTTAACAAATTTCTGTAGCTACTTCTTTTTCTGGGAACGATGGAAGTATCTAGTCCATGTAGAAATTATCTTTGCGCTCTTGAAGATGACCTCAAAATTCTCTTTCCTAACAGTAAGAAAAATCTGCATTTGTTTATATCCATGTGCATATATTATTTCCTTTCCAGTTGTTGTAATATTGTATGCTGTATGATTAATACTGTAGCTATAAAAATAGGAAGAAAACAAGCTTGTTAGAAATTGTGAAATTTCTAGAGGCTAAAATGAGGGACCTTTGTTTCCCCCCTAGAATTCTGAAAAGGTCTGCAGTGACAAAATTAATAATAGTCCTTCAATGTCAACTAAGGTGCAATATAATCTGAAATAAGATGATGCATGAGGTCAAATTTTAACTCCCCCTGTTCCTCCTTAGGTCTAGAAGTCAGTTTTTTAGTGCACATATTTATTCTGTGAAGTTAATGATATCAGGCTTGCAAAGCTTCACATCCCCTTGGTGATACAGCCTGCTTCCCTGAAAAAGTGAGGTGCTTGAAGCCAAAACCTGCCTTACACTATGGAGAATAAATATGTAACTTTGTTTTTTGGAATGATGAGGAACTCAGTGTTAATTCAATCTCGTTGTCATTTTTATTGAGCTTCATTTGCTGTATTTGCTGCTGCTTGAATATGAAAAGTAGTTTTGCATTCACTTTGAATTTTTATTTTATTTATCCTCCTCAGTTTTATATGGCCCCTGTTGTGGCAGGTTCTCTTTAGATGCTATAAAACACAGGGATTATAATGGATTATTACTTAGTGCACAGTATTTTTGATGTATGCCAAAGTCCTGCAGTGCTCAGTTACAATAATAACAGGTATTTTCTCAAAATGTTAGATGACTACTGTTGTGGTGGTGGAGTGTTTGCCTTTTTAATGTACTCTTATATTTACTCTTCTAAACCATTCTGTCTCTTTCTCATCATGTGCGTGTGCTCTTCCAAATTAACTCAAGGGTACTTATGAGAACTTAATTATGAGATGAATAAACTCTGAAGCATAGTCTGTACTAGCAGATTTGTCAGTGGCTAATATGACTGCAACTAGCATGTCCAGGATGGATTTAGCAGCACTTCTGCGTGAGCATTTGGCAAGCTGTGCAGCTTGAGCCTCCTGACTCCAGACCAGTGTTGCCTTTCCATGGCTTTGCATGCGCTCCAGCACTCCTGCTTCCTGCAGCTCACAGCTGTTATCCATCCACAGGCACAGGGACATGCAAAGTGGGCAGTCAAGAAGACTTTTCTCACTCTGGTCTGGCTACTCAGAAGCTCCCTTGCTGAAGCACATCCTTCCCTGGAGCTTAGGCGTTTTAGAAACAGGCTGAGAATGTACAAGAGATGAGCACCTAGTCTGAGGGAGTTTGGTGTACTAATCAGTTGAGTACTACTAGCAAAGGGTATTTCTATGCCCAACACCTGCTGCTCTCTCTCCCTTTATTATAAAATGTAGCCCAGACAGTTAGGTTAGGCAAAATGAATCCCTGCCTCTTCATTCATGCTACTGTGCTCTTTCAGGGGTGGGTGTGTTATGTTCCAGAAGCTTCAGTCCTTACTGCAAATGCTGTCAGAAAGATACAGATGCAGATAAAATCATGAAATAGGAGTGGCTGTAGGTCTGGATGAGTCTGAATTTGTAATTTGTTGCACATAGAAGATCCTTTCAGTGGAGTGCCAAAAAAATGACTTCTACCTCTGAGGTATAATCCAAAATTTAGTTAAATGAATAGGGTGCACTGATTCTCTGCCCTGATAGTTTACTAGCCTTTGAGCTAGCCAGTTCCCGAATCTATGTGGTTTTTGTTTGTTTTTCTGTGAATATTTTTAAGACTGAGATCATGCTGTGTAGCTGGGGCTGGACTTCTTGTTGGTGATTATTTTTAAACCTCTTGTTTATAATAATGCCTTTAATCTGAAAGATGGCAGTTATTCTGTGTTGGATTTCACCTGGCTACGCAGGAAGGGAGGACAGAAACAATATTACTCTTAGCTGGGATCTTCTGATGGGCCAATGAAACGGGATGAAAATCATAGAATCACAGAATATTGTGAGCTGGAAGGGATGGGTGAGGATCATTGAGTCCAACTCCTGGCTCCTCACAGGACCACCCAAAAATCAAACCCTATGTCTGAGAGCCTTGTCCAAATGCCCCTTGAACTCCATCAGGCTCGGTGCCATGCCCACTGCCCTGGGGAGCCTGTCCCAGTGCCCAATCACCCTCTGGGTGCAGAACCTTTCCCTAACACCCAGCCTGACCCTCCCGTCTCAACTCCATGCCGTTCCCTCGGGTCCTGTCGCTGTCCCCAGAGAGCAGAGCCCAGCACCTCGTGAGGGAGCTGCAGGCCGTCATGAGGCCTCCCCTCAGCCTGCTCTGGGCTGAACAAACCAAGGGGCCTCAACCGCTCCTCATACCTCCTGCCCTCCAGACCCTCCACCATCTTCATAGCCCCCTTTTGGACACTCTCCAGTAGTTTTATGTCCTTTTTATACTGTGGCACTCAAAGCCACACACAGTACTTGAGGTGAGGCCACACCATTACAGAGCAGAGCAGGACAATCCCTTCCCTTGACCAGCTAGCAGTGCTTTCCCTGATGCACCCCAGGGTACAGTTGGCCATTCTGGCTGCCAGAAGAAAGAACCAGATCTGTATGAAAACTGGGGTAAGGTGGGATTTATACAAGGGGAGGAGAGATTGAGAGGAAACTGAGTGTCCTTAAGAAAACAATTCCAGTTGCAAGCTGCTCGGGCTTTCTGCCGCATACAGCCATGGGAGCTGGGAGAGCAGCTGCTTGGCAGCTCCTGGGCCACGAGGCTGGGTAGCAGTTCTGTACAGAAATAGAAAGGTGTATGTGATGCTTTTCACTTTGGCGATGTGCTCTGTGAAACCGCTCTCTTGCAGAAGCTCTAAAAGAGGATAAATACGTCATGTGTCACTGGAAGTGACAGTGCTTTTAGCAGGAGCTGCAAAAATCGTTATCTGAGAAAGAGAAACTTGCCAAGATACCTGCACTCTACTGCAGCTAGTTTGTGTATGAAATGTACATAGTTATGACAGTGGAGTCAGCAGCATTGACTGAAATGAGCAGCCGTAAGATCATTCAGGGTGCTAAGGGGCCTCAGGGGGAATTGAGTTCAGCCTCCTGCTCAAAGCAAGGTCAGTCCTGAGTTTGAAATGCCCTGGGCTCTGTGCTAATTTAGGTCTTCGAGCAACCTGTTGCAATGCTTGGCCAGCCTTGTACTGTATGTTTTTTAAAGGTCATTATAAGGAGTAATGGTGTAGTGCACCCTAAAATATTGGCAGCCACTCCATAGTGATAGCAGAAGATGGTATGCAACTCCTATAGCTCTAATGGTGTGAAACTAGGAGGCAGTTAGCACTGAAATTGTAATATCTCCCTTGAGAACATGTAACAGAGCAGTCTCACAAAATAAAGGTCAATGGCTGGGCAGCTCTGAAGTAAAAAGCTTGGCTTTGTCAACACAGACTTTGTGCACATAAGGATTTTGAGGTAAGAGTGTTGTAGTAGAAGCATGTCAGGAAAATTTGGGATTTTGAAGGATGGAAGCAGAGGCTGCAAATTTCAGTGATGTGGTGGTAGTAGTGCTTATGCTGGATTATTACTCAAGTTTGCAACTTTGTAGCTTTGTGAGTTTTTGTGGGCTTTAAGTAGAAAGTTTTTTTGTTTGTTGTTTTTTTTAATCATGAGGCAAATCCAAGTTTTCCATCCTGCTGGGTATTGTGCATGTTTTTTATAATGACTAGGTGAGAGTTTTCCATGATGAGGTTCTCTGTTTGAATTGAGGTGGGTTGTGCCTCCCTGTAGTTTGGAGGCTAGCTTCAACTCTGAGATGGAGAAAAACTGGACTTTTGTTCCTTCCCAGTATAATCTCAGCATGTTCTTACCCAGCTATGGTGGCAGGTTTTGCTGTGCCTGGTTTGGCTGACACCATACATCCACGTACCTTTCAGCTGATGTCTGGTAACTCAAGACTCCTTCCTCAGAAAGCTCTGCAGGTCCTCCTATGGGGCAGGTGGCTTTGTTAGGCAGTCCACTCCTAAGGCTTCCTAGAGGAGCAGTACTGATGCCCAGCCAGGTGGACCGTCAGCCTGAGGGCACCCAGCCTGCATTAATACAGTGACAGCATTGATGTAGAGGCCAGGCTCGCTGAGTGCGAAGCTTTGCTACTTGGTTTGGTGTTGATAACCCTTTCTCAGTACCAAAACGCTTAGGAATAAGGGGCTATTGCCTTTGAAGTGTGTGGATTCCCTTCTTGTACTAGGACACCACCTTAAATCACCTGGTTGCTTTCATGGGAATTTAAGAGTGGTTTGCTTTGTAAGTTGCTTTATGCACATGGACTTCGGGACTTGAAGTACTTGATACTTCAGTTTCCATGTGTGCATTTTTGTATCTCCTATTTATAAACTTCTGGCCCTATATTTGGTCAGTAGGGGCTGACATTGGTGCCACCATCTGGCTCAGCCGGTGGGCTGGGGTTATCTGCCCACCTGCCCAGGAGCAGAGCGAGGCTGGCCATCTTCACTACTGAGTTCTGATTTGTGAAGGAAATATACATCTGGAAAAGCAATCACATCTGCTGCTTTTTGTTAAATATATTTTTCAGTGCAAAAAATGATAAATATTCATTTAAATATGCATCTCAAAGGGTTTGTGCAGAGAACCACAGCTGGCCTAATGCCTTCAGGGAAAAAAAAAAGTGCATTGCCACTGGTTTCTGTACATTCATCTTTTAGCTGACTTTGCATATTAAGGCTTTTTTTTTTTTTTTTAACAACGATTTGTGTGAATACTGTTTCAACTGTTGCTGTCATCAATATATTTGCATATCATCTTTATTTATACTGTGTGATTGCTGACAGCTTCAGTTTTCTTTTGATAACTGCAGTGGGTTAACTAAGACATCTTCATGTAGCAAAGCTTTTCTTTTGTTTGATTTAGCTGTCATCTTAGTTCTTCTGGTCAGTTATAGCACAGGGCAGAGAGAAAGAGAAAGAAGACCATGTTAGTGCTTTAACAATTCTTTTTGCAATGTCTTGTTCTAAATAGTTCTCTTGAAGCTAGCTGCCTTTTAGCCTTTGTTTCTCCTCTGTAAGTACTTCCAAAAGGTAGAGAATTTCACAGCTTTCTTTTTCTTTTCATTTTTAAATACATGGCAAACCTTTTCTAGTCTGAGGCAGCATGGTTACAACCTGATTTAAAGAGCCGTTTTTTCTCTGTATTGGCTTAGCTCTTAGTCTTCTTTCTGAAAAGCTAACTAGGTTATAGTTTCTGGTGTGCTCATGGTAAAACATGCTTTTCAGTCCTTTCAGTCATTCTCATACCTCTTTTCCGAACCCCTCTTCGACATGTGAGCATCCAAATTGGATATTATTCTCTGATGCTGTCCTGGGGGAATTGGACAACAACAGAGGTAATACAATCTCTCTAATATACAGGTATATAGATTCAAGATTTCATTTGTTTCCCTGCAGGTTTTCTTAGGGGGAGTTTGTTTAGTTTGTTAGCTGTTATGATCTGTAAGTCTTGTTTTAGAGGTATTTCAGACTGAAGTTCACCAGTCTGTAAGTGTAGTCTTCTTTTTTTTTTTTTTTTTTTTTTTCCTTTTTGGTAAATCTGTAGCTCTCTACAATAGACATGGGGTTTACTGAAATCCAATTACCATCCTAAGTGATCCATACCACTGAACTTGTTGACTTCATTATATATTTCCTCTTTTTGTATCATTAGATACCTAAGTAGCCATTTTTTGAGTAATTTCATGAAAACAGCAGAGACAGTAGGATATTGCTAGAAATACAGACAAACGGTGCATGTTGGCGTTCACCTTTAGAGAATTATTATTAATCAAAGTTTTAGTCTTGCCAGAAAATTTTTGGAATTAGGTTGAAATAAAGTTTTCCCCTGTATCCATGTTGATTTAAATATATTTTTCCTATCTAGCTTTTCAAAAAATCTTTGGTTCTAATTTTTTAGCATACTAATTTTAGTACATTTATTTTTTTACCTTCACAGTAAAAATAAATAATTAAATACAAGTAAATGTAGGAAAGTGGTACTTTTATTTTTTTCATGTGTTATTGTAGCTCCATCACTTGTAAGTGAATCAGCATGCTAATATTTTGTTTTATTTTTTGTATGTCTCCCCCTCCTCCCCCTTTTTTTTTTCTTTTTAGCTCTGCTAGCAGTTAGTTTCTCTTTTGTCCTGTTAGATAATTTCAAACTTAACTATTTATAGATAACAGAACGGCATGTTGATGAGGAATCTATTTATAGGTGTCATACTTCACTGAGCACATACTTATTTTAAGTTTAGCAAAATAAAGCATTTTGAAAGGACTAAGAAAACCTTTTTATCCAAGTTGAGTTCTAGTTCAAGCCCCTTTTAAATTAATATTTTTAAGTAATATTTTTTAAAATGCTGTAGCTGAAGAATTCAACTTTTTTTTTAAAAAAGGTCTCAAACTTATTAGTGTACAAGTCAGTCTCCTTAACTCCTCCCACTTTCAGTACCCAAAGGTGCTGTAACATTTAAGAGTAATGATTCAGCTGCCCTGTTTATTGAGTTTTTTGGTTATTTGCAATAAATATGAGATACATTGAATTCTTACTTTGTAAGCCTGCATGTAATTTATTTCAGAGTTATTAAATACTGGGGAAAAGAAAGTGACGTTTTGAAAAGGTTTGCTATCTCTCTTGCTCTGTTGATCTTTCATAATTAGACTTTAGCCATTGACTTCACTTTCCAATCATGAATCTTCTTTAGAAAATTAATACTAAGAATAACCAAGTCTAGTTATACATTATGCAACCCCTCAGTATAGGCTTTTTAGGTAATGAAATAATTTCTTTTTCATCAGTGCTGTGAATGCCTTTAATGGTATTTTCTTTTTGATTAAGTATGCATGAGAGTTTCACATTAAGAGAACACTGTTGGGTAGGATTTTTCTTGTAGTAGCCTCTGCTATTTGCTTTCTTTGGCTTAAGGTAAATGGACTTCAGAGAACACAAAATGTATGTCAGACTGACACAGTCTTTTTTTTTTTTTTTTTTTTTTTTAATTCTGGAGTGTTTTGAGTTCTTTGTGAGGTAGATGGTGGAGCTGTGAAGTTTGAATTCATGAAGATGATCCCTGAGAAGGGGACTAACTTTATTGCTACTGCTTAGGTCTTAGCTTCAAGAAAGAAATGTTTCCTGAGATCTGCCTGTACCTTATCAAATAGCCTGCTCTTTCAGAATTTTCTTGATAAAAATAATAGGTGTTTTCGGATGTCTTGCTGCTACTTTAATAGCATCTCTGGCTGTTTAATTTCTGTGATAAGGGCCATAGGTATTCCTGCTTGTATGTATGAGGTTCTTTTAAATCACATACCGAATTTCCGCAACAACCTTCTTGCTCACTGAAATGAAACCTCTGGTATTGAAGGTGGAATCTGTTTGCTGGGACCCTTTGGCTGATGGTGTGAGGTCCCACTGCTAGAGTAGCTTTCAGACACTGAAGTCCTTTTGATATGTTCTGTTTATCTCATTGTCTGCTGATAGCCCAGAGGCTCACCATATAGAGCTGGGGTCTGGCTTTCTCTGTGAGGGAAAGCTCTTCATACCTTCACGTCTTGTTTGAGGGCACCTGCTGCCTCCTATCTCCTTGTGGAACAGTCACCTAAAGTGCATGGATGTTTTCTCCAGAACTACGTGCTTTGTGGAGACAAGGCTCCCGTCCTACAGACATTTACAAACTTAACCTTTTCTTAATGGAAGTAGTATTTTTTGTTACCTAGTTACAAAAAAGAAAGCAAAACAGAAAATGTCCATCAAACGTTCTTGACGTTATTGCTTTAATTGGATGTCCTGACCTGTTGGCTTTAATTTCATTTTATGTGAATGGTATTCAGAGAAAGCGTATTGAATGTAAAGAATGGCTGAATTCAGCTGTCATTCCTGTGTCACTGGACTGTGTTAAAGTCCATTTTCAGTCTTTTCATCAACAGATATTGAGTATGTTTTTTGGCACTTTGAGTAATGAGTAAATACTTCTTGAATCCTCAAGGGTAAAATTCAGTCTTGCTGAGATAAGTGTGAGTTTTCCCATTGAGCGTGTCACCTTTGAGCAGCGTGCATCATCATGGCTTGGCCTCATATAGCACATAAAGTAAGCAAGCGTGTTAACCTCTGTTCTGCTGAGACTGAGACAGGAGATGATTTACTGAAGGTCTTGTCACAAACTGTTCAGCAAGAAAGAAAAAAGCCTGCAGGTTTTCTCCTCAGCCGTATTCCCTGACTTTCTGGAGAGCAATTCCATAGCAAGAGGCAAGTAGGCAATTTGAGAAGAGGCAAATCAGTGCTCTTTTATATTGCTTGACTTCTGAGT
The DNA here is from genome assembly GCA_011076525.1 of Nettapus auritus. Taxonomy (NCBI): domain Eukaryota; kingdom Metazoa; phylum Chordata; class Aves; order Anseriformes; family Anatidae; genus Nettapus; species Nettapus auritus. The sequence continues at coordinate 128,336,333 of CM021765.1, read as the reverse complement.
ATGGACGGGGGTGTCAGTTGCTACAGTTCTGATTTATTTAGCAAAAAACTGAATATCTTGCCAAGCAGTGTCATTCCAGCAGAGACTAGAAACAAAAACAAACACAGTAGAAAGCATCCTTCCATATGAAGTCCTGAAAATAAAGGCTTCCGATGATGACATAACTGGAGAAATGACTGTTAAGATGTGTGCTTTTTTTTTTTTTTAATCCTGTTCATTTAGATTATCTGCAGCCATCTTAGCATAGCTTGATATATATAATAAATATGGGTAGATTTATTAACGATTGTTTTGTTCTTTATAATAGTTCTGCAACATAAAGTGAACCAGAGGAAATCTTTAAATTAAAATCAAAAATACAAACATATTCATCCAGACTTACTTTTTGAAGAATCTTTCAAGCAGGGTGCTTGTGGCTGTTACAGCTTAACTTAAAGTCTGTTTTGAGGAACTGGAAGCTGTGATTGACGCTACAAGTAATACATCAAACCATAATTCACTAATTTGTACTTAAATAATAATTTCTGATGTTTAAAAGTCAATATTCACTTCATTAACCTGCATGGTTTGACTGTGATCTTGTGGCTATGGATGTAACTTGTGTATCATTTATGATTAGGAGCTTTGCTGTTGTTGTTATTGTGACAGTGGGAATGAGGAAGAAGACTGAAGAGGTCAGGGCAATAGTGGAGTCCCAAAAGACACCTTGTGCATAGTGTGACAGTGCTCTTCAACCAGGCGTCCTGTTGGCCATATCATACTCATTATGACTTCTTTTTTTAGCAAGTTCAGTCTTTCTGAACTGTTGGATAAAAACTGCCTGCTGTGGTGATAATAAGGTGTTTGCCTATTAATTGTGTCTTAAGGTAAATGATTTATGAACCTCTGCAACAAACTAAATGTGTTGTTTGGTATAAGGGGGAATGGGTCTTTGTGAATGCAATAAAAATGAGAGTCTGTATCAGACACGCCAAGTACATCTCTAGACCAGATATATAATGAAGCTGGTGTCACAGAAAAGGAACACAAAGCTTTCAAGTTCTGTAGTGTCACCTCTGCATGTCACTTGATTTGGAGCTGATTAGAGCATGTCAGAAGGAGGCAGTGAAAGGGGACTCAGGGCTCTGCTAAGGTATGTATTCAAGTCATTGGCCAAGGAAAAAAAATAAGGAAATCTGTCTCCTGATTTAGATTTAGGGACTCTCTAAGGATATCATGTAATTACAAAGTGTAAACATCACACTAAAATTTTAGTAAGGCTTTATTTAAGAAATACAGAGTAATTAGTCACTTAGTCACGTTGTCTAAAATTTTGGGTAGACCTGTGTGGTGCGAGGAGTTGGACTTGATCCTTATGGGTCCCTTCAAACTTGGGATATTCTATGATTCTATGATTATTTTGTTCTGTTCAGCTTTGATAAGACTTTGTAGGAAGCTATGGACCAGTTTCAGTCCGGAAAGAAACAAGAAAAATAAGCTGGGATCCAAGAAAAGTTTTCTTAAGTTGGAAACCATAATAGGTGATTGGAGTTCTTAAGCCTAGAGAGGTGAAGACTGAGTCTTCAAATATATAAGAACGCCTTTGCGTAGTGGATATGTATTTCGCCTTAGCAGTGAACATCCATTTAATTATGACCAGTATGGAAACACCTCAGACTTCAGCAGCTCAATGTTTCAAAGATGCATCGTTTAACTGAGAAGAACTTTCCCTGCCAGAAGATGGACAGGGAAGGGGTTAATGGCAAGGTGGTGAAAGAAAGTGCCCTGAGAGAAATCACAGGTACTGCATGGCAACAGCCAGAGAACTACCACTGGGAACTAGTATCTACTGGATGGTGAGAGCGTGGATACGGAGCTTGCTGCTATAGAAGTGAAATTGGAACTGTACTGGAGCTTGCTTTGGTATTACTGCCTTTTAAAATTACTGAACTATGATTGTGATACACATTTGCTGAATTCCTTGACAGATTCTCTCACAAAAATATTTATAGTTTATTTCTTAAAGGCATTTGCTCAGATTGGAATGGGTGATTAGTTTGAGGTCAATGAAAATATGTGCCCACTACTCCAGGTTCTGCTTTGGTATTGCTTATTCACAGTACCTGAAACTGCTCTGAGCGCTCTTTTTCCATGAACTGAGTGAGGTACCCGTCTGTCTAGATGGGTCGAACGGTTTGGCGAAGGGAGACTACAAAAAACAGATCTGTAACAGGCATTACTGGTTGAGTCAGTTCATCAGCCTTCCCCCTTTAGGAGAAAAATGTACCAGCATTTCTCAAACAACAAATGCTCAAAAAGAAATGTTTCTGGAATGGATATCTTTTGAGCAGAATAAAAAGCAAACAACAGAGGAAATTTTAGAGGACAGTTGTAGCATAGACATTGAATTTCTTGATCATCAAGAATGAAACTGGAGTTTCTGGGAAAATTTTAGCTTAGTTTTATAACTAGATAAAATTGTATTTATATCATGCAGAAGAGGGCTAGAAAAGATCTCAAGAGGTTGAGTATTCTACCCAACTGTCTGAATAATTTTGAAAAAACTACCTACCAATATTTTTTTCAGACAAATATCATGATCTCCCCAGCCTTTGTTTCTGAAAATAACTTATTTTAGATCAAATTCTCTGGCAAACTCAGATTGAGAAGAGGTTTGTGTTTTGCAGTAAATGCTAGTCTTGGCTGTGTAAAGTTGCCAGAGCTAAGCAGTTATAGAGGGCTGTTATGATGGGAAGCGCTGAGTATCCCTGATACATATGGAAGGTTAGCAGTCCCAGCTGATGTAGCTTTCTTGTTGGCTTTGGTTAGACTAGGCTCACTTTAGTGTTGTATTTCACTAGTCATGAAATTATATTGTCCCTTGATTTCAATAGTAAAGTATTAGGGTCTAACGCTTATTTTCCTGTGCAGACCACAAATCCTCTTCTGCCTTTTAAAATTACTGGATGACCTGCTTTGCATGTGGGATCCAGAGTGCTAGAAAAGTTTCTTGTTGGGCTTTAGAAGTTCTTAGCACACTTCTGAAATCCATTTCAACAGAGATCATTCTCTTGCTGGAGGTGGCTTTTGTTTGCTTTTGTTTTGTTTTGTGTGTTAGAGATGGGGTAAAAGAAAGGCTCTAGCTGTCAATACAGAAATATCATCCAAGTCCATACTGGATGTTCTCCTTCTCTTCTTGCCCACTACATCATCTCTAATTGTATTGTATAGGCTGCCTATACCACAGAGCAGGAAACATCTGAAGGGTAGTTGTGAGAGCTCAATGCACAGTAGCTCATCAGAGAGAAGGAGACACAGTGACAACAGTGCCAGCGAGGTCATCCTTGTGCTTCAGTTTCTAATGACTTGTGTGTTCCAGTACTCACCCTTCTGTTCAATGGACGCAGAAGCTGCGTGCATGTACATGGCCGTCGCCTCCTATTGTGATCATAGTACACTCCTCTCTCCTGGAAGGTCTGCTCTTTCAACGCTTACTCTGCTGTTTAGCTGAGTTGCCCCATGGGTGATCAAAAAGGATGAGCAGTGTAGTTTATACATGCATTGCAAGAGTAATAAACATTTATCATATCTTCTGGAAATTAACGTAAAACTGAATTGATAGCTCTCTTGATGTTTGCTTCTTCTTTTCTTTCCTCAAACTTGAAAAAAAAATCTATGTGGAAGAAACATCCATAAATTTCAATGGAAAGTTCCCTTAGGGAACGATGGACGTTTATTGGATAACCTGACTACCTGTGTAGATGATCACGGTATTTTTATCAGGAACATGAATTATGCATTATTATTTTTTTTTGTTTGTTTGTTTTAGCCTTGTAATGTCTGAAGCACTCCTTACTGGCCAGCTCTGAGACGATCCATTCCAGCGTTCCTGTGATCACTTTCTGTTCTTAAGTCAGAGTGGTGGTGGTGAAGGTGAATTTTAGGTAATTGTCATTATTGTCTGCCAGTAGTTTATTGCCATTTAGTGATGAAAGCACTCCTTTTTCTTTTCTTTTTCTTTTCTTTTTTTAATCATTTTTTGAGTCTGTAAGGAGTTTCAACTGCTGTTCCTACCCTGTGTCTTATTTTTATGTATCTAGTTAGTATACGAAACTATAGAGACCAAGTATACAAAGCTGAAGAACCCTTAAAAGCATTAAGAGGTAATTTAGACCTACGTAGGCTTACGGGATTTGTGGATTACCCTACAATACTCTTCCTTATTCGGAACTGTTTTCTCCACCTACTGATAAACTTTTCAGGTTCAGACAGAGGGTATCATCACATACATGTTTCAATTCTTCCATCACCACTCTCCAGTGTACTGACTGCCATCGTCTGTTAGTGAAGATTTTACCCCAATACAAATGCAGGGCACTACAGGCTACTACAAATAAGTGGTGTGTTGTAGCTTGTTTGGAAGGAATAATGAAAAATAACTTTGTTTGAAATGCTGTCTCATTTTGCTCTTCACTGCGTTTCCATGGCTACTCGTAGGGCTGTACCTAAACACGGAAGCAGTAGGGGTGCTTAGACAAGTGTGTATACCTTGCTAATCAAAGGTGTGATTGTAAAAATTCAACCTCACTTAGGAAAAGGGAGCAAACAAAACCAACAAACCCAATAATATAGAATTAAATGGAGAGTGTTGACTGAAAATTAGCGTGCATCTGCCTCCAAATTTCAAGCTTTCTCTTGTAACAAGTAACATTTAAAATGACTATAATAGCACAGAATAGGAGGAAGATAACACTTCTGCATTCATTCATTTATATTCTGCTTTTGTAGCACTTTGTATATAGGCATCCTATCCTTTTATATGCAGCCAATTTGTCTGTTATTGTTTGTATGAGGTTTTTCTGGAAAAGCAGGACATAATGTTTTTGGAGGAGAGAGGGATAGCTATTTTTAAATGACCACAAATCACAAGCGGATGGGGGGGTTCTGGTACCTTGAAGTTTTTAATGAAATTACATCTTTCAAAATTGGGCAGACTGTCAAAAGCATCCTATTTACTGAAGTACAGTTAAGTGAAGCAGATTTAGAGGTCCTAAATTCTGTGGAGTTATTAAGCATTCCAAAGCCTAAATCTCTATTTGCTTCCTTGTACAGATGATTTCACGTTTGGAAAAGCTGCAGCACAGGAATCTGCAGATGATGTGAACTGAATCAGTCTCACCAGTTGAAGCAGTTCAAATAGAAATTTGTATTTTATCTTAAAGAACAACTGTTTGCATGAGTAACGGATCAAAACTTGAACAGGTGTTGAATAGACTTTGTTAGAGTACATATTTAAGGTGATGAATGTTATTTGTCATATATTAGAGAGTGAGCAGGAATTATGTAAATGATGGAACTGGAACTTAGAAAGAAAAAGAACATTAATAAGACCTAACTTTTAGAGGTTCTCATCAGCTACAGAATGTGGTAAGTGTGCTGTTGTAATATTGTGTTTTCCACCCTTTTAACTCATGTTCACCTTTTTATGTGAAAAGAACAAGATAAAACATTATTAATCGCCTAATACTTCTGCTAAGAGACTTCCTTAAGCTATCATCAGTGCAAGCACATCAAAGAAAGTTGAAGGCTTAAACCGCTGGAACAGATTTGGCAGAAGGCAAAATGCAAAGTTTTTTTTATTGCAAGGCTTTTTTTTTTTTAAACAAACAAACTTCAGATTAAATAAAATTGGCCAAAATTTAACAAAATTTGGGAGCTCTCTCTGATAAAGTGAATCTTTAACTTAATATTTACATTTTTCGAGCAACATAGTTTAGTATGACAGTATACATTTTTCCTTAAATTTTCTTTGCTCATTCATCAAGGATTTGACAGAGCACTAAAAAATAAGCTTAATTATAAGCCTGTGTATAGACACATTGTCGTTAGTTTTATTTTAAGATTATGTATTTGCTGTGCTCGGTAGTTTTGTTGAATTAGAGGCATGAAAAAGACTTTTGCTTTCCCATTGTACTTCATTGTATTTTCTTCTAAGGAGAAAAATTCATGGAAATTAACTGTTTGGGTTTGCAACTGGTTTTGTGTGGATTGTGCTCATTTCCTTGTTTCTCCTGCTCATCACCATTTGCAAAAGGATCAAATGTTCTTCTGAAACACTCATGTCACAGAGCTGGTGTGGAGGGCAGAGGGGACAGATGCCACACTCCTGAGCGAGCAGGACTTTTCTAAAAGCTGGATGTGCTGATTTGGTGCTACACTTTTGGCATTAGAGGCGAGTTAGCGAGATCTTGTAAACAATTTTGTTTTAGGATGGATTTTCAATTTCAAACACTTTGCCTCTAGAATCTCAACATTTTTTTTTTTTTTTTTTTTTTTTTTTTTTTAACAAGCTACCTTCAGTGACCTTAAATGAAACTTGTCAGGACAAGGGCACCATTTTCTGGAGGTTCACAGTAATGGTATTAAATACCTAGTGGTCTGATGCCAGTTTGTCTCTGCTATTCTCAACTGGAGAACAAAAATGTTTGTTAACGTTGGTCTTCAGAGTCGAAATGAGATTTTAGATATGTATTAATATTTGCTACAGAAGCAGAGCATGGGCTTTTGATCTTCCCAGGAGACCTCTTTAGAAGTACAGTGCTTTGAATTCTGACATGTGACTGGCAGTGTAGAAGAGGCGTTATGAAGTTTAAGGTCTAGAGAAACCTCGTCATCTCAAAGGTCAGTTGGGTTGAGGGTGGGAATAAACATTTTTCTGCTAATGCATTTTTAAAGCATAAAGGATGTCAGTGAATAGTACTGGTAAAATGGATTGTAGATGTCTAGAGTGACTCATGACTCATTATCCGAGGGCTCTTTCGAAGATACTAGAGGCAGGAAAAAGAAATGATGCTGCTTGGCATGTTCTGAAATTCAGAAGATTATACAGTGCCAGGGAAATGGCTTAAAGACTGATTGCAGCAAAATATTTTTTCTATTTCTTTTCTTTAGATAACTGGAAATGTTGCCTGAAAAGTTGTGACACCTTTGTTGTCAGGGATGTCTTTGAGGTGGTGAGCTTACAGGTGTTGTATGACAGGGTGCTGTTAGCAGGTGAACTGCAACACCTTGACTGGGCTGTCTGCAATGTGAGGATTCATGTCACGTCTAGGACAGTGATTCTTGATTGATCTCCCTCTACATCTGTAAATTTTCTTAATCCAGCCCATCATGTGCCATCATGAGTCTTTTATGTCACTTCTGCACCTAAATTAATTTTAACACATAGTAAAACAAATGCTTTGTTAAAAGGAGTTCTAATCTCAATTTTGGCTTCTCTCCATTGGGGTAATTATACTCAAGTAGCTGTGATTGTAGTACAGCTTCTTGTTTTGGCTATTTTTAAAGCCCGATACATTGTGCTTCTTGCAGGCTTCATGAATGCCCAGCTGTACGTCCAAGAGACTGTGCTTCTTTGTGTTGCTGGTCCCTGACAGATTGTGTGTGCACTTGTGGCCAAGTTCAGCTGAGTGAGAACCTGGCCTACTTTCTAAAGATTTTTTTTCAGGCTGTAATCAACGTGGCAAATCTGGAAGCAGAGAGGGTTGCTTAGGGTGTCTTATTTGCATGCTGATATTTAGAGTGCTGTCACAGATCATTTGTGCTTCTTTGCGGTGCTGAATGCCGCTGTATGGTACAGCTTTGGTGCCAGAGCTGAGTACGCTTTTGCAGCCTCCCTGACTGCTCAGTGACTGTATGTGTCCTAAGAAAACCCTGAAGGCTTTCCACATAACTCTCTGCACTCTAGAAGCCAATAAATCATCGTTCTTTACCATATTTTCTTGTGTGGCAAAAAGCAGAATGTGTATATACTTCTGTCCATGGATTTATTTCTTGTAAAATATTCTTTTTGATCAAAAAAAAAAAAAAAGTGGTATTTTTTTCTGTCTTAAAGCATTTAGAAGAAGCTTCTGCTTCAGTTCAGGTGAAATAGGTTCTAGGCCATATCCTCAGTTAATGTAAGTTACCATGGTTCAAATTAAGTAAATTGAGTAATAACAGTTTGGACTGACTGAGAAGCAGAATTACTACTCTATGCTCTGTAGTTACATGAAATCCAGCAAATCTGTTTATTCCACTACCCCTCTCAACATCTGGGGATGAATGAAATCTTTTGAACTCCTTCAAACAAGTCTTATGGTGCTGAAAGATTTATAGCTTCATCTGTGATAGATATTGTTGTTTGAAATACCTTTTCCTGTAATGTCTAATTGCATATTTAAATACAAACTGTGCAGTCCTGTTCTTTTAAAGGAATGGGGAAAAGAGGAAGGAAAAGAGAAAAAAGGAAATGAAAAAAGGGGAAAAATATTTTATTTTTTTTAAGTGGTGCAGAAAGACTTGTAAAGATTCTTCACATGTTTTTGGGAGAATTTAATATTTTCAGAAAATGGATACAGCCCATTTTAAAAGATATTTTACAAAAAAAAAAAAATTGTCCTCCTTGTAATTTATATTTAACATGCCTTGTAAGGAAGATGTGACCTACCTGTGAGTATGCAGCTTTTATAAACTTTGATCCCATTAAGTATTTGATGCTGATTGCCAGTTTGCATTCTCAAGCTGCCTTATAACTTCTTGGCATGCAAGTTTCTCTTTCTTTCAGGGTTGAATGTATTACTGTATCCTTCCATATTTTAGGCTTTCTTTTCTGTAATTACTTCTCTTTCAGCTTGTACTCAAGATTTGTATGTCATGTTCCTTAGAAGAATTCTGTCAAATTATGCAGTAAGATAAAGCAGTGCCACATCACAAAAAAGAACTTATTCAAGATTCGTTAGAAATTCATGTGATGGTAAAATTCGACCTCTACTCATTTCATAGGTGAGTGTAGGCAGACATGTTGTATTGGCAATTTTGTAAGTGACTGTACCCATCAGTATGTAAGATATGCTGGAGGGGAGAGCTGGCAGTGTCCTAAGTCCATGGTTGCCATCTGGTAGCATCTTTGTTTTTTCTCCCTACAGCTTCATCCTATGCCCTGCAGCGTCACAACAGTAGATTCAGCTCCTTGTGAAATGCTTTCATGCTACAATACAAAGCTACAGAGGCCTAGAAATTACTCTGGTTTCAGTGAAAGAAAGCAGCATTCTAACATTTGCACTTGATGATCATACTATTTTTTGTACTCGTGCACAAGAATTGATTCCTGTTAGGAATGAATTATTTGGGGAGGTTGGGTATGGGATGGTTGGAGCAGCAGATGGGAACTTTTCATGGCTGGCATTGGTGTGCTGATAGGCTGTACTGGGCATTTGTAGCCTGAGAGGGCTTGACCTTCAGGCAGGAGGACAACGCGTCTGACACGTGTAAAAGGCGCTTTGTTATACGGAGTGCAGTGCACCAGGTTACTGTCTGACCGGGAGCTGTCTGAATTGCTGCTAGTCCTTTAGAGCATGTACATGCAAAGGCAGTCCAACACAGAAACTAAATTTCCATAATCTGACTGCATATATATGTGAGTGCATGTGCATTTTTATTAAGATTTCTGAAATATATGCCTCATTACTCTGTTGAGAAAGCAGATAGTTTCCAAAGGAAGAAAACCAATATATTTACCATATACTAGTCATCAGATCATTGACTCTGGTTTCTTGGTTTCCTGGAAGCATGCACTGCACTTTTTAAAAACAAACAAAACAAAGCAAACCTTTTTTTCTTTGGCAGCAAGTTGGAGAAAAGTTGGAGAACCCTAATATATGAACAGTGTTTTCACTACTTGGCCATATTTTTAATACTTCTGACACCAGTTTTAAAGCATTGTATTAAAATGTGTCCAGAAGTGTCAGTGAATATGTACATAGTGAATGCAAAAACAATGACAACAACAAAAAAAGAGGAAAGTCTCTCAATTTATCTGAACTAATGGCGTGATTGACTTCTCTTTTTGATAGTTAGAAAGTATTGGAAATAGCATGTAATGGTGTCATTTCATTCTAAGTTGAAAGATTTGTTTTCACATATGTGACATATGTTCAATGTTATTGTAATCTCTTTTCAGCCTTTCTGAAAGAGGCAGGGAAAAAGTCAAATGCTGCACACATTTGTTTTTAGCTTCTTGAGTCTGAGAAGTTCAGTTTCAGATCCAGGTAATAGTGTATTTTTTTTTTTTTTTTTTTTTTTTTTTTTTTAAATGTATTATTCATCATCTTATACATGAGCATTGTCTATCTTCCCAATAAATATCTATCCATCTATCCATTCTACACCTTGGTGACTTTTTTGTTTAGAATGTAGGCTAAAATTCCTCTGAAAAGGGGAATGAAAGACTGTATTTAGAGGAGAAAAGGCATCTCCTTATTTATCTATTTGTTTATTTTTAAATCAAATCCTTTTTTATCAAATTTTGAAGATAATTCTGTTATACTGTATTTATATGTAGCTATCAGTGCAGTTATGGTCTCTAATTACATTTGGTGGCAATATAATTCACTTGGAGTTTGTTTCTGAAGGTATAGGACTAAAATTTAACATTTAAGAAAATTATTCCAATTTCACTTCCTTTTTTTTATTGCGGTCAGCTCCTATGGCCAACATAGGCTTTGACTAGTGTTTCTCCAAGGGTTCCTGGGTTTCTCTGGGCTTAGGTGTATTTTTCTTACAAGTTTCACTCTCAGGAACTCAACAGTAATAATGTGCAAAGTATGTGCCCTTCAGGGAGATAGCCAGACAGCAATGGAGACACTTCAGAAAGAATGTTTCCTTAATGTGGGGACATGCACAGGAAGGCCATTGATCCCTGAATCTTGGGAGGAAAAACATCTGGTGATGATGACGATGGAGTATCTTTTCAAGGGGACAAATTCTGCAGGCATGAGAGTCTGTGCCAGTCGGCTGATGTCTGTGGAAAATACTTGAGTGTATTTGGATTTTTTATTATTTCAGGTAATTCTAAAATAATTATTAATAAGTATAAATACTCTAAAAATTTAGAAATACTCAAAGTATCTATATCTAAGTATAATACTCTAAGTAAAGTAATTATGCTTCCCGAATAAATGTGTATTCTACAACCCAATATGTTCCATAATGAAACTCTTTCTGTATTCCTCAGTATTAATAGTAAATGAAACATCCTGTTTATGCAGCATGTTTTTCGGAAATGTAAGGTTTTCTTCTTGCAAGTTATTACTCATTAAATTGTGCTTAGTCCATATTCACTAATCTCTTTAATATCTTGGAATTACTTGTTAGCAATAAGTGTAGAAAAAAATGTGTGTGCCTTTCTTCAGAAACACATTGCTGTTCTGAATCACCCAAAGCTGGAACAGGAATTACAGAAAATTAAAAAAGCAAAGTGTCTGCAAAATGAGTCTAAATTTTTGTTGCACTAAGCCTGGAGAAATCCCTCAAAGCAGGAACTGAAAGCTCAAAGTTTAATACTTTTGTCATCATACAAATGGAAATACTACAACTATTGTATTTTCATTGACAAAAGAAAGGAAAAGTGTTGGTTGTCTGTCTTTTCAGGAACACACTCAACAGCAGTTCACCTCTTCTCTACATGCTAAGCTGTAAAAGCACTGCAAATGGTACTGTCTTTCAATGGACCTTAGAGCACAATGATTTGCAGTTGCATATGCTGACTAAAAAGCTTATATTTGATGTATCTGTAAGAGACAGGGATATTGGTTTTCCTTACTCATCCTGGAGCAGACAATAGAATATTATGGCAATTAGAAAATGCTCTATAACAAAGCATATGATTATGTACAGTCTGTGGTATTTTTCAGTAATGTAGGAAGAAATGCTGACCTTCACAATGACAAATATCCTACATTAGTACAATAACATCTAGGCCCTCTTCTTCCAAAGCCTGCAAGTACTCCAGTGGGTGTTAAGTATAACAGAGTGCTCTGTGGAAGTGAAAAACAGTCATTACTGCTTCTGGAAGACTTGTGTTTTTCTTTTAAAGCATCTTAAAATACATACAATTAAAAGCCTTTGACAAGCAGCGCAAACACTGCTTATGTACACAGAAGTGAAATAAAATGGGTACGACAAAAGATGCGTTGCACATGAAATGCCACAGTATGGACCATTTCAGGTTGCATGACACGTAAAAGGAAGATAGAAAGGTGGATGGTATTGTAGATTATAAAAGCAAGTTGAGGGGAGGTAGTTTAGAGAAGGTGACGTAAAGCAATCCAGAATAGTGGTGAAGGCACATCCATCCACACCAGAAATCCTTTTCTGCTCAGTGTCGGCCATATTCTACTGGCAGAGATACGTCTGTGTGGCGGAAGCTTGTGTAGGAGGAGGGTTTGCTTTGGGGAATAATACATATTTCTGGAATTTCTCATTTCAGTAGCTAGCTGAGTTTTGGTAAAGATCAAGGAAGGTGGTCAGAGAAAAGGGGCATGCTACTTGCTTCCTTCCTGATTTTTGTTTTTTCTCCTCAGTTTTCTTTTTCCACTCAAGGAGAGTGAAAGTGGAAGAAGCAGTAGACCAGTTGGCTTGTCTTCCTTTACTACAGAAATATTAGAGAAAAACAAGCTGTTTGAAGGCTCATAGAAGAAAGCAATCTGACTGAAAACAATGCACCTTACACCAAGTTAAGCCATCTCTGCAGTTCAGAAGAAAATTAGATGCAGTAGATGTTTCTTCTCTTAACATCTGGTGTGATTCTTGATACAGTGTACTGAACGGGGGAGAAGGGAAGGCTGGATTCAGTGACACAAAGTAAAACATATGGAAAAGTTCCTTCCAGTTGCGACCAATTCTCTCTCGAACAGGCAGTTTTGCAGAGGTCTGAGATTGTTTCATTTCTGTTCACCCTCTGAGTGATGGAGCGAACATAGTTATATTTCCAGTAGACGTTTCATCCTTAAGGGCCTTCAGGATAAGTTAGTCAATTGTCAGAGTGATGTAGGTAAAGCTGATCCTACCTTAAGGAAATAAATGTAGCATGTAACCTTTCCAGGTTCCAGCCCATTTCCCTGCTATTGTCTGCCTCCTGGCAGCTCTCTCTGTCTGACAGCCTAGGGATGGGGAAGGGCTTTGCTTGCTTGTTTTCTAATATTCAAAAAGTTCCAGGGAAAAGGAGACTTCTTTCCTTGTATGTTTGCTCTTAAGCAGCATCAGACATTTTATAGTAACCCGAGCCCATTGGAATTTCTCTAGAAATTCCCTTGATTCCCTTCACTTCTGTTAGAGGGGGGAATATTGCTTTTGGAGAGGCCTCCCGTCTTCAGTGCTTCATGTCTTCATGCACCTGACAGACAGTTGCAACAGGTATATGTAGTTACAGCACTGGATTGCTGGGCTACAGTGCAGTATTTTATATTCATGCATCATAAAAATGGCTTGGTTGTAGGCAGAGCTGCTGGGTAGTACAGAGGTATAATTAAACAGTGTAGATTTCATTCTCATTTGAACGTGGTAAGACTTGCATAGGCCTATTTTCTAACACCACCTGAAAAAGAAATGCTGTGTTTTGACTAAACCTGTTCCTTCCAACAGAGTCGATTCTGGCTCCTTAAAGTAAGGATAGCAAGCTGTAAAAGGCACTACTACACTCAAGGACATTGAAGCATTATGACTTGCATTTCTTCCTTTAGTGCTGCCAAAGTTTGGGTCCTCATTGTCTGAAATACAATGGCAGTTCTTAACAACAGGTTCACTGTACAATGTGCCATTCCCTAATTAGCCATTTCTCCCAAAAGACATGCAAATATATAACTGCTCCCGTTCCTAAAATGCATGGTTGAGTTTTACTGATTCCCCTGGGTGATACCAGCCTGGATTGCAAGGTGTGAGGTGACCTTTCTTCAACTCTAGATTAGTACGGTGGCTTGACACTCATGTTGTACCATTCTTTCAACTGTGCTGTCCTGGACCAAGCCAGGTTCAGGTGTGTATTTAATTTATTGTCATACTAGAAATGCAGAAAGAATTCAAACTATATATTTTGTCTGAGTGATACTTATGTATTGCTGTCAAATAAAAAAAGGGGGGAGGGGAGAGTTAGTAATATATGCATTGAAATGCTACTGAAGTATTGCTTGCTGCTAAGTACTGTCTTCCTATCCGAGTTTGCAGATTCCCTTGGAAGGCCTTGTAGTATAAATAGGTATAAACTTTTTGCCATCAGGCTAATAACAAGCTTATTGACACCCCAGTATATTCTCTCCCTCTCCAGACCTTTCCATCTTATGGAAAAAGTGTGTCATGAAGTGTCTTGTATAAGACATTTTGCTAATAAAAATAAGAAAATTGGCACAAATTACTGTTTTTTTTTTTTTTTGTTTGTTTGTTTTTTTTTTTTACTATGTCAGTGCCTTTGTTATATATGCTAGAACAACTCATCTAATTTCTCACTTAAGAATTCATGACAAGCAATTAAAAAACAGGTTTGAACATTGTTCAACAGAAGTGCAATGGCTGGTTCTATGTAGAAGGTTCATATTAAAAAAAAAAAAGATTGTAATTTACAGATTATAATAAATAATTATAGTTATGTTACAGCTGTCAACACAAATGAGTAAAGTATACTTTGCAGTTAAGAATCCTTTTATGCTATTTGTTCTGGAACTTGTTCACAATAATTTAATAATTCAGTGTTGGTTTTACCAGCATGAATTGAATTAATGAGGGTCCATTACACTGTATTTCACAATCAAAAACTGATGAGAAGGCGTGCCTCTTTCTCCATCCCCCTGTGCTCTGACATTGTGCACAATACTCCTTTGTTAAGTGCAGCAGAATGTGGCTGAGCATAAAGTACAAGGTAAAAAACACCAGCTCAAGTACAATAAAGGGTGACTCTTACCTGCTTGAGTAAAAAAAAAAAAAAAAGGCCTTTTATTTTAATTAACACTCTTAAAATGCATAGGATGACTAATTTAATGGGATATATAAGGCTATGTCTTGCCTCTGCCCATCTCCCCCGGTGGTGCCTGATCCTCTGTCATGGGCATGGGTATGCGCCTGGCTTGAAGCCTGCATCCCTTCTTGCTTCTAGTGAGCAGAAACAAGGAGAGGCACTGGAGAGAAGACTCAGGGAGAATGGCCAGGGGGACTTCAAAGGCATGGAGGGGTCCTGAAAGAAAGGAGGCAGAGCTTTCTTGTCCCTATAAGTAGGCCTGAAGGACTGAGAACGAGGAATTTGGCTGGAGAAGTCTTAAAGCGTGGGAGTAACTAACTATTGCTGAGATGAGCTCTGATTCTGCACCAGAGAAATGCATGGAAAAGCAAGGGCAATTTAACCCTTGGAGAGATATTGCCCAGGCAATTTTGAAGCCATTATTACTGGAGTACAGCTGTTGAGGTCAGGAGCCAAGGATAGCAAGACCTGAACAGGTGGAAGTCATCAGATAGAGCATTGATGTATTAATTTTATGCTGAATTATTTCAAACTGTGGTCTGTTTGTTAGTTAAGACTTTGCTTCAGTCATTCTTGAGAGGCAAATTCTTTTGTTCTTTGCTACAATACTAGAAAAGTGTATGCTCTAAGGCCTATTGAAATTAGCTGGAATATTTACTGTATGCTACTTTGGCCCTCTCCACAGGTGGCAGCGTTTTCAGCCAAGGACTCTAAGAAACCCTAATCCCATATCTGATCTAATTTTGAACCTGCGGCTGCTAGGGGTGTCAGCTGTTCAGAAGCCCAGGCTGATGCTGACTATATTTCACCTGCTGCGGGTCTCCCAGTGAGGCCCCAGGTTGCTGGATCCTGTTCTGGGTTTGCTGTGGGCCCTCAGCAGTGCTTGCACCTGCTGTGGCTTTGTTTACTCAGCCTGGCTCTGCGACCGGCCTGGGTTCTGGAGCGGGCTGCCCATGGCCATGGTGGAGTCCCCATCCCTGAGAGTATGTAGGGGACATGTGGACGTGGATGTGGTGCTAAGGGACATGGTGTAGTGATGGGACTGGGAAGGTCAGGCTGATAGCTGGACTAGATGATCTTGAAGATCTTTGCTAACCTAGGTGTTTCTGTGTATGTCTATATGTAATTTACCAATTCTGGGGTAAGACACTCCACGAGTGTAAAGAAAAGAGACTCACTGAAATTTGAGGAAAGGTTCAAATAGAGTGGGTTAGAAGATGAAAGCCACAGAATACAGACGAGGCACTAGCGATGTGCATGCTTGCGATGGATTTCAGCTTGAAACCCTGTTAAATTTCACCTGATTTCTTTGGCTTGCTGTTGAGAACAAAAGCAGAATGTTTATACAGATTCCTGGTTGCTGTTGGCTGAAATCAGGACCAATCCTCATTATTAATGAATCATACCTTAAAAACATACAAGCTGTTGAAAACCGCTAGAAAAAAATAACATGAGAGGAGACTAAAATCATGGAAAATAGGGATGAACAAAGGCTTCAGTAGCAGGAAGATGGAAAACAGAGAGAATAAATATAAAAATAGGCAAAATAAGTGAGGAGCCTGCCTTGCAGAAAGTGATGGAGTTTGGAGTAAATGGTAATGAGAGGCAGTAGTGCTGTTTTCTTCCATCCTGTCATTGGTACATATGGTTTTGGTAAAGAGGCAATGCCTCTAAAGCTGTGATTTTAGTCCATTGTGTTGAGGCAAGGCCAGGAAGTTGATAGCTCCTGAGGCTGCCTCGTTGTGCCCTTGGAAGTGATGAGCAGCCGGGTGCTCTCCATCATTGTGTCGTTCTTTGGTTTTGGTGAACTTACAGTTGCATATGGTCAATTTTGCTAAAAATGTGTCACCATTTATTATTTGTGATGTAGGAATGTATTGAAAGAAACTATGAAGCTTTGTCCAGACTACTCAAAAGCTAGACCATGATTCAGAAGCATTTTTTTTTCTTTTTCAGCTCTAGATAATAAAATGATTTACTCTTCCCTCTTGTCCTCTAAGTGCTGGTTTCGTGAATAATCTTAGCTTTGAGCACTTCAAGGTTAACCAGAAGTTAAGGCGCGTTACTAAGGGCATCATCCAAATGCTTTTCACCTGAAAAGTGACTGTGTATTTTGAATGTTTTTCTTCATTTTTATTTTATTTTATTTTATTTATTTTATTTTTTTTCACTCAAGGAATTATGTAAAAACGTAGCCTGGGTGTTGCTGCTCTGAAGCAAGCTGTCAACATCGTACCTCTGAGATGAGAGTCTTGGTGTTTCCATTAGAGCTTGTTGGAAATGTTAACTTGTTATGAAGGACTGAAATCAGGGATATTGTTTTTGTGCTGAAAGGAAGAAACGGAGATGGCTCTCTTCCTCCTTGCTTGCTAGACCCTCTTCAAAACCTGTCCCATTTTAATTAAAAGGACTAGATGAAGGAGAATATGCAAAAACTGTTCCTTTCAAGGTAGTTTTTTTGTGGGCTCAGGCCTAGTTTGAAGTTTAGGTTGTTGATCATCTTTATGCCAGAGTGAAGATATAGATAGATACGGATATACACACATACATAAACATATAAA
This sequence comes from Nettapus auritus, assembly GCA_011076525.1. NCBI lineage: Eukaryota > Metazoa > Chordata > Aves > Anseriformes > Anatidae > Nettapus > Nettapus auritus. The sequence goes on along the minus strand of CM021765.1, from coordinate 128,318,969 downwards.
GTCAGGTACTGATTAAATATTATGTGTTACAAGCATCGTCTGGGCAGTCACAGTCTCTGTTGTGCAAGATGGTGCCCATCAGCTGTGCCCAGGACCATGAGGACTGGAACAGGCAAAGCCGACTGAGAGAATGGGAAATGTTAGAATTGAAGCCCAGATTAGAAAAAAGACATTTTAGTCTGGCTACTGGCAAAGAAATTCTCATCGCTCTTTATAACTAATCGCAAGCTATTCTTATTTTTTGGGGGGCTTAAGAGTCTCTTATGCTGCTTTACTAGTTGAACGCTGTTTCAATTTTGCTGGCTTCTGTTGCAGATATAATCATCTCTTTCCAGTTAAAGAGGAGCCACAAAGGTTTGTACTGTTTATTCAGACAGGACAAAATGTATTCACTGGTTTGTTTTCAGAGACCAAAGTACTAGGAGTTCTTCCTGCGGTGGAGGACATGACATTTTAAAGAAACAAGTAGAGGAGGTTCTGCACAAATGCATCTGTTCTGGTTAATTCTGAGATATACACACGCCACATGGATGTGGACATACATACACACATTGCCTTGTATTATTATTTTTTTATTTTTACAATTCCATGTTAAAATAAAATAGGTGTCTTTAAAGAGCATTGCTGTTTGAATGTAATAGGCTATATCATGCATAAGGAGAAGGTATCTGCCATCTTGATTTTACTTCTGCTGCAAGAAACATAATATAGTATCTATTTCTTTTAGTAAGGGTTTTGTTTAAATTTTCTGCTTTCACAATTGATACATGATTGTGTAACTTGGATGTACTGCTGAATTTCCAAGTAATATAAATTCTGAAATAATAGGATGCTCTCTTGTTGTATAGCCTTGTTGGCAATTGTTTAGTCATTTTATCTTTTATTTTAATTGCTGCTTAGTAGTAACTTCATATTTGCCCAATGACTGTATCAAGGATCTTAATTTTGGTAGCTTCTGTAGAGAGCACAGAAGAAAATGTGCTTAGTGAATTAAACAGTTACGGAGTGTGTTTGTGCTTGAGAGATCACTTTTAGACTGTTACTTAATGAAGCATGTGCCCTTAAAGTTACAAAAAGAGGTAAGCTATTTGTATATTATGCTGCTTTAGTTAAAGGCTATATGTATTGCAATGAGGGTTTCCAACTTGTACTTACTAACAGTTTAATGTAAACAAAACTGATTATCCCTGCAACTGGTGTTAAAACCCAGTTTCAAAAAGTCATCTGCCCTCAATAGACCTGAAGCAGAAATGCTTACTGGTTACATAAGTGTTGTTATTTCTGTAGATTTACTAACGTTCCTTCAGGGACCTAAATAAAAATAAATAATAATAATAATAATTAAAAACAAACAAACAAAAACAGCCATGATAAAATAGTGCCCTCTTTTCTCCTAATTCATTTTGTATTTTTGCATATTACCAAACTTTGTAAGGGCTTTACTATCCTTGTGGAGAAAATACATCATTGTTGAACTGAATGGGGCTGCTAGCTGAGTCATAAGCCACCAAACAATAGCGGCATCTGTATTCCTAGCCCAAACTGTGCTGTTTCTTTCATGAGCACAATAGTAATGTTGTTGCTGAAAAATGAAGTGAAAGTGGCATACCACAACTTGTTTTCTTGAGTTATCTATTGCAGCTTGCTTCAGGCAGGAACTTTCTTACACACCTAACTTTTATCCCTCCCAAGCAGTGTTCTTTTCCCCATTTCATTTCCTGCTATGTAGTCTTTAGAATAAATGGGGCCTTATTTTGTAGAAAATGCTTACAAGAAGCTGAGGGTCACAATTTCAGATATGTAGTTTTCTTACTGTCCGTATCCTTGTCTCATATGCTATAAATTGGAGAGCAACTTTTTGCTCAGGCAGATAACAATAGCACAAGGGGGGAATGGTTTTAAGCTAAATGAGGATGGATTTACTTTAGATATAAGGAATAAATTCTTCAAGAAATTCTTCACTCAGGGTGGTGAGGCCCTGGCACAGGTTGCCCAGAGAAGCTGTGGATGCCCCATCCCTGGAGGTGTTCAAGGCCAGGCTGGATGGGGCTTTGGGCAACCTGGTCTGGTGGGAGGTGTCCCTGCCCATGGCAGAGGGTTGGATATAGATGGTCTTTCCAACCATCTAAAAAAGTCCCTTCCAACCCCAAACATTCTATGATTCTATGAAAATAGTTGCTCCTCATTTATTAAATAATAATTTCTTTTTTAGCCACGTTGCTGAACTAAGTGGAAGACAGGATGGGCAGGCTTTTTTGATTTGGTTCTCTATTGGTCCACTATTTTGGTCAATTTTATCTGGAAGCCAGTTTGCTGTTCAGACTGGAAAAGGCGTCTCCTATGAGCTGGCATTGGTAGGGAAGATGGCAGCCCTGTGGGAGAAGCTCTGTCCCAGCCAGTGCCATGGCTGAGCTCTTCTAGTGCTGATTGCTGCATGGGGCAGGGTCCTTTATTTCAGAGGTATGGGTAAGCTTGTTTATTTCATATGCTGATATTTGGAGAAAGTTGTAAAGCTGTGTATAAAAGTCTATAAAAGAGGTGCAAGGGTATAAGATCAGTATCTAGACAGCTAACTTCATTCTATAATGCATTCAAAATCCTGAGCCTGGCTCATGAATCACACACCTTCTGTTCCTGGTATTCTTCTCTACCAGGGGAGAATAAGTTGGTCACATCAAATTTAATTTATTGATCCTCATTTTCCTTTCTAAAACAACAGCATTCGTAGTGCATACCTTATGCTTTCTTGTTTTTTCTTCAAAATTTAGATACAGTGTTGTTTTTTTTTGTTTTGTTTTGTTTTTTTTAATAACGTTTTGAATAGGAAGCAAGTTTAGACAAACATTCCAAAAAAGCTATTAGAAAGTGAATACTCAATGGGGTATTGAACAGAGAAAACTGTAACCTGCAACTGTCCAATTAATTTCCATATGGAAGCAAGTATCCATCCCAACTTTATTTTCAGCAGAAAAGCTCACTAAGGATATTAAAACATCTTCAGAACTTGAAGATATTCTTCTTTTTGAAGAATATCTTGCTGTATATTCTTTTTTGAAGAATATATTGCTATAAAAATCAGCTTTCTTATTTTTTTATTGGAAATACTGCCTTAAATATCAATATTTTATACTTTATTTCTGGATAGGTTATCTTTATCTTTGTGATGGTCTTTTACAATGAATGCAACATCTAATGTTAAACACCGAAGGCTTATTTTCATAATTACATTTAGTGATTTGTTCTGTGTTAAAGACCATATCACAAAGAGACTTCAAAAATTAGGTTCCTAAAAATATTATTTAAAAATAACTTCTTTGTTATATTTTCTGAGATCACAGGCATGCTAAGTAAAGAATGACTGGTGATTTGTCTTTGTGAAGGCTACATTAATACTGCAGGAGTTTTCAGAGCTTTTCTTTATATTTTAGAAATGGTTTCCGAGGTGAGTTACCACTGAAGCACAGACTATTTTACTTGTGCAGACTGAAGATGTGTGATCTTGCCATGATGGTATTTGATGCTCTGTAGTGAGGTGCATGTTGATACAAAGAAGCTACTGAAAAATTGCAAGCACTATCTCACCTTTGCAGGAAGTGGAGAATATTTTTTTCCTGCTAAAATAACCGATGAAGAGATCATTTTTAACTTACAGAAGAGTGTTTTGGATTTTTTTGGCCATGATAGCAAACAATTTCCTTTAGTGACAGGGACTTCCTTTAAACCAAATCAAAAATCAAGATGTAAGGTTTAACTTGTAATTGCAGTGTGCGTTTTTGTGTGCTGGATAGCATATGAAGAAGGTGTCAATTGCTGTAGAATCTGTTTGGATAAATGGAGTGTGAATTTTATGTGATTACTGAATTAAACTCTCTTATTTATAATCACAATGTTCAATTAAGGCTTTTTTTTTTTTTTTTTCTTAACAATTAGCTACTTAACTGTGTAAGAGTATCAGCATTTTTCTGAGGTGCACTGATAAAGCTCCAAGCCTTTTAATGTAGGGCTTTTTACAAATGCAAGTGTATCTTGGTTATGACTGTCAGCCTTCTGTGAGTATAGTTTATGAACCTTTCGAGGGATTTGAGCTGGACGCTTCTAGTGACAAAGGTATTTGTAGATAGACTGAGGTTTCAGATGCTCAGGGCCATGGCACTGTGCTGGAGGGTAGGTCTTTTCCACCTGCCTGATGTGTTCCTTCCTTACACCCTTTCTTCTCCACATTCTTTAATTTTTGCAGATATTAAATGTTTTTCTGGTGGGGAGGGTTTTCTAGCTTCTTGACTGGATGGTTGTCACTCAGCGTCTTTCTTCATCTCCTGAATCATGGAGGCAGTCTCTGGAGAAGCACTGTGTAGGCACTGTACCTTTGGAGGAGTACCCAGCTCATAAAAGCAAGGTATGTGTTGCAAGATGTGTGCTCTACAAATACAAGTGAAATTATCCTTGCATCAGGGCATAACGAGTCTCAATAGAAGCAAGATGGAAACTACAGAGATGGTTAAATAGGTTTAGTGATGCAGAAATTCTGCAAAGGTTTGGGGATGGGTGTCAAAGCAGGCACCAAGCTTTGCATGCAGTGAAGAGAAGGCGTTCTCACACATGTGGATGACTTGTTCCTTCTAGCTGCTCTTGACCTTCCCTTTTCTCTCCATGCGGGGATGGGATGAACAAAATCACCCAGAAAACTTCTGTTTAGGCAGAGGTGCCTACTGACTTCCTGCAGAACTCTCAGGGCCAAAAGAAATGAATTGCTAATCAAAATATGTTATAATAGGTTCTAATATAGTAGAACACTAATCCACAGTCCTTAATGATACAGAACTTAGCCTTATGTCACATAATACCTGATAGAGTAATTAAATACTTAATAAGCAATAACTTAGCTATATAATTAATTATAATAAAGTAAGGGGCACTGACAGGCAGGGTTTCTGGAGGACTGTACTGTTCCATGTCCCTATCTAAAGGATGCTAAAGTATGTTGCCTAAATCATTACAAGGAAGATAGCAAAGTGAGAAATTACTGTGGAATGGAAAACAAAAATAAGTGTCTTGAGATGATGGGGATACAAGCAGAGGTTCTTTAAGAGGAAATAATGAGCACTGCAAGTGCATGAGGGATTGGGAGTGAATTATAAAGTTGTGTAGGAGGCACCTAATGGAAGGTTTTATTTATAAGCCTGAGAAATAAAGATTAGATTCTGTAAGTATTTCTGCTGAACTTCGCTTGATCTTTTACTTAAGGAAATAACATCTGGAATCCACAATTTTGTAGGTTTTTATGTGAAATTTTACTTTGGATTTGGTAGCTACACTGATGGCTTCAGATTTGACATAGCTTTAGGACAAATGAGCGATATAAGTCTACCTTAAGAAATAATGTATGCCCTTGTTCTTCCATCAGAAAATTATTGTACTTTTATCGCTTGACTTAGAGTGACACAGACTATTCTGTTGAGAAAAGAAGATGACATATGCTAGAAAACAAAGCATTGATCCAATTGAACAGTTTATTCTCTACTTATTGTAGACATTTTTGTAAAATGAATTCCCTTAGTAGCCTACAGTTATGTTCCTGGAAGCTTCCTGGTCTTTTTGCTCCTATATGAAGAAAACCATAGTTTTTTTTGTTGTTGTTGTTATTGTTATTATTATTATTTTTAGTTTTGTAACTCATCTGAGCTACTGAAGGCATGGCAATAAGTATGTGTGTTATAATTTTGTTCAACCTTATATGTGATAGAGTTCAGTTAGACCCTGTTTCTGCATCTCAGGTCAGTTGAGGATTGTAGTGACTACATAGCTGATGAGCATATTTCTTCTGTCTGAACTTTCCTACAACATAGAAGTGATATCTTCTAGTAGTTTCTGTGGAAGTTTCAACCTGTGAGGATATTGTCAAAATGCTGGAGAGGAATGTTACTGCTCCCCCTTGGCCTATACTGTGCGTGGGGAGGGTCGAAGGTGTCCTGGATGAGCTGTGCTGGTGTAGACCTCATTTCTTTTTGGCACGTTCTGCATTCATGATCTTCATGGCCATTTTGAGGTAATATTAACATATGAAATCAGTCATCAAAATCAGTGGCAGAGTTGTGATGATGTGTGTCCTCACAGTGCTCCAGTGTGCAGTCTTGAATTCAGTATTGTGTGAGCAGAGTTACAGCTTCCCGTTCTGCTGTTGCTTTAATAATACTGTCTTCTTGTGTTTTCAAATAGAAGATTTTGAAGAATAACATCTTCTGTATTTGGCTCAGTCCAGCTGTGTGGCTGCTTCCTTATTCTGTGCTGGCAATTCCTGTGCTGGGAATCTCAGCTGAATGAGGGGGAAGAGTTAGCAGAGAGCCGTTCGTCTCCGCAAACCAGGTTGCAGCCCGGCGTGGTGCCCATGTGCACAATTCCTGCTGACATTAATGGGCATTATGAGCGTAAAGTGAGGCCAGCATACAGTGATTACACACGAAGAGCCAAATTATTATTGTTAATGATGATGTGTATAGGTTTCAGCGAAGGCTGAATTGCTTCTAATGGTTTTTGTTTCCAATTCCTTTGTTCAACATGAGGTACTTCTAGCTCCTGAGTTGTTTTAAATAGGATTGCCGACTTCTGCTGCCTGTGAGGCATTATTCCTGTTTTTTTTTTTTTTTTTTTTTTTTTTCTCTATTGATTTATGCACATTTCTCTCTGCTGATATGTATTTTTTTCTTCAGCAATCAGACATCATATTTTCATATGTATAACTGGTGCCATATATAACCTATGTAAACTGTGAAGGAACATATTGAGGATGAAGCTGGCGATTAATGATGGATCTGAGACTTTAGGGGAAGAGGAGGAAGAGTTTAAGTAAACTCACCGTTATATTACTGGGGCACGTGTGAAACAGGCAGCGGTACTGACTTGCAGGGCAGGCTTACAGGGGTGTTTCGCTGGGGGAGAGTTTGGGTCTATTTATCTAAAACTTGCAGGTTCTACACAGAAGAAAGAGAATTGAGAAAATAAGTGTTTGTGTGAATAGTAAATGTTAAAAGCAACCAGTCAGTAGGTGTGAGGGAGGAGAGGGGGCTGCCTCTGGGAGCAGCAGTTCTGGGCTCTGCCTTAGGTAGTGATATCCTGGCTGGCATGCGTACCTCTACTAGGCTCACTAGATGCAACAAAGAAAAATCTCTTGGGAGCGGTGAGACCTGCTGTCTATCAGTTCTGTTCTATTGGCTTTTGGCATATTTTCACCATGCTTATGATGTGGTTTATATGTACCCTGCATGTAATGAGAGAAACGGCCAAGCTCTTTCTCCTCTTCCTCGTCCTCCTCCCTAGCTCCTCCTGGCTGTGTTTATGTGGACCAGCTTGGTGGCTGAGAAGAAGGCTAGCCCATCTGCCGCCATCCCTGGCCTCCCCTCCCGTGCCCCATGTTGCCCTACTCATTTATGGCATGGCTGCATGACTGCTAATTGGCCAACTGGTTTGTCCCTTTTTTTGTTTTTTGGACCTAGATAAAACTAAACACGTAAGTCTACACCTCAGGGTCTGAGTTCACTGCAGAAAGGATGTGCAGTAAGTGGAAGGGATCTCAGGCTGGGAGTAGAAGTTGCCTGGATAATAGCCTGATACCAAAAATACTTGTGAAGTGGGTATAGTCATTGCTGCTCCCCTGTGCCTAGGAAAGCTCTTCAGGACACTTAGGAAAATGGTTCACATCTGATTCATTGATGGGTAACTTATTTATGCACTTTCTACCTGCTTCTCTTTGTCATTTTCTGCATTAGGCAATCCACCCTTAGATACCGTCTGTGATTCTTCCCATCCTCCTGTCTAATGATACTAGTGGTGAAATGACATGACAGGTGATGTTTGCATGCTAGCTTGCTCATGGCAAAGGAAGGAGGGGGAGCAGCCAAGCTTAAAATACCTGCCATTTAAAAAATAAAAAGTAAAAAAGAATGTTTCCTCTGGAGACAAAGATAAAATAAAATAAAATAAAAATAATAAAAATTCAGTTGCTGGTGAAAGCCAAATCAAATAAATAAATAAATAAATTTGGTTTTGGTCGGTCTTCCCCCTGAAAAGAGACCTGATATGCCAGTTGCCATGGAAATGAAATGCCATTCATGAATCTCAATGGTGTATATTGCTCAGCTTGCTAAATGGAGTTTTCAAAGAAGAAAATAACCAGTTTACCACATGGAAAAAAAAAAAAAAAAAAAAAAAAGAAAGAAAAAAGAAATTAGTAGTATGCTCCTAGGAGTCTTCAGAGAGGATACACTTTCACTTTTTACAAGTAAGAGAAATATGAGCTAGGCATTTTGAACAGAAGTGGCATTTTAAAATATTGTTGCTATTTGTTCATTTAGGTTCAGTGTATGACTCTCAATGAAATGAGAGAAGCCTTGTTGTAAATTAAACTGAAAGCTTAATCTCAAGATCAGACGTCAGTAAAACCAGAGGAATTTACTCCCCAGACCTTTCAGAGCAACTCCATTAACTTCATTTTATTTCTTCCCACTCCTTCCAAGTGCTTCACTTAGAAATTAAGTGAGGCTTAACTCAGATAACTGTATGGTTTTGTGTAATCACACCTAGTTTATCTAACATGGACAGTACTTACCAAAAGATTTTTATTACAGCTCTAATAAATGATTTCAATCTATGTTTTTGTTTTCTTTACTGTCTCAAGACTGAGGAGTTTTCAGAGGCCTTCAGGTAATTGATTAATTTGCCTAATACAGACTATGTTATTGAAAAAAATATCTCTGTCTCTGTGAAAGAAGGTACAGATTGTAGGCTAGGAATAGCTGGCATAGCGGTTGTTTTGTGCTGTTATTTTATTTTGGTGACCACCAGCTTTCTGAGAACATTTAATACTTACAGCTGCTTTTAGAGGGGCATTAGTTTCTATGCCTTTGGTACAGATTTTCTTAATTTAGTTGAAATAGGAGAAATGTGGTATTATGTTTACTTGCTCTTTCAGTTATTTATTGTTCGTGCTGAAAGATGGATTGCTTGCATACAGAACCTAAAGTCTGCTTTCAGACCATGATACAATAAAACCAAGACAAAGTTTAATAAAGGCCAAAGTTTTAGGTTTCTGTATGTTTTGGAAGGCTGGAATTCCCAAAGATTCCTGGGAAAACAACAGTGATGTGCTGCAATGTTAGCAGAATCTTATTCAAATGAGTACTAGTCTGATGATGCTAGGGCCTCCTCCTTACCTCAGTGCACCTCCCTTGATTATTCTTGCAAAATGGGGCAGCACCAATTTTATCACAGGAGGTTTACTGGGGGAATTCTATTCAGGAAAGAGGCAGTGTGTTTTAGCTTTGACTGCAAGTAACAAGGAGGAAGGGATGAAGAAAACCCTTAACCATTGTGATGGTTTTACTCGGGTGGGCAGCCGAGTTCCACCACAACCGCTCTCTCACTCCCCCTCCTCATAGAGGAGTGAGGAGGAAATATGATGAAAGGGGCTCAAGGGTTGAGATAAGGACTAGGAGATCGCGCAATAATTATCGTGACGGGCAAAACAGACTCAGCATAGAGAGAAAGTAAGATTTATTGCTTATACTAACAAGCTAGAGAAGTGAGAAACAAAGAAAAGAAACGAAAAGCACCTTCCCCCCATCCACCCTCTTCCACCTCCTCCCCCCGAGCGGCGCAGGGGAACGGGGGAAGGGGGGTTATGGTCAGTCTACAGCACTTCTCTGCCGCTCCTTCTCGGTCACTCTTGTCCCCTGTGCTGTGGGGTCCCACCCACGGGATGCAGTCCTTGCCGAACTGATCCGGCGTGGGCTGTCCACAGGCAGCAGCTCTTCAAGAACTGCTCCAGATATGGCTCCGTACCACAGGGTCCATCCCTTGGGAGCAAACTGCTCCAACCTGGGTCCCCCACGGGCAGCAGCTCCTGCCGGGTCACCTGCTCCTGCGTGGGCTCCTCTCCACGGCCTACAGGTCCGGCCCGGAATCTGCTCCAGCAGGGGTCTTCCACAGGCCGCAGTCTCCTTCGGGGCACAGGCTCCACCGTGGTCTCCTCCACAGGCTGCAGCGTGGAACCCTGCTCCACCGTGGTACTCCATGGGCTGCAGGGGGACATCCTGCTTCACCATGGTCCTCACCACAGGCCGCAGGGGACTTCTGCTCCGGCGCCTGGAGCACCTCTCCCCCTCCTTCTTCACTGACCTTGGCGCCTGCAAGGCTGTTCCTCACTCCTCTCACCCTCCCAGCTGCCGAGAGGCGCAGCATTTTTTTTCCCTGTCTTAAATATGCTCTCACAGAGGTGCAAAACAACATCGCTTATTGGCTCAGCTCTGGTCAGCAGTGGGGCCCTTACCAAACATGGGGCAGCTTCTAGATCCTTCTCACAGAAGCCACCCCTATGCCCCCCCCGCTACCAAAACCTTGCCATGTAAACCCACTACAACCATCCAAACCATTTTGCTGTAGGTAGTAATAAGCTTACTGTGTTGGAGTTTTGTTGGAACTCCCTGAGGAGGGACAAATATTGTGAACTGCACCAGTTTGGGCAGGAAAGGATTAAAACTGCACGATTTGAGGAAAAGGGTTGAGATTTGGTCCATGGGACAGAGCAAGATTAATAAGGCAGGAAGGTGTGAAACTGTGGAAGGAGGTATGTTGTGTTGAGAGCTCCTCTGGGGTAAGGAGAAGCAGGAGGTTGCATGTACCTGTTCATGATGAAAGGCTTTTACCCATGTATTTTAAAGATTTCTTTCCCACAGAGAGTTGGATTCACTTTCAAAATGCTAAGTAACTTTAAAAACAAGCCACTTTTCTTCCCCTAGCCCACCTTTCTGAAAAGTACTTTGCAACTCTGAGTTCCATCTTAGGTACACAGCTGACAGAAAATGAATCCTGAACCTTTACGTCTTCAGTGCGTACCGTTTGCAGCATGAGGATAGATGTATTTTTGATCATCTTGGGAAAATAGATGCTGGAAATAAGCTTGATATATTGTTTCTTTATATGAAAGCCATTTGGTAGGCAGTGGCACAATAGCAGAGACCAGGAGCTGAATTCTAGTTTTAAAACTGGGAGGGGAGTGCTGTCTGTAGGTTAGAGATAAAAGAGCCAAAAAAGAATTACCTTGCATGATCAGTCTGGGAGTTTGTTAATTTATTGGTTTGGCAGCAGTTGCATAGGCCTGCTACATGGGTGGGATAAAATTGCTTTATTTTATGGGGAAGGATAAGAAATCTTTGTTGTAAATAACAGGCAAATGTGAACCTAGAAACACAGCTAAAGCTCTGTTAAAAAGAGAAGCATAGATTTTCTGCCTTGCTTCTGAAAGGAAGATGAACTGTGATCTAGTTGGAGTTATGACATTTAATTAAAATTGAGCATTCATGAGAAACAGATGTATGATTTCTTCTTCCCCAGTAGATTTTCATGTAGGAGCATACATGTAGAATGTGGTCATTGAAGCCTTCTTGCAAAGCTTTCCAATATTTGGATTCAAATTAGTGCTGGTTTCAGTTCTCATAATTTTTCAGGTCAGAAGTTGCAATAATGATGCTTCTAATAAATAGGAAGAGGAACATATATATAGTATTAACATGCAGTTACTCAGAAAAGATTATCTGCTTTTTTTTTTTTCTTCCCCAAATTTATTTATTCAGTGAATGTTGAGAACCCAAGATTGATGAACAAAATATTGGCAACTACAAAGCCCCACCCTTCTTCTGAATCACCATATTTCAGGAAAGAGTATTTTTGATCTCAAGTAACCATTTGGTGTACCAAGTTAACATCCCTTCCCTTTATAACTGCAAGAATGCCCTAAAGAAATAGTACTATACCTTTCAGAAACATCAGCAGAGCTTGCACGCTATACTTTGGATTAGACAGTCTTAAGTCCATACATGCCAGCATTATTAAAATGCCAAGCCGTTTTTTGACTTAAAAAACAAGAGCAAGTATTTATTTCAGTTGTATACTATGGCCTCAGAGAGTTAGTAGAGTTAGTTATGAACGTTTAGTGAAGAAAAGAAAAAAGCAATATTGTATTTCAAAAATTATGCTTGACTAATCTAAATCCAGTGTTACTAAGCAGGCAGCAGTCAAATTCTGGTTCATCAATCTCTCATCCTTGAAGACTGTATCTAGTTAAAGGATGCTTCCTCCATGCACCACCCCAAGTTTTGCTGCCCCAAGTCTCCTAACTGTGGTTGACCTGGAAGATCATATTATTTAATTACCTTTTCATTGGCTAAGGTTAGTTTGAAAAGCCACAAGAAGAAGCTGCCTTCTGGAGCAAGCAGAGTTTGGTACTTCATGAAACTGGCTTCAGAGAGGGTCCTCCAGGTGAGAGCAGATGGGTCCTTGTTTCTGTGCGTTGGCCACAAGGGACACTTACCTCTTCAATTAATGTAGTTTTGGGATAGCTATGGAAATCAGGCTAGAAAAGGTTTTCCACCATTGTTTCACATGCCTGCTGGTGATAGGGAGTTTGCTTTTGCTTGTGTGGACTCCAGACCCTGACAATTGTAGTCTGTGTACTTTTTCTGAAAGGATAACATCCAGGATAAAACTTTCTGTTCTTACTGAATAAGAATATAATGAATATATGCCTGATTGTTTTTGACAGGAAAAAAATCCCCACACCAGATGCTGGTGTTAATTGGACACTGAATTGCTTGAAATCATTCCTTAGACTGTAGGTACATTGTTCCCAAATACCCTCAGTTTCATTTCAGTCAGAAAATAAGATAATCTTTTAAAATATTTTTAATTAAGGCAACATTATAAATTAACCTGTCAATGAATGACATTAACTTTTTCAGCAGCGCAGTTACAAGTAGATGGATTTGTAGCGCTGTTCTTTAGCCAAAAGAGAAATATTGGATCCAGTGCTGAGCTGTTAAATACTAATGAATAATTGATTTAATGAATTTTGTCTTCCTGGGTTCACTGTGTGACTGGCAGCATACCAGTCTTCTCCAAATGTTCTGTTGCTCAGAATTACTGAGATTCTGGGGAGGGCTTACAGCTTTGATTCACTACTTCTAACACCTTTGCCATATCGTGTAGACACGTACACTATTTGTTGTTCAACTTCCCTGGTCTGTCTGAGAGTCATTTTTGTATGATAGGTTTTGGTGGGAATGCATATTAGTAATTAATCTTTGAATTAAGTTTCTGTGGAAGCTTTGCATGTGTGTTTTGTGGTAAACCTAATTGTGTAAATGATCATGAAATGAATGCGCAGTGGTTCAGACATCAAAGTGAATTAAAAATATATTGAACTGCAGAAATATTTAATACCATATCTGGTCTGATTCAGGTTATTATTCTCTTTTACAAGATTAATAGTGTCTTTGGAAGAAAAGTGAACTGTCTCCAAAAGCATTACTGGAAGTAAATTGGTTTTTAATGCACATTTAGTATAAAAAAAACCCTAATAAAATAATTCATAAACAGTTGTACTGAAGGATTCAAAGTTGTAGGTCCAATTGTTTATTACTGAACCATTGACTGATGAAACAGCTGAAGCAGCAGCTTTCTTTAGAAGATGCTCTGCACGTATAATAACTTTTGTCTAGATCACAAAAATGAAACAGACAACTAATTATTTCAGTGTACTGAGCTGTGACAAAAATGGAATTCGGAGTCTGTGGATGGGGTTATACTGAGGTGGGGCTTTTGGTGGAAGTGCTGCTGAGATCTGGAAAGGGATTCTTGAGGCATATATGGAATTTGTGAGTGTCATCGCTCTTGTTCATGGGCTGCTGTTGCTGCATTTTAAGCTTATGTGCTTCTAATGCTGGCTCGCTCTCTGCCCTGTGGTAATCTGGTTTCCAGGAAGACACTTGACATTTTAAGAATTTGTTTTGTGCTTATTTTTCTCTTTGTCTGTCATCTTCTGACATTTGCACATGATTTAAAATTGTCATAGCTCTGTCCTTATATCTTACTACATCATCTGTTTCTTGAAGGCTACCAAACGCACTTCTGGTGGAAGAGATTTTATTGTTTTTTTTGTTTTGTTTTGTTTTGTTTTTTTCTCTCACCCTCTATCAAACAGTAGAGTTTGAAGTTTTTTACTGTGAGATGTTTTGCCCTTCTAAGTGTAAAAGAAAGCAAAGCACGTGCAGAAATTCATGGACAGACTTACAGAGGCAGAAGAAAAGATATTTAGGTATTCTTTTCTGGATGCCTGATGGGAGCAGTTGTGGGACTGAGGTCAAAATATTTCAAATATAAATGTAGTTTGCTTAGTCCCTGAACACAGATTGTTTGGCTTACCTGGTCTGTCACAGATGATAGCTTTTAACTGCTCTTTAAAATCAATGACTGTGATAATGTTTATGGCACAGTGGCTTTTACTGAAAAAACTGACTGTCCTGTAGGAAACCGGGACCTAGGTCCTGAATGTACAGATGCTTTGAGCAGCAGTCAATTATTTGATGACTGGATTTTTTCCTGCTAACTATTTCCATGACGTTGTATGTGTTGTTGCCTCAGGCCTATTGGGATGTTGAAGTGGATTTATTTTTTTTTAATTACCGTGTTTGATTGATTTGAGAGGGTATGGAGGGCATGAGGATCTACTAGTGAGGATTAAAAGCGAAAAGCAGGAGGTACCGAACAAAGTGATTCTGTTACATTTATTCTCCCTTTGCAAAATATAATAATTACTTTTTAATTCTTATTTCCTGTCTGGATAATTGCATTTAATACTCAATTGTGTGTACTTTTGAATTATTCTCTTGTTAACGATCTTCCTGCTTAACTACATTTCTTCTTCTGGGCCCTTCATAGTAACGTAAATGTTTGTATTTATTTCCCCCTCCCCATTTAACTGGTTTCATATTCCCACCGCAGCTCATATATTTCAGCAGCGGTTTGAGCTCCCTTTGTTTTGCTTAAGTTCACTGTAGGCATCAAAGGCTGATTTTCTGTCAGGTGGTGGATTCACCTGTTTCAAGGAAGACTTGGTGAATTCTAAATTACTATATTATACTGTTGCAGTACATAATACTGTAGCAGTGAGGGCAGGAGAAGAAGGAATATTGCTCTGGGACTTCCAAAGGATCTGTAGCCTAGAGGAAAATGTGGATATTCAAGCCAGAAAACATTTTCCGCTGCCCGAACAGCCAAACAACTTGAACATGTTCTGCCGTTTCTTCCCTCGGGAGGCTCCAGTGGTTTGCAAGTTTCCAAGGTTCGGGTTAGCACCGTAGAGCCCCCACTGCCGTCCTCCCCACCGTGCCCAGGGGGGCACCACCACTGGTGGTGGCAGCTGCAGCGGCTGGGCCTGGGCCTCCCTCCGGAGCAGGCCGCAGTTGCGCTTGGTTTTATCTGCTGGGCTTTGTTCCCTGTGCTTCTTCCTCCTGTCTCGTTCTGGGAACTCGGTCCTGGTAGGGAAGAAAAGGGGATGAAGGGGAAGAAGTACATGTGGATGTTATTTATGCCTCACCTCAGCGCTACTCCTGGCCTTCAACAAGAAAACCACCCCGTGGAAAATAAAGATGCAAGCCAAGTCATTGTGTTTAAATTCATTTATTTCATTACATGTGGTGCCATGACTCACTGGGAAGCAAGAAAATAAGTTAGTTTTCCACTGGCCTCTTGCAGAAGCTGTGTGCACATGTTGGTTAGGTAGCTGAATACTAAGGTGAACATTAAAGGTTGGCCCATGTTGGGTTTCATCCTAAGTGGAGTAGCTGTTTTTTTTTGTTGTTGTTGTTGTTGTTGTTTTTTTTTGTTTTGTTTTGTTTTGTTTTTTTTAGATTAAAAACAAACAAAAACAGAGAAAAAAAATCTTTTTAGGGAGGTACAGGCAAAATACTTCACTAGATTTTGTTCTCTCAAGGGAGCAAACCTTGTTGCCCAGTGCTGGGGCAGACTGAACATCAGAAAACGCTTCACTGGAAAGGGAGCTGTTGTCTCTCCCTTTGGCCAGCAGACATTCTTACCAATTAAAATTAACACTGTTTTAGCTCTCAAAAAGTGAGGAAGGTGACACTTAGAAATGGCACTTGCAATAGTAGTGCAAAACTTTTCTAAGCAGCAGGTACGTTTTTGCATGCTGTGTGGAGAGGTAGCTGGTCTGCTATCAGCTCCTCTCTCACCTGTTTTTTGCCATTGATAGGGCAATTGTAGGAGTTTCCACTTCTGATTGAATTTTTAGAGTGTTCAGCTTGTCTGGTTTAACTCTTAGGATTTTCAGTCTTGAAAACCAAAATCTTTTCAGCAGAAGAGCTGGGTGTATTTTGAAACTGCATATGCTTCAAAGAAGGTCTGTGGCTTTGGTGGACGGATGTGTTTTGGCCATTTGCAATTCATTTAGGTGCTGGTCTGGAGCTACTCAATGGAATGGAAGTCCTCAGGAAGAGATGGCACCAACAGCTAAGCACCTATTCTGAGCTTGCTCATTATGCCAAACAATGAGAATGTTGTGAAGCTGCAGAACACTTGCATTGTGATTAGTTGCATCACTTATTCATGTTCTGCAAAATAAATACATTTAGATGGCTGACCATGACAAGCATTTCAAGAAGTAATGGTCTTTAAGTGTCAGTGAAGATGTAATTAAGCTGAATATTGAAAAAGGGTTTCACAGCTCTTTTTTCTGTTCATTAATCAGTGAAATGGACTCTCAGAAAAGCCAGCGATGTTCCACATCAGCTTTCAGTCCTTCATTTTTGGGTCCGAGAATACTGTAATTAATGCCCTACTGGTTTGGTGGTAAAGACCAAACATCCAACTCTTGATTCAAACAATAACCATTCTGTAACCCACTGCCTTGCAAGCGTTTTGAAGAGCTGCCTGACTGTAATCCTACTGGGGATGGGGACAGGATTTTAACTCACAAGGTTTTTATGTAACATATGATAAAGACTTCTGATCTGAAGCTGTAATGAATGGCTGCTGATAGCCTGTTCAAAAGTGACATAGTGCACAGTGATATGACAGTCACAATATACATTTGTGGTTTCTTCTCTAACAAGAGGAAATGCAATTTGCTATAAGAGGAAGTTTTATGCTACTGTGTTTCACCTATGAATGCCTTGGTCCTCAGCGCTTTCACCATGAGCCTGTGGTGTTTTACCAATGGTTACATGCATTACTTGCTTGGTTTCCTAGTTTTGTAAAGGTTGGTCTTGTGGCAGCAAATTGTTCGCTCTGAGGTTTCACTTTGTGCATGTGGTCAAGGTGAGCCAGCCATGGGCAGACTGCTAGAGTGTGAGTCCTTCTGCTAATTCGGGGGTGTTGGAAGGGGACAGGAGGCATACAACAGCAGGGAAGGAAAGAAAGAGAAAAGAGTCGAATTGTGGAGTAGAAAGAAGCCATGAAGTAAACCGGAGAATAAATCACACAGTGAAAGGAGAGACTGGAAAGACTAGCAGAACTGATGGAGAAAGATATTAAATAAAGAAGGAACTTAAAGAAGGAGGAAGGGAAAAAAAGTGAAAATTTGAGAACCAAATTGGGAGAGAAAGCAGGAAAGCCGGCAGTGATTAAATAGTAGCATGCTTTATTAAAAATATAAAACATAATCATAAAACATAAAACTGTAGTGATGAAGAGCATACATTTGTAAAAGTTTTGCAAACATGCAAAACCCAGAAAAATTATGCAGATTAAGAGGTGCTTCACTTGGATTGCTTTATGTAAGCCACAGACTTACTGTGTCATATCTCCCCCTTACTTTTTAAAGGTAGCTGGTGGTAACACTGATCTGGCAAGGTGTGTAGGATGATGGATGCGGAAATTCTCTCTCCTGCTTGATGTTATTACAGATGTACAGATAAGATGGGGTCATCTAGGATGGTACTGAACCTTCAAGATTAGACACAAGATGGATTCTAGATAAGTCTCCATGCTTAAATCCCTTTGAACGGCTTCATCACCTCCCCATTGCTGAAGTGGGACTTTATAACCACTTCTGTTCTGGTAGAAATTTTGGCTCTTGTTGTGGTTTTGTTTTGTTTTTGTTTTTTTTTCCCCATACTCCAAAGCCAGACATTCCTGAGCTTCTCTTCAGGAAGGTGGAGCCCAGAAAAATTTGCAGTAGAGAAATGCAGTCTATTTTTTATGTAATCTATGTATGCAATTAAAACAACTAACAAATAACAACAACAACAAAATGTGAACAGAATTTTGATGGAGGTGAGGAGAGTGAGTCATGTTTCTGGGTTCTCATGGTAAAGTGAAAAGTCAAGGTTTGTGTAGGCTCCAGCTCCACTGCTGGAATCTTTGTGTTAGGAGCACTGGAAGCAAGTCTGTCATATCTATTGCTTTTCAGTTATTTTCTATTTACACCCAACCTCATATCTCTATTGTACTCTTACTTTTCATAGAACAAGGGAATAATAGGAATTTGTTATTGTTTTGAGGTATTACAGTGCTTCTGAAGAAGTGTGTGATTTGGATAAGTGTATGGTGGTAGAGTTTAACTTTCTCTCTGACCAGTCCCCTTTATTGCTAGGAAAAGGTATTTTAAAGTTAAGATCTGTGCTGTTTCAAAGAGTGAGATGTCTAAGTGCTGCTGAAATTCAGCAGGATTTTAGTTTTTGAAATTTCTGGTCCTTAGCTTCACAAACTGAGCTGTAGCTGTCCCCTTTGTTTTGCGCTGTCACCAATTCTATTTTTTTCATGTTTTTGAGCCATCACTTTGTACTAAATCGGCCCAAATAGAAGCATCCCATAGACAGAGAACATCTACCAGATGTATGAGAATAAATGTACTATAGATTAACACAGTGATATGCATACTTTTCTCTGCTGTTTTAGGTTATATTTCTTACTGCCATTTGAATAAATGTTCTCCAATAGCCTCTCTTTGGGTTAGTTTTCCTTTGTGCCATTCCTTTCTGCTTACATTTGACAGAGCAGTGACTTAGTTAAGAGCTGATTTGATGATCTTCTAGTAACAAATTTCTGTATGTATAATTGATATTTTGGGGGTATTCCTCACATCATTCCTCTGCAGCATAAGAATTATGTTTATTTATTTATTTTCCCCTCAGGTTTATATTTTGTCAAGGTTTTCTGTGAACCATCAATACAGTTATTCTGGAACTTGTATTTGTTTTCTTGTTAAAAGGGTGGTGACTATAGCCATCCACCTTTATTCTTAGACTTTCTGCAGATACATTGCAGCTACTGCTACATTGGGTAGAATCCTTGACTTGTACTAGTAGGAAAGTTTAATTTTGTTCATCCCTTTGTTGTTACTCAGGATGATGTAACTGGGATGTTACCCAGAATGGGACTGGAGCTAGGTTAGGATGTTCTACTCAGAATGAGCACAACTGTGTAACAGAAATGGAAATTCCTGAAGTGGTTTAGTCCCTGTTTTACTTCCATTTGAATAGCCACAGCAGAAAAAGAAGACTTGTTTAGAGCTTTAACTCTCTTGTTTCAAGCAGGATAAACAAAGCTTGGCACAGTAGAATGATTGCTGTGTTTTGCATGAGTGGTGGTTCCAGTTTTAGGTATCTGAATACTGTATCTTTATTGCACCTCCCTACTCATTCTGAAGAAACACGAAGTAGTTGAAAAGATTAGTTTCCTAAGTAGGTAAAATAGAAATGTCTTGATCCAGATAAAAAATACCTAGTACCTTCCCTGGAATTATTCAGTGAAAGACATACTTGAAAGAGGATGACTTCTTAACTCCAAATAATAATGAACAAATGAAATACTGAACTACCAGATAACTGATATTTTTTTCAGCTCTTAGATTGATACAGCTCTTAGATATGTACATATCTTATATCTATAGTTTTAATTGTTACATTGTATTCAGTAGTCTTCAGTAGATCTTATTTTCATGAGATAGAATATTGGCATTTCAGCCTATGTATCTTCTACTTTGGATGGAGGTTTTTTGTTTTTCGTTGTTGTTATTATTTTATTGATGTGTGTGTTTGATTTTTCTCCTGCTGTTCTTTTTTTGGGGGAAGCAAATACTACAGCAAGTACAACATAAACACTCATCTTAGTTCATGCAAGAATAATTGATGGTTTATTTCTATGACCTTCATTTTGAAAATATTTATGTTCAAAATTTACAATTAGTATAATTCTCCAGAAAGCATTATTTTGCCATAGCTCAAGTTTCAAAAATTATGTCCTTAAAAGTACAAATTTTCTGTAATACCATCACCACATCTTTGCTTTCCTCTGGAGGTGCTCTTATTGTAAATTCCAGTGGGGATTAAACAGATAAAAATGAGGTTCCTTGCCTTTGTTTGCAAAAGCATGGATTGCCATCTTCATATGATGCTACCTTACTTTCTGCTCTGAAAATAAGTGGGTAATAAAACAACATTAGGGTACTACTAGTAGTAGGATATATGTTTCTGTGTTCCATGTGGCAATGGCAGAGGGGATGCCCTTTCTGGGGTGCTGCATTGTCTCGGGGATGGATCCAGGACAGTTGGTGCAGATGGATGGCATATGTGCACCCGCCCACCTCCATCCCCTACATAAAATTCCTGAACCATGCAGTGTAAGTGATGATAAAGAGACGGTCTTTCGCTGGAGTGATTGAATGAGAAATGTGCCTTAAGAGGAGTATATATGTTAGGTATATAGGGAAGATAAACAGAAACAAATGGAAAAAGCAAGGAAGACACAGAAGCCATTAAGATGAATGTTTTTTTTTTTTAAAAAAAAAAAAAATTCATTTTATTGAGCTTTTACTGTTTTAAACAATGGTAATAATGAAAGGCTTTGCCATTGATTGCAGTTTTCTTGAACTGAATATTTCTAAGAGTTTTTCATTTAGACTGGAGGCTAAGCAGCGTCTCCGTCCCATTACTCTTTTACAACTAGGAAACCATAAAAGAGTAACTTCTTACTTCCCTGCTGTCTTGGAGTGGAAGATCCTTGCCACACAGGCTTCTTTCCTACCTGTGAAGAAGGCAATTACTGCACGGAGAATGCCACTGAAATATAAATAATGGATTGTTAGGAACTGTAGAACCATGTAGGTGGAGGACTAGAAAAACTGAATGTTTGCCAGGCTCTTTTATTATTTATCAAAGCTGGTGAAATCTAGTTGTCACAGCCCAAGATACTCAAAGTTCTCGGTAAAAGCTATCCTTTTGTAACTTGTTTCTTTAACCAAAAAATACTATTGCACTAGTAATGGTCTTTCAAGGGTTGTGAGCTCTAGGAACTTGGTTATGGGCTGTTTTTGTTGTTTGTTTTTAATGAATTTAGCACATGATTTTTTGCTGATAACTTGGGAAACTATAAAGGTTAGTTGCATGGAGCTCTGATACAACAGACAAAATATTTTAATTTAAAACTCGCTTGTGTTTTTAATTAAACTACTAGGTTTTCCTCTGGGGGCTGTAAAGCTAGTTTTCAAAATGGACTTGCATTGATGCACATTTAAAAACCCAAGACCCTGATGTTTTTGGACGCCAAAGTGCTGTTATAATCTGGCTCTTAATGACCAGAAAGTTATCCATATGCATTATTAGTAGAATATTTTTTATGTCAGTATCCCATAGAAGCACTTGTGGCAGTGGAGTTTCTTTACCTAGCCGTAATTAGGTTATAATGCATGTGATACACAGCGTGTTCATGCAGAGTGCGTGTGTATGCCAAACATAAATACAAGCGTGCGGATAGCTTTTGGCCATAAAAGAGGTGGAATAATTGCAGGCGTGTTGCTACATGCCAGCGAAAAGAAAGAGAGCCCTGTAATAAAATCTCATTGAGGATGCAGAGAGTATGTTTCAGCATTAGGCATTCTCCTCATGTTTCACATAAATGCATCCTGCTCTCATGAGAGGATGAGCAGTGCATTTGCACCGGCTCATTCAAATTGAATGTTGGTAAAAGAAGAGTCTTGAGCAAACAGTGAACAGTCTGGCATTTTTTAAAGACAGGAGAAAGGTTAAGCTGCCTGCTGTTTAAACTGCTGCTTATTGGATGTTTGTTTGCTGACCGTGTGTATCGAAGGTGTTCTTGAAAATCATTGACAAGATTTCGGATGGCTGCATAGCACAGGTCTGGATTAAATTAAACTAAGGCTGTTTTTACCGTAAAGTTTAGATCCTCGTAATTGACTTATTATGTTGTTTTTATATCTGAGGATAGATAGACTGTATTTTGCTGGCAGAGAAAAGAGGATATGCTGTGCTTTCTCTGTATCTTTTCTCTCCCTCAGTTTTGACAGCACTGCAGCTTTAACTTTGCTTAGAGCTATAGTAAATGAGTGACTTCACTAAATACAGTGTTTACTAATCAGAGAATTTGGGAAAAATGGCTAAAATCAGGGTTCACTAAGAATGTTGTTTCTGCTATTTTTAATTACTGTTTCAAAAATGATGCAGAGCTCATTGAACCTGAACTTGATGATTTTCTCCATAATGCACTGAGTGACTGAATGGAAGACAGCCACTCTTTTGGGTGAAGCACACCCAAATCATCTTGCAGTGCCATAGGCATGTTTTGTAAGCATCACTACTTAATTATAGAAAGTAAAGGTAAGGCTATACATGCACACTAGATTTAATCTTGCACTGTTCTCTTGGTGACGAGATTTCTAAGAACCAAGGAATTATGTTATTCTAAATTATTCACCTGTTTAGCTCCCCCCACCCACAACAGACACATGCATGACCACCACATGTATGTATAGCTGAATATCAGAAATACCTTTGCCATTTCAGCAGGACTTCTGTTTAGCACTGTTTTGAACATTCAGGAGGATCTTGTGTTTTGGTGCTCCTGAAGGTGTCCCCCTACTCTGTTGCAGCTCTTGATCTTTCTCTAATTCTTTCTTTTGAAGGCACCCAATCTTTACAGGGCTCTAACACTGATTTACTATTTTTATTATGTTTTTAATTTACTTTTCCCCGTCTTTCCCAGAGAGAGGATAAAGTGTCTTGTAAGATAAGTGCTGTATTAAAACTTTGTGTTCCTGGTTGTGAACTCTTTCTTGTCTAGTGAAAGTAGTCTGCAGTGTGTGCTTGAGGGAGCTGTCGCTCTGAGATGTTGAAAATAAGAGTGCCTTACTTATAAATCTGTGTGTGTCTCTCTGTATATTTGTTCACTTATGTATATAAGTATGTACTATAAACATGATGTCTCAAGTTGATTTTGATTTCTGTATATGCAAAAAAGGCACATATAGTAGTTGTGTAGCAGTCTTCGGGTAACATACTTCCGTGGTCATTCTGCATCAGGGATTCATGTGGGAATCATGCAAACTCAATGCAGCTAATCTTGGGGTTGGCTGGCTCCGTTTGGATGATTCACTGTGCAGGTGTAAGCAGTAGCACGTACATGCTTCCTTGGGCAACTGGGATGTATCAGTGGTGCCAGCTGAACAGCAGAAATCAAGTGGTCCTGCAGTCACTACTGGTAGAAAACTTGGCACCAGCACAGAAACTGGAAGCCTATATAGCATGTGTAGCATGTCAGTGCTGGAATGTGTGAATTATTATTATTATTATTTTTTGGTTATTGTTACTGTTGTTTTTGTTTACTTTCTTTGTAATAGAGACAGCACTGGGCTGTGTGTGCATATGCTGTATGGGCCTCAGTGACTGTGGAAATCAGACTCAGTCTGGAATCACCAGATTGTAAACCCTGCTCCAGACCTTAATAAACACTATCTGTGAGCTTCCTGGATTCCTGTTCAATAAGTTCCCAGAAGGTGTGGTTGGACCATGTGATTAGATGGAAGCGATGTATGAACGGTGCACAGCTAACTCAGTCCCACAGAAATTTGTTGCTGTGTCCACCCCTACCATCTCTGTTGCAGTGGCTCATTGTGGAAAACCTAGGTGCCATGCTCAGCTTCTGAAGAAAAAGGCTGCTATGGAAAAAGGAATGACAAAGAGCCTACCACATTGTTATAGTCCAAACTTTTTGCTTCTGTAATTGTCAAATGCAATGGATTTGACTGTATTTATTGCATGGTACGGTGGAGAATGAGACGCAACTCTAATCTGCCAGCGTTTGGCAAAATGTGAATCAAGTGGAGACTTGCACCACTTCCAGCATGTGTTGAAAGGATGCAGACAACCCTCTTTCTACCCAATACACACTCATTTTTTGATTGCATTCTGTTTTATCATGTTCATTTTGGGTCAATTTGGGGTGTTTTTTTTTTTTCCTTGTTTTTTTTTTTTTTTTTTGTTTTTTTTTTTTTTTTTAATCAACCCATTTTTGAAAACTTGGAGTAGAATCACAGTATTATCTTAAACATTAATTAACTTCCAGTTGCAGAAGATAGATTCTTGCTTTTCTGAAGTCTGATGATTAATGCTTCTGTTTACTTCTGAGCAATATGTTGTTTGTCATGTCATGAGAATACTTATGAAGTCCTGTTCCTTTTCTAAAATGAGTGTTCTTGGTTTTACATGGACAAATCTTTCCTTTTTGTTTGCAGGATTGTCTTAGTTCCTTGTAGAGAATCCAAATGGAAAATGAAATTCCATAATGGAACTTAAAATTAAAACAATACTTAACAATTAAATCTTAACATCAAGTTCCAGTAAGTCAGTTATGCCTTCGTTCTGACCATACATAAGAAAGCTGTCAGCCCATTTTTATAAATATAAGCAGTGTGTTCTCAATAACTTTAATTTCATGATTGTTCTCATAAGCTCAGAGGTCTCCAGTTCTGAAATACTAGAAAAATAACTGGTCAGTCAGCAGCTCTGCATGCCCATCCTTCATTTTAGAGCTTTTTAAGCATTTGCATTCTAGGAGAGTTGTTAGCCAGTTTTTGATCAATATTTACAGTATTTAATTTCTCAGATATATAGAATATCTCTGGTGTGTGTGTGTGTGTCTATATAAACACATATATACACGCACACCCATGTGAGTGGGTGTAGCTTTTTGGTAGTTGGTATAGAAATGCCAAAGGGGATGGGGAAGGAAATACAGCACTGTAGTTCCAGCATGGCAGTAGAAGAGCTAGTAATTTATAGGGGAAGATAGTTTCGAGCTGTCCCAGGGAAGACCTAAACTGATGCTTTAGAACAGATGGAAAGAAAATCACAAGTAACATTGTTTAGGGAAGAGTTTTTCATCTTTTTTTCAAGTGTAACTTCACTGCTGATGTCCATGAAGCTGTCTGTTCATGGTAGTATGCTTTCACAGCAAGTTTCTGTGATTGTGTTTATACACTTAGCATTGTAAATGCAAGTACCATGTCTGCTTCTGATGTAAGACCGCTGAATGCGAAGACAGACTCTGAGCAAAAGAATGCTGTAATGCTAAATTTAGTAGGCTGCTTACTCATTTTGCAGATGAGAAAAAAAAACTTGTCTTATTGAGATGTTGAGGGTAGCTAGCAATTCAGAGGGCTGCAGAAGCCCTAATTCAAGTGAAAATATAAATATGTCAAAAAAAAAAAAAAAAAGAAAAAAAGAAAAAGTAATTTACAGAATATTCTTAATGTAGACTATTTTTCCAGCTGCAGTTCAGTTCAAGGAAGGAAATATTCCAAACTGAGGGTGTGCACTAGATGTGGTACTTGAAAATTGTTCTTCCATTCAAGCTTCACTCATTTTGTAAAGCTTCTGTCATTTCTCCACCAGTCTGGCAGAGAAGTGGAGGTCTTAAAGATACACTTGCAGGTTTCATGAAAATATACAGCTCAAGTTGTGCTCATGCTCTGAGAAGGAGCGAGCTCAGCCCTGCTTACTGGTTGCCTGGATGGGAGGTAGCCACAGGCCAACCACTGCCTTTTTGTTCAGCTCATCTCATAGGAACGTCCTCTCTTCATGGGAGGAGAGACTTATTTAGGGAGAAGGAGGTTGCTCCGTGCCTGTGGATGGATGGTTGCTTCTGCGGAAGAGCTTCAGTGTTTAGAGAAGAGACTTTCCTTTCAGATCCCGAAGAACAATTTCAGATTTCTGTTTCCTTTCGATTTAGAGCGGTTTATTACTCTGTGAAGAATAGACAAGGTCCTTGAGTTGATGCAGTCATGCTAGGCTACTGAATTATTTATTTGGTTGAGTATATGCAATAGACTTCATCTGTCAAACTTTATTGAAGAGGACTCTGCAGCTGTTGGAAAATATTTTGAATGAAATTAAAGGGTAATTATA
The DNA here is from genome assembly GCA_011076525.1 of Nettapus auritus. Classification (NCBI taxonomy): domain Eukaryota; kingdom Metazoa; phylum Chordata; class Aves; order Anseriformes; family Anatidae; genus Nettapus; species Nettapus auritus. Next base: position 128,292,924 of record CM021765.1, on the reverse strand, counting down.
ACTCAATATTTTTCTACATAGAATTTCTAATAAATTGAAAACTTACTTGCCAATGAAAACAGTTCATTGAAGGTCATGCTTTATGTATTGAAAGATTAAGGCTATAAGTGTAGTAGAATAGCAACATCACAGTGCAGCTCTTACTGAAGACCAGGTTGTCTTGCATCAAATTGTTGTTGGTCTTTGAAAATCCTTCTGCGGTCATGCTTATTGTCAGTTCTGTAGACTTTTTTTCCGCTCAACATTTATAATGCTGAAAATGTAAATGTCAGTTCCGTATTAAGGATTAGCTTTGGGCTTGGAGAAAAAAACATAAAGTTAATTGAAAGGTCATAAATAAATTGGTGTTTTAGTTGTGTGTATTTGTACATAGCCTTCTAAAATTTGTGGAGAAAGGAATCTTTCATTTCTGTAGAAAATCTGGATAAAAATCTGAAGCTTGTTGACCATCTGAGCTGATACTGAGCTGTAGCCTATGGGATTCTCCAGCTGTCAATTACTTGAGAAAACTGTTGCACAATTTCAGGAGCTGAGTGGATTGCTTCAGAAGCAAAAAATAATCACTGGGTGAGAGATGGCATATTCAGTGCTAAATGAAAATTAATTTCTAACAATTTTAGCACTTCATTTCAAATATGTAGTAAAAGAAGAAGGGGGGGCGGGAAGAGAAAATTATGTTTATTTCAAAGGAGACAGCATTTCATGAAAAGTTTGTGGCTGTTCATGGTGTCAGATCTTGGAACAAGTTGAATTTCCAAGTTTCAGCACCGCTATATAATGTAAAATGCCAGCCCTGTGAAAAGAGGAGTTTGCTCAAGCCAGGAATTATGTTTTAAACTAGTATTTTTTTCTGCATTTTTTTGTTTGCTTTATTTAAAACAAACTCCAAGTCCCATATAAATTAAAAGGCAAAGTTACTGAACATTGCAAGAGCTGTAACTTGAACTGTGTCAAAAGCTTTAGGATAGGTGACAACGTTGTAAATCCAGTGTTGGCTGCACTTAAATATTTCTAGAGAAATGAGCAAGGATGTGCAGTAGATATACTGAAACGCATTCAAGAGAGATTATTCTTATTGTCCGTTCTTGTAAAGAGACAATGGTTAAGATCTGGCAAGCCTTCCCACGCAGGCAGAAAACTTGTACCAGTGTAAACACCTCTAACCCACATACAGATATGTCTGTCCAGTGGAGTTTTGAATGGGCACAGGCTGTACTGTGCAAATCTCAGCAGGAACAGTTTTATACCCTTTCTGCAGAGAAGAAAGGTCTGTGGGAATGCCCCATGTTCAAGCAGTTGCTGTTCAGACCCATCAAAACTCAAGGATTTATGGTAGCAGCCTGTTACATACTTATAAACCCTAGTGTCATAAATACTGTTGTGTGTTTGGACAAAGATCTAAATACAAAAATGAGCCAAGGGATGATTTTTAAACCACAAACTATATATGCTATGTTTCCAGAAGTAATAAGCTAACACAAAACCATTGGCTTAACATTCAAAGGGATTTTCTTTTTTTTCCTTCAGAACTGTAGGAGAAAAGATTAAAAGAAACCATAGAATTTGTAGATGTGAATTGCAGAAATATTTCCATTTTTGCACAATGTGATTATGCAAATGAATGTAAGTTTGAGCACAATAATTGATGCATGTCTGTTGCTTTAGGAAAAAAAAAAAAAAAGATTTTCAAGAAAAGTTTTTAGAATATATATGCCATTAATTAAATATCAATAGTTCTTCAAACACTTATTATAGTTAAGTTGCCTCAGTAGTGGTGAAGAAGTGGTTCTGGCTGCTTGAGCCTTGTGCAACCATGGCACAACACCCGGCTTCACAGGACAGTGGGGTGCAGCCTTTCTGGCTCAAAACCCAAAGAACTGGGAGCTGTGCAGAAGCATACAACCCCTCCTGGATGGGGCAATGGGGACTGTCAGTCTCATCATGGACCCCAGCCATGGTGTAGGGTCACAAAAATAATCTTGCCTAACCTCCTTCATTCCCCTGGGTAGAAAGACCTGAACTGTGCTTGAGTTATTTGTGGTCATTGGAGTATCTCGTTGGACTTCAGTGATTTGGTGCCATTTAGAGCAGGTATTTCAAATTTCATAAAGATGCAGGCATTGCAGGGGTACAGGGAGCACTTGGTTCATATGAAAGGGCTTTGCTGAGCAAAACCACACTAAATGGATGTGGGGTTGAGGGCATTTTAGATTCTCCAATGTATTTTCTATATGCTATACTCTAGCTATGATGTAAAAATTTAATGTGAGATCAAGGAGTGGAATTTTTACATATTTTAGATATCAGCCTTCTGAGTGTTTCTCAGGGCTTTTTCATACACATACACTGTTTCCAGATACAGTCTCTTTCACAGATTAATATTAGTTTAGTGATGCGTGGAAATCTAGTGTCATCTTGCTGCTGTTTTAATAATTGTTATATATATATATTTATATATATATATAGATATACCCACATTTTTATTTTTTTATTTTATTTTATTTTTTTTTCCTGGGAGGACATTGCTTTCATCAGCTTGTTTTTTGTTTTCTTATTCCTCTGCATTGATAAGTATGAAAATAAAACTGAGCAGGTGCCGTGCTGAGAAGACAAATCTTGAGCAGTGCTCCATTTCGAATTAAAGTGGCGCCGTGCTCATGTCATTATTGATACTCCATCGGCCCGTGCACAGAACGTATATCAATGTTCCAGTCAGCAACCCATTTTCTGGGGTACTAGAAAGCAGTAATAGGGGTTATATGAAAATGAAGAGGTGGAAACTGGCTTTTCTTAGTCATTTCATCATGTCTGTTATAAATAGGTACTAAATATACCAAAGAAATAACCATTCTGCAAGGTTAAATTTATGAAATCTTCAAGATATTTTCGTTTTGCCCCAAATCTAATTTTAAAAGTTATTTCAGCAAGTCTGCAAAACTAGTAGCAGTTAATACAAGGTTAAGGATGTCCAACTGAATGGCTCTTGTCATAAGTATTTCTTGCATCTGGGCACCCACTGTACATGGTGAAATGGTGGCTTATTGCCTCATTCACAGGATGGGCTGAAGCCATGGTGATGGCCTTGCTGTAAAACCAACAGGCAGCCCGTCTGATCTGCTCTGCCTTTGATAATGATGCTAATGGATCCAAAGAAAAAGGTGGGGGGACTTCATAGTGTATTAAAGCTAAGAGGTGATGGAGGTGGAAAATCTAAAATAAGAAACATGGTCATTAATTGAAATAAAGGTTCCTCTCCAAAGGCTGATGGCTTAGCCACATGAAAGCAGTTTACATTCGCAACTGGAAATTGAATATTGTATATGGATTGTGTTTTGTCTGTCTTTGGGTGCATTTCAATTTCAGATTAAAAAAAAGGCTCTAAATTACCATGAAGGTTCTTGAGGAAAAAAGGCTTCTTCAGAAAGGAGCTAGTACCAAGGGATTATGTTTATGTATTTATATATTGCTGTGGTGGTTTTACCGTGCTGGGCAACTGAACAGCACAACCGCTCTCTCACTCCCCCTCCTCAGATGAGGAGGGGAAGAAGTAAAGGAAAGAACAACTCACGGGTTGAGATAAGGATAATTTAATTAAAGGGAAAAATATATGTATATTAAGGAAATATTATTAATTAACAATTCAACTAAAGGGAAAAAGGGAAAGGGAGGGGGAAAGGGAACAGCAAAATAAAACAAGTAAAGACTATGTGGAAGTGCAGAGGAAAGAAATTATTCTCTACTTCCCACAAATAAGCGATGCCTGACCACGTCCTTCAAGCAGGGCCTCAACGCACGTGGCTGGTGTTCGCGAGGAGGACAGATTTTTTTGCAACGAAAGCCCACCCCTCCCCTCTTCCTCCTTTTTCCACCTTTTATTGCTGAGTGTGACATCATATGGTATGGAATACCTCTTTGGTTGGTTTAGGTCAGCTGCCGTGGTGATGTTTCTTTCTCAACTTTTGCCCACCCCCCAGGAGGGTTAGAGAAAGTCCTGATACTGTGCCAGCACTTCTCAGCAGCAGACACAACACTGGTGTGATAACACTGCTGTTCTAGCAACAAGTGCAGAGCGTGGCACTGTATGGGCTGCTGCAGGGAAAGTTAACATCCCAGCCAAACCCAGTACAATTGCGCATATACATGTGCTCAAACACAGACATCTTGGTGGTGGGATTGGGAATTATTTTGAGCTCTCTAAAGTTTTAAATACTTAATTGGTGAGCAAGACTCTTGGCTGGAGCCAAGTTGCTTTTTTATGTTGATTAGGTGTACCTCATAACTGTCTGGCAGAGTTAAAGTGCAGTTGTTTACATCTCAGTGCTCGTATTTCATTTCTGTTCTGAGCCAAAGTGCTGAACCGTAACAGATCTACAATGCAGAACATTTCTTTATAAAGATTGAGCACAGTAATTTTGCCAACCGGAATGGAGTTTATTTAACAAAGTGCTGGGGGAAAGAAAAAAAAAAAAAAAAAGGGCAGATTCATCAATGCAGGCACCAATGCTTTATTCCCATCCCACTGCAGTGACATTTCCCAGCTAGGCAAAGCGAGCTTCCAGCTTGCCACTTCAGGAGCTTGGAATTTACTGAGGATAAAGGTTGGGCATAGACGTATTAAGCCGAACAGGCATCTGTTGTTGGGAATGACCAACAACAATTACAGTTCTCAATCTGTGAACCTGATGCATTATGTAGACTTTTAAAAGCTGTATTGACAAGCATGTAGTCAAGATAATTAGCCTCTGGAGGCTTCATTGAGAGACCCGGGAAAGCAGCTGTGTGGTGCTGCAAGGCCATCCGGGTGTTTGCAGCAGCATGGAATTGAATTCCTGTGAAATAAAAGAAAATGTGTAATTGTGTTTTGTAGTGTTTCAAAAACTGCTTTCTGATGGCACTGTGAATTTCAGGTGGACTCCACAGAGCACTGTGGAGTACTCTGCTTGTAGTGGCTCTGCTTGCTGAAGCATCTATTTGTTAGGTGCGAGCCACTAATAATTGGAAGTACGAGCAAAAGGTTGATTTTAGGTTGACAGAGTTGAGTGGTAGTGAGGGAAAGAAGAAAGCATTCTTCTGTGTGCTTTTGCATCATCTGGGAAAGAACAGCATCAGTTTGTAATGTGAAAATAAGGCCACAGAGTGAAATATGGCAAAAATGGTTTTCGAGCTTTTAACAGGTCTGTTCTTCGATGTACCGAATGTGGCATGACTTGTGCATGTCCATCCATGCACGTGAACACCTCTTTAGGACATAATAAAGGCACCCTGGCACCAGCTGGCCTGTTCTGGGGTTCCTGTATACCAGTTCAATCAAGAAATGTCTCAAGAAAGTATGGGAGCAGAGCCTACTCTTCCATAGCTTTACCGCTGTCTTGCAACACTCCTTTTCTTTGTGATGTGCTTTTTCTTCGAAAACTTAAAACTTCAGTGATATTTGTGATGGCTGTAACTTCTTTCTGCTTCTATTCATAGGTATCCAGCAATGAAACAGGAAAACTGAAAGACTGGCAGAGAAAGTAGGTAGCTGAGCAAGTTTGACCAGACAGCTTATTTGAAATGTTTGGGAAGTGAACAGGAAGAGATTAAAGCTGAACTTTCCAGCTTGGTTTAGCTGTTTATCCCTGGTTTGTTTGTTTGTTCTTTAAACTTTGATAGAATTATTATTGTTTGTTGTAACTATTACCTAGGAATAAATATTCTAAAATAATTTTTGTAAATGAGAGGCAAAAACTGAACAGTCCCAGAGCAATTTCCAGGAAAACTTTAATTTGAATAATGATTGTAATACAGGAGTCTAGAACTTAGCCTGAATAGAGGCTGCACCTGAGTGCTGGGGATGACAAATAATCTTTAGTTCTGAACCAGTTTTCAGTTTGGATTCATGGCTCTTACATTTTTCTAAGTGCAGAACTTGAGGGTTTGTGACAAAAATTTGGGTACAGGAGAGTTGCATATCTACTGTTTGGAAAGAAAAGTCATCTACCATAAGTTAAGGGAGTTTCTTAAATTTAAATTGAATTGAAAATTAAAATTGAAGCATTGAATTTTAGTACTGAGTTTTGTTGGTTTTAGAAAAGTGTTTTGATTTTGTCTTTGTATGCTTTGCACGTGCAGACAAGAGGAGCTGCCTGCCTGTGAGTAGATGAGAAGCAGGTGGTTTTTTTGTTTGTTTGTTTGTTTTTTTCTCCTCTCCAGTGAATAAAGTTGTGTCAAGAGCTCAGTAAGAAACTGGAAAACAAAATAGTTCTTTACTCATCTCTTTTGCTTCACTTTGTGAGCTATTTGTACAAGATGATACTGAGTAAACCATCTGTGTCTGCAGAAAGTATTTTAGGGCTCTTTTGTGTGGTTGGCCATTTTATTCTAACATATAGTTAGTTCTCTGCAAAGTGACTGTGACTGTCAAAAACCATGTTTTGAGCGCATCACTTGTGCTTTCATACTTTCATAGGCTCTACAGCTCTGGCTTGTAAATAGAAAATGTAAACCATCATATATATGTGCTTGCTTACTTTTAATGTAAACACTAAACATTTCTCCCAAGGATGTCTCCTTGCTTGCTAGCAGTTTCTGGGGTGGTCAGGATAAAAAAGGAGCCCAGGCTGGCATCAATGTGGTTTTCAGTAGTTAACGGAATAAATAGCCATGATGTGTTCCTGTGAATTGTATGACTGCAGAAAATTTTTAGGGCAATGTGCAGTGTTTCTTATCTGGTTTTTGTTTTGTTTTTAAATTATGAAACATTCGGTACTGTTATTTACTTCCAGTAAGTGCTGTGAAAAATACTACTTGGAGGACACAGCAGTCTTTTTTTCATATTTTTTAAAATTTTTGCTTTTCTGGGTCTTCCGTTTTTTTGTTTGTTTGTTTTTGTTGTTGTTGTTTTGTTTGTTTGTTTTTTACATATTACAAGCAACAAGAGCAACATTCTCTCACTGATTCTGTTAAATATCTGCTCCTTTATTAAAACCAGATTAGAATTCATTACAAAGATAGTTGCTAGGTTTATCTGTCATTAAGTCAGTATTTTTTGAAACATGCTCATTGGAGTCAAGCTTTTGGAAGGTGGTGACCCTAAATAAATAATTAAATTAATGAATAAATTGGTTCCTCACCTAAGTGCAGGTGTGTTTTTATGTGTAAGGGAAGGGCACTGCAGCATGCTCCCCACACCCCAGAGGGGTGGGCAGCATCCCCAGGCCAACTTTGTGCCTGTGGTGCAGCTTGGTGGTGGCTCTGGGGAGGCATGTGTGGCACGAAGTCGTCCATGTGACATTTAGCACCATTATAGATGTATTTGCTGGGCCCCGGAAGCATTCATGTCTAGCATTGGCGAGGCCTGAAATACCAGCATTTACTGCCCTCCTTCCTCCTGTGACTGACTGGCTCTGCCCTGCTTAATTTGCTGTAGCAAACCATACCCATTGCTACACGAGTTATATTGTCTTGGTATAGAAAGTGTGTTAACTTCCAGCTGCAGCTGGGCTCTTCAGAGATGAGGCTATGATCTGCTTGTATAATGTTTGTACAAATACAAAGAGACAGCAAAATTAGGTCATGCATTTCATTTTTTCCCCTTGGCAGAGCAGAGCCCAACAGTAAAGAGGCTGTCCTGGTTAGGGTCAAGTAGCATTCCCATGCATGGCAGGTCCGTATGTGTACCAGCCTTCCTTCTTGAATCTGGCAGTTTTTCCTGTAGCTACTGATGCAACACCAAAAATCTTCAGTGACCATTGCCTTTTCTTTTTAGAAACATGTTAAAACAAAATCAAAACTCTTTAAAACCAAATTTTGAAGGCATTGGTTGCAATAAAGTTTGAATAAAATAACAACTACTTATAATGTTTGCATTTTCTTTTGGGGAACAGTGGACTATCTGTCTTGTCTCCTTAGCTAGCAGTGAACTATATGGCTATAAAAAGTATTAAAGGCATTAAAGATGTGTGTAATGCCCCCTGTGCTGCGGCTGGTGTGGGGTCAAGACCAGATCTTAGGGAATTTGAATATTTACTCTGAATTGTATCTATTCTTTTCAATAATGTCTCATTAGCTACTGAGCAAAGTTTATTATTCTAATTAATCTGCTAGGTCTTGCACGATAAGCATGTCAAATAACATGCTGGTTTAATGAAGGCAGATAAGGTGTGGTCTTGCACAAAGCTGGTTTAAATATCTCCTTTTTTAAAAAAGTTCTCTTTTGGCAACTTCCTGGCTTCTGGCTCTCCTTCTTTTGCTTCATCTCTGCCAAGTATTATATTGTTTTGTAATAATGTAAAGAAGTGATAAGCATAGTAAGTGACTGCAGTGTGCTGGACACCGGCAGTGGAATAACAACCAGATTGCGGTTTTCCACTTGCTGCTTAAAGATGCTTCCCATCTTTTCCAGGCTGAGCTTTCAATTTATCAGTGGTGTTTTTTACATGTTTTTGTGGCACGTCCTGATCTTTCAAAAACTCATTCCAAGATAGATATTGATATTCTTTAAATCGTTCCTCTCTTTAGGGAGAATTAAAAACAACTTTTGTGTGAATTGTTTCTTGACTGGTCCAGCAAGAAGGAACTGGGTGTACCTTGTGTATTTTGTTACTGAAAAATGTGAAAATACCATGTAGCAGCTGGTCTTACAGGAACTGTTGAGAATGATTAGGACCTTAGAAAGAAGCTTTTTGCTTAGAGGTTTGCGAATGTTCCTTCTTGCATTATGGAAAGCAAGGACACTGTCAGTGGCACTTAGTTCAGAGGGGTTTGCAAGGGTGCAGTGTCACACCATAGGCTGATGCAGGTCTATGACTGAGCCTTGTCAGTCTTTTCAAAATACATAATATGACTAAATGAAGAAACTCTAAACCATCAAGTCAACAGAGCTTCTTTTCTAGGAATGTATATTATGGTTCTTTTTTATTGCCATCAATCCTCATGATGCTGTCATGTAAATCAGTGGCTGAGTGATCTTTCTCATTTATATCACTTGTGGCAATTTGTTAGCTGTGTCTTAACCAAAGGGCTTTTACTTCTGGCTTTGCAGTCCTTCAATGTGCTTCTTTCTGGGACTGACCCATGACTCAGTGTCTGTCTCTCAGGTCCAGCTTGAAGGTTGAAGGTGTCTTTTCCTACAGAATACAAATACCCTGGAACTTCACCCAGTTTGTCTGGGGACTTAAACCAGAGATTTTCTGGCATGTCCTGTGACCTTGGGCTTCTAGATATACTCTGTCTCTGTTGTTAGCTAGTAAGTTTATCACATACTTTGAAAAGCACGCTGTAATGCACTGCAGCACGGGCATCTCTCTAGGAAGGGCTGCCAAGCTTTTGCATGGAGTCTCCATTTAAGATGCTCACCCACAGGCTCTGTCACAAACAGTTTCTCTTAATTTAATTTATGTATTTACCTGTATTGTATAACTTAATGGAATACATAGTCGCTGCATTATTAAAAGTTTCCTTATCTTCCTTTTAGCAGCCAAGCTGTCTAGTAACAGTGGACTTGCATGTGGCACTGTTGCCTAAGTATCACCCAGGTAAATGAAATATATTTACAAATCTAGCTCACAGCTAGATTTAGAGAGCAGGAAATGAGTGATGGATTTCAGCAGGGAGGTGTAGGAGAGTGTGCCTGGAAATTTAAGTGAGGAGTCACCTGAAGCGGTGGGTAAGAAGGGCCGTCAGTAATGCTAATGTGCAGAAAGACCTTCAGAGACCATTCTCCCTACACTTTCAAGGGAGAGAAAATAGCTCTTCCAAAAGGGACTTCACTGCCAAAGCCAAATAGCAGCTGCTGCATCCTGCTCCTTGGAAGAGCCTCTTTTTCTTTGTCAGAGATAGATGAAGCTGAAAAGGACAAGCATCACTAAAGCAAAGGTTGCTTTTCCGAATACTTCCCACAGGCTCTCTGAGGGCAGCGTTCAAGTGAAATATGTAAGAAGCACTTAGGATTTCTTAGAGACGGTGAGAGCCATCTGCTCTCTCAGGGTTTGCTTGGGTCTCAGGAAAGGGAAGAAGCAGTGCAGTGGAAATGTGCATATAGAAGATTGAGTGAGGGGAAAAAACAGAAAAAAAAAAATATATATATATATTTTTAAAGACTGGCTATCTTGTCTCCATATTGTAATTGAATATAAAAGAGAGTGTTATAAACATCATTGAAAACCTGATTTGTTAAAATAAATAAAAATCTTTGCTTTAAGGAGTTTAAATTTTTTTTGTTTTAAGGGCACAAGCGGAGGAAAGAGGAGATGAGTCCTGGAGACGCATGCTTTAGAAGCAGGATTGCAGAAGGGGCATCTTTGCATGTCAGGCTTCTGAAAAAGCACCTTGGTTGGGGTGAATTGTCATCTTCTTAGGTAGACATTTGCTAGGTGAAACCATGCTGTAGGGGTTGGAGCTTCATGTAACTTGGTGACCACAGTGCAGCCTCGGTAAGATGAGGTGTGCAGCTGCCAGGGGCACGATTTGAGGGCAGCCTGCTGTCTTGTGCCTGGGTAGGAGCAGCCTGGGGCACCTGCACACTTGCTTAGGGCCGTCTGAGTACCTGAGCTGATTCAAAGTGATTTTGAATACTTCTACTTTCCCTGCCCCCTCCCTGATTACCAGCATTCATTTCTCTACTTAACAAACTTGAACAATTCCCTACCAGTTTTCAAATAGACTTTAGCAGTACTTAACATTGACTGCGATAGGTGGTTTCCTCTTCAGCAGATGAATTGCATATCTGTGCCCCCTTATCACAGCTGGATAGTTTTCCAGAGTTTTCTGACAGAGACTGAATCACTTCAAACTCAACTGTGTTCACGTTTCCCATGCAGATGGACTCATCGGCAGCAAGTGAAATTGGGTAATATTTACATTTAAATTGATTTGATTTTTAGTTTCAAAAGGGTTACAAAACCAACCATAATAAAGAAGTTTATTTAATAAGGTTTATAACATCTTGGATTTAATAAGGATATAACAACTCTGTAGTCTGTTCTTTAGTGATAACCCAGATCTTGTAAAAATAAATACATAAGTAATTTTTGAAGCGTTTATTTTTTAATTTAGATTTTTATTTCAGATGCATGGCTTTGTCTTCAGAGACAGAGCTTCTACCACAGTCTGAAAATTGCTGTATTCATGGCCATTATGGTTTGTCAGATGGTAGATCAAAATCTGAGATGCAAATGACTTCTATCCAATGCTGTGCTTTTTTCTGAAAGGTGGGAATGGCTGCTCAGGCACTGAACCTTCACACCTCACAACCAAACTTCAGCCCCCTGGCCATGGTTGGATGGGGATTTGGCCAATGCTTAAGTATGTTAAGGTAGAGGGGAAGGGGTTGAGGAGCAGGGTGAGATGTCTGCTTCCTGCTGTAGGAACAGGCTGCGGTGCCAGGGGAGCAGGCAGGGTGTTCACACTGGGATGTGCATACCACGCTGCTGAAATTGTGAACATCTGGACTCGAAAGGGAAAAAAAAAATGTGGAGGAAAAAAGTCCCAAGAAGAATCCTTTTAATGAGAAGCTGATTGTAGTGTCACATTGCGGATACCCCCGTACCTCTTGTTCTTTCAGCCTTCCTAAATATTTCATTTCCTGCATTGTGTGGTATGCCCGGGGCTCACGGCTATGTGTTGTTGAAATTTAAGACAAGGTTTCTGTATGATGTCTCTTCCTACCATGGAGTTGCTTCCTCTAAGCATTTGTTCTCTTTGACATCTGACTTGTCCTTCCAACACCAACCTCTGCCAGCCCATGGCTTGACTAGAGGGGTAATCAGAGGTGAGGCTACTGTGTGGGGTGTGGCCCTGGTGGACCTGAATGTCTCCTGGACAAGAAACCAACTGGAGATGGTCTTTGATGTAGGAAGTTTTTTTTTTTTTTTTCAGCTGAGGCAGTTATTGAGTGGAGGTGGTGGCTCATGTGGTGAGAATAGGAGGCACCAAGTAAATGCTTATCTAATAGCTACCTGTACACCTTGTAAATAACACTGCAAACCTGTTTGTTTTCACCACAAACTCAAGTTCTGGAAAGCAGTAACTAGCTGCTTGGATTAAAACGTGGAACTAAGAAATAACAGAGGCTGCAAGTCCATATATTCTGATGAACCAAGTGCTCCTGTCTCTGTAAAAAAAAAAAAAAAAATATATATATATATATATACACATATATGTACATAAGAATCTGATATTATGGATAAACTTCTCACATCTCTCACCACAAGGTGTATGTGTGGGGAAGAGAGAGAGTTAGAGAAGTTTATCCTCTTCATCATTCCAGTTTAAGAAGATATTAATTTTCCTCAGCCTCCAGGAACTTCACAGTAGTAGCACAATTTCAGAACTTCAGGTGTCCTTTTGCTTCCATCACATGCCTCACAGTGTCAGATTTACAACCTGGTATTTCCAATGTAAGTGATTGGATACTGTGGCTTCTCATTTCCTCCCAGAATGTGTATCCTAAATTTGCCCTCTTAGAAACAGTGGTACTACAACTAAATACTCAGAAAAAATATCTGTGAAATAAACGCTTTGTAAATGGAGATTACCACTCACCTCACCCATTATTTAAGAGTTATGTTTTGTGACATTACACAGCTGAAGCAGGCAGGCATTTGGAACATGTTCCACAGTCTGGTGTGCAAATAGTTCCTCAGCTGAAGAAGGAAAATAGTATTGGCATAATCCTGGTGGATTTTGTTGTTGTTGTTTTCTTTGTCACAAAACACTAACAACTGGAGCAAAACATGTCTGGGGACAGGTGACTTTGATGTTATATCATAACGATTCTTTAACTTGAATATAGGTGTCCTCTGAGAAAAACAAACATTTCTCCTTGCAGTGTATCAGCATTGTATATGCACAGCAGTTCTTCAAAGATCAGTTATTGCACTTACCATCAGTTTAAAAACTGATCATAAGGAGATAAAGGCTTAAATTGACAGATTATATAGAAACAAAACCAAAGATAAAAATGTGTCTGGCTTGTTTGTAAGATGTTCTGTGGGCAGAAACGAGAGTAGGAACCAGCAGCGTCTTTAAGAGCCATTAGCTCAGGCATTTGATCAGTGCAAAAAGATATTCACAGATGTTAATCCTTCAGGCATCCCTTTGCTCTTTATTTAAATTCTCGAGTTTCTATCAACAAATTTATAGTAAGCAGACAATTTCATATGACTAGCATAAAAAAAAAGGGTACAGTTTCTTGAAAGCTGAAAGGATTTTCACTCTAGTGATGAAAAGCCCTGCTTCAGGTCACAGAGCTGCAAGAGATCTTTCGAGACAAGATGGCAGTGCCAAGTTCAAAAGGAAAAAATATGATGAGAGAATTGACTGGTTTAGTTGCTGTATGGAAATCAATGCACTTTTCTTTAAGAGAAAATCTTTTTTAAAATTTTCTGTAGTACAGCTAAAGCAATTGTTTGAAATACTATTGCAGCCAGTATACTATGGCATTGTAGCTATTACTTGCCAGCTGAACATATTCTCATGTTACAAGAATCATGCTAATAATTCCTATTAACTGCTGTGACCTCTGCTGAAGAGAAGAGAGTCAATTTTCTTGTAGCCATTTCTCTCAGAGCCTGGCAAGATATTCTGTATTTATTTCTTTGTTTGTGTGTTCTCTGTGGCAAATTTTTCTACCTTCCAGGTGGCTGAAGAGATTTGCATATTTTGTAGTTTATCTACTGCCATAAGTCTAGTGTAAAAAAAAAAATAAATAAAAAAAATCTAATGAAATTTTAATCCCAGTTTTTATTTTGACTCTATGGGTGTGTGCTTTATACAGAATGTGGCAGAATTCATCTTTGCATACAAATGTCTGTCTTAATGTTCACGTCCACAGCTACATTTGTGTTTGCACATTAAGGTTGCATTTGTACAGCACATCATGCTTTGACCGTCTCCAAGATGTTTAGACGTCAGGCCAGATTGGATCCTAGTTTTATACACTGAATCTGCCGTCAGATCTCCGTGGTTTGAAGTCCCTTGCAATTCTGCCTCTGTTGGGAACCACTGCAGTAATTTCAGAATAACAAAATAGTTGGCTTAAAACTGCAAAAATAGCTGCTGAGAATTTCTTGTTCTTACACATACAGGTGTACTGCAAACGCTGGCTCGCAAATTGACCTTACACTCCAGTTTACTATTATTTAGCAGTTACTAAACATTACTAACATTAAGCAGATACTTGCTGATGTCTTGCTGTTTTGGAAAACTTCATAGCTGTTTTTTGTTTGTTTGTTTGTTTGTTTAACCTAAGTGCAGAGCAGGACCGCAGTGGCTCCCAGTTAACAATCTCCTTTGCCACAGTCGCTCTGCCCTGCAAGTCGCCGTGTGGAGCAGCAGTGAGTATGCCTGTGCCTTGTTTTGCCAGGGCCTCCAGGCAGTACAGTACACAGTAGCCCTGTTGTGCCAAAGAACCCAAACATTTGGAGCTCTGACCCAAAAAGTGTGACTCCGAGCTACTTTTGATTGATACCTCTCCTCTGAAAATCTGCTCGTTGGCCTAGGACGAGGAGCTTCTGAGAAGCACACCCAGGCTCGCATGTTGTTTGTTCTCCGCACATTTGTGGGCAGTGTTGTTGTGGTTTGGTGGTAGGTGAAGCCTCTTCAGATACAGAAACAGGCCATCAGAGTGCTAGGTTTTGGGTGTGAGTGGGAGGCTTTCGGGGAGGAGTGTGAGAAGAAGTTAGTTGCTTCTCCACACTGCTGTCGAGTTTCTCTGCATGCTCTTTTTCTCTGCTGAAATGGGTCCTTTCTGTACCAACCTTTGTGCTTGTGGTGAGGCGGGCATACAGGCTAGGTGTTGGGGTCACACCTGGGACGCTGGCAGAGGAGGTCTGGGACAAGCAAACAATACAGTTGACCTGAAAGATCGTGTCTGTGTGTTTGAGATTTTTTTGCTCAGGGTTCCTGTTTCTGTTATGGAACTGAACTCTATAGTGGCACCCAGAGGGATGCAGAGTCAAGTATAAGGAGAAGAGTCCCAAGGAAAAGAGCTGAGAAGAAAGGAGGAGAGGTCTTGGGAAGTGGAAGGCTGTGTGGGTCATAAAGGAATTTTGAGAGGAATGATAGAAGAGAAAGTCTTCATAAGCATAAGTTTTGTTTTTATTTTCTGATCAATTTGGCATGCTTTTTATTAGCACACAGGGCAGAGGTATCAAAGCACTCCTTATTTCAGAAAGTTAAAGTTCGAAACACTGTACTGGATGAAAAGACTATAATTTCAGAAGCTGTGTTTAAAGTCTGTTGCTGTTTGATTATTTAAAAATGGATGTCCTCATCCTGTAATATTTTAGTATACTTGGCTGTTCAGGTGAGCTCTGTCTGTATCTCTGCTTTCTCTAGCTACTTGCTAGGATCTTTGGCCAATGCTTGGCAGGCAGATTTTACCAAGCTCCTTCATGTCTAGAGCTTTGAAGTTCAGCAGGGAAAAGCTGCTTGAACTCTTGGAGACCACTGTGACTGTGGTGTGACACTTGGAGAGGAATCTGTAAATCCAGAGACTGTGGCTCTCACCTTTGTTAGAAGACAAGAAGTAAATATACAAGAACTTTTAGGCTATTGACAGAATTATAAAAGCCATCTCTAAAAGTGGAAACAAATAAAAAGGGGAAATGAAATGAAATAGATTTTGGAAAACAGATAACACTTTTAGAAATGAAAACCTTCCTTAGATGTGTTTTTTTTAACCTTTACTTGATAAGACCTTTATCCTTGTCCCAGGGAGCAGTGGTATTGGAGCACTTTGATATTTACATAGTAAAATGACAGTTATTTCCTTCTCCTACCAGATTGATTTAAGTAACATTTCTATTGCCTAGCAATAAAATCTGCCTGCCTGCTTGACATCTCCTGTTAAAAGCTTCTGAAGACCTTGTGACAAAAGGCAGTCTTTTAAGAATCATAATTACCACTTTTAAATTATAAGATTCATTCTACCGTGAGCTTCAGGAGAATAGACAGAATACAATGGTTACCGAAATTAGAGTGGTGATGCTTAAAATATATTTTCTCCACCTCTTTGGGGGGAGCTTGTGCTTGGGAAGGATGGGGGCTATTCTTGGAACCCTGTTTTCCAACATACATACTGAGAAAGCACTCTTCTGTGGAGAGCACTTAGATATTCTTTCATAGTCCACTTTAGATAGAAGTCTGAAATGCCAATGATTAGACTCCTTACAGCACATGTAAGAACAAGTTGAAGTAACATTTCAGTTCCTGGTGAAACACTGAACTGCAGACTGATGCTGTGATGGGAGAGTTAGGATCATGCATTCTCTGTGTGGTACTAAGATAGCTAAATAGCAGCCAGTGTGAAGTTAGTAGTGCTAGCAGTGCAATTTAAAGCATCTTTTAAGAGGAAGGAGTTCTTTGGCACTGTTTGCAGTGTTTTCTGTTGGGGTGTGTTGTGATGTTTCAGAACTTGGTATGTAATCCTTCAGACTGCTCACACTACTGCTTGTTTTCCTTCAAACCATGCGTTTATGGCAATATTCTTAGAAAGATGATGGGAAGGTTCTTTCCTTGATGGGGGAAGACTGAGCTTCTGCTTAATAACGACGGTATTCCTTAGTTTGTGTGGTTTGGAAAAATACTTGCATAGGTCTGTCGTCACACCAAGCAGTCATGGATATCTGACTTCCACAGAGGATCACGTGCAGAATGAAGGGACAACATTTCCCAGGTTTAGTTGTATAGTTTATGTAGTGAGGGTTTTTATGTGTGTGTGTGGTGTTCTGTTTTTTGTTGTTGTTTTTGTTTGTTTTGTTTCCAAACTGCAGGAACAGTATAAATAATAATTTCACATGGGAGGTCTGCAAATACAATCTTGTATCAAAAAACCTTTATTAGGATAGAGTTGGAAAGAATACAGCGTAATTTGCTTTAGCTCTCCTGCCAAAAATGCTTCAATTTAAGACTTTCTCCTCCAGAGAATAGGGTGAAGGTTAGTGATAAAACCTGATTGTTCAGTAATTTTCTTCCTATTAATCCATAAAAGCCTATGCCCTTTTTGAAGACAGCAAGAGTTTGTTTCATTATTTTTAAAGGTGTTTCTATTTCAGTTAACAAATTTTGTCACTCCACTCTGGGGACGTGGGACTGAAAGACAAATTTGCCCGTCCCTTCTTTAAATGCCAGCCTTCCTAGAATCTAGACAATTACCTTTAATTGCTTGCTTCTAAAGTATTGCTACTGCTCCATATAAACTGATACTATACTTGCAGATTTCCTTTTCATTAAGCTAGTTACCATTGCTTAGGTCAGGCAATTTTACCTTTCCCTAAACTGGATGTTGAGCTGCAATTCAACTATTAGACTTTCAGGAGAAAGACGTTTTATGTCTAGCTACTTAGTTGACAGCAGATTGTTCTGTGTTTCCTTCCCCTATAGTGCATTAAATACTGTTGTACTATCACCTTCTGTTCCTGTAAGATTATTTTCTGGCTTCAGCAGCACAAAGGCTGTTTGTGCTGCCCTTTAGGAGTGTCCGCTCAAAGTTAGTTATCTTTCTGGCATCTGTTAAAACTAAGCCTCAGTCACTGGTAAGCAATAGCCTACATGTCAGAAAGTATGACCCTCAGCCTTGTTATCTAGGACTTCAGTAAGAATGACGTATGTGATAATGAATACTGAAGGAAAAAGTAATTAGTGTTTCTTGAAAATTTGTTTTATTATTATTAAAAGGACTTCAGGGAGCAATCTGGCTTGAACCTGCAGGCTTTCATTTTCCTAACACAGTTTGGTGTTTTCATTATCCAAATCACAGATATTGGAGGGGCAAAAAAAAAAAATTTTAAAAAGATTATACTTGTATTATATCAGTAGCCTAAATCCCAAAAGGGTCTCTGTTAGATTTGTTTTATTTTACGTTACAGCTAAAAAGACGATCCAAAGATTTGACTCAGACTTTTTAATTTTGCATTTTTGTTCTTCATTTTATTAGGAGTTACATCTTGGATTAACTCTACTTTGAGGAATGTGGAGGATGTTAACCTCCTAAATAACAGGCCATTGAACAATTTAGATTTGTTAGTGGATAGTATTAAATTATTTTTTTGTAGTATGTCTAGTATGGGAAAAATATGCTGCTTTCTGTAAAGCTACATTTTCAACTTCATGGTAGCAAATCTGCAATAACTTCTCAACGCTGTTGGGTCATTTAGATTATGTCTTGATGGAACTGAGTAATAGGCTGTCCAACAAGAAGAGTGGGATTTTTAACACCTGATTCATCTTCTGTGTTGAGGCATAAAAAAAAATCTGATTTTTATAACAAAGTGGCAGAAGAAGGTGGGTTAGAAAAAATCATATATTATGGAGACATCATGCATCTTTCCTCCAGGGAGTAGAAACAAAAAGAGCATGTTTTGACTATAGCATCTCAGCAGTGCCAAGGAGGATTTAGAGAAAAAGAAATGGAGAAAGAAATCAAGATATTTTTAATGTTCAGTGAGTAGAATAAATACATGCTAGTAGTTTACCTGGGATTTGGCAAAATTCATTTGCTGATATAGAGGATGTGTGAGTGTGTGTGGGAGTGACTCTTTAGCCTGGTTTCTGAATGGGAAAAAAAGAGCTTACATAACTTCACTGTCTGTTTACTTGTCTGTCACACATTTTAGCTCATTGTCAAATATATTTCAAGCTGGCCAGATGGGTGGTGATCTCAGAGATCCGAAAATAGTCTGCCACAGTCTTTAGCCAAAAGGACCTGTGCTCCCTTCCCAGGTGCTCGTCTTTGGCCCGCCCTGGTGGTGGAGGAGCAGTAGCTGGTTGCCCATGGCCCCGAGCAGCAGCCATGTGGCCAGCCAGCCGGCATCCACACGGGGCTGCCTGATCCTTACGTACCTTGGGTTGGATTTGCCCCAGCTTGCGGTGCTCTCTCTTTCCCAGCTATCAGGTTAGATTAACCTTGGTAGGTGTACCCTACCACTTTTCAAGTGTTGGGCTGGGGGAAGTTGGCATATGCGATGGCAGGCACAGAAGGCTCCATCTCTATTTATGGCTGCTTGCCTGGGCCTCAGCGGCAGAGGGGAAAGGATGATTTCTGTTGGCAGAAGAATTGTAGGTTGGACACCTTGTGTCACTGAGCTCAGACCCATCCTAAGAAGACACAGTGGCAAGTGTTAGTGGTCAGCAACTTCTCTCTCCAGGGTCAGGAGCAGTTGTGCAGTGAGGTTTGCTGGTTGTCTGGAACCTCGGTTCCAGGGGTTGTAGTGGGTTTACGTGGCAAGGTTTTGGTAGCAGGGGGGGCATAGGGGTGGCTTCTGTGAGAAGGATCTAGAAGCTGCCCCATGTTTGGTAAGGGCCCCACTGCTGACCAGAGCTGAGCCAATAAGCGATGTTGTTTTGCGCCTCTGTGAGAGCATATTTAAGACAGGGAAAAAATGCTGCGCCTCTCGGCAGCTGGGAGGGTGAGAGGAGTGAGGAACAGCCTTGCAGGCACCAAGGTCAGTGAAGAAGGAGGGGGAGAGGTGCTCCAGGCGCCGGAGCAGAAGTCCCCTGCGGCCTGTGGTGAGGACCATGGTGAAGCAGGATGTCCCCCTGCAGCCCATGGAGTACCACGGTGGAGCAGGGTTCCACGCTGCAGCCCGTGGAGGAGACCACGGTGGAGCCTGTGCCCCGAAGGAGACTGCGGCCTGTGGAAGACCCCTGCCGGAGCAGATTCCAGGCCGGACCTGTAGGCCATGGAGAGGAGCCCACGCAGGAGCAGGTGACCCGACAGGAGCTGCTGCCTGTGGGGGACCCAGGTTGGAGCAGTTTGCTCCAAAGGGATGGACCCCGTGGTACGGACCCATATCTGGAGCAGTTCTTGAAGAGCTGCTGCCTGTGGACAGCCCACGCTGGATCAGTCCGGCAAGGACTGCATCCCGTGGGTGGGACCCCACAGCACAGGGGACGCGAGTGACCAAGAAGGAGCGGCAGAGAAGAAGTGCTGTAGACTGACCATGACCCCCCTTCCCCTGTTCCCCTGCACCGCTTGGGGGGGAGGAGGTGGAAGAGGGTGGATGGGGGGGGGAAGGTGCTTTTCGTTTCTTTTTTGTTTCTCACTTCTCTAGCTTGTTAGTATAAGCAATAAATCTTACTTTCTCTCTATGCTGAGTCTGTTTTGCCCGTCACAATAATTATTGCACGATCTCCTAGTCCTTATCTCAACCCTTGAGCCCCTTTCATCATATTTTCTCCTCACTCCTCTTTGAGGAGGGGGAGTGAGAGAGCGGTTGTGGTGGAACTCGGCTGCCCACCCGAGTAAAACCATCACAGTCCATCATGTTGCAGAAAAGTTGCCATGGCTCACCTGGCTTTATAACTTTCCCTGACAGCTCATCCAAATAGTCATCAGTGGCAGAGCCAGGAAAAGCTTTTAGCGGATTGAAGGTGACCACAGATCTTTGGGGCAGAGGTGAGAAGGATGAGCAACCATGTAGCAGGCTCCTCAGTCCTCCTGTGTAAGGATGGAGGCTTCTTAAGAAGGCTAACCTGGCTAGACAAGGGACTTCTCTGTGAATTGGAACTCAGAAAGGGAGCATGCAGAGTGGAAAACAGGGACAGATAACAGGAGAGGAGTGTGAAAGCATAGCTTGGTCACATAGGACTGACTGAAATCAGGAAGAAAAAAGAAAGTCCACTTAGAGCTAAGACTCGCTGATGTAACAAGAAAGAATTCCTAAAGTAGACTAATAGCAAAGGGAAATTCATGATAACTGTAAATTCACTGGTGAATATACGACCCAAGATAGTAGACAATGGCACATAAAAATGGAGGCACTAAATGGTGTATTTGCATTTCTTCACAGGAAAAAAAAAAATGTTCCCCTGCCTCTGTGTATCCCAACATTTTTTTGAGAAAGAGGGAGGCAGCCAGGATCTGGGGAGCAGCAAGTTAGGGAGCACTTGGAGAAGCTGGATATTTTCAGATTAATGGGATTGGATGGGAGTTACTGAGGGGTGCTTGCAAGATCTGGCATATGTGAGGCCACTGTCTGTCATCTGCAGAAAAACTGCAGCAGTGCGAGTTCCCCAGTGAATGAAAAAGGGCTCACATTATCCCTGTCTCTGAGAAAGGTAAAAATGAAGGACAAAAAGGCAGTCAGAAACAGTCTTGACTCACCTGATTGCTGCCTTCAATGAAATGGCTTGCTGCAGGGGTGAGGGTGAGCAGTAGAGATGTGATTCCTTGTATTCAGTAGAGCTTTTGGTATTGTCCTCACCAGAGGTTTTGTTTGAAAGTTGACCAAGAATATGCTAGACAAATGGACTTTTAGATGGATTAAAAATTGGCTGCACCATTAGTGGTGCTTTACGTCCAACTGGCAGTCCCTAAGAAGCAGTATACTCTAGGGGATGATACTAAAGCTGATACTGTTAGTTATTTCATCATCAGTCTGGGTCATGAAACAAGATGCACTTTGAACAAATTTGCAGTTATGCTAAATTATGTTGGTGGCTGATGTGCTGGGCAGAAGAGCTTCAATTCAGAGAGAGCTCAGGAACCTTGAACACTGGGACAACAGAAACTACCTGAGGTTGATATGGGAGAAATATGAAGTTCAATACCTGGTGCAAGTTAATCCCACGCATTATGTCAAATCAAGCATGATATATCAATGTTCTCTCATTGCAAATAAGACAAATCTGGTATTGGGCTACACTAGGAGTAATACTTCAAGGAAAGTTTTTACCCCTCTACTTAGTGTTTTTAAGGGTGTTTGATCTAGAATCATAGAGTGTGCCTCACCACCTTAAAGTCATCCTATTTCTTCCTTATATTCAATCTAATTCTATCCTCTTTTAGTTTAAAACCCTTACCCCTTGTCCTATCCATACCTTCCCTGACAGAGAGTCCCTCCCCAGCTTTACTGTAGCCCCCTTTAGATACTGTAAAGCTGCTGTAAGGTCTCCCTAGAGCCTTCTCTTCTGCAGGCTGAACAGCCCCGACTTTCTGGTCAACTTTGTGGCCTTTGAATACTGAATACTCTGTTCTGCTTTGGAGGCCACCTGTTTCAAGATGTAGGTAGAAAAGCTGGAGAGGGACTATCAAAGTGCTGAATGGCTTAAGGTATGTGACTGTCAAGGGAGAGGTTGGCAGAGTTGGGCTTGCGTAGTCTGGAAAAGAGGAGGTTAAAGAACAATCTAGTAGCAGCCTGAAACTTCTTGAAGGACATCTACAAAGACATTGAAGCTGATCTGTATTCCTTAGAGGCAGATGGTAAAATGAGGGATATAATGGCACAAATTATAATTTGGAGTTGAACAGTAGGAAGGAACTTCTCTCTGCAAGAGCCAAAGCAGCACTGGAAGAGGTTGCACACAGAAGTGGTTTAATCTTCCTCCTCAGAGGTTTCCAAGACTTATTTAGACAGAACCAGGGTTGTCTTGATCTGCTGTTCACAGTAGTTGCCACTTGGGCAGCAGGTTGGAGAGGAGCTCATCCCAGCCAGTACTCTGATTCTGTGAAATGTCAGAGACATGGAGAATCTGGAGATGTGGTGAAAAGATTTGAAGGCAGTTTGGTTCAAATATGATGCAAAAATTGTAGAAAACCAGTCTTCATTTAACAGAATGCTTTCATGGTCCACTTGATGGGTGTTTATTTATTTATTTTGGTTGGTTGGTTGGTCAGTTGGTTGTTGTTGTTGTTGCTTTCATTTTAGATTTGTTTGGGTTCACCATCCTGGATTTCACAGATCACTGGGGAAAAAGAAAAGCACTTTTTCACTCTGAACTGTTTAAAATGCTTTAAATTATATGCAAAGGGATGGCTACCCTTTTAGCGTCAATATGCATTCTCTATAACAATGCATTCGTAGCATTGGGCTTTGCATGGGGATCTCTGGTCACTTAAGCTGTAATAAAGAAACTCAGTATTTTTACACTTGAAAACTTTACAGTTTGGTAAGTTTATAATCACATTTTTTGAGACATGGATACTTTTAGCACAGGTCATTTCAAAAGCTAGGAGCGTTGTCCATCTATTCTCAGCTCTTCTTTTCTGTTCTGTGAGTATAGATTAGATAAGGGTCTAAAGTCCTGAAAGAGTGGCCCATTTGATAAGATCTCCTTGGATTTGGGGAAACTGATGAAAACGTGTGTAATTCCAAGCTTGACTACCTTTCATAGTACTGCTTCTTAGTCTCACAATCTGCTGCAAAGAGAACATTTTGGTTTTGTTGAGCAGTGGTCCATAGCTGTATTTTTATGTACTTTATCTTTGGGAGACAGGAAATAGTCTGAAAATATATTTATTGCTTTCCTTTTGCCCTCTTTCATGTTTCAGATCTGTCTTCACTGACCTCTCTGTGTGTGCTCGCATGCTTGTCAAATTTTTTGTATCCTGGTTATGAGATGGGCTTTTTGTTTGTTTGTTGTTTTGTTTGGTTTTGTCTTTTTTTTGAGTGTGTGTTGTGAAATGACTGCACATATATCAATATGATGTGAAAGTAATAAAAAGAGATTTTCAACTACTTCTTTAAAAGATTAAATAAAGCACAGATCTTCCAATCAATTTATCAGACTTCTTGTTTAATCTCATCACTATGCATGGAGCCTATTTACTGCTGTATCTTTCATTAGCGTCTATGCAAATTTTCTGTTAAATCCCATCAGTAATAATCTAGTTTTTATTAGCTAGGCACTTATTTTGCTTGGAATTTTCTGAAGCAATGTTTAATAGCTGAGGAGTGAAGTATATCTAAAATACTCTCATTTCAGGGTATGCCTAAACTGTCAAGGTGCAGTAACCCTTTTTTTGACTACCATTGAATTAGTTTGGTTGATGTACAATTGGTTAGAAAACCATATGCTGAGTAATTCTGTGGTTACTGGTAGAAGTATGGAGTTACTGTAGGGACTAAAGGACCATATGAGCAATGTAGCAAGAAACCTAATATGAAGGGATATGGTGAACATGTTGCATGGGCTTTTTGTGTGCAGTTTATGCACCTGGACTGGAAGAAATAGTGCATGTTCACTGACCAGATACACTTGGTATCTCCATAATTAACTTAGATTTGGAATATTTTTTCCCATGGTCTTTGATTCTTGAAAGCTGAAGGGAAATATGGCATATGTACATACACCACTCACAGGGGATTCTGTTCTACCACCTATCCTTGTGCCGTGAGATTAGGGCTGTGTCTGACTGGAAAGAGTTTATATCTTGGGTATATCTGCATGAAGCATAATGATACTTTTTATGCAGGATTGATATTCCTAAAATAGACTCAAGATCTGACCTGAAAGTTAACTGGAAATCACAAATATTTGTGTTCAGATGCATTACTGATGCATTATGACTAAGTCCAAAACAGTTGCAACACGTTTTAAATTGTCTCTGCTTATTTTCTGAATTTGCTGTCTAATTCCTAATGTTGATTTCAGACTGCA
Source organism: Nettapus auritus (assembly GCA_011076525.1). Taxonomy (NCBI): domain Eukaryota; kingdom Metazoa; phylum Chordata; class Aves; order Anseriformes; family Anatidae; genus Nettapus; species Nettapus auritus. The sequence goes on along the minus strand of CM021765.1, from coordinate 128,268,564 downwards.
TATTGCTAATATTTTCATCACTCTGCTCCTATTCCCAAGAAGGTTGAAAGCCAGTACCGATTTCAGTGGTGGTTTATGTAATTTCTTTAAGAATATTTTGTAAAGCTAAAAAATTTCAGATAACAATGGTTCTGATTTGGCGTTATTTTTGCTTTGATCATTACACTTACTTGTGTAACAGTGTGAAAGAGACCACTGTCAGGCTGGAAAATGAGGTTTTACAAAAGCAGATTGATGAGCCTACTTCTGAAAAATTGATTATTTTTTTTTTTTTTAGTTTTTCATATTTTAGATGCAAACAAGAATTAAAAATGTTATCTTGCATTCTCTAGAACCAAAACTGATGAGCCAATCCATTACTGTCTGTTGAGCACTGTTGAATAAACTTTTTGTAAAATTGGTTTACGTCTAGTGGCTGTTGTTACAACAACTTGCAAGGAAGTTGCAAGGAGCAGAATGCATGATGAGTATCTGGATTTAGGAAAGAAAACGTGTAATTTTATTTTTAGCTTATTTTTTAATGTAGAAATACTCTTGAGAGATATGTCAGTTTTCTGCTTTTCCTCTTCAGTTCTCAACCATTGTATTATTACTTTGCAGATGAATTATATTGCTTTAAAAATTGAATAGCTCTGTTAATAGTGTTGTAGGTCATAAATAAATCTCAGAAAATGTTATAAATGTCTAAATCATTGAGGATCCTAAATCTCATTGGCTTTGGCAGGAAATTCAGTATGTGATCTTCTACTACATTAAGTTTTTCACAGTCCTCATTCTGTTGGTGTATGATGTATTCACTTGCGTAATATAAGACTGTTTGTGTTATTTCTGTCAACTTAAGTTGACAATTTGAAAACTGTAAGTTTGCAGGTGAATCATCTGGAACAGAGTAGTCCATCCTGGATTTATGTATCAGGTTATATTTTGCATCTTATGCTGAAGAACACACCAGTTTCAGCACTTTTCTTGATAAGTTACTTGACGTTACCATCTTATGAATGTATAGTAAAATGGCATAATATTAATAATTAGATACTCATTTGGTTTATGCATAAATTCTGTTGTCATGCATAAAAAGACTTTATGCTTAACATCACCTTTTGTAGTTCTCAGTTTTTGATGTACATCTCAAAATGTTCAGTGCACTGCACAGCCAGAGTGCATTTTGGTTTTACTTCTGCTTGTTATCTGCCTGGCATTGAATCTGTGTCTCCCATGCAAAATTAACAATAGTGAAGTCTGTAGCAGTGACTGAATTTGAACTTCCTCTAAATCTTATAAAGACTTATTTCATTTTGATGAATATATTTATCATTTTAAAAGTGAATGTTGAATCAATTGGGAATGGTGGACGTGTTTAGGAGATGGTTCGGTGAGTACAATAAATATGAAAAATTTATACTTTTCTATCCTAAACACTGGAGTAGGACTGCCTATTCCCTACAAAAGGAATGATGAATTCCGTTGCATACAGAATTACCTTCTGATTTTCCTTTCATGTTCATGTCCTTTCTCATATGCACACCCAAATGTGAAACTTTGGAGCTTAGGTTTTGGCACATTCTATCAAGTAGATGATGATATTTATGCTGTGGTAGTCACTGGGTGCCTTGTGGCTTTATTTTTCCATTTTTTTTTTTTTTTTTCTGATTGGAGCAGTAAGAAGCAACATTACTGGAAAACTACATCTCAGACAACATCTGGAGGGAAAGAAAACAGAGCTGAAAACAACAAAAAATTAAGTACACAAGAAGACTTGTGTTCTTGTATAATGACTTCTTCAAGACAGCAATACAAAAATAGTTTTTTTGCACTCTGCTTTCTTCTCCTTGTTGCACGTACCAGCATTGTTTGAGTTAGCAGTTGTTACTAATGACACCTAATAAATGTTAAAGAAAAATAACATTGAGCACATGTATGCGTAAATTCATATGTTGAAGTAGTTCGCAACTCTATAGTAACATTAAAATATGTTTAAACACGGTTTAGAAAGTAGGTATTTTTTTTCCCATGCAAAAATGTACAGAAAGTCTTTCTTTTGGTCTTGTCTAGTCTAGATATTTTACCCGTCCTTTCTTCATTAATCAATGAGTATGGTAAAAACTAATTATTTCAATGAACTAATTCTGACTAAATCCTGTGATGCAGAACTGCATGTTGAACCTGCTTGTGCCTATTCATTACCCAGGCCTGTGAGAGGGGGAAAAAAAAAAAAAAAATAATAAGGTAGCATATAAGCATATATCATGGATTTTATTTTGCTTCAGGAACTCTCTGACCTACTGTGTTATGATTTGGCAGCTACTTAAAAAAAATTAAAAGCTATTTGGGTTCTTACCAAATACATTATTTAAAAATAGAAAATACCAGTAATTCAAGCTGTGGAATAGCTTTAGATGGATGATTATTGTGAAGATTTTAATAGTCCAATAAGAACCTAATCTAATTGCATGTTGAAATGAAGTTAAATATTTTCCAAATAGATTAGAGAAAGGGAATTGCATTTTGGCAGTGTGGTACAACACCCTTCTTTCTCATTGAGCATGCACATTTAAAACCTATATAATTTTGACTAAACGAACACCTCCCAAAGGAAATAAATGTAACCAAACGATTATGATGTTCAAGTTGCCTGCTTGGCAAGAGGATCGCTTGCTCTAATGCACCATCTCTTCAGTGCATCCATAAGAGCCAGCTACATCTTCATTTCTGAGTTACAGCTTCTGCAAGACATCTGATGGGGTAAAGGTAGGTCCTCACTGGAGTTCAAAGAGGGAATTACTAACTATAAGAAGGGCTTGGGGTTTGTGATCAAAGCATTTTTTCCTACCTGAAAGTGTGGTCACTGGAGCCCTTAGGTACTGGTGCTGGATGAAGTCAAATAAAACATACAGGATAGTTGCATGAGCAGTTGCTGATCTCTGTGCCATCAGTGGTGTGAGGCTGCAGTCACTAAAGACAAGGATCTCAGAGTCCATTCTGCTACTTGATGAAGCCTCCAAAGTGATTCGTAATCCCATGCCCTATTCCTGTTGGTTGTGTTTTGATCCCTATGGAGCAGACCCTGATGGACAGAAGGCTGTAAAGCTAAGGAGGAGTTAATCCTTTCCTCCCTTCAAACCCTAAATGAAAAAGACTGGAAGTAGCGATTCAGGCCAAAGCTTTTTGGTAACCTGTCACAGAGTGGTTTACTTTCAGATGGGTGGTCATTGCATTCGACTTCCATGTCCCTTCTTCAGCTATTTCAGGGTAGTGCCTGAAGCCCAGGCTCAGGTCCAGCAGCCGGGGGGGTACACCCCGCCTGGCCTGAGTGCACTCGCTGGCTCTGCAGCCCATCGCTTGAATTGGAGAAGTGGCTCCACAGCTAAAAGGCAGCAAAATGAGACGCTCAAAGGTAGTATCCAGAACTGGGTGCTTTACAGCTATCAGGCGTGTTGTCCTCCCAACGTATTTCCAAGGATGGTTGTAAAATTACCATCCACTCCCATCAAACATTAACTTCCGCAGGAAGATGTTATTTTAAACAAGGGAACATTAAGCCTTTTTTCTATCTGACTATGAAGTACAGGGCTGGGATGTGGCAGGGGGGAGAGACTATAGCAAAAAATGATTGCAACCCCTTAGAGCTCTCAAACATCTCCTGCTTGTGAATAACAAACTCCTGACCTTTTCCTCCTGATCTCGTTTGGTGATATTGCACTTGGGGTAAGGATGCTGTAGTTACACAGTGGGCATAGCAAGTTGTGTTTTGTTCTGTGCCTGAAATGGCCTGAGAAGTGGAGTTGAGAAGATGCTAAAAGTTAATCCAGACACAGCAGACGTGGGTATGGGTCTCATCTGCCATCAGCACGCTGGTTTGGTGCTTTTGCGCTCAATGCTGGCTGAGCACCCAGAGTGTTGTGAACACTGTAGGACTTCTGATGAGGAGATGTATGAACTCCTCTGATATAAATGTTCTGAAGGTGTCATTAGAAGAATTTCTGAAGTGTGATTTGAATTTCAGGCAGGAAAGTGGGAGAGTGGGAAGGGAAATGCAACAGTTCTCTTCAGATGCCCAAATTTTTGCATTGAAAACGTGGCAGTTTAAAAGATCTGTATCCCCAAGGGGCTGGATGAAAGTACTGTATTGCCACTATCTTCAAATATTAAAGTAAGAAATACTTACACAGGAATAATTTCTTTGTGCTTTATGCTAAGTATTGCTTTCAATAAGGAAGAGGTGAGAGGAAGAATGAAGAAAATTCAGAATGGGGAAAAAAGTCTTAAAAGCATTGGTTTTGTATGTTTATCCTTATTTTTATGATTTTGTTATTATTATTTATGTGTGGGATGGTTTGTCTCTGAATGGTTTGTTTAGCCAGTCTGATATTGTCTATTTTCATATAGGTTATTTTCAGTTTAAAATAAAAAGAGAACCTAAAGAATAAAAATAAAACTTTTAACAACCTAGGACATATTTGTGAGGAAAAGTAATCTCTGAAAGAATAATCCCTGGGAAAGAAGGGTATTAATTAAGAGTATTATTTATATTAGTAATAATTATTTTAATTAATAGCAGAATTAAGTGGTATTGGATAAAGTAGAGTTGAGTCTGCTGTAATTTTTACATATTTTAATTTTTTTGAAGAAATAAGATATCACAGTTCAGCTATTGGGACCTAAATTGTGCCCTCTAAGATGCTTTCAGTCTTCTCCCCTGCCTTTATGAAGAACAAAGTCAATTTGCCTAAATTTAAATTAAGTGGTTAAAAGTTCAGGTCAGGTCTTTATTTTTTTAGTAGACCGTTTCACCTCCAGCCTCACTGGAGATTTGCAACCTTCCCATGGCTTCAGGTACAGCATGCAGATGCTGTGCCCTGGTGAAAAGGAAGCTCTCTGGCTCCCAGCTGCTCCCCCTTTCATGCTCTTTGGAGACCTTGTGCATACTCCAGTCAACATAATAGTTTCTGCTTCAGCAATCAATTACTAGCCCCTTGGTGGCTCCATTTTATTTCAAAATTCAATAGTATGCATTGCTGTCCAATTTTAGTAGCTCTCAGTGACAGGAGGGATCTATATTACTGAATTCTGCCGTAGGATAGATGGCTTAGTAGATTATTTCCTTTTGTTGAAGGGAGGACTCTGCACAGCCCCAGCGTGTAAAAACACAGCTGGCGAGTGCTCCAAGAGTGCCTTTATTCTCTGACGTGAGCTCCAGCTTCTTGGAAGAGCTTTTGGTGAGGTGCTTTCTCTTGAAGAGTGAAAGAGGGAAAGAAAGGGCAAGACTAATAACAGAAAAACAGAGAAGAAATAGTGCGTAGTTTGAGGGAAGGATGTAGAGAGTAGCAAAATAAGAAAGAGCAAAATAAAATAATCTGTAATTTTATTTATTTATTTATTTTAACTGACCTGTTAGTTAAGAAGATTTTGAGGTGGATTTCTGCAAATGTCTTTGTTTCAGAGGCTCTGTTCCAGAAGAGGAGGGGGAGATATGCAAACTACCTTTCAAATTTAATTTTACAATTGAATTATAGCTTGTTTGAAGGGAATATTTGGGTTAGAAAACAAGCTTTTAGAACAGACAAATGTTTAACATTTGAGTTTAGTAAAACACAATGAAGATTGGAATATATTTGATCAGAAAGGGACTGTCTTCTAGTATATTGTCCTTTATAGGAGATTATAGAAAATGCTTTTTTTATTATTATTTTTTTAACTGCAAATTGTCTATATGTTAGTGTTCTTATGAACCTTTTAAGGAGAAATGAAGGAATTTGATTCTAGGGGGAGAATACAGAGCAGAAGCATCCCAGGAAATTTTCCTGCTCTTCAGTGGATAGTGTCCCATGATCTTAAATCTCCTCAATGATGGAACAATCCAGAAGCCTCCCTAGAGCCAATACAAAGCCTTTATAAAGCTGTATGATGAGGTCAAGTGAATGCTTCTTTCCTCATAAAACAGGGTACAATTTTGAAACAATAAATAGGTTGTTGATAAATTCAGTTGTGTTTGTAAGAATAATAAATTTTTTCTTGCTGCTTAGAAGTACTGCCAAAAATCTCGTATGTAAATAATAATAAAAAAAAATAAATGATAACAGAACCATTTAGGGAACTTTAAATTCAGGCCTTTCTTGAAAGTGTTAATGGGAGCATAGAGATAATCATGGCATCTAATAGTGTAAGTTAGCTGCAGGTTTTATTCAGTCCTCACTTAACTGCCAGACTATGGTTTCTCAATCTCTTCTGAGAAAGTCTCAGTCTCTTCTTTCTCAGTTTCTTCTGACAAATGTTGTTTCTGCTGTCACCCGTGGCCAAGTATTTAGCAGAATTTCTGACTGCAGCCTCAAGAAACATCTTGCAAAACACCCGTTGATAGCTTTTAAAATTCCCCAGTGCTGGGAAATAAAGCAACAGAAGTTCACAGATGCAGACAAAAGATTCAGTTAATTCTGAATCCACTGTGAACACAAAAGTTAAAAGAGCAAGTACATTTATGTAGAACTGGGAGCTATGGGGGATGATCAAGTTTTTATTTTCCATGCAACTCATTCTCTGTTCTTCTATTTCATAGAAATAAGTTCTTCAGCCGTTAAGTGAGGGCCCAGTGGGACTCCCAGTATCCCAGGAAGTTGATCATTAACTTACCAGTGCAGATATCCTGAATACAGATGTGCATTGCCTACTTATAGCAAGGCAGACATGGGCGGTAGATTACCCCATCTTACTAAGTAATGATGAATGTGTTAATCATAAACACTGAGATGTTTCAGCTATAAGGAAAAGTGCTGAAACAACCCACTATCAATTAAGTTGCATACAAAGTAAACATATTTTATTATCACCAGATTGCTATATTAGGAGTAGTTTGTGTGCAATTTGTACTTGTTCATGTCATTCTTCAAAATTGACTAATTAAGGAAGAAATGCCTGACCTTGCAAGATATGCAAAATATATGAACTCTGGCATTTAGCACTTAAAAGGACTGCCAGATGCAGTAATAAGGAAAAGTTCATGCATTTAGACATGCTTTGATTACTGGTTTTGTTTAATGATGTTCAAGACACAAGCCAGTATAAAGCTAAAAGGAAAATGCTTGCATTTCTGAAATTAAAAAAAAAAAAAAAAAAAAAAACAACAACAAAAAAAACTGCTTTAAAAGTTCCCTGTTAAAAGCTTGTGATATTTCAATCTGATGTTGAACAGATACAAACATCTCCCATCTCCTTGTAAAAGCACTTATTTATGCTCTTAAGAAGAAGAAAGGAAAAAGAGAGAGAGAGAAAGAGAGCCCCAAATAGAAATCCAACATCATAATAATAAACAAACTAATTGGTTAGTTCTTTTCCAATCAGATCAGGTTTTCTTGTTGTTTTTTAGTATATTTATGTTAATGAATAAATGCAAGAAAAATACTGAAGAATGATTTATTAGCTCAATTGCTGTTGAGAATCGATACTTCTAAAATTACTTGCCACTTCTCTTGCCTTCTGACATTTGAGGTGTATTTCCTTTACAGGCATGAAAACAATGTTTTCCTTTAGCTGCCTTGTGCCAGACCGGTGAGGAAGGCGGTAGTGTTGAGGGCAAGCACACTTGAGAGAGCTGCGGAGCAGTTGTGGAGCAGCAATCAGTTTTGCATATTGTATCTAAGTGGGTAATGGTGATTAATGTTCAGCGGGACGCTGCGTGCTATAGAAATGATGCCGCTTCCCTTCAATCTGTATGCAGATGCAGTCTTGCAAAAGCTGTAAGAAAACCAGGATGATTTGCTTTGGAAAGGGGTTTTTAGCAGCAGGTTTTTTTTTTTTTTAATATCCTATTTTGTGTGCTGCTTACATGTGTGGTTTTTTTTAATTTCTCCTCTTTGCTAGAAAGTGGCTGAGGTTGTGAAAACTCTTCCCCCCTCCCCCCCCAAAGAAAACATGGTAAATGAAGATCTTGTTTGTTACTTTATTATACTGTCAGCCTCTCTGGAGTAGTATGTCTATAAAATACTAAATATTAAATGTTCCTATTAAAATATTAGATACTATTTGTATTATACTCTGCTTACATTCTTATCTAATGACAGACAGCTTTTTATTTGGAGATCAAGATGGTGTTGTTTTTAATGGCTGTGAATGGAATAGCAATCTAAGGGACACAGCCATGAATTTGGAGTGAGGAGAGCTGGAAAACTACTGCTGTGTGGGTTAATTCCCCAGCAAAATGTAACTCAGTTACACTCAAAGGAGGTGAATCATTTGAAGAGAGGGAAAGCTAGGTTGTATGAAAGGGCTTTTTTTTTTTTTTTTTTTTTAAATACACCTGTAAGCTGTGTTAAACTGTTTTGGTAGAACAAGATTTTTAATATCGGAAGTACTAAAAATCTTAAAACAATTACTCTTCTGCTCTTTCCAAACCAAACAAAACAAAAAGACATGTTAAGTGGTAAAGTGACCCTACTTATTATAATCTTTCTATAAAATTTTACTTAGAATGAGCAGTAATCGAAGACATCATCCTAACAGTTACATGCCACACAGTGAACTGAGAACAGTCTGAAAGATGGTTTCAAAAATATCAGAACGGTGGGGGATGTCTCAGGAAATATTCTGTAGGTGGACTTGGCTAAGGGCAGCAGTGTGTCAGAGCATGAAAAGCCCACGGAGTGATTTGATTTGTTGACGTTTGTGCTGTCTATAGCAGCTTGCTGTTACTGAATGGCCTGGGTGTCCCGGCAGTCTGATTGCAACCAAACATGTGCTCTCTGCAAAAAATGCTATTACCTGTGCTCCAGAATGACGTGTGTACAGTGCTCTTATTTTATGCACAATGTGAAGCCTGAAGGCACCTTTAGACCTAGGATTTTGATTTCCTGTTTATTGCACAGCTCTATAGACAGCTGTTCCCTGGCCCTGATATGCATGACTGAGGTTTTTGTTGCAGAAGCATATTCACCCTGGGCATCCTTAGGAGTTGCCATAGTTGTCCTGTAGTTTTGCTCTCATTTTCCAGCTGAATGTGAATACCTTCTCTCTTTCTGTTACTTGAATTTGTCAGACTCGAGTGCCAACTTTTGGCTCTCATTTACTGTCTTCTGCCATTAACCTGAAGAGCCCTTTTCGTGCCTGTTGTTCTCTCTTTGCATTTGGATTGTTTCAGTCTTCATTTGTTGGCTAATGCAGTCTCAGTGCCTGAGTCTTGCAGACCAGCTCTGCCTCTCTTTTTCCCTGGTTATGGTTTGTGGCTTTCTGCTGCATCCATCAGAATAAGCAGACAGAAGTGAAACACTGTGTTTCAGCACTGATCTATGTGAGCTTATCTGCAGCCATAGATCACTCTTCCATATGCATATACGCTGCTGCCATTTTGTCAGGGTCTCCTGTTGGGTTCCTCTGCTGCTGCTACCCTGAGAAGACATTTCTCTAGAACTGTTCCATATGTCTCACTGCAGTTCCTTGTCCCTGGATGCATTAGCTTGTGCATATAATTCAGGACCTCAGTCAACTGCTTAAAGATCTGTGGTTGAATGGCTGAAATTCCTAAGCAATCTGGATGTCTTGGTATGGCTGCCTTATCCTTATTTTTGCTACTCCGTTCATCACTTTCTCGTCCAAAAAGTTTCATCAAACCTTTGTACACTTAGTGCAGTGAGATATGTGTGCTTAAAACACACTATTCTATAAAGTAGAGGTTGAAACTGTTATTTCATTTTTTGTTCCTGTGGAACCTAGTCAGTGCTCAAGGAGTTAGACTGTACTTCAGTGATTAAATCAGCTTCGATATTCATAGTGAATTCCAAACTGAAACCAACTTGGAGCTCACTGTGTTTTTGTAAAGAAGTGGTTATTCTGTTCAGTGCTAATTTTCTTCTTTTGTACATCACAATTATTTTCATACAGATGTCAATGGTAATTTTTGACCAGAATTTTAGTATTTCTGAAATATATTGTTTACAGAAAAACACTATCGCTATCAAGTAAATGAGGATTTTATAAAGTAACTCAACACATTTTTTTTTTTCAGCAAGGCTTGTGAAAATTGAAACTATTTCAAAGCTTATGTAACGGGAACAATTTGATTAAAAATAAATGAGCCTCTTTTTTATTCATTCAACATGGTATATTTTTAGTTTTCTGTGTTTCTTTTAAATACTTCACTGTTTCTCTCTGTAGAAAATGTCAATGACATACTAATTAATTGTTCTACTGAATAAGGAAGGGTAGGCTTTTTATATAGGAGCAGCACCACTCTGCTGCTATATATTTACAGAAAATCAAACAGAAAAAATTAGCTATGGCATTGTCACTTTCCAAAGGTAGTCAAATTTAATTTTCACCAATCAAAATGCCAATTTGATGAATGTACATAAGACTCTGTATATAAAACCGCAGAGTTAATTATATTAATAGAAACCATAGAGTAATAATTGTATTACTTACATAATATGCCTAATAAGTTTAACAGTGCTCTCCTAGTTGTTTTTTGTTTGTTTGTTTGTTTTAATGATTATATATATATTGGTTGCCTTTATTTGAAGAGGTGATGAGTTCCAATATTTCCTGTCATCTGAAATCAGACTTGCCAATTCAGTGTTCTCTAGACAAAAATGAGGGGTTCTACTCAAGTATTAGTTTGTTATTTGTCAAGATTTTTTTCTGCAGATTAAGATCTTAATGTCCTCCTAGGTACTTCTGCCTAAAAGGCACTGATACTATGATTTGTTTTGTGAAAAGCAAGCAGGGGAGACGCATATGAAAAACCTTCCTGAGCACATTTTGCTGGGTTACTATGTCAATCCCGTTCTATCTGCCCTTCATTTTACAGGGTTTCTACCGGGGGGGGGGGGGAGGGGGGGGCGGGGCGGGGCGGGGGCGGTGAGAGGGAAGCAGTACAAGAATAAATGCTATTAAGAATATGAACAATATCCAGGGAGACGAGAGAAAAAGAGGAGACTGCTGTACAACCACACTAGATGAGTAAAACTATCAGTTACTGTACAGTAAGTAGGATAATTAAATTATTTCTGGAAGGACAGATCATTGTACTCACTCTTGAGGTCCTGCATTGCGTGCTTTAACAGCCTTTATATCTACAATGTATTCTTTTACGTAGATACCAGACAGGCTTTACTGAATTGGTACTTGCTTCCCATTTTTCTTGGTATCTGCTGTTGAATGTTTTGTGCTGAGGAGATGGAGAAAGTTGTGAGAGGCTTTAGGAAGATATGAAGTTACAAATGAACTTGAAATAAATGCTGCAATTTCTGTTTGCAGTACAGGCCGTACCCAGATTTGTGTGTTGCTAACACAGTACCTTTGAAAAGGTGAGGAAAGGATGAATTTGTTCTTCTTTCATTCTTTAATGCCTATTATTGTTATAGCATTGGTATTAAGGGAAAAAATGGTCATGCTCTCAGGTGGAATGTCTGAATATAAAAACACTCTGGTTCCATTACAAGGAATTTGAAGATATGGCAATAATTTCCTCTGACTATAAAAGTCATAAAGTTTTTATTATGATGATGAAAGAAAGAAAAGGCTAATTTTTGTACACTGGTACATGTTAAATAAGGGCTAGGTTTATGCAAGGTTAAATAGTTGTGTAAACACATTATAAGGGGTACTGGACTTGTTTGGTCTGGAGGAGACGTAAATGAGAGGTTATGATTGTAAACTGAAGAAGGGGTGGTTCAGACTGGAAAATGAAGACGAACAAGGAAAAAAAAAAATGCTTCATCAGGAGGGCAATTAAGGAGTGGAGCAGGTTGCCTCGAGAGGCTATGCAGTTTCTATCCTTAGATGTGTTCAAAATTCACTGGATAAAGCCTTGAAGGGAAACCTGGCCTGATTAGGTTTGAGCAGTAGGCTCAACTAGAATCTGTGGACATCCATTGCAACCTGAATTACTCTATGATTGGGATAAAAATAATCTTTCTGTGAGAATCACACGGGCCCAACTATAAACTGCATGAAAATTTTACTTGAATGAGACCTGAAATTCAGACTATTTGCAAAGACCAGTGACCTCCACAGTCTTTTGTTGCCTTTTCCTCCATGTACTAGATACAGTTTTCCATCAAAGTTTTGGGTTCTGAATTTTAATCCATTTTCATCCATTAAAAAGTCAACATGAACCTCAGGGTCAGACCTTGATTCTGCCTCTCCAAAGAGTAAGGGTAGTTCAACTCAAGACATCAGGTGCCTGAAATCTCTAGCATCTCCATTTGGCAAGTATGCAGTGCATATGCAGGAAAAACTGGTCTTCCCTCCCCCTTCTCCCCTTCTCTCTTTTTTTTTTTTCTTTTTTTTTTAAATGATTATTATTTGCTTTTACTGTAGGAAATACAGTGTCTGTAGATAGCAGGTACAACCCACAAAGATACAAAGTCCTGCAACATTCAGTAGCTTAATACCAATGAGTTCAAACAAGCTTTACAGCTAAGTACATTAGGAATTAATTAAACTGAGTGAATTTGTGGAAGTGAGACCTGTGGCGGCTCAATATTGACACTGATTTACTTTCATAGACTTCAAATTGTTATGTAATGGATAGCCTCAATGTATGATATATAGCAAAACCATTAGTCATTATTATACGGGATAATTTCATGTTGAATGCTGCAGCAGTTCATTTGATTCTCAGCTGGTACCAATTGCTGTGAATTCAGAGTTCATTTTGTGTGCTTTTTTTCACTGGTTTTACAGCGAGTGCATCTCTTCATTCATATTAACCATGTCATGGGCTTCTTTTCACTTCATTCTCAGCCTTCCTTCATTGTTAATACCAATTAGATTTGTGCTCACCTACTCCTGCCAGTATTCTGCTTAGTGTTTCCCTTTTTACTATTGTTCCCATTGTCTAGAGATATGACAGTGGTGAGGAATTTGGCTAAGTTTATCATCATCCAGAACAAAGCATGTGTTGACTAGAGAAAACAAAAGCCAGATGCCCCCATTGTCTGGAAACTTGTAATTCTTAGGACTTTTATTATAAAGTTATCATGGATCTGTTGTTATTATGATTAATAATAGTTTCTTCTACTCCGTTTCTGGCCTAAGATAGGCCTCCTCAGTTCTTTTTGTACCAACTTTTCATGCTGCTTTCTTTTTCAAGAGCCACTTCATACTTTATAACTAACAATACCCTTTTTGGTTCGTATCATTAAAGGAAACATCAGTGCTACCTGTTAATTTGATTTAAAAATAGCATACCTCTGAAAAATAAAGAGGTATACAATTTATCCATTTAGTGCACATTCTCTATTTGAGTCATGATGCTTATATTGGATTTTAGGGGTTATTTGGCAATTTAAAAACTTGAAACACTTTGGTCTTTTCTTGAGGAGCTGGAGGTTATAAAGTGAAGGAGTTAGGGGTGGAAGGAAAATGTACAGCGTGTTTTGGGAGAGTTGCACGACTGGGACTCAAAGTTAACCCTGCTTTAGTAAGGGCAGTTTACTGACAACCTTTGCCTGTGTTATAGTTTATTTGTTTATGCTGTAATCAGCGTGTGCTGTCACTCTTGACTTCTTGCAGGTGATGTTATTGCCCCACTAGCTTTTGAATACAATCCTGAACCAGGCAGTGTTGGGATCTGAGTCCTGAGGAGACAGGGATTTTGTAAAGCAGGGGGGGCAAGACAGAGTCTTCAGTTCATGTATGTTGCAGGTGATCAGTGAGTAGCTCTTTGCTTTGGCAGGGTGACAAGTGTGCAAGCAGTTAGCAGTAAAATACATACATTTGCATATGCCTGTGCTCTCAGAACTGGACTGCTTTGACCTGAGATTAGGTTTGAGAAAGTTTAGCTTAAAGGGATGTGCTTTATGATAATGCGAATAATTGCAAAATAGGAAATGGGGTTTTTGCAGTCTGGTTATAGAGATTAAGGTGCTGTCTTCATATTGTAATCTTTATTTTACTAGTACTGAGAGATTTTTTTTTTGGCTTTTGAGTGGACAAATTTCCTTTGAAGTACGTAAAAGCTTGCATCATGTTTTATAGTTAAAAGATTGCCTGTGCAGATTTTTTTTTTAGCTATATGAATCGCTCTGAGGAAAATATAAATGAGTTTGGAATACATTAGGACTATCATTCTGGTTTAAGGAAATACAGAAACATAACACATAATTGTACAGCATTTGTGGTCATAGAGGAGCTCTTTTCCAATCATCTTGTATTCTTGTACAATGTAGATGCAAATCTACATTCATTACTCCCCACGTAATATGGAAATTCATTTTTTAAATATCATAAGACTGAGAATTACTATTTCATCTGATTATCTATATATTCCAGCTCTACATCTTACATCTTAATTTTTCTGGAAATTAATTAATGTCTTCTCTAGAAACTATTGCTTTGTGGCAGAGGGTTTTATCATGGTAGCATGATGACGATAAGTCTTCTGCAAGCTCTTCTCACCTGCCTGTCCCCTCCTTTGCAAAGACAACCATTCAGCATGGTTTTATTACTGATTTTAAGCTCTTCCATTACTCTGCTTCTTGATGGCTGATCAGAAGTGTGGTACCAGGCATGTGGTTTAACATCAATAAAAAAAAGATTTTCAGCTACCACTGATGACAGCAAAAATGTTGATTCTAAGAAGAAACTACTTCGAGGTCTGCCTGTAGGTGCTTCGAAGTGTCATTCAGATAAAGTTGGCATTGCCACAGACTTTCTGGTCAATCAGTGATAAATACGATGGTTGCAGCTGTCTTGGAAATAGGCATGGTTGTGTCACTCCTCTCATTCTGTGTAACTGCAATTACATATACTTCTGATTGTGAAGGCAGATTACAATTCAGAACATGGGAACAAAATAATTACATAATTTTAGTCTTCCTTTTTGATATTTTTTCATTATCAGTGCTTGTGGTGATGGGGTTTGTCATATTGACTTGTTCTTGAACCACTAAACCTGGCTTTAATTGACATTGGTGAAGAGTTTCCAAAAATCTTGAAAATTCCCCTACATTTTCACACTTAAAGTTACTAGTTTATATTTTTAAATTAATTTAAACTTGGAAGAAGTTTACCAAGGATTTTATTGCATTTGCTTATTCAGTTTTAAACTTTTAAAGTCTAAGATCTAATTTTCAATCTTCTGAAAGAAATTCATTATTAAGGAAATAAAAAAGATTATTTTTCCCCTCTTCCAAAATAAATGCCTAATTTAGTTTTTTGGATACTTATTCTCATCTAATGTCCTGAATTTGTAGTAGTATGTCTCATTTGATGAAGCTTTCTGAACACTGTTTTATATATATGTAGTAGTAGTGACATGATGCTCCTACGTTTGAGTCGCAGCTCATTAACTGGATGCCTTGGAATTCTAGCTGGGCTATTAATTTTTCATGTATTTATACAGTAATGAATGATTAATGTGTGTTCCTGCTCTAGAGTCAAAGATTCTGAAATGGGGAATAACAGATGACACAGCATGCTTTCAACTGTGAAAATGTTTCCCAAGGGAACACTGAAACCTGAGAAAGAGTAAGCAGACCAAAAGCGAAGAGTTAAATTAAAGGAAATTTTTGGTTTCTTGTCTTTTGAAAACATATAACAAATATTTTAACTTCCCATGAACATTATATATCTAGGCTTTCCTAGATGTGTAACAATATAATGTTGGAGACATCGACATGTCAGATAAGGTACCTCAGAAACTTTTATGTGAAGTATAGGTGGGGCTATTTATTCTTTATATTTAAATTAGCTTCAATGCGAATTTATTCAGTGGGTCTCAGGGGAGTTGCTTTACCAACAGTTCCCTGCTGAGAGTTGTATTAGCAGTAGATCTTGACTCCTGTTGCTTTTGTGGAGATTGTTAAGTCTCTGCCAGTTGGGATGATGCAGGAAGGCAGCAATTACAGCTGTGTCTGATACAGGTGTGTTCGGCTTGTAGTCTTCCGAGGCAGAGACTATGAAAGAAACACATATACAAGGCCAGAAGCCAAAGGCTGCAAATGAAAGAGGTAGCAAGGAATGGGATGCACTAGGGAATGGTTTTTGCCTTTGAGACATTCATTTTCCACTGCTGATGGCAGTTTAAAGTCATTCACTTAAGAGGTACTGTGAAGGGTGTGACTAATGCAAAGGGCATGATATAAAACAAGCACAAGTTTGTTTCAAAATTCCATTACAAGAAAGAACCTTTCCGGTGCTTAGTCCTTCACTGTTGTTTAGGATATATGTGTTTTTATAAAAGCAGAATACGAATTTTTTTTACAAATTGTGAGGTCTCTACTCACTGTTCTGCCTGTGGAAGACTCACTAGGTGGTACATGTTGAAGTACCATGACACCAGATGATACCAGCTTATTGGGAAGTACATCAACTCCTGGTTTGAAAAGCTTTCTATTAACTGGCTGTATTATTTGTGCAGAAGGTATGTGCTCTGCTCTCACCACATTTGCTTTTAGAGTGTTTTTACTTTTTCAGCTTTCTTCAGTTTGAAGTTAGCTTAACAAAATATAGAATGTTGCTTAAAAAATCAGAAACTCTCACACACATAGATAATACTCTTCAGACTTCTTTATTGCTTAGAGTTTCTCTGAGATGCCTTGCAATTTTGGTTGAACCAAGGAGCTTCCTTAACAATGTGCTGCCTCGAGAGTGCTGCCTTACAGAGTGTTACCTCTGTGAAGCTTTATTGTGCTGTTGGAGCCAAGCGGGCAACTCAGTAGCACGTTACACTACCTGTATAACTCACTTTTAGGAGGTAAGAGGTTTGCAACTTTGCTTTCCCTGCTCAAGGTTTCCTTCCTTCTCAGGGGTTCTCTGGAGATGCACCTTCCCTCTTCTTTTGCTTGGGAGAAATTCCTTTTCCACTTTCGTCTTCTGTTCCCTTTCTGGGTTGAATTACAGCAGTAGAATAGAGTGTTTTCATGTGTATGCACACACACAAACTTGTCTTTTATGACCCTTCCACTAAATATGTCTACTGTAAATATATTCAGCTATGTCTCTGTTATCTTTTTCTCGTATCTCATAGGACTGAACTTCAGAGTCACAGAATGGTTGAGGTTGGAAGGGATCTCTGGAGGTTATTGATTACAGTACTGCTGCTCAAGCGGGGCCACCTAAAGCAGGTTGTCCAGCACATTATTCAGCCAAGTTTTGAAGATTTCTAGTGATGGAAACTCCATCATCTTTTCATTTGAATGAACACTAATTTGTTCTTTAGTGTACCATTAAACTTGTTGAACTTTGTTTCGTGGATGTGGCAAAGTGACACCGTGAAGGCATGTGGGAAGGCCTCAGCACCTGTGGGGAGGCTGCAAGGGAGGTGAGGAATGTGGAAGGTTGTGAGGAGGTAGGGCATGCAGGTTTCTTCCTGCTCTCTCCCTCATCTTTGGGACCCAATATTTGCTTTCTGTCCCTAATTCTCCCTCTCAAGACACACAGGTGTCCTGCCTTCCCATGCTCCCCACCCCAGCCTATGCTAGATGTTGGGTGATGGATGTTGTGCTGGAAGCAGCGCCTGCAGACCAATGCAGGCTTTCAGTAAGCCGTGAGCAGCTCTGCTTTTCCACAGCACACCAAACCCTTAGTACTCCTCATCACATGGTGTGTCAAGGGTACAGCTCATAGACTTGGAAAGCTTCACAGTAAAATTTCTCCACATCATCATTTCTCCCGCAATTTTTGCTGGATTTGTGGGTGTGTGCCCAGGCCACAAATGGAAAGAAGCTGGAGAAATGCTTGCCTTTTGCTGGTCTGTTAAGTAAGGCCCTGAGCTGGTGATGCTTTGGTGTGCTTCACTACTTTACTTCAGATCGTTTCTGGGCTCCCCAGTACAGGAGAGACCTGGACATAATAGAGAAAGTCCAACACAGAGCTGCAAAGATGACGAAGGGACTGCAGCACCTCTCCTATGAAGAGAGGCTGAGAGAGATGGGACTGCTCAGCCTGGAGAAGAGGGGGCTGAGGGGTTCTCATCAATGTCTATAAATACCTGAAGGGAGGATGCTGAGAGGATGGAGCCAGGCTCTTTTCAGTGGTGCTGAGTGTCAGGACAAGAGGCAATAGGCACAAACTGGAAGGCAGGATGTTCTGTTTGATCATCAGGCAGCACTTCTGTGCTGTGCAGGTGCCAGAGCATTGGCACAGGCTGCCCAGAGAAGTTGTGGGGTCTCCTCCTCGAAGGTCTTTAAAAGCTGATTGGATATGGCTCTGTGCAACCTGCTCTGGGTGGCCCTGCTTGAGCAAGGAGTTGGACCAGGTGACCTCCAGAGTTGCCTTTGTACCTCAATCATTCTCTTATTCTGTTCAAAGCAATTTTTTTGTTGTTGTCGTTCTGGAAGTGGAGAAGTGGGATGTTGACATGACAAGCAGCTTCTACTGGTCATGGAAATCTTCTGATGAATCTCGCCGCATAATTTCTCGAAGCTACAGTTTTCCCACCTGTACAGCAGAAATGGATTTATTGTGTTAGTGAGGATATTATGAGGTTGAATTTTTTAAGTTTGCTAAGCTATTCTAGGATCCTCAAAGTCAAATTACTGTATAAAGGGTAAATAAATGATTATCACTTGAACACTTTGTTTCCCAAGACAACTTAGTTTTAGACTAAATGAACTTCAAAGCTGATGTGTCACTAGGGTATAAAAGATGGCTGAAAGCTAGGGAGGTTATTGAGCCAATGTGTGATGAATTAACTGAATTAGTGTGAAGTAATGGCAAAATGTTGCCATATTTGTAATTACTTCTTCACAAACATGAGGGAATGTGAAATTAATGTCAAAAGTAGGGTTTTTGTCAAAGAATGTCTTTGCACTACTTACATTTCTTTACAAGAAAAGAGCTAGTGCCCCAAAATGTGATGAAAATGTATTATTAATGTGTAAAACACCACAACTTGAAATTGAGTAAAATTTTAATGTGCAGTTTTTATTCTCACATATTCATACCCTTTTACAAATAGTATAAAAACACAGATTTACCAGTTGTGGAAATTAAAATCATTGCTGTTGTCAGAGGTTTGACATTTTCAAGGATTCTTTGAGGTTTAGGCTCCAAGTTATTAATCAGATGTTGCCTCAGTGATATGCAGGTGTGTATTCATTGAATGTGTTGCTGGGTCTGCCTAAGGTAGAAATTAAAATGCAGTAAGTAAATACTCCAGTGCAAAGAATGAATTTATTACAAAATTCTAGTGGAAGTCAAGGAGCTGACTGATCCTGGAAAATAGTGTGAGGCTTTTGGCAATGGAAAATTTCCCCATGAGCCTTTAATTTGACTTGTCACTACATAAGACTAGCCTGTTTGAGACAGAATATTAAGTCTCAGATTTCATTTCAGTTAGCAGAAAAACAAAGGCTGTGCAGCACAGCTTGAGGAACCATGTTCTGGTGCACTGAGAGCGGTCACTGTTTTTCAATCAGCTGCATAGCTGCAGTGTGCGCCCCTGCTTCTTCATCGATGGAGGAAAGCTGGGTTCACTGCGTGGAAGGAATGTAACATCTTTCTGTTGTTTTTTCTTTTCTTTTTTTCTTTTCTTTTTTTTTTTTCTTTTTTTTTTTTTTTCCATTTGTGATATGAGTAAATACAAGCTTCTGGTACATGTTTCTGGTAAGGACAGCAATCAGATAAAGGCTATCATATCTATTATTTTCTGTCTGACAACTGGTGTAAGAATGAGAAACAAGGTATTGATGTCAGGATGTCAGCTTAATATTCAAGGGGGAGAAATGCTTAGAGCCTGCAAGAACTGGCTGCTGGGCACAGAATTTGTCTGGCTATATTACTATTGATGTCATTTTATGGTACTGCTTAACAGGATTTTTTGTAGAGACAGCTATCTGCAAAAAGAGAATAAAAATACAAAGAGTTCTGTTGATTGCTTATTGTGTGGAGGTAGTATTGAATGCTACAAGATTGGCCAATTTTAAAAGTAAGAGGATAGTTCCAAGAAGAAATTAGGCGGTGCACACATCAAAAAAAATAAATGTTAATCTCTCTCTGTAGATGAGCTTTAAACATCCACTGCTCTTCTGAATATTTGCACATTATATCTTAGTGCCAGACAAATTTATTTGCTATTTCTCCCTTCATTATTATTATTATGTGATTATAGAAAAAGCTGTCTGGATTTTATAGCCTCTGACTTTGCTGCCAGCTCTCTTTTAATTAATTTTGTCATCTCTATCGTACATTGCTTGAGTGGAGGATGCTCAAGAAGGCAATTTTGTAGCTTTTCAAGGCTGTGGCTATCTATCTAGTTTGCTTGCTCATTGCCTTCTTCTGGTATCCTTTACAGACAAGACTGATGCTGTACCTATAAGAAGTTTTGGGGGTTAGCCCAGTCAGTACCTCAGGGTTAGTTTTGCCTCTTAATCTCTATGGATAGGGCATGTTACAGGTTAATTCCCAGAGCTAATCAGGTCTTGTGAAGCATGTTTTTCAAGTTTGGCAAAAGCACTGCAAGTGAAGATGGAATTGCATTGGCTGATTGGCTTAGCTGAAACTTGTGAAGTGTGTGGTGTCTGTGAGCATGTGGTCTTTCATGGTTTGGGAGCAAATTTATTCATCTTTTTCAAATAAGAAGCTGTAAGAAAACAATATGCATTTGTTGAATAATACTTATGCCTTGAGGTGGTATGGTGGCAGTGGCTGGTGGCAGAGAGTATTCAGTAGGGATCAGCGCCTATGCTTGAGATCTTCCATAGTTTTCCAAAAGTATTCTATTTTCCCATTCAACTCCTATGGTTTTCTCGTTTGAAACAAGGTAGCTCAGAGTATAAATGTTGAGGCCTTCATTCTCAAACTGACACCTTTCTGAAGCATAAATAAAGGAGTTTTGTATAGTCTCCACTAGATAAATAACATAAGTTTTGAAGAGTACACAGGTAACTATCAGCAGATAGGCAGTTGACAAGCTTGCAGGCTAATTGCTTAAAAATGGATTCATATCATCCATGAAAAACGCTAATTGGTTTAGCTGAAAGCTCTATGCACAGAATCTTTCAAAACTGCCTAATGACTCAAAGCCTTCTTTGAATTTCAAATATTTTTTCTTAACCAGATAAGGATCTTAGATAATATGTTAGTCTTGCATAATTGCTTTATTACAATAAAAATATATCTGAAGGATATTGTTTTCTTTTGTTACTTTAGTTTTCATTGTAATCCTATTTTCTACTGCTTCATAGAAACTAATATAGAGGATTTTTTTCTTATGACATTCACAAGACAAAAGTTTATTTGGACTGAAGAAAAAGCTATATTTACTGCTCTTGTGTAGGCATCAATAATTTCAGATGTTAGTGCATTTTCCCTCCTAAATGTTTGTATTCAGTCAAAACTGAATATATTTTCAGGTGAGACCTCCAAGATCTGTTGTCCTTGATTTTAGACCACAAACAGCAGATCTGAACAGCGTCAGTTCATCCCACTAATGAGCATCTCTCATGAACACACTTTGCTTTATTCAGCTCTCCAAGCAAGAAGGTTTAAGAGTACTTCATCTGTCTTTGAATAATCTCACTTAGTACTGCTTTTGATTCCTGTTTGCTTTGGTATAATGTAGAATTAACTTTCATATTTGAACTATGAGGTTCTTTGGTTGTTAATGTGGGAAAAAAATATATATATATATGAAAAAGAAAATTGAAAAAAAAAAAAAAAAAAACAAGAACAAAACCCAGTAATATTCCCAAGATTAGTTTTAACCCTGGGAGCTTGGTGTCTACGGCTCTATAATGAGTATAGAGAAGAAAACAATCCCACTGGGAAAAAACATGTTCCACCTTCATGATTTGTCTTGTTCTGGGATGACTTTTGTCTTTCTCTTTCTCTGTCCATTGAGAGTAGAGGAAACCTCATGAGATTACTGTCCTAAATACAGTTGGTTTGGACTTTACCAAAGTGCTACTCAGTAGCTAAAAACAAACAAACAAACAAACAACAAAAAAAAAAACAGCTGTAAAGAATTCTCTTGAATAACGAGATGCCAAATCAGCTTGCTGAATGTATACCTGCATGCTGATGGTCGTGTTGTAAATGCAGTGTATTCATAGAATCATAGAATGGTTTGGTTTGGAAGGGACCTAGTTCCAACCCCCCTGCCATGAGTAAGGATTCCACCCAGTAGATCATGCTGCTCAAAGCCCTATCCAGCCTCACCTTAATAACTTCCAGGGACAGGGCATTCACAACTTCTCTGGACAACGTGTTCCAGTGCCTCATAACCCTCTGAGTGAAAAATTTCCTCCTAACATCTAATCTAAATCTCCCCTCTCTTAGTTTAAAACCATTCCCTCTTGTCCTGTCACTATCATCTGCCTGAGTAAAAAGTTGCTCTCTGTTTTTTTTATAAGCCCCATTTAAGTACTGAAAAGCTGCAATGAGGTCTCCCCAGAACCTTCTCTTCTCGTGGCTGGACAGCCCCAGCTCTCTCAGCCTTTCTTCATAGCAGAGGTGCTCCAGCCCTCTGAGCTTCCTCATGGACGTCCTGTGGACCCGTTCTAAGAGGTCCATGTCCTTCTTGTGCCCCCATGTCCCCCCTTCTGGGGGCCCCAGACCTGGATGCAGCACTCCAGGTGGGACCTCACAAGGGCAGAGAAGATGGGGATAATCACCTCCGTCCACCTGCTGGCCACTGCTCTAGTGATGCAGCCCAGGATGCAGTTGGCCTTCTGGGCTCCAAGCGCACACTGACGGCTTATGTTGAGCTTTTCATCCATCAGAATCCCCAAGTCTTTCTCTGCAGGGCTGCTTTCAAGGAGTTCTTATCCCAGACTGTACTTATGATTGGGACTGCCCCGATCCAGGTGCAGCACCTTGCACTTAGGCTTGTTGAACTTCATTAGGTTCACATGGGCCTGCTTCTCAAGCTTGTGCAGGTCCCTTTGGATGTCACCCCTTCCTTCTGTTGTGTCAACTGCACCATTCAGCTTGGGGTCATCTGCAAACTCGTTGAGGGTGCGTTTGATCCCATTGTCTGCTGCTGATAAAGATATTAAACAGGTCCAGTCCCAGGAGAGACCCCTGAGGAACACCACTCATCACCGGCATCCACCTGGACATAGAGCCATTGACCACCTCTGGGTGAAACCTTCAAGCCAACTCCTTATCCACTGAACGCTCCCCCCATCGAATCCATCTCTCTCCAATTTGGAGATCAGGATTTCATGTGGGACCATGTCAAAGGTCCAGGTAGATGACATTGGTTGGTCTTCCTGTGTCAGCTGACAGTCACTCTATCACAGAAGGCCACCAGTTTGGTCATGCATGGTTTGCCCTTGGTGAAGCCCTGCTGGCTGCCTCGGATCACCTCCTTGTCCTGTATGTGCCTTGACATTGCTTCCAGAAGGATCTTCTCCATGATCTTCCCAGGCATAGGGGTGAGGCTCAAAGGTCTGTGTTCTCTCCAGTAGAAACTGTTATGAATTAAACAACTAGAATTTAGAAAAATGCAATGAATGAGCTGTCTACTTATGTTTTCTTAAACAGCTCCCAGCTAAGTAAAAAATAAATAAATATATATATACATACCTATAACATGAAAAACTAAAAATGGTAATCATGTTTTTCACTACTGTGTAAAATAGCTTCACAATGGAATAACAAGTTGTAATCCAAAGAATTTATATTCAAAGCTGGCATATTAATAGAAGAACATTGGAATGTATACTGAAAAAAAAAATCATTTTTTTTCATCTTTATTTAAAACCAACTAACTAAAATTTTAAAAAGATAGTTAACTACATGCTGAACTATCCACATAGTCCTATTAAACAGCTAAGACTGTTGGCTTTTCATTATAAAATTTCAACAATTACTGGTTTATTTATTTTTAAAAGTAATGTTTTGCAACACAGAGATATGCTTTACATGTTATTTTTTCTTTAGTTGCTCTCTTACAAAAAAACTGTATAATATTGCCAATGCAGTCCAGGTCCTGTATTTTAAGGAAAATTATAGTTTGGAATTAGATTTTGAAGAAAGAAGCTTATATTTCTCTGTATTATGTTTTTTTTTTTTCCTTTTTTTTTTTTTTTTTCCTAGCATTTAATTAATAAGGAAAGAGAGTCTATCATGACACACTGCATTAATTTGGCATAATTGCATTACTCAGTGATGATGCACCTGGAGATCATCTACAACATATGTTAATGAAACTTTCATAACCTTAGAAATTAGGAATTTGTTGCCTTTGCTAGAACTGATATTAGATCCAGGAAAAAAATAAAGCTATTCTTTTCTCCTTGTGAGTTTGTTTGTGATTTTTTGTGAGTTTGTGACTTTGTTTGTTTGTTTGATCGTGAGTTTATTTTGCTATGGATAAAGAAACATGCATTTGCTCTATACACTTCAGTTTGTTTTGGGGAGATATTCTTTATCCTACTGCAATTCCATTATCTCAACTGCTTCCTTCCACAAGGCAATTTGAACTTATATGTAATATTGTAAATAAGCATTTGTAAGAACTAGATTTTGATGTGCTTTTTTAGTATGGTGGATGGAAGCCAAAAAATATTTTATTTTATTCTGTTTTCACACAATCATTCCTTTCCTATTGCAATGTAGTCTTTAAACTGGAGTAAGACAACAAGTTGTGTATTCCGTGCAAGGTCTTCCTGGTGCCTCTTTTCTCTGTTGCTCTGAACTGTTTAAGGAACAAGCTATTCTTAATTCCCATTATTGTGAAATATACTGGGGATTAATGCCTTGCAGTAAGTACCCATATTTCATTGCGCTAAATGTGCCAGCATTGCAAATTCTGAAATGCCAGATGCTCTAAGGGTTTTGTTTGTTTGTTTGTTTTTAGTTGTTGTTCTGATGTCAGAGGTAAAGATGGGAACAAAGTGAGGTGGGTTTGTCTGTGCTGCTCTTGGTCAGTAGGAAGACCAGCCCCTTCACTTGCACCGGCCTCAGCCCTTCTTGGTCAGGCTCCTATCAGGCTTCCTTCCCTGCAGCAGCAGTATACGATAGACACACTTCCTGGGCATGATAATGCTCCTTTGTGAGGGCTTTCTGTGCCATATTTCTAGTTTAAAATAAAAATAAAAACCAAAACAACAAAAAATCACAACTTTTTATTTAAAATATTTAGCATGGAATGATAGTATTTAGCTTGGGACATTTGTTTTTGACTAATCTCTTTGAACAGATTCAATACGGCAAAAATGCAGCATGGTACATTTGAGTAAGAGGGGTAATGAGGTGCATGTTGGAATAAAGAATGATTTTGATAAAAATAAATCTAAAAATGTTTGATGTTCAGCCAAAGAACATTGCACTGCCTCTTGTAATAAACACAAACTCCTGGTTTATTTTCTTGCATCATTACATTGATCTGTTCAAATGTAATGAAAAAAAAAAAAGGCAGAATAGATGCAGACTGAAGCATAAGGTCTATTTTCATTTTTTGTATATCATTGTATTTGTATAGGACAAAGGGATAGCTAATGCAAGAACAAAATAAAAACTTTCCAATGAGTTGAAAAAAGTCATTTGTGCAAATTAGAATAAACTTATGCTTTTTATCCAGATACATTAGTGACTTCACTACCATCTTTCTTGAAAATACTATTGTGCTTAGAATACAAGATGGATTTCAAAGAGAAGAAATAACATGAAATTCAGGAGCTCATGTTTTTCTGTATAATGGGTAGTGTTCATGTTAAGGCCCTAATCATGCTACTTAACCAAATTCAAAATAAGATTCCAATCACTGCATTTGGAAGCATTGGATTGCTTTAATCAAAGTAGAATTTAATCCAGTGGGTTTGTCTGATTTCCAGGCAGAAAATAATTTGTAAATGTTTGGTTTTGCATGGTGGATCTGGGGAAAAAAAAAAAAAAAAAAAAGTTTGTGAATGTGTTTGGAGTATTATTTTCAGGTGGCGTCAGAAGGGCATGGGCAAAGGGTTATTCTGTTCTTCAAACCAGTCAGACTATTGAGAGTCATGGACAAGCTTTATTAATTGTGGGTGCAAGCAATATTAAGATTCTTCACTGCAGCCTCTAAAATTGAGTCCCAGATAATGTCATGAGAAAACCTTATAATCTTTGATTAAGGTGTTTATATTTGCAGCCATTCTGTTATAACTGTGTGCCTAGAAGGAGGATTAATTGGAACTGAAACATTTATGATATATAAATATTTTTACTGTGTGAAAACTCATGGAACTAGGATTTGCTTTCTGTTCAACAGTATATTTTCTCTCTCTCTGTTCCCTCTCTGTTTATTTAACAAAGACTAATGGAGCCTTTTTTCAGCAGCATAAAGCTTCTTTTCAGCAGCATAGTGTAACTTGATTTCTTCTTCCATCTGCTCTATCACCCTTTTCACTGGTCCATATTCTAATTTGGAAATAAACATCTCCTTGCCATTTTTCTTCAAGCTTCCCCTACAGCCACCTACTAATTCTGTGAGTTTATCAAATGTATAGGTGTTAAATTTTAAGTCACATTAGATCTGAAGCAAGGAAACAGGAGCTTGTTGCCCACAAATCCATGCTAAGATAGCTTATGAACTTAAATAATCTTATCTTCTTTTTGTCTAAGCCATCATGGATCACTAGGTGAAGTATGTGAATTAATTTGATCTTCCGTTTTGACTTCTGGACACTATAGCTAAGGATAACAAAAAATGTTTTTAATGTTTTTTAATGGCAGGAGGAGGGCCAAGGAGAATCTCCATCCTTTACTGGACACGGGGGAACGTGACTACTGAAGATGAGAAAAAGGCAAAGGTTCTTAATGCCTTCTTTATGACTGTCTTTACTAGTCAGACCACTTATCCTCAGGGTACTCAGCCACCAGACTTGGAAGTCTGGGATGGGGAGCAGAAGAAACCCCCCACAGTTCAGGTGGAAACAGAGACCTGCTGCTCCACCTGGACTGTCAAAAGTCTATGAGGCCAGATGGGAACCACCTGAGGGTGCTGAGGGAGTTGGCAGATGTGATTGCTGGGCTGCTTTCCATCATCTATCAGCGGTCTTGGTCAACTGGAGAGGTCCTGGATGACTGGAGATTTGCTAATGTGACGCCCATCTATAAGAAGGGTTGTAAGGAGGACCCAGGGAACTACAGGCCTGTCAGCCTGACCTCAGTGCCAGGAAAGATGATGGAACAGGCCATCCTGAATGCAGTCACACAATGTGTGTGGGAACACCAGGGGATCAGGCCCAGTCAGCATGGGTTCATGAAAGGAAAGTCCTACCAGACCAACCTCATCTTCTATGACCATGTGACCCACCTGGTGGTGGATGAGGGAAAGGCTGTTGTTGACATAGTCTACCTAGACTACAGCAAGGCCTTTGACACGATCTCCCACAGTATTCTCCTAGAGAAGCTGGCAACTCATGGTTTGGACAGGTACACTGTTTTCTGGGTTAAAAACTGGCTGGATGGCCAGGCCCAGAGAGTGGTGGTGAACGGAGTGAAATCCAGCCGGCGACCCATCACCAGTGGTGTTCTCCAGGGGTCAGTGTTGGGGCCCATCCTCTTTAGTATCTTTACTGATGACTTGGATGAGGGAATTGAGTGCACCCTCAGTAAGTTTGCAAACGACACCAAGCTGGGGGGAAGTGTGGATCTGCTGGAGGGTAGGAAGGCCCTGCAGAGGGACCTGGACAGGACGGGTCGATGGGCAGAGACCTATGGGTTGAGGTTCTACATGGCTAAGTGCTGGGTCCTGCACTTTGACCACAACAACCCCATGCAGCGCTACAGGCTTGGCACAGAGTGCTTTGAAAGCTGTGTGGAGGAAAAGGAGAAAAAGGCAGTGTGCCCAGGTGGCCAAGAAGGCCAACAACATCCTGGCTTGTATCAGGAACAGTGTAGCCAGCAGGACTACGGAGGTGTTAGCCCCCCTGTGCTCTGCTCTGGTGAAGCCACACCTCGAGTGCTGTGTTTAGTTTTGGGCCCCTCACTATAAGGAAGTACAAGAAGGACATTGAGGCCCTAGAACATGTCCAGAGAAGGGCTACGAAGCTGGTTAAGGGCCTGGAACACAAGTCCTGTGAGGAGCGGCTGAGGGAACTGGGGTTGTTTAGTCTGAAAAAGAGGAGGCTCAGGGGAGAACTTACTGCTCTCTACAACTACCTGAAAGGAAGGTTTGGTGAGCTGAGGGTTGGCCTCTTCTCGCGGATAACTAGTGATAAGACTAGAGGGATTGGCCTCAAGTTGTGCCAGGAGAGGCTTAGGTTCAAAATTTGGATAAATTTCTTCTCAAAAAGAGCAGTTAGGCATTGGAACGGATTGCCCAGGGAGGTGGTGGCGTCACTGTCCCTGAGGAAGTTCAAGGAAAAGTTGGATGTGGTGCTTAGGGACATGGTTTAGTGGGTGACATTGGTAGTAGGGGTATGGTTCGACCAGATGATCTTGGAGGTCTTTTCCAACCTTTATGATTCTGTGACTTCTTATGCAGATGGAATTTTGCACTCATTGATTTCTCCATTGAGGCTGTATTTTCTGTTTTACCTGTGTTTTTAATGACCACCCAATTTGCCTTTAAGTCTTGAAATGATTTCCCTGGCTAATCACCTATTTTATAATGATCAAATGTGTCCCCCATCTCTCATTTGTGTCTGTCTAGCTATTATTCCTGCCTTGGACTTTCATTACACTGTTTTCTGAGTAGATAGAGATCTATAATCAGAAGTTTCTTCAGGAATGCATTTGTACTTTTAATTAAGGGGGGGAGGGGGGGGGCATCTACTACTAAGATCTATTTCTTTTTGGTTTTCATTTTAAACATAAGAAGGTACCTGATAGTCTTCAAAATAATGAGGTGCCTTAGAACTTCTGCAGTTCTCATAGGTGATAATTTCATTATCATTTGTTAATTTTCTCTGAGCTGCATCTATCTGCTGAAGGTGGGGTTCCTGCCACATTAAACCCCTGTGGTAGCAGTTGGGGGTGCATTGTAAGTCAAATTATTTTATTATGCATGGGGGTTCTGCAATTCCTCTCCCACTATCTACCTCTCATTTTTGTCACTGATAAACCGGTTTAGTCCCAGCTAAACCAAATACATCCTGCTGTTTGATAAAAAGAGAAATGAGGAATGTGGTGCCTGAAGGAATATTTCATCTTGTCATTCTTTTCCAAGAAAAAATGTTTCCTTGCTTTACTGCTGCTCCCAGAAAGGAGAAGAGTATAGAATGCCCAAGATTAATATCTCTTCTGGTGCATCATTCAACCATTTCCCTTAACTTGGAAATGAAAATCTTGCTGATCATATTTCACACTTGCGTTGCTGCTTTTCTGTGCAGTATCTCTGCATGACTACCTGCAATCCAGGACAGCACCTCAATAAGGGGCTGCAGACTGGCATGGGGGTAGAGTTGGACTCACCTTGGGTATGCTGTAAATGTCATTAAAATAAAAATAAAAATAAAAAGTTTTAGAAAATAAGTTTTTAGGATCTCAATTAGGAAAGCATGCATCTACTTAGAGAAAAGTGAAGACACTCCAACATGCTATTATAATAAAGCAGCTTCATTTTGTATGCAATCAATGGAGAATTGATTCAAGGGCTTCAAGAGTGTACCTGTTTGAAAAGTAACACAGTGATGTTGCTGCATTTGATATGGCGTGATGCCTTCTGGACATCTGATCTTCTAAACGGAAAGTTGGAAAATAAACAAAAGCATCAAACGCATATTTGGAAATACATATGTTTCATCTGGTGTGAGGCAAATTATCTTAAGGCAGACTCTCAGAAGATAACAAATGCAAAACTGTATTCAGTGCCTTCATATTCAGTTCTGAGGGCAGTCAGGGAAGAACAGGTATGTGCTCCACACTAGGTGGGTTTTGTATGTGTGTGTTTTGTTGTTGCTGCTTTTATTTGTGTGTGTTTATCTTAATGAAGAGTTGAAACCATTGCCCCAACAGTTATTCACTCCCTGTCCCTTGATAATGCATTTCCTATGTCATAGGCAATGCTGCGTCCCCTCTCCTGTTCCATACACCTCTTATTTCTTGACAGAGGGTATGGATGGGTGGCTGCCAGGAAGGCTGGCCACCAGGGCCTGCACTAGCCTTTCTTGCTAGGTGTAAATGAAGTGTATTCCTCAGCGTGAGGGAGCTTCCAAAACGTCATGAATATGTCTCAAAAATAAGGCAGAACGGCCTGTGTAAAGACTTTGCCCTTGTAGGATCTGAGTTCCTTTTGTTGCTCCTTACTCCCAAACAAAAATTAAAAAAACAGGTAATTTGTCCATTCTATTTTAACATACATTTTAAGGGTTTCAAGAAAACAAACCCTGAAAAAGTGCTGTTAGGCAAATAACTTCTGAAAACCTCTTTGCCACTACTTTTGAAATAGTAGTGTCAGGATTTTTCTTGAACT
Organism: Nettapus auritus; assembly: GCA_011076525.1. Taxonomy (NCBI): domain Eukaryota; kingdom Metazoa; phylum Chordata; class Aves; order Anseriformes; family Anatidae; genus Nettapus; species Nettapus auritus. The sequence continues at coordinate 128,238,287 of CM021765.1, read as the reverse complement.
TCTTCTCTGCATGGGGCTTGCTGGCATCTGTTTTCCTGGTGCCATGGGGGACCAGTTCACAGGATGGTGTCTCACCTGCCAGCTCATGGCCTGGCCAGTCCCAGGGGAGTTCTGGATTGTTGGGTTTGAGGGGTGAAATCATAAACCTCAGAATAATGCCTTGAAAAATGGGCTTAGGTGTCTCACAGTGATAAGGACACAAACTGTTACCATGCCTTTTCATAACAGAGACCCTGGCTGGGTGTGGGGTTTGGTAGATTCTGGGTTAGTGTTGGATTTTGCTTCCTTTCCCTTCCCTGTACAAATCAAGGAATGAAAGGGTACACCAGGGTACCCCCTTTCCTTCACACTTCTTTCTCCCTAATTACATTTGGTCAAATTACTTTAATTAGATCATCTGAATTGATGCTGAAGAAGGAGGGAGATGTTTTGTATGTGCTGAATTCAGTGAAGATACAAATTGCTATGTTTCTGGCAGATACAATTTTCATGCTTTTTCATATGATAGTATGGGGTTTTGTTTCTCTTCTCTACCTAGAGCTCCAAGGTAGAATGAGTTTAAAACATTGTAACTCTGCTAGCCTTAGTAGGTGCAATATGCACTCAGACACATATCTTAATGGCTGATAGTGTCTTACATCAGTACACTGCCTTTTTTTTCTTAAGAATGCACAGAAATCAAATGTAGCCCAGTGACATAACTGATGGTGTGCTCAGAGTGTTAGGTTTTCACCCCACTGACATTTTTAATCCTGTAGCTGCTTGTTCTGTTCTCAAAGCTGTGCATTTTCAGTCCTGGTATTTGCTTTGTTTATGTGTTTCATGTGTATATGTGTTTTACATGTGTTCACATGCAGGATAAAATAAGTTACTCACAGTGCAAAGAAGCACTCAATGTGCTTTCATAAAAAGTGAGCATAATTGATCTAGTTAGCTGGCTCCTTTACAATATGTTTTGCCCAGCTTTGCTTGTTTCTCAACTACAGAATAAGCTGGTGTCTTATTTTGCTTCCTAGGTGAGTACTTAGCATTTACCAGCTGAATGTAACCAACAGGAGGCATGGAACAGGTTATGATAACCCATGGGTATTCTCACTCACTCCAAACAAGTGCAATAAATTTATGCTGATTGGTGAAATGAAAATTAGGTGTCTGGTTGCTTTGTCAGTAGATTTCTTTCAGGGTGCTGGCAGGTCATCCTAAAAGCATGTAATGATTAGAGAATTTTCATATGGTGGTTATGCCGAAGACATATGTATTAAAGTAAGAGTTGTCATTGGAAAGCTTATATTAGTAAAATCTCAGGATAAATAAGACATATAGTTTCTTGCAAACCTTGATCTGTTGCTATTTTGCAATACTTTGAAAATATTTGAATGTTACCTTTGTCTTAATCTTTCAGATGCCACTTGGTAACTATGATGTGTGATTTTTTTGAAAATCAGTTGTGTGATTTATGAAATTCAGTTAACAGAATATCAGCTGAACTTGTTCATATACTATATATTGCTGTCATATTAAAGATGTATTTTGTCTATTTAAATGGAATGTCTTGAAGTTTTATTCTCCCAGGAAGGGAGAATGGGAACCAGGAACAGCTGACTATTTGGGACCTAAGTGGTAACTCATGGTGTTGTTTTCAGGCATAGGTTATCTTCCTTGTCTTATTCTGGGGTTTAACGGGATTTCAAATTCTGTTTTCCCTTTGGCTTGTTGGGTGGACAAGCTCCGAGTTACAATTTTTCCTCACCTTATCCCACTCAGCATCTGGTCCCGCAGTCCTCCTGCAGAAGCAATAAGACAGATTTCATGTGAAATGAGCTCTGACAGCATGTATATATGTGTGTGCAATTTCATGTATTCAGGGAAGACAGGAGAAGAAGGAGAGGATGAAGTGAATTCCTAATTTCTCTCACTCCAGAACTAAAGGACACCATCCGTTTGTCTATAAAAGCCTGTTTAGAATTTCTGGAATCACATTTTGTCCTGTCTAGATGATGCAGCAAACCCTGGTGACCTCATCCACAGATGACTCAGGAGCTGGATTGATTTGGTATAGTCTGAGTTGAGAAGGAAACTCCTGTAGTTGAATTTTCTGTTAAGCAGGAGGCAATACTTGTGACTCTCCCCACCTTCCCTGGAATACCTCTAGTGTCTCTGTGAAAGCGAGCACATCTCATCTTTCAAGCTGTTTGAAAGACAGGTACTGACTTGGTTCGTGAGTGCATTCAGGGAAAGGAATCATGAAGTCTGGAAGCAGCGAGGAAATCAGACCATGACAGGCATGTGAGTAAATTTTGAGGAAAGTAGCAGAGAAGGCAAAAAGATGGTGTCCACAGAGAACCCCCCAGGTATAGGGATTGTGGTGACCTGAACCTGTGAAAGGGGAAGAAGCAGCGTTCCTGGCTCCAGCTGCATGGGGTGCCACTGTAGGAGGAGATCATTAGCTAAATGCAATTAGTGTGGCGAGACGGGAGAGATCAGTTTAAATAAAACCATCCAAGAAAATTATCAAAGCAGCCAAGATTGCAGTAGGAAAAAAGAGCTTCATAAAGCACATAAACAGAGCAAGACCGTGCCTGCAGGCTTGTGCCTGTATTTAGTTGGAAGTGTTTAGCTTCAATGCCTTGGGCGATGTAAGGGGAAGAGTTGCAGCTTGGAACTAATATATGTTTTCCCTTTTCTGCTGCCTCTCAGGGGAAGGGATTGTGCTCCCATGCAGCTGGAGGGGCAGCTCAGAGGTTGCCCGTGCTGCCTCTCCTCTTCTCCATGCATCTTTGCAGCTGTCAGAGCTGGCTGTGATCAGGGAGGAAGGAGTGGGGAGAGCATCAGTTCTTACGGGGTTGTGACAGCCAAGACACAGGGCAGAGGAGGGTGAGGAAGGTGAGCAAGAGAACCAAGAAGTACATTCAAAGATCACCATGTTACGCATCTGTGCGGTTGCAAATTGTTTTGTGCATGGAGCGAGTAACGGAAGACGTGGAGGGGTGGCAGGGGAGATTTGGTGTCAGATGAAGTTTGCATTGTTTGGATGGAGAAAGATGCAGTTTTATGACTCCAAGTGCAGCAAAGCACATGAGGTAAATATGCCAGTAAATTGAGAAGCACTTTCCTCCTTAACAGACAGTAAATATTAATGAAGATACAGGTGGCGCGCGTGCAGGCATACACACAGAAGCAAATATAAAAGGAAGTAGAGCAGTTATAAAAAGCCAACCCTGGAAGAGGCTGATGGCTGGCTTCCCGGAGGTTTTTTGGCGGGGGGGAAGGTGGAGGCAAATGCAACAGCAGCAACAACAAAAGAAAATCACAGCAGGGTTTTATAAACTCTGCAGGAACTGGGAGACGAGGCTGAAGGGAAATGAGCATCATCCTCTTTTTAACAGATAAAAGGAAATGTGCGGTAACAAGCAATATGGAGGTTTGATATCTTTGCTGGCGATGTGTTTGTGATTGATTTAGGGCAGTCACTGTGCAGAGGCTGCACCAGGCTGCGCGAGGCCTGTCTGCAGCACCTCATGGCTTCTTCAGGGAGCCGGGCCCTGAGAGCTGGAAGTGTCAAGGGAACAGCTTTTGTCATCAGGAAGAGGGCTCAGAACTTACTAATGGGGCTTCAGGCTAATCTAGAATTCAGGGCCAGATGTCAGGGATGAGGAGCATGTTAGTTCAGCAGCTGTCCCATGCTAATGGAGAAATGCCCAACCTGATAGTCCTTAAGAGAGCTGTGGCCCAGAGACAAAAATTGGGTGGGAGGCATTTCAGTTTAATTTAAACCCAACATTGCCAAATACAACTTGTATTTGGCTTTTGTGTGGAGGAAGGATCAGGCTGCTGAAGTACTTATTAAGCTCTTGCACTTGCAGGGCAAGGTTAGAGCTAAAGCTTCCAGCTCTTGCTCCCCAATGTTTCCTTTCCACTCTCACTCAGTGGGGGCTCAGCCTCTGCCTCCCATGGTTTTTGTAACCCTGGAGGCCTCATGGCAGGAGAGGAAGCTTTTGGTTGGTCTGTTGAAATAGGAGGGGAAGTGTTTGGAGGATCAGCATGCTTCACTTCCCTGCAGGCAAGCTGTTGGGAATGGGGTTTTCTCATGGCTGCATCACAAGGGAAGTCTGAGGTGGTCAGGGTATGGAGAAATAACAGTGAAGAAGCTTTTCAGCCATTCAAAACAATCAGTAAAAACTGTATTGTGAAGATCAAGGTACTTTTTGAAGGCATGATTGCAAAAGTTGCCTATGTCAGAAGGATGGTGCTTTTTGTCACTGGGGATCTACCAGTGATGTGACAATGGGATGCAGGAGTAACAGAAAGTTGATAGTAAACAGGACCTGGCTACAAAATGATGTTCCTACTTAATTAAGTCTTTAATGAAGAATTTGCATGTCACTTACCTTTCAGCTATTTAATTGTATGCTCATTCCATATCATATCTTTTTAAAATCTTTTGGTGTTACCGGTGAGATTGGCTAGTGAGATATAAAAAAGCATGTCTGAATCTGAGGGAGAAATTAATCAAATTTTAAGGTCTAAATTTTAAACTATTTCTTGGGGACAATCACATCAAGTTGCCATTGCTCAATAGTGTGAGCTGTTTTTCTTTCTTTGGATCTTCTTCTGTGTAAGAGAAACTTAAAAGCCTCTTCCTTGGTGACTGAAAAGAAATCAAGGTATTGCTTTAAATAAGAACTTGAGGGAGCAGCTGCAAGAAGTTTGCTACAGGGACATGAAGGAGAGTCTGTGGGGGTTTACAAAATGGAGTCACAAATGGTTTCTTTAAAAAGTTGCACTTTAAAGGGTAAGATACAGAAAAAGTTTCCACTTCAAAGGGACAGGGTTATGATTAGTGTGTAGAGTTTGCTTGTACTTCAAGGCAGATTTTGCTATCATGTAGTTGAAAAGCCTGATGTATAACACTAGGAAGCAGTCTTTGACAGCAAGGTACTCAATTACACAGTGACTTAAAATGTATGCGTTGGAAGAAGTAGAGCCTTGAGCAACATTCCCTAAAAAGAATAGGTTGTGCAGACTTAATATGCCTATTTCCCTTTCAATTTGATTCTGTCCATGTATTTTTTCATTGCCAGGTAAATGGTGTTATATTACTGCATCATGATGTCTTTCTAATATATACTTAAAATATTATGCCTTTTACTAAAATTATTGCTAGATTCCTTTGCACCTTTTAGGAAAAGAAGCAATATGTGTCATTTTCTGTCCCCTGGTAAACAAAAGTGGAAGAACTTCTTCATTTTTTTTCCTCTTTTTTTTTTTTTTTTTAAAAAAAAAAAAAAACTTTTGATTTGAAGCAGTAAAAGTAGATTTTTTTTTTATTTTTATTTTATTTTTTTTAAATGTGGTTAAGAATAAATACAGAAGGGCAATTAAAAGTTTGTCAGATCTCCAGCTAGCAGGACTGGTTAAAAATCATTAGACGTGTTATTTTCTGCAATGGCTTTTCATAGTTAAATATTTCTTTCTCTGCTTTGAGTTCTGGAAACTTCTCTTTATGTATGCTGCCTTTAAAAAAAATAATAATAATAAAATAAATAAAAAATAAAAATAAAATAAAAAAAAAAGATTCTGGGAAATTTAATCAAAAGATGAGATTGTCAAACTTCCAATGAAATCAGGTCTTAGCTCAAAAACAATGATGGGAAGAAGAATGCTAGTAGTGGAAAGCTATAAACATATGGGCAAACTGAAATGTGGTGAGAAAGCAAAGTACTTTACAAAACGTGTATTTGCAATACTTCATTCGTTCATCGTGTGTGTCTATGGATATCTGCCCATTCTCCTTTTTGTATGTAACTATATACACTTATTCATCATCAGTTGGTCATAAGAAGTTTCAAAAATATAAATGATTGTGCAAACTTAATATTTGACAGAATATTTGACAGAAAGAGGGATGGATAAATAAACCATGTTTACATATTTTGGCAGGAGTATAATCTCATATGATGTCCTGTAGACTTGTAGGTATTAAAATGTTCCTATTAATGCCACAGTAGATCACAAGGACCCATTTGAAAAACATTGCTTGCTGCTTGCTTGCATTTCAAACATGCCTACGTGTCTGCCTGCCTTGACTAAGCTGATGAAAAGGAAAAATTGCCTTGTCGTGACTTTTATGAAAACAAGGTTATTTTCTGAACAATGTATGAAACGTTTACTTTCGGGAAGGAAAAAAAGGTACACCTTCTCAGATGTATGCTGCTTACCTGTTTAGGAATGAACATCCTTTTTATACCTAAAGTAAATGAACATCACGTCTTCAGGACTCTGAGTCAACTATGTTTAACACAGCAGCAGTTATGCAGCTGCAACTCAACTTGACAGTCTGTAAATATTTACCATCCAAAGCACCCTGTATTGTGTCTTTGTGCTGTCAGTTCAGTGGAACTAATTTTATGCTGTGTGGGATGCTAATGTAGGCAGCAACGTTTCCGGGTATGTGCTGCACTCCAGTGCCTGCCATCTGACCACATGCGTACCTGTAGCAAGCTTCAGAAGCCTTCCTACAGAGCTACTGTGGAAAATGAAAAGACCAATTGTTCTGCAGAGTTCAGCAAAGTCAGTAAGGTTTTATGCAGGGGTACTGGTTTGGGCTGGGATACAGTTAATCTGTTAATCTTCTTCACTATTATCATTGTTATTATTCATTCTTCTTTTAGTCTGAAGAAATTTAACTCTATCCCAGCCCAAACCAGTAATAGGGTTTGTCATCGATCATACTCCAGGGTTAAAGTCTGTCCCCATGAAAGTAAATAGTAAAATTTCCTCCACCTCAGATGGAATTTGAATTTCCCTGCATCTTTAATAATTAGAACAGGATATAATCCTCTTTTTTAAATCATAAATCAGACTAACAATTTTAATTCTTAAAAGCTTGGCATATCTACATTTATTCTGTTGGTGGAATTGGTGATAAATTGAAGATCTGAACATGTTAAGGTATGACCTTTGAGATGAACATAATTAAATCATTTAGTAATAATGTATTTGCTGATATACTAATTTGTTTTTAAAATGCCTCAGTCTCAAGTTACTTACACTTAGTGATGTGTTAATAAAACCTGGGCCTCGATCACTTCAAACTTAGATTTATCATTCTAAATCATTGCAAGCAAGTTTTTAAGGATGTTGAAGCATCTAAAGGTTCAAATTGGATTTCTGTAGGAACATGAAGAATGTAGGGACAGTGAAGAACTACCATTACTAGGCACCTTTTTTCCCATTTTATAAATAACTAGTCTGTTACAAGCACATAAAATTTCTGAATGTCTTTACAGTAAGCAAGCTGTCAAGTTCTGCTCTGCGCTTCAGAGAATGAGTGAAAGAATTAATGCATCAAAGAAATAAAAATAGCTTGCTGAAGTAAAATTAGTGTCCTTGGTGATAGAAAAACCTCAGGCCTTCAGCCTGTTGACCTACACTTGCCAGCAAAGGCTGGTCTTCCCAAAATGTCAGCCTGTGTTATCTACCTCCAAGCAGGCTCTGGTGGCAGCTTGGACTGTCCTGTGGGGTCTTGGGCATCCTGCAATTCAGTGGGCATCAGAAAACCTGGGGGAGGAAAAGATTGGAAAGGCAGGAGAGCAAAAGGATAAGAAGTTGCTGCTTGCATTTCTCTGGAATCAAACTTGGTGAGCTTCTTCTTGTTTCTGTCTACAGCAGGTATCTCAAGTAGGATACATTTGTGCAAGAAAAAAACAAACGGATGGCAGAAATGTGATCTGTTATTTAATGGCTTCAGAAAAAGAGTCAATTAAGCAATTTAAGAACCACCACTGGGGGAAAAGCTGGTTGGAAATGGTTGCTTCTTCACCTAGTTGTGCTGCTGCCCACTGCAAGGGACATGGTGTTGTAGTGGGTTTACCTGGCAAGGTTTTGGTAGCAGGGGGCCACCCCCTAGGTGGGGTGGCTTCTGTGAGAAGGATCTAGAAGCTGCCCCATGTTTGGCAAGAGCCTCACTGCTGACCAGATCTGAGCCAATAAGTGCTGTTGTTTTATGCCTCTGTGAGAGCATATTTAAGACAGGGAAAAAAAATGCTGAGCCACATAGCAGCTGGGAGGGTGAGAGGAGTGAGGAACAGCCTTGCAGGCACCAAGGTCAGTGAAGACGGAGGGGGAGAGGTGCTCCAGGCGCCGGAGCAGAAGTCCCTTGTGGCCTGTGGCGAGGACCATGGTGAAGCAGACTGTCACCCTGAAGCCTGGGAGTACCACGGTGGAGCAGGGTTCCACCCTGCAGCCTGTGGAAGAGACCACAGTGGAGCAGGTGGACCTGACCTGACAGAGACTGTGGCCTGTGGAAGACCCCTGCCGGAGCAGATTCCAGGCCGGACCTGTAGGCTGTGGAGAAGAGACCACGCAGGAGCAGGTGACCTGGCAGGAGCTGCTGCCCGTGGGGGACCCAGGTTGGAGCAGTTTGCTCCAGAGGGATGGACCCCGTGGTACAGAGCTATACCTGGAGCAGTTCTTGAAGAGCTGCTGCCTGTGGACAGCCCACACCGGTTCAGCAAGGACTGCATCCCGTGGGTGGGTCCCCACAGCACAGGGGACGCGAGTGATCAAGAAGGAGCGGCAGAGAAGAAGTGCTATAGACTGACCATAACCCCCATTCCCCCGTTCCCCTGTGCCGCTTGGGGGAGTAGGTGGAAGAGGGTGGATTGGGGGAAGGTGCTTTTCGTTTCTTTTCTTTGTTTCTCACTTCTCTAGCTTGTTAGTAATAAGCAATAAATCTTACTATCTCTCTATGCTGAGTCTGTTTTGCCCATCACGATAATTATTGTGTGATCTCCTCATCCTTATCTCAACCCTTGAGCCCCTTTCTCTCTATGCTGAGTCTGTTTTGCCCATCACGATAATTATTGTGTGATCTCCTCATCCTTATCTCAACCCTTGAGCCCCTTTCATCGTATTTTCTCCTCACTCCTCTTTGAGGAGGGGGAGTGAGAGAGAGGTTGTGGTGGAGCTCGGCTGCCCACCCGAGTAAAAACCATCACAGTTGTGCAGGCTGGACTCAAGCTCACCTGGGTCTGGCCAACAGTGGCCACTCCTGAGGCCGTTTTTCCTTCTTCCCTTAGTGAAATGGGTTCTTGCAAGCACATTGAGCTTCCTCTGGCCTAACATGGGCCATCCCTTCTTGTGGCCCTTCTGCTGTGAGAACTTCTCCCACTGCTCTGGGCCACTGGGCAGCAGCAGCAGATGAGCAGTTTTTACTCCCTCTTGGTAAAGCTTCCGGTTTTGTTGTTGTTGTTGTTTTTGTTGCTTTTAACTCAATTGTATTTCTGAATTTGTACGTTCCCCTCCACTTTTTTCTTTCTTTCTTGCAAGCCAGGAAGATGACTTGCAAAACACTTTTTTTTGTTGTTGTTGTTTGGTTTTTTTTTTTTGTTATTTTGTTTGTTTTGTTTGTTTGTTTTTGTTTTGTTTTGTTTGTTTTTGCAAATCAGATATTCCCATTGAATGATCTTTAAGCCTATCCTTCGCTAGTTTTGGAATACATTTTCTGCTGGTAAGGCTCTTGAGAGCCAGGCACGGTGGAGCTGGTGGTGAGATTGAGACAGGTCATATTGAACAGATGTGAGGGGACCCAGTTTGCAGATAATGTTGTGAAGTTATTTGGAAGCAGTACAGCAGTGTGTGTGTCACAGGATAAGTGGATTAAATGTCCTTCATGTGTGGAGCCTTTAACAGCAAAGTAGAAACAGTGAAGGGTAGAGCTGGCTAGATGACTCCAAGCTTTGCAACAACAGTTTCTATTCAGACACTGAAAACAAAAGGTTATCTCAGAATCGCATTGGATATTAAACTTCAGTATCTCTGTGTGCTCTCACTTACATTTACCTATATTATACTGTGCCTAATTTCATTGCAGTTGGTCATGCAGTGATGAGCAAACTCTAAGAGCTGCAAGTGTAGAGAATACGTAATTTCAAAGAGCTGAAGTTCATCTAGATGTGTGTGTAGGTGCTCAGCTAACAACTCAACTCGAACACACAGCAACAAGCTGCAACCAGATTCATCTTTATTACTGTAGGAAAACATCCAGCAGCACTACAACCTCATGTCAGGGAACGGTATTAAACCTTTGTAAATCTCAGAGTCCCTCTAATTTTCTGACTGCAGGGAAAGTTTTATTTTCTGCTGCAAGATCATTAGGGACATGCTTGTCAGTGGCTGTCAGTGTGTTAGCTGAATCTGTTGTGCCTCTGCCTGAACACTTTCTCTTAGCTATCCCCTGCACATGGCTTGAGAATTTCTTGATACTTTCTAGTAGCTGTCACAGGGGTGATGCAGTTGCAGCTTGCTAGGATGTATTCCTACCAAGAACAGATGCCCATATTGCTGTCAAGGTCTGTAACCGAGGATTGGTGTAAACTAAAGAAGGCAAGATTTAGGCTATGTTTTGTTTGATGTGGTGGTGGTCGGTTTTGTGGTGTTTTTTGGGGACAGTGGGTAGGTTTTGTTTGTTTGTTTGTTTCCCTGTAATTTTCTTTTTCAAGAACCTGTTATCACAAGAAAGTTATTAGTCCATATACCCCTCTTAACTGGATGGCTTAATATCATACAATATGAGAGGTTTAAATGGCTAAATCTGTGTTACAATTCTAAGAGCTTTTTGTATAACAAGATCTTACGGTTTTCTCTTTTGGTTGTAAAATTTCTATCTACCTTTAGAGCGTGTTTCATATGATAAATCAAATTAGAGAAAAAAATACATTTTACGTTAATTTTTTAGCTCACAGATTTTATCTTTAAAAATCACTGCTTTAGGAAATAGTGATGTAAGAAGAACAAGGATTTAGGCCAAAGAACAGCAAAGAATAGAATAAGCAAATTTCTCTATTTCTGTCTTTTGTTTAATGATTAATGGAATAGAGTAATGGAATTCAACTGTACAAGATTAACTCCAGGCAACTTAGTTTGCAGTGTAATACATATTCTTTCCTCTCTTCCAACTGATTTCTCCTATGATCCTATGACACATACAAGTAAGTATCCTGCTGATGCAGCGTGAACACTACATTATTATTCAGCCATAGCTTTTGCTGTTGATTGTCTAAGATGAAAATGAGCAATGGGCCCATTTGTTTTGGACAGCTGGTATTAGAGATGATGTTCAAGTTAAACCGTAAGCCTTGCTGACAAACAAAAAACAGGGGTGCATCCATGTGAGTACACTTAAGAATACATCTTTTTATTTCTCTTTAATACAGCATTCATCTTTTTTTTTTTTTTTTTTTTTTAAAGTCTTGTTTCTGCAGCCTCATGCATAACTATATTGAATTCTCTTCTGTTGCACGATTGGGTAATCACAAAGTCAAACTAACATGGTGAGATGCCCATTTTGCATCTCTCTGTGTCCAAGGGCTGACAGGACAAAGGAAAAAAGAAAAACTAAAGTATATATTGCATATATTATGTAGATCTTTGAATGTTGGATCACCAGGGAATGGATAAAATGCTGCTGTTTATTGATGGTAGCCTGGGAGTAAGAGTGTTGGAAGAAGTCTGAATTTTTCTGAGCCTCTGGGACCTAGAGGGTACAAAAAAGTATTTTAACCCATTTTAGAAAGGAAATTATTAATTGTCAGTTCTAATACTTTAACTTTCATGTTATTTATTGAAGATAGTATTTTATGTAAATTGTGGGCTAATATCATAAATAGGCAGAAAAGTTCAGCTTCGTAATGTCTTTGTAATCATAAAATGGTACACTCCAGAAAATTAGTTGTATTTATAGATAAAACATCTCTAGCGTTTCTGTTCCAGCTATGGAGTATCACATAATATAATGGTTTAATACATTTAATGGAAAGTGATAAAATATTAGAATTCTATCTTTTATAAGTGATGCAGTCCCTTTACTGTTAACTCATGGTAACTTAAAAGCTGCCTTCTCTGATTCTTGTCTGGACTGGTATTCTTCCCGAGAGCTGAAATATATGAGTTCCTGATAAACCAAAAATATCTAAATATTTGGAATGATAAAGTATTTAACAAGTGGATTAAAATTCAAAATTGACAATCTTAAGAAATGATAAACTGATTCGATGCTTGATTTTCTTGTTCTGTAGCAGCTTTATACCAAATTCTATCCTTTGTAGTCGGAATGAGAACCAGTGTGACATCACACTGTGTGTTTTGTCTGCCAGGAAAAAGTGAGGTTGGGTAATGGAGTGACATCAGCAAGAGCTTAAGAGAAAACAATTAATTCTCTGTTGTGCTGAGATTTTACTGACTCAAACTTGAAAGTAAAATTCAACGGTGATTTTTCCTGACTACAATGTATTGTAACTCATTAAAACTGGGGAGGAAAAAGAGATTTTAAAATGATGGAAGACATGCAGTCCTGCTACCTGTCTGGAGTATGCTATGGCAGATGGGGGTCTTGTAAAATGTTAGAGCTTACCCTGTTTTCTGTATTTCTTTCTCAAGAGCAGTTTTAAGTGTTAGGGTTTAGCTCCGCAGACAACTAAGCATCACGCAGCCGTTCACTCCGTCCTTCCCCCTGTCCCCAGAAGAAGGATGGGGGAGAAAACTGGGGCAAAAAAGGCTGAAATTATCTTATGTGTTGAGATAAGGACAGATTAATAGGAAAGAAAGGGGGGTGGGAGTGGGGGAATATAATACACAAAACAAGTGATACGTAACACAGTTACTCATCACCTGCTGATTGATGCCCAGCCAAGCAGCAGTACCCCTGCCCCTGGCCAACTCCCCCCAGTTTTACAGTTCTGCATGATGCCACATGGTATGGGATATCTCTCTGGCCAGCCTGGGCCAGCTGTCCTGGCTGCGTCGCCCCCAACTCCTGCTGCACCCACAGCCTCTTCAGCCTTTGAAGCTCAAAAGGCCTTGGATCTGTGTAAGGTCTGGTCTGCAACAATTGAAATATAGGTGTGTTAGCAGCATTATTCTTCTCCTAAATCAAAAAAACAAACAACAACAAAAACAGCACCGTAACAGCTATGGTGAAGAAAATTAACTCGATCCCAATGGAAACCAGGGCAGTAAGCGAGCGGTTTCTTCCTTTGCTCTCTGTCTTTCCTTTGCAGCTTTGCATTTCTTAGCTCCTTGCATGGAAATCTGTGATTTCTTTGGAGTTTCAAGGCACGTAGTTTCTATTGACATGCGTGTTAGTGAGAGGACAGTACAAGAGAAAAGGTTTGTGTCTAGACCAAATTGCATGGAAAACTGGGTCTGTTACCCATAGATGGATGTTTTGCCCACCTCATTCTAAGCTCCTCTGGGATGCCTGGGTTGTGTTGAATAGACTAGTGCTTTGAGATCAATTCTATCCAGTTTCGAATTGTACCTTCACAGTTTTCACACGAATGTTCAATAAGTTCCATGACTTAATTTTTAGGGACTTTTTCTTATATTCTATTGATACACAAATGTTGAATTTGGCGCCTAAGTATATAAATCCTTTAGACAGATTTGAAACGTGACATTCTGGTTCAGTTTTGTTGGCTCCCAATTTGTGAAGCCATTAAGACTAAGAAAGAAAAAAGTGAAAGGGGAAAGAAATTGCTCTTTCAGTTTTGTTAAGGTCTTACATGCACCTTGGTTTGCAGCATAATTCTGCAACAGAACTTCCTAAGTGTTGACAGCTTCCTGAGAATGTAATTGCTTCATATTTGCTTTTCAATTGGTTTCATATTTCTGGAGTGCTTTGCATAACCTCGTATCTGGATAAAGGCTTCTTACTGCTGGTGAACCGTTAACTATGACTGTTATGAAAAATATTTTTTAATTGTGTTATTTCTCAAAAGGTTACCACACAGGCCAATCAATAAGGCAGGTATTATGGTGGGAGTCTCTTACAGACCACTCAGCCAGGATGAAGAGATAGATTAAGTTCTGTAAGTAATTAGAAGTCTCGCTATTGCTAGCCCTTGTTCTCATGGGGGACTTCAACTTCTCAGATGTCTGCTGGAAATACAATTGAACAGAGACAAAAGATGTAGTGATGAAAGATGAGGTTAAGACTGAGGTGCTTAATGCCTTTCTTGTCTCACTCTTTATTAGTAAGACCAATTTTTCTGAGGATACCCAGCCCCCTGAGTTGAAAGATGGTAAAAGGGAGCAGAATGAAGCACCTATAATCCAATGGGAAACTGTAGGTGATCTACTGTATCGTATGAATGTTCATAAGTCTATGAATCTAGAAAGGATTCATCCAGGGGTACTGAAGAAGCTGACAGAAGTGCTCACCAACCCACTTTTGGTAACTTAAAAGCAGTCCTGCCTGGTTAAAAACAAACAAGAAAATAAAAACATAGAGGTTTCTGTGCAGAAGATTTAAGAATGTAAACAGATTGTCAAGCAAAGGTTTTATGCCTTTATGTCAAAAAACTTCATTTCAGAAGTTTTTTGTAAGTTTTCCACGGGAGTGTAGTCTAGAAAATTACATGGTAGAGCTAGTATTTTACAAATATATTTTACAAATACTTGTTCATATATTCTCAGTTTGATAATTTTGGTTAATGCCAAGTTGAATATTCAGACTTTTTTTGTCCAAAAAAAACAACAAAATGCATTGAACTACAGCTGTTCACTTATATATAGTCTTTGAAATAGGCTTAAATCTAACAGACACTGATTACTTTGGTTTTGAGATTTCTGATGAGTGGATTTGTTAAAGACTAAGTCCTTATTTGTTGGTTTGTTCCTTGCTGTGCTCCTGTGAAATATATTTATATATCTTCTAAATAATAATTTCAAGGGGTTTTGGAAAATGAACTAAGCCAGTGGTGAGTGGTTATGTATCATTTCAAGGTCATTGAATGTGCCTTTTGAGGAAAAATCTTTGGGGATTTTGGAGCTGCTTCTGGAGTCACTGAACAATGATGGTTATTATTTACTAATTTCTGGATAGTGAAAATCATTTAAATAGCAATTTTAATCAAAAGTAAGGGGATAGCTTTCATTTCATTTACAAAATAGGTTTAAGATAGGCTGACATTATTTTTTTCCTCCATTCCTTTCTCAATCCATCCTTCTGATGGATGAATCTTCACTTAACCTACAGACCAAAATGTCACATTAGAGGAATAGCACTCCAGACTAAAATGTCACGTTACAGGAGGAGCACTCAATGAAGGATTTTCAGGTGACCCTTGTATGCTCCAGATTGATTGACATTGTTGAAGAAATAAAAAGACCCCACAGAAATCATCTCCAAAAAGTGTCTGAAAGTTTTCTGAGCTGCTTTTTCTCGAGTATGATTACTCAGTTTGTGAACTCACAGTAAACAGGTTATATTCCTGTCAAAATAGGAGTCTTGTTAGCCATGCCAATTCATGCTACTAAAAAAATATGTACAAAATTGAAATTCCTTTTTGCCTTTGAGAATGAAATGTGCACAGTCAAACTTTATGGCATAAAATGAATAGCTATGAATAGGTAGTAAGAAAAAAGATGTATTGTTATTTACATCTAAAATATTATCTAACTTCATAGTATTGCATTTCAAGTGTTATAGTATGTACTATCAAACTCTCAATGATAGTAACAATGTGATCAATAAGCTGGATAACATTTGTATTGCAAGGAACTAGGATATTTTTTTCCTTATAAGTTAGAAATGGCAAATCTTCTGTATTATTTGCTATTAACTTGATAATGAGTCGTGATTGCACTTTAACTGGAAGACTGGTAAGAGAACAAAGATTCAGTGAGAGGAGTGTTAACTACTCTAAAGTGAAAAAAAGAATAGAGTATAATTCATTGTCTGATAATAATTGTCAGTTTGTCATCTTAAATCAAATGCTGAAGATCACATTCTATGAAAAATGAGAATATACATATTGGATGTCTGCTATAGAAGTATAGTAACTATGATACTAGGGCAAAGATGATCAGAGGGCTGGAGCACCTCTACTATGAGGAAAGGCTGAGAGAGCTGGGGCTGTTTAGCCTGGAGAAGAGAAGGCTACAGGGAGACCTCATTGCAGCCTTTCAATACTTAAAGGGGTCTTATAAAAAAGGTGGAGAAGGACTTTTTACTTGGGTAGATAATAACAGGACAAGGAAATAGGTTGCCCAGAAAAGCTGCGTATGCTCCATCCCTGGGAAACATTTAGGGCCAGGTTGGATGGGGCTTTAGGCAACATGATATAGTGCTGGTCTAGTGCCTAAGGGTTGGGGGGTTGGAACCAGATGATCTTTAAAGTCCTTTCCAACCAAAACCATTCAATGTTGCTATAAGATTTTTAGTTCTGAGACCATAGTGGACTACAGTGGCTCCTTGAGGAGTCCCACACAATACAGAGGAGCTGTCTACCTAGCTGAAGGCAAAACCACGTGCTCTATGTACTTCTTCATTGCACTGTTTGGGTACTTGCTGCTTTGGTCACATGAAGTGGAGCACATGGAGGAATGCAAAAGAGGAATTACGGAAGATCAATAAGTAAAAATGGTCGACCTGTAGACCATTAGCGCAAAGTTTGTGAGGAAGTAACATTATGTAGTTTTGGATTGCAAAGAGCCATTCTTCATATAGTCAATCAAGTAACGGGCACAGTGTACATTTTGAATAGCTAGTGGTTTTATTCTGCATCCCTCTGTCCTGCTGGTAGAATGGACAGAAATCTGGAAATTATGCTGAAGTGATGAGAGCTTCTGAAAAGAGTAGCATGAATAGTATAGTAGCCCTAGAGGTGAGTTATTTTTCGTTGTCATTGTGAACACCATGTATAGGTAGGTTTTTTGTTTAGATTATACACAATGATATACATGGCCTTTGAGGAAGTCCTCGTCCCTCACCATGACATTGTCTACAGGCTCGCAATCCCCCACAATAGTTCACCACAAACCTACAGATTTTAGGATTAGTGATGCATTTTTCAAAGCTGCCATGTCAGGCAGAAAATCCTTTTCATTCTGTTTGGTCCTGACTAAATCCCAAGCCTGGTAAAGAGAGGAATAATCAACTTCATATGCCCAAGCAAGCATCCTAGATTTGTGTCTGTTCCTCTTGTGTGCTCACTGGGTCTCTGTTCCACATGCACACCTTTGCATGTGCACCAGCAGAAACTTCCCCATGCCCTTGATGGTCAAAGCTGTGTTAACTCTTCTTGTAGAGAAGCAAAGCAGGTAAAGAGAATTTTTTGCTGGTCATGTGGAATTGCCCCTTTTTCCCCCCAGCAGATGATGGGGCAGCTGCTGCATTTTGCTGCTTGTCTGTCAGGACGACAGTAGCAGTGTCTTTGCCATGGCAGCCTGGAGATCCCTGGTGAAAGGAATCCCTCACTGGTCTGATCCATTGCGTGGCCCTGGGCCCTCGTTGTCTCCCTGCCTTAGATCAGCAGCAGTAGCAGTGGCAAGAAGAGGAGGAATTCATTTGAGTGCCTCCTATTCTCCACCAAGGCATAGACTGTCATTTAGAAATCTCAGTTTTAGACACTGAGGAGCTGGAAGCTCGTGTGATCTGTGGAAAAAAATAGTCTGACAGGATTCTCTTCAAAGGTATGTATTTCTGCTGGATTATAAACTGGCCGAGGGGAGTATGTGAAGTTTCGAGTTGTATTTGTGGTTTTCCTTTTTCTGTGCCAGCAAAGGATTTCAAGGTTGAGTGGAGCCCTTAACATTGATGCTGGTTTTGACTAAGAATGAGTGAACTGTGTGAAAGTGTGAGTAATCGAGAGTGTCCGTGGTGGAAGATGAGAAGGAGTGAGGAGTTATTTGTTCTATCCAGAGTCTAAGGAGTAGTTACCGTCTAGATCCTCTTGCTACGCAAACAGCACTTAGAGTAGGAGACAATAGCTGGACATTCAGTCCAAGGTAGCCTGGCTTACCTTGTCCTTACTAGAAAAAATAAGGATTAAAAAAAAAAAAAAAAAAAGAGAGAGAGAGAAGGGACTAATGAAGACCAGATTCAGAGAAAGCAGGACATGCTTTTTATTTTTATTTTTCCTCCAGGAATAGTATTTAGTTCGTATCTGATTATGCATGATCCAGGATGGAAATTCAGGACAAGCCTGAAATGTATCATGACATTATTCTACCTTTGCCCAGAGCATGGCTGTGTGTTGTAGGATTATTGGGACAGACCACTGTTGCATGGCAAAAATATTTTTTTCTGGCATTTTGTTTGCATGGTTAAATGAGAACAGCCTTGGGCAATGGTTCTACCTTTAATGTTTGTTTTAATTAAAAGCCTGAAACTCTAAGCTTACTTCTGAGATGATATCTCTCAGGTTTCTTTTAACTGAAAGACAGTTTCCAGGAGTTCAAAAATACTGCGCATTCATATTGAGAACTGAAACCCTGTTGCTTTCTAATCCAGTAAAATACTTGAAAACATGCAGGTTGTATCTTAGGGTATCATGAAGGCTATCTTAGTTTGTGGGTATCTGAAGTCATTAGGGTTCCCCCCCCCCGTACTTACATGACTTAGTAGTAGGAGGGCCAATATGTGTTCTGTTTTTTGTTGTTGTTTCTGTCTTTTTTTTTTTTTTTTTTTTTAGTACAATCAAGTGTGTCTGGGGCATTTCATTGTCTTCTGTTGTGCCCTCTGATAGAACTCCTTCTGTGAGGACTTATAGGACTTTGTGCACGGACATCAACCTTTTCAATGTTCTTGATCTTGGGTTGGGAATTATTGTCCATTACGTTATGTCCTGTTGTACAGTGCCTCTCAGGAGTGTTTTGAGAGCAGAGTATGATGACTGCTCTTGATAGTGTAGCTACAAAGTCTTTAAAACTTTCTTCTTTTTTCTTTCTTCATTTCTTTCTTTTTTTTTTTTTTTTTTTTTTTTCTCTTCAAATTAAAATGGTGGGATTGAAGTAGGCTTACTGCTGTATTCTTCTGGGACAGGAGTGGGTGAGAACTGGATTGAGAAAGCAGGCTTCTATTCCTGAGGCAGCAGAAGATTAAATATCACAGAGATACTGTTATTGAACTCTGCTTGTGTTGCAAGCACAAGCTTGTTCTTACTTTTAAGAAATAATAATACAAAATGATGTGCCTCTGGTGTTCCTCTTGGTACCTCCTAGGGTTGGTTGCAGCTAGACTTTCCTACTGGGGACTGCTGTGGATCCCTGCTCACTTTGTAATCAACTTTTGAAAGTACAGTGTGACTTTTTTTAGGATGTCTTCCTTTTACAGTGGATTGGAGAGAGTCTGACTTCTGAACTGGTACATGGGAGACAGAGAAACTGTCTTTTGTACTAACAGAGAGTTGAAATGAAGCCAGGGTACATGCCAAGACTCAGAATTCAGGATTTTTTCTCAGTATGGTCACATAAAGGAAGCCAATGCATCAACAATATAAGCCCATTAGGAACCCTGTGTTACTTGCGTTAGATGGTCAGCCATGAGTGAGTCACTGATGCCCTGTAGGTAGTGCTATCAGGAATGAAGAAGTGCTGTAAGTAAGCAAGCACTACAGGAACAACCAAAATTTTAAATGAGATGCTTCCAACATATTAAATATCCAAGTGGTAAACACAGTGTTTTATTCTGATTCTTCATAATACAAATTCTGTAACTTTCCTCATGCTTTGATGTTACAGCTGTGTTGTTTGAGGGATTGCTTTAAAAAAAAATAGAATATAATCCTGCTATATTGATCCAACAGAGAAAATCCAAGGTAAATTCTTTAAAAGTTACTAAAAATTAAATGTATGATTAATATTTCAAATCATTTATATATGAGGAGATTATACATGGCTCCACACACAGACATTTTGCATGGTTATGAAGATTTCTATCACACAAACTCTGTGGATAACTTCAGCCTTTGCTGGAGCCTGTGAGCTCACAAATACTCATTAAATAAAAACAATGTTTGGACAAAGTATGTCCAGAAGAGAAAAGAAAGATAAGTACTCTTTTGGCAGCCATGTGTTGGTAGGGGGCTCCCAAAGGGAGCTTCTATACTGGGGACTTTTTAGAAGATATGCCCCAATTTGATAAATGATGTTAGAGATCAGATCACTGAAGCAAAAGGTAACAAATTGGTAGATGGTGTTTACCTCAAAAATCTAAAGCTCTTAAGGTTAGAAAAGCTCATTTGATAAATACAGTGCAAAATGTATATCTTGGAACTGTATACCAGGAGCTTGGAAGGTGTTTGTACATGGTTTGTTGCGTTACTTAGACATTTTGAAAAGGGGTATAGAAAGGGGAATGAATGATAAAAATTGCAATTTATTATTATATGAGAATTTAAAGATAAGATGGGAATTTAAAGATATGGATTAAGCATGCATTTCAAAGGATTCTTCTGTGGGTGATGTAGAATTCATCTCCAGATTCATATGCTTGAAATTTTAAATTTGGTATCTTCTTGGAGTAAGATGTTGAAGCTCCAAATCACAGTCAATGGAAATCTAGTCAATACAGTAGAAAGCTGCAAATTTAGATGTATACTTTAGAATAGTACTGAATCTCTAGCTCTTCACTGAGAGACTACATGCCAGAGATGTTCTTCAACTCCTTCTTGAGATAACTACTTTGAAGTTTCAGCTAAAGAGGTGGCCCATCTGTGTATGCCATATCCTAAGCACAAGCACAAGGTTATGTCTCAACATAGGCACAGGACTGGAGGAATTTCAGAGGACAATGAGAATGACCAAGTCTGTGAAAACCGCCACTGCAGGAATCAAGCAGAAAATGTCAAGTGTCCACGATACCTTTGTTATGCAAGTGTCAATCAGGAGAAGTTAAAGTTGTTGAACAAGAGCTACCATGTCTTTAAAGCAAATAAATAAATAAATAAATAAATAAAATGCCTCCCCTTCCTGCCTAGTAAAGGATTTGGCTGCCCTACATAAGAGGAATGGGGATGTGGAGTCAATTCAGATGGTTCACAACTACTCTCCACTCTGTCCTAATAGGAAGCTAGAAGATTGGGCTGTGAAGGTGGGAAAGAAGGGTTTATGAACCCCATATGCTTCCCCATATGGTACCTTTGGACTTCAATCCCAAGGAGTCAACAAGGACTCCTCGATCCAGACCTATGTAGGGGATCATTCTGCAAGAATAGCCTGCTGCCTGAGTTTGCAGGGAGCAAGAATGAAGGCTGCTCTATGACCAAGGTTAACCAAGTTTCTGCCTTCTTCATATCATTAGAGGAAAAAATAAAAGTGTGTCAAGGTTGCTTTTACTTTTTATTGTGGTCTGAAATCTGTCAACAGAGTTGGGGTTCTTGGGCAAGGGAGTGATGACTACTCCACTGATAAAACAGACATCCTAACTCTGTGTCCATTTTCATTCCTAAGGAAACAAGAATTTTTGCATCTCCTGTCTTCAGACAAGGGTAGATATAAAGCTGATGGTCTGTCTTTGGGGTGGGTAGGCAACCTATTCATATGTACTGAGCTCTGTGCTTCATTAGACTCTGTATACTGTATACTAAATAAAGTTTTAGTTAAGTGCTGTCTGACTCTCTTTGCCTGAGGAATATTTGAAGCTGGCAGTTTTTGTTCTGTCCTTCTTGTTTGCTGTTGTGTGGCCATCTGTGAGACTGTAGTCTAAGTAAAAATGAGTTGGAATGAAAAAGTAGCACTTAGTTTTAAGGTGATCCACTTTACTTGTGTTGGCACAAGAGTAACTGTGATGTGAAGGAGGATTGCCTGATGCTGGGAGGATGGGAATGGTGTCTCAGGGTCAGTACCACTTTTTGTTTGAAAATTGCAGCCTGAGAGCTTCGTTTCCATCAGTTCAGGGAAGCATTGCATTTGCAACAAAATTTACAGACTTGGGTTATAGAGGTAATATAAACAGTCTGTCAGGATTTCTATATCAAAGGCCTACTGAGAGGAGTTTCTTGTTTAAAAAACAAGTTCTGGGCAAAATTGCATGCTTGTTGTATGTATTTGTAGGTGCTAGTTTATGTTTGTTTATTTTCATTACATTTTACAGAAAACTTAAAGGTTTAATTTTTTTCTGATACCTTAAAAATGAGTAGTGTTGCCTTCTGCTTTCAATTTCAGCATTCAAACTATCTCAAATGCACTGAACATTAGGGTCTAATAGTATGCTTTAAAAACTCAAACTGATCTAGTTTTTGATCTTTGAAGAGCTGTTTACAGACCTTCACTTCTTGTTTGCACAGTGGTTAATGCTGTGTATGTTCTGCATATTGCATAAGTCACATACTGCTGGCATCAAATACAGAAGACTTGACATATGAACATATTTCGCAGTCATGCCTCAAGCACAGGACAGAAAAAAGGGTTGACCTTAAGACCCTCACTGTGGCGCAGCTATTATATTCTCGGTCAGACGCTGCCTCCACACGGCACGCTGCTTCCTTACACATCACTTACATGGTTTAATGAATTGATTGTTCAGTGTGAAGCAGTTTGAAGGGACCTGTTTTTCGATGTCTGCAGCGAGATTGTCGAAAGAAGGCTGATGAGATATCACAGTTAATGCTGCCTTGTTTTCAGAGCTCTGCTGGCGTGATGCTGGCTTTTAGGCTTTCACCTAAGTGAAAGTTTTGCACCTAAGAGCTCTGCAGTGGCACATGCCCAGCAGCAGGTCTGGTTGTAGGGAGCAAGGGCAGCAACAGACAGCAAGCAGTCAGTTACGGCAGTGCGAGGGCTTGCTCCTTGGGCAGACTTGCCAGGGTAGAAGTCACATTTCTTTATCTTTCCGCTCTTGGGAATTGTTCAGATCTTTCAGAGACCTGGGCAGTCGTAGTGTGCTCCTTTTCCTTTGCCTGTGAGGGAAGGAAATGGCAAATAGTGATCAGAAATCATGTGGGGATTTAACTAAGATCACATGCAGGGAGGTGGTGTTTGTGCTGGCATCTCCCATGGCCTGATGATCTTCCTCATCGGTGAGGCATCCTCCTGACTTACAGCGTGACTAAAGGACTTTGTGCTTCCCCCAGGTGAAATGTCTAGCCTGTTTGTGGTTTCCTACAGAAACTTTGACATTCCTCCTGTCACTGATCTCTTCCTTGCCATCTTTTGCCCCAGTAGCGTCCATCGAACAGAATCCTTGCAGACAAGCAGAATAACATTCAACAAAAGAGACAATTAGTGCAGTTTGTTTCTCCTTTTTTGTGACTACAGTACAGGCTACTGCGAATCACTGGTGCTAATCACCTTTGAACTGCATTTATGCAGGAGCAGAAAAATCTTTTTATGACATGAGTGTTTAGTATTGAATTGTGCAAACTACTGTAGAAAACAATATGTGGGTACTTGTTTTTAACCCATCTGGAGCCAACACAGAATTTGTACTGTCTATGTGACTGTACTTGTCACCGTATCTTAGGTGTATACAGTAGACAGGTATATACATACAATCAAATGCTGATTTCTTTCCCACTAATTATAAGAAAGACTGGAGGATTGCAGCAGATGTAGACATGTATAGTTAAGGCAGTTATTACTCATCATTATATGATAGCTTCTGTCACCGATAATAGTTTAGGGGCTCAAAGAAGGCTTTCAGGGGAGTTAAATTTACCTTAAAATCCACTGATGTTATTATCCATACAAAGATGGGCCCTGAATTTGAATGCAGAAAGGATTGATCATCATTGCTGTCGGGGGCTCCTACACATTATCTCATAATAGAAGTTTGATGTGCTTTACATGGGAATTTAAATGTCCATGTACCCATTTTACAGGTGGAGAAACTAACACAGTTTGAGAAATGTGTCTAAGTAAAATTAAAAGTATTAAATGTATGCATATGCCTTTATAATCTGGATAAAATAGGTTTCTTTCAACTTTTTTTTTTTTTTTTTTTTTTTTTTTAAGCCAACTGCAGTATTTAAGATTCAAAATGGTGTTAAGTGCAGTTTGAAGTCTATAGAGATAAATTGTCATTCTTAGATTACAGGGTGGTTCCCTTTCTCTCTGTCAGGTATTTCTCTGTCAGAGAAACATGAATGCTGAAGCTTAACTTTCCATGAAACTGTATGAGAAATGATTGAAAATATTTATTTTCAAAACTTTTTTTCTTTCCTCAGATGACTTTTTAAAAATAATGTAGTTGATCAGAAATAGGTTAGTTACATTTATCTGGGGTAATGTAGTATGTCCAACATTTATGTGTTTTGTTAGCCATGAGTAACTAATTTTATTAAGATTTCTAGCATGTTCAAATATTAGACTTAAGCCCTGTCCTATGGTAAATACTAGTGTTTGAATATGCTTACACAAATGTTTTTCTTCTCCTAGAAGATAGAGTACTTAATGTAATTGGTAAATCAGATCTAGCACTTCATTGTAATGCTCTACTTTACATGTAAATTATGTTTTGAAGCGCCGTATCTTTTCTCAGTAGTGATTAATCCTTGAAATAAAGGGGGAGGGGGAAATAGCTAGTTGGTTTTAATGATGCATTCCTCCTTTGGGAAAGATTAGCTGTGTACAACTTTGTTGAGTTTAGCAATTTGCAATGAATTGTTGAGTTGTCCATGGAGACCAATTCTGTTCTTCCAGAATAGTGTTCACCAGGTTGCATTACTCTCTGTTTCTCTACAGGAAAGAAGTTATTACTTCTCTATCTAAAACAATAGATAATATGTTCATTACTAGCATTTGGATTTAACATAAATCTAGCAAGTAGAACTAGGCAGTAATATGTTTAATCGGCAGATAGAGGGAGAAGGTGACTATTTCAAAACGTGCTCTTATTTTGTCTTGTTATCATAGAATCATAGAATGGTTTTAGTTGGAAGGAACCTTAAAGACCATCTAATTCTAACCCACCTTTAGGTACTTTAGAAATGCTTCGCATTTCTGAATTTCAAATTTCAGGTTATATTTGATGTTCTTTGTTGATTCATCTTAGTCATTTTTTTTTTTTTTTTTTTTTTTGGATTGTACATAGATATTCGTGACGAGGTTAATTTTGCTGAAAGACCCACAGAAGAAGTGTGAATGTGTGGTAACATCTAGCTTAATTCCTGCAACTGAGGGCCTACATGTCAGTGGAAATGTTTAGGTTTCCAATGAGAAACTATGGGTGCTTCTTGCTAACTATCATTTTTTTTTTTTTTTTTGGAGTCAGTAGATTACACTCCACAAAAATTATCAGACCTGTGGGTAGATACTCTTATTTGGGAGAGCTGCTGAATCTCTCTTAGTTAAGTGAACTCTGTAAGCTGTTTCTTTATTTGAGACATAGCCTGTGCTCAAGAATAGGAATAGTAGCAGAGAGTGCCAGAGCAGTGATTTGTAACCAAGCTCAGAGATAGTGCAGCCTTTTAGAAGTTATCTGGAGAAAGAGATTGATGGATAGCAATCAAGTGCAACAACATCTGCATATTGAATCAGTTTAGCATCTGTACACAGAAGTGTGATGGTCTTCTTTCATTCTGACATGAAACAACAAATTGCTTGCTAACAGTGAGAACGGGTATCGATGTTCCTTCTCACGCCAGTTAGTGCACCATGTGTGCGATGCGCAGCAATGTTTTTTTCATTGTTTGTTGTGCCAAAACTGTATTGAGAACTGGCATTTGAACATGAGATGGCAATGAATGAAAATGCTCCTCACCCTTTGTGCTGGAAACTATTGCAAAGGAGCGTTGTGGATGTGGGACTGATAGAGTGTCACAGATTTCACCTGCCAAAGGCTTCGGCTCAGAGACCATTACAAGTGACAGTGTATCTTTCCATTTACTAGAAGAATATTGCATATGAGTAGGTCTGCTAACCTGTTTTCATTTGCCTAGATTTTGGCTGTGTATTTCACAGCTTTGAAAGTATTTGGATGCTAAGTGAATGTTGTGAAATAAGTAAATTTAAGGAATACATACAACAGACAAGTCACACTGTTTTTTTCTCTCCCTCTAAACTGCAGCCACAGGAACAAGTCTTCAGGCTGGTCTCATCCTTCAGGGACCTGGAGCTTGAACCAGGGAACACCTTATGGATGGGAGATGACGGCAAACAGAGATGGAAGAGACTACTTCATCAAGTAAGTGTGTAGCGCAGTCTGTGCGCACCACAGCACAGTGCTGCAGCCCTGCTCCTAACAGCATCTCCTCAGAATCCTAACTCCTATTTCAGCCTTACACAGTTTATGTTCTACTGTTTTGATTTATTGCACACAGATAGCTTTGACTCGCAGATCCTTGTCCTTTATTAAGTGGTGTTTTGGTGCTTGGTTATTTCATTTACCCAAGCAAACACTAATATAAGGACCTGTAATTTGTTGAGGAATTGCAACAAATGTCATTAACAGAACATGAAAATAAAACTTCCTTGTTTAAAGAATGAAGAAAAACTTCAGTTCTGTCTGGGATTAACAACTCTCCTCCATCTCTGCCATATGAGCTCTTTTAGCTTGTTTAATATATTCATAATAACAGTAATGAGAAAGTGCTTGTTTTGATCCTGTATAGTTAGTATTCTAATTCTTAGATTATCTATAGTCCTTTAGCTCTGAATTTAAAGGTTTGCAAAATAAATGTCCATGCAAATAATTTGATCGTAACCAAAACTGGGTTTTCTTTTCCCAATGAAAACTGTGCAGAATTGTTATTTAAAATTACTTAAGTGGCTTGGATAAAATACAGTTTGTTATCCTAGCAAATGTACATATGTGGCTTTTCACTAAGAAGGAGTGGCGGTGAGTTAGCAGAACAATTGCTTAGTATTGCAGCATTAGTTGCTTTAGCTTATATATCATTTTAAGTCCAGCATTTTGTTTCTGCTCGTGAAGAGTTATTTTTTATTTTGTTTATTTATTTATTTATTTTTATTGGTTGATTGGTTTGGTTTGATTTGTTTCTAATTATTATTTAATTTTTATGTTTATTGGTCTGATTAGGAACTTGCAGATGCTTTAAAATATCCTGGATAAGAATTAAAGATCTTTCTTTTAACACAGCATAAATAAGATCAGATTTATTTTAAATTGACCATTAAAACCCTAAATTCCCTGCAGACTCTTCATCTGCAAAAAAACATTTCACAGGGTAAGATCCCCTTTGTATTCATCCCCTATTTGCCCAGGGTGTGTGCCATGGCTTCCTAGGAGGCGTTTGCTATCAGAACTAAAGCAGGATTTGTAGCAGTTTGGTAACCTGAAGGCAACCATGATAAGGCTTTCGGGATTTAGAGAGATTTCAGACATGTGCAAATTGGAACAAGTTGTCTGGGTTAACAAAGGCTCACAGCTGACTTTGAAATGTCATATTCTTCCTGTAACAAGTATTTGTCATGCTTTGCATGTCTGTAAGACACAGGCTGCAGTGCTGGGCAATGCGAAGCTGAATGCCAGGCACAATATAACTATATTATCAGTTCAGGCAGAAAACCTGTGCTTAGGCTTGTCAAAAAGTATTGGTGAGCCTCAAAAGCACTGTGCTGATAAGACTGTACTGCTTCTGTTACTCTAGTTAGTGAAGGTATCTGCACCAGTAAAAACTGCAGACCTAGATGTCAGTAACTAGCAACTGCCTGGAGTTCCTGTACAGAAGATCTTTCTCAATATTAGAAACTACTCTTCAGGGGTGTCCATTTTTTCTGTAGAATGCCAGTATATTCTTCTTTGCCTGACTGAGATTCATTTGAACAATAACATCCAGTTTCTGAAGAGAGGCACCACATTTCATTCCTCTTGGGATGCTGTACTCGTGTAACTATAAACAGCCGTGGCTTACAGAATGCAGTGCATTAATACTCATTAATTTTGTAAGTTGGGAGCATTTTCTAACCTGCAGTAGATAATGATTATTTTTTTTTATTATTTTGTTTTTGTTTTTGGTTTGTTTGTTTACTTTCTTGATTGCCTTTTAGTACCTTAAAGTGCTATATCCCCCTCTTAAAAGCAGAAAAATTAATCCAAGAAGAAAATGCCATAACAAGCAATGCCAAATTAGTTCTTAAGTAATGTTAGGCTTGTTTTTGTTATTGTTGGTTTGTTTGCTGGTTGTTGTTTTGGTTGGTTTGTTTTTGTGTGTGTTCTTATAAGGTGGTTTCTCTCCATTCTCTTTGGGACCCTGGTCTTCCATCTTTCTCTGCATGTGGATAGCAGGTAGAGATCATAGAACTAAATAAGCTGACAAGATCTTAGCCTTAGTTTGCAAAAAATAATTTAATAAAAGTAATCGATTTAGCTAAGTGAGGTTTGCTGTAGTCCATTTTCAGGGTGGTCATAATCTTGGTGACAAACTAAAAGCTCTTCCTCTGAACTCACTTCTTAGTGTCGCGTAATTCTATATGGGCTGGCAAAAATTATAAGCTTGATGGTAACTGTCACTTGATTAGTTCCATGTTTCATGCTTAAAATACCTAACAAAGGTAGTATAATACAAACCTTACATGAACAAAGAATATGGTGTAATTTCAGAAATTTAACAAGTAGAGAGTCCTGCTTTTTCACACATTTCAAGTGTTTTAGAAACACTAACTGCTGTAAAAATACAACATACTCTAGTGGGAAATCTTTCCTGAGCTTCACATGCAAGGATCTTTGAGAGAGCAAGGATCTTCTTACGGTTGCACTTGGGCAACCTTCATTCTAAAAAGGAAGGCTGGAAGCCTTCTTTTGCTAGCTAGCTACAGTTATAAAACTGTTATTGTAACAAGCTCATGTACCTACATTGTCATTTTTTTTTTTTTTTGCCAAGTAGAGTAGGTTTAACTGGTAGCCTAGGTTTTACCTAAACCTGTTGAACCTAGTTCTAGGTCATGTTTGTGGGTGTGATTTTTTTTTTTTTTTTTCCATCCATAGCATCTCACCTGTGACTATTTCTCATCTTTTTATGGTATCTCATTTTGGTCTAGCTCACACTAAAAAGCCTTACTTACTTTGTAAATACCTACTAGAAGAGCTACATGCATCTCTTGATATCACTATTTTCAGACATTTTTATTTATTTCTTTCTCTTCCTTTCTGTAAGATCACCTAGCATAATAAGTGAATTGGGCTCTTAGATACCACTTTTCATTCTTCTTTGCAAAGTTTAACAGAATCAAAATGATGGATTGGGAACTCTGTCCCACTGCAGAGTAGGCTGTGGTATGATAGTAGTGAGGGCCAAAGGGATGGTTTGAATTGCAAGGCACAGTTATGGAATTGCATACCCGGAGCATTCATGTCCTAGAGGACATGACGTTAGTCAAAGTGCATTCAGGTAAAAAGAAAAATAAATTGTAGGATGGATATTTTGTACACAGTTGGTCTCTAGGAAAAGTTTCTCACTGTGTTTGGGAATGGATCATTTGGGAATGGACCTCAAAAGACCACCAAGTCCATACTTTCATGGGAAAAGGGAGCCTAGAAATGAACAGCTAGCACCCAGTCCAATCTCATCATGAAAACATCTGGTGATGTGTATTCCCCCATGTCCCTGGGGAGGTTTTTCTAATCATTTGTTGTTCTTACTGAAAAATGTATTTCTTATATCAAGATGAAGCCTCTCCCAGTGCATCTTGTGCCCGTTTCCCCTTCTCTTCTCCATGTAGCTACTTGTAAAGGGAGACCCTCTGTCTCTTTGTAGCCACTCATTAAGTGCTGAATACTGAGATGAGGTCCCCCTAAAGCCTTATTTTCTCCAGGGTGAAAAGACCTGTCTCCTTCAGTCTTTGAAGCCCTTTGATCATCTTTGTGGCTCTCCTTCAGACCCTCTCCAGTTTGTCTGTGTCTTTTTTGAGCTGCAGGTACCAGACCTGGACACAGTAGTCCCTGTGTGGCCTGACAAGTACTGAGTACAGTGGGACGATCAAACTTCTGTCTCCACTGGTAATGTCCCTGCAAATGCAGCCCAGGATCCAATCTGCCTCTGTCCCTGCCTCCTGTGGTGCACTGCTGACCCCCGTTCAGCTTGTGGTCTCCCACGGCCTCCAGACTCCCTTCAGCAAGGCCACTTCCCAGCCACATAGATCCTGGCCTCTGCTGGGCTCTATGGGTGTGTTGTCCCAGGTGCAGGGCCTTGTCTTTGTGAAACTTCATACAGCTTGTGCCTGACCACCCTTCCAGCCTGTCCAGGTCTCTCTGGAAGATGGCTCTGCCTTCTGACATTAGGGAGACCGGGAAACTAGAAATAACTCCTGTACTGTAGGTCCTTTGCAAAGAAGGATGTCCTTCTTCCTTTTTTTCTCAGCATTAATATCAAGGTAAGCAACTAAGGATGTAAAGTCGTCGTGTCTGTGCTGTAACATATTTCTTTGTGTCACAGTCTTGCTTTTAGTAGTGTCCAGAATCCCCAAATATAGCTTGTACAGAGCCAAGAATCTTGAGGCTTGCAGGGTCTCTTGGGATCTACTTGAGGACTTGGCATCAAATTTGTACTACCTTAAATTGCTTCACAGTGATGTGTTGCAGTTGTCTCTACTGAAAATTGATGTGCAGTTTTGTTAGCAAGGCTGCATATATTCTAACTATAATGAAGTCATACTATCTGGAAAAATAGGAGCTGTCCTTTCAGTGTCTATTATTTGTTCAAGGAAAAGCCCTCTTTGGCTTTCCAAACAACTGCTTTTGCTAAAACTAAACAAAACCATGTAAATGAAAACAGTATTAAGATATTTTTTTACTTCTTTTTTTTTGCCTCAGAATTTTAGGAGTGAAATTGTGAGATGATTGTTGGCAGTTCTGTCAATAAAGGAAGAAGAGAGATCAGCAAGATAACATATATTGTCTCCAAGGCTTTTTATAGCCATACAGATTAACAAATTGCATCACAGCAAAGGAGAAAAAGCAATTCAAATCCTTTGCTTGGTTTTGATTAAAGATGTATAAACCAGGTATTATCACAGTGAAATGTGCACATGAGTTCTGTACAAGCAAATAACATAATTCATAGCAACATTAACAGTTTTTTAGTTAAATAATTTACTTAGTGCCACATGTATGTATCCATTCAACTGCAAGCAGACATATTATAATTTTGAAATTGTGGGAGGAATAGAGAATCCAGGAGAATCTTTATGTGAAATGAAAAGTAATTATATAGTGTCAGTGCAAAGGCTTTAAGGCGTGAATGTGAAGACATGTTTATTCTTTCTGCTGAAGCAAATTTGGTTTCTTTCAAATCTAAGAAAGCCTCTATGGCCTGAACTAATCAGTGGTAGCTTCCTGTGCCAGGCAGCACTTTGGTAAAACTGTGAGAAGAGCTTTTTATCAAAATGTTTTGAGATGTCACTATCAATTCATTATCTTTTCTGTACGGATGGCACAACTGGGGTCATTTTGCAAACTTATAAAGTATTTTTATTAAGTTTAGGCTGTAGTAAATTAAAGTTTCAGAACTTCACCCGTTCCCTTTTAACTTGGCACTTTTACTTGAAATAGCCTTATGAGATAAGTAATACATTTTAGTATGGGAGGACAGCAGTCATCTGGTATTCTGCGAGCACATTTCTGTACAGCCCAGGCTGTACAGAAGCTGGACCAAGCTGGACCTTCAATACAAAACACTTTGCAGTGTATATTTTAACTGCTTCAAAGGTCTATTTTCTAAGCATTTATTACATATACTGTGTTATGTATGACAATGAGAAGTTTCTTTAATGCTAATATGAATACAAACATGAATCTTAATAAAACATACTCGGTGCGATTAGAGGCTTCAGGGAGATATCAAGCAAAGCAGGAATACTTTGGTTGATTTTGTCCATTTTGCTTAGCCTTGTGACGATTTCAGGTTGCCCAAGGTTCCACTGCTGTGATCTTACTGAGTTTCTGACCTGTACACTTTCACCCTTTTCCTTGTGTCAGTCTTGATGCTTAACAGACCTGGAGGGGAATTGATAGAGGGAAATAAACTGACAAAAGCTAATAAAAAATCAGTCCTACAGAGAAAGTAATGAATTTTCTGTCAGTTTAACTCCCTGTGCCACTCTTCCACATGGTCAGGTAGAGTTGCAGAGTAGTTGACGATGGAAGAAACCTCTGGAAGTCAGCTGGTCCAACCTCCTGCTCAGAGCATGGCTAATGCCAGGTGGTGCTGCAGTGAAATACCTGGACAATGAGAGGACAGGGTTTCAACAGATTGTGTTGGCTTAACCTGCCCTACAGTGGCATACTAAGGTGCAAGCTGAAGCAACATTTGCTGCCATGGAAAGTCACACCCTTTTGATTCCTGTTCCTATTTAAATCCTAAGATGTTAGGTACTTTTGAATTTGTATGGATTTTGGATCTGACTTTTGTCATCCAAATAAAGACCTGAGTCTGTGAAATCAGACTAGATGAAAAGAATCATAGCCTTTTGTATGTGGGCTCAAAGCAGGGACAGTTCCAATAAGGTGTAGTTAGTTGTTATACTTTTAAAATAATTTTTCAGAAGCCAGAATGTTACAATATCCTTGTTTGCAGGACATGCTACTGATCATGTTTACTTTAACTCTTGCTATTGCCTTGGATAGAATGACAGGGTATGTCTACATTACCAGTTTGGTTTGCTCCCTATTTTGCTCCAAGGACCCTGACCATCACTTCATTCACATTAGTTTACTTCTCTGAAGTCTGGAACAAACTGAGCAAACTGCTGCATGAAATATAAAGCAGCACACGCAGAGGTCAAAGCCTGCAGCCTTACTGCTTGGCTTGAAACCACAGGTCAGTCCCTGGAACACACAGCAGAGCTGGTAGAGAGACCTGTTCATTGAAAGTCTTACCGAATCTTGTTATGTTAGTATGATGTGGTTGCTGCACCAGTTTAAATGTGGCAGCATGTATTTTGATATCTTGAGTGCCTGCTGTTCCTTTTTACTGATGTTTTGGTATTTAGCAACGCTGAATTCTCCCAGGCTTCTTCCAGGTGCATCTGCGAACTTAATTCTTTTTTTTTTTTTTTTTTTTTTTTTTTTTCCTAAGATATGTTCTCCTGTATATAACATTGTCAGCTCTGTGAGTTGTGGATTGTTAAATCATTGCTGGGCTTATTTCAGCAGTGGCATAGTTGCTGTGAAGTGCCTGAATGCCAGCTTTTGTCCCATATGTAAAAAGAAGGTGGCATGTTTGTGTTTTTAGTAGCTAGTGCAGCTCATGACAACCTAATACCTCAATGCATGCAACACAAAAGACAGTAAAGACGTGAGGGGATGTTCTCCTGTACTGGCATACTTACCTATGCTTTTTTAGTAGTTTTTGTCCAACTCTATTACAGCTTGCTGTCCTTCAAAGAGGAAATTCATTCATGTTTTCTGAAAGGTGGAGTTCTTCTGTGTGTGTTACATGCATCCTGTCTGGCCAACCACTCCTCCCTGCACAGGCAGTTCTCATAGCTGGCCTGTGGTGTGGAATGGCAGAACACAATCATTGATGATATTAATGGCATATCAAGCATCCTGCTTATTAAGGGCCACTAATTTATACCAGATGCAAAAATGAGGCTCACAGCATGCTAATCAGTTTACTTCAAAATAAATAAGCACGGAAGAGGGATCAGACCATTCAGCTTTTATTTTTTAACTTTTTTTTTTTTTTTTTTTTCCTCCCATAATATCTCTGTTGGTATCTCTAGTCCTATCTCATCCTTCTTATCCATGTTTTCTACAGGTTGTATATGCCTATTGGTAGTTCAGTCCTTTCTCTCCTATTTCTTTGGGATTTGCTGTGTTGAAAGGTACTGAAAATGGAGCATATAAATGTAGTGAAAGCCTTGATTGTGGTTACAGCAATGTTCAGCTTCCTGCATTTTGAAAAGGCTGCTGTTACTTTGTTCCTTAATACTACCATAGTACCTAAGGCCATAATAGAAGTTTGAAGCCACAGGAGCCACCTTCTAGCGTGTAGGTATGATGTTACATAGCACTTTAGTGAATGCATTGTATTCCTTCATCTCTAGGTACAGAAAAAATGTGGACTAGATTTGCTGGAGAATTTACATGACATTCACAGAAAATATGAGCAGCATCACCGCTGCTGCTCCATCCTCCCTCAGCCAGGTATAAGAGCACTTACACTTAGGCAGAATGTCGAAAAGAGGGTTCATTTCCTTCTCTTCCCTGTTCAGACTGGGATATGAATGAGGGCAGTCAGCACCCCAGGATAATGCCTTAAGCCCAAGGCTGGCTGCAGGGTGCCTCTCTGGGCATCTTCTCTCCCAGGTGAGATGCTCGGTAAACAGGCAGTGGAATTGAGCTCTCTGGCCCACTTCTTCCCAGAGCCTTAAAAGGGACATCCAATGAGATTGAATGGCAGTCAGTTTAACAATGATAAAAATAGTGCAACCTATATAATTAGCAAATAGAACTCCCAGCTACAGGTTACAGTAAAACCTAAAATGCTTAGTAGGATTCAAAACAGGATTAGAAATGTACATTTGTAATGAGTCTTCCACTGTTAAATTACACAGGATTAAAAAAAATTAGAGCAGATATAAATTCTTATGTTTCAGACAAGCGGGTGAGTCAGCTGCTGACTGCCTAGGGCTAGGACGAAACTTCCTGTATTAATCAGGTTATTCTATAATTACAAGGTTTCTTGCACCTTCCTCTCAAGCGGGTACTGAGTACTGCCAGAGAAAGCACACTGGACCAGGCGGACAACAGGTCAGATTGGTATGGCAATTCTTATTTTTTTCTCTATTTTTTTTTTTTTTTGTTCACTTGTTACTTATGCGGACTGTTGATATGAATAGTGTGCTATTAAAGAAAGAGTGCTACTCTGCTCCTTTCAGATTGCCTACAGATTCGCTTTCTGTTGCTAAGGGTTTGACCTGCTCAAGGACAGGACTGTTGGGTGGAAGGGGGAGTGGGGAGAGATGAGCAGCAGCAGGGATGCACAACCACAAATGACTGTTTAAAGCAAACCTGAATAATTAGAAAGGAGAGAAGAAGGAAAATTATATAGCAACCTGTTTGTGTCAGTGGTCTGGCATATGCTGAAAGTATTGTTAAATCAGCTCAACCTCCTGAAAAGAGATGGTGATTTGACAATTGCCCTTCCCTCCTGGAGAACTGTTGCTCTAGCCATAAATAGGGCAGGCATAAATATGACAGACAAAATGATGTTAATATTGACTGGGATAAATCATTTTCTATAATGGACGTAATAATAGCAAAGAGATGCTGGCTTGTGGGGTAATTTTATTTTAGCTAGAGCAAGGAGAAATGGAGGCTTCATTGCACTGCAAGGCAGCTGTACCTAAACCAGTTCATGTGCAGTAGCTTGGGACCCAGCCACAGCAGTGCAGCTCATTTAATGTGTGTGGGCTTGCCCTTTCCAAGTCTGTGCACACGTTTGCAGTGATCACTTGCTGAACCAGGAGGATACCTTTCACTGAAAAGATGAGGAGAGTTGCGCAAAAAGGTATGCATGGAGGTGGGACTACTTAGAAGAGAAGAAGATTTTTTCCAGTCACTAGCCTTTACCTTGGGTAGCCTGAATGTAATGGTACCTGAGTGGAGTACAGGGAATTGTGTACTTCAGGTCTCCGTTACAACACACAGTCAGTGCTACTTAAACTATGTGTATTCAGTGTTTCTGATCTAGTCCCCAGTGTTTTGTGCAAGCCCAGACTGGATGGGGACACCATGAAAATGGGGGAAGTATTGCATTCTGAAAAGTGTTACTTTTGTGTTTTTTGAAGCTGGATTAGGAAGTAAAATAAAACTTTTGGAGTAGAACATGTATAGAAAAAAACTCAGGGTATCCTAACCCAGGGTCACAATGTACAGATCTACAAAGATTGAATTGTTAGTGCTCTTTGAGTTTGCATGCTTCTGGGTAGAGGTTTCTTACTGTAAAACAACATCTCCTCTGTGCATTACAGCATGCAAATGCATCTGCAAAAGCATTGCATCAGCACTCCAAGCTGCCCTTCCCAGGAGTGTGTAAAATTAATTCTTGTAAACAGTTTGTGTGTGAATTATAGCCCCAGCTGGAGTCTGCTTTTCTAACTCTCTTTTTGTCAAACTGAGTAGGGTCCCACAGGGCTGAGATTAAAAGCCTTAAGTTCTGGCTCTGCAAAGCTGTACAGGTGACTGGGAGAACGGTAGTGCTTTCTAAGAAACTAGTAGATCATATCTCAGGCCACATGCTGGTATCCCCAATTATGCAAACACAGAGGCTCTATATGTGAGAAAGAACCAGATTAGTTGGTAGTCTGTGAAAATGAAGAATGGAAAGCAGCCCCCATAACATTTAAAATGTAGTATGATGCTGCAGGCTGTACATTGTGGCCTCAAGTGACCACAAGCTTGAAAAAAAAATATACGAGGTGAAGCTGTCCTATACATAGTGGTGGAACTGGGACCTTCCCAGTAAAGGCTGGGTGAAATTTCCCTCAGGCCTTCAGTTACAGCATTAAGAAGAAAATGTGCTGGAGGTTGGTTATAGAGCAGAAAAAGGGGGGTGAGAATTAGTACAATATTTTGCTGCTGCTATTTAAATACTACAGTTGACGTAGACCAGTACTTCACAGTGTATGTACAGACTTTTAAACAAGTTATCTAGTATGTTATATCTTGCCGGGAAATATCATAACGATTATGTCTTTCCAGCAGTCATTAATACATTAAGGAACTGCATGCTGAGGTATATAAAAGCCAGCAATGAAGAAGCTGTATTTTTCCTTTGGTTTCATTTCTGTCACATTAATATATTTACAGTTTTCTATAAAGAAAATCGAATATAAACCTACTATAAAGGTCCTTATCTGGATTGTTATTGTAGGACAACGAGGTAATTTGTTTTAGTAAGACAATTTAATGCTACCAACAAAAGTGCACAGAATTTTAATTCTCATTTAGCTTTTAATTGCCCTTCTTACAATGAAATACTGCTTAATTATACTCAAAACACTCAGTTTCCAAATATAACGCTAAAAATCCTCATATGCATGTTGTCATATACATATATAAGATTAAGGTGAAGGGATGGTTTAACTGAACTCGAATTAATCTCGTCACTGACAACAGCATGACTCACCGCAATTTTTTGAAAGTCATTTATCTAAGGCTTGCTGGTACCCTGCTCCGTCCTCCAGAAAAAAACTTCCATTTAAAATAAACCAATCAAGCTGTGGGGCTGTTCAATTAAATATTGCCATGGTAACAGGGATTAAATGCACGAGGTAAAGACATGCTGACAGTGCAGAGATTATTTCAAGTTTCTTACCCATCCAGCAGTAGCCAAACGAATTTACATTTTCTATATCAAACATCAGGAGATGAAAACGAAGGAGATTGAAATACTTGTGTGGCATCTTGGGGCTTCAAGGAATGTTTTCCTGACAGAGGAAGTAGTTAGCTGGAATTGCAAGTAGGAACTCAGCAGACAGATAGGAATAAGTGTTTGCTCAGGGGATTTATCTAGAATTTCATAATTAAAACCTGGAGATGCATATTAGTTATGATACAAATGACATGAAAAAAAATGCCATAGTTCACAAAATTGAAGAGGAAAAAACACCATTTTAATTTTAAGTGAACTTTATGCTGCCTTTTAGTGTAATGAGGAGAGGTGGTTATTTGCAGCTCGGCCATGAACTAACATTTCTAACGTGTAATATACACATTAAGTTATAGTGCAAATAGACACACTGGTATTCAGTAAAGACACTCAGGATACTCTATGATTCTATGATTCATCAATCCAAACATATTTCTGCTTCTCTCTGGCTCTATTCTTACCTTTTCATGTATAATTGTGAAAAACACTGGAGATACAAATTTGCTGGCATTTGAAGTTCTCAGCTTTCAGTGGCATTGTCTCTCTCCCTCTCCCTTTTCTTTTTTTCAGATTGGCTTTTGATTTGGTTGCAGAAGATATATTCTGATCATAGTGGTATTGTCTTAGTGCTACGTAAAGCTGAAATGCGTTCCCTCAATTGTGAGCATTAGTCACAATGCTCACACGCACAGTTTCTTAGCAAGTGTTAAGTGTGGTAAGGGATGTTGTAGTTACAGGGTCTTCTGTCCAATAAATGTCTGCCAATGTTTTGGGGCTTTGCTGAATTTCCATGAGATGAAATTTATGAGGACATCTTCTGTCACTCTTCTCTGTCCACCTATGAAAAGTAGAAATGAGCTACTTTAAATGTGCAAACGATCTGCAGCTGTTCATCGTGTAGGAAGATGTAGCCTCCGTAGTGCCTCTGTCCTCTGAATATTTGGTCAACAATTCAAGCTTCCAAGAGTTGTTGGTAGCAAGCTGTGTCCTTCAGATCAGGTGCATACTGATCTGAGGCTGGTTTTGGGGTCCTGTTGTTCTGATTCTTTGGGGTAGGATGGGCTTTCTACTCGTGGAGAGCAGCCCTGGTGCTTGGAAAGCATCCTAGGAGACCTCATGGTAGATGGACCTACAACTCTGTCTTTTCTATGGGAATCAAAACTTCCAAACATGTCTGAATGCATTTTGGTGTCTAGTTTTGATTACAGGAGTCTAAGCATTCTTTGAAGATTTTGGCTTCCTGTTCACTTCAGTAGTTTTCTGTGTGCAAACAAACAGTTGTTTTAGCTGTGCTCTTATGAAAAGACATGGCTTCAGTTTTACTAGTTGTTTGACATCCAATTTTTTGGCTTTAAATAAGTTAAAATATCTTTCTTTGGATATTGAGATTATTTTTTTCATGTATTGGAATGAAAAGCCTTTGCTAATAGATTCATGATAAATACTGCAGTTATATCCGAAAACATTGCATCTGGTGAGTTTCTAAAGGAGGAGAATACTGAACAACATATTTTGTAGAAAGTAGTGTGGAATGTCTCTGTTTGGGGTTGCATTAATTCTCCGTACAATTATGCAGAAGCCCTTTTAAAGGTAGCTCCTGATATCCAGCAGGTGTAGAAGGAAGAGGTAGTGAAATAATCATGAAACATAGGGTAAAATCAGAAGGTCAGGGGTATATGGGATAGCTTTCTTAAGAAACAATTTAGGAGATGCAGGAGTCAGTTTCTTAGAAGTTCTGTATTACATACAGAACTCCATGGGATTGCTCAGGTGGGAACAACACAGTTTTATCTGGAGTCTAAAGAAGTACTTTTTGCTTCTCTTCCTGTTTATAATCCCTTTTGTACAGCATTTTCTTTTTGCTGCTGTTCTTATTGTTTTTGTTTAATCCTGTTAGTGCCTTGGGCTGGACAGCAGTGACTTGGAAAAAAGCCATACGGATAAAAGATGTTTTGTTTTGGGCCACGAGGGGCTGATTCTGGCAGCTCATAGTAATGACATTCAGGGATTTTGTTGCATGATTCTTGTTGCCATCATCCTATTAAAATGCATGTTGCACCATTTTAACAGCCTACTAGGGAATGATGAGCTAATGATCTACCTTTGAAAAGGAATTCATAAAAAAAAAAAAAAAAAAAAAAAAATAGCTTGACACTGCTTTTGCCCAATGAAAAGTCACAACTTTCCCGTCAGAAATCTTTTTAGTTAAAATATAGTTATAAGAAATCGGGCATTCCAAGCTTCAGGAATGGGCCAGGGTCATGACTAGGTCTTGAAAAGTCATAAATGAGCTAAGGATTTAATTCCCCAGGGTATCACATCATGACTGCCCAGGAATCTCCAAAATGCACACAAAAACGCCCTGTCAGAGGGATCCAAATATCGTCATCCTCAAACTCTGTTTAAAATCCATCCTGTTAGTTTCCAGACAAGAATTAATTAAAGCTAAGTGTAAGCTAATGGCCAGATCATTGGACCAGCTGCTTTCATGGCATGAGCCTTCAGGAGTACAGATCCTGAAGGAGGAACCTTATCACCTGAACACGATGTGTAATAGCTGCACAGCTGCTTTGTCAGTGTTGTCTCTGTGACTTGCATAGCCAATTGAATCCCGCTCAGTGATGCTCAGAAAGCCTGGGCACCATTAGGAAGAGTGACAGGACAAGATTTCCTGTAGAGCTGCTCAGAGAGGGAAGCTGGGCTGGGTCAGCTTGTTTCTTGTCTGTAAGCTGCTTCTTGGGCAAAGAGTACTCTGAATCAACTGGCATTTCCTTAGTATCGTGAGAGAGAAAGGATATCATGTGCCTATGTGCTCAGGATCTGGCAGCACAAAGCAAACTGGCTAGACAGCTTACTGGATTTGGAAATTGGATCTGATTTTGTGCTGAAAGCCAAAGAATTGACCAGTTGAACCTCCAGATAAGTTTGCTTGAGAAAACAGTGGTTTTGTTTGTTTGTTTGTTTGTTTGTTTTTTAATACTACACAAGCCCATGAAGGCTGTCACATAAAACTGGGGTCCTCATGTGCTTATTGGCTTAATCAGCAGGTGCTAGAAAGGCAGTATCAGCATTGTCATTTTTGATCATGGTACTGCGGTATGGTAAAATTAAATGAATTGTTCAAGAATGGATTTACTGCCACCTTCTCCTCCCAGATCTGCGTCAAAACTAAGACTTAAATGTGTTATTTTTTTTTTCTTACCTACTGTTCAGTGACAAATGAAAAAGCTAATGAATCCACGTGTTGCAATGAATCCACAGGCTAAGTGCTGTGCCAAATTTGAAAGTCATAACGATGATTTTGTGTAAATATTAATGATAGAAAAGTGATTTTCGTTAGACTTTGGCTAGATTTACATAGGTAACAGCAGAAATGCTTCTGTTATGTTGAAGAGAAATCTAATATATCTGCACTGATGACCCAGTGTGGTATAGATATGCCCTACTGAGCTTTTAAGTTACTTGGACTGCCTGCCATTCTCAGGCTATCATAAAGCTCAGTGTGGTCTTTCTGAAAATTTATTTTGCTTCTCAAGCAGGTTTTACAGCTTGGACTGATCTCTCTGCTACTATGGCTAATCTGCTACTGGCATCTGACTTCTCTAGTTTAAAATTACTTTGATATATCCGTGCAAGACAGCAGGTGCAAATAGTCTAATGGCTGCATTATAGACAGGCTACTGCTTGCACTAACTCTGCAAATTGTTTTTACTGGAAAGTTAAACGTGGATCTATGGGAGAGTAATGGGTAAGTGTTTCTCACTGAACCTTGGAGGGAGAAGCAGGGAAAGCAAGGAGCTTTTAATTCCTCATGGAATTTCCAGATTCAAGCTTCAGCATGATGGTATACAGATGTGAGTGAGTATAATAAACAGATATATATCCTCCATTTGTACAATGACTCCTGCTGACAATAAGAACATAACTGTAGAAAGTGTATTATGTTCCTGTGGAAGAGATTTTTAATCACATGGGCTTATATTCTGATTTATAAGGTCTGAAGCCTTAACAGTAATATAAATGCAACTTCAAACTGGAGGAAGAGAGGCATAATTAGCTGAATAACTAATTCACATCAGTGAATCATAGAATCATAAATGAAGACATTGCAAAAAAAAAGGAATGAATGTACAAGAAAAGGTTAAAAGGACTGACCAACACAGAAAGCTTCTAGAAAAGCAGACACTAGAGGGCTGAAGTGAGATTTGCACAAATTGAGCCTTAGTTGTTTCTTACAAGAAAGTGTTAAAACACTTTACAAGGAGCTCTTTGTAAAGGATAAGCAAAAGTGGAATAAGGACCTCTGTTTAGAGAACATGTATGAATACAGTAAAATTCAAATATGTGTTTGAAGTTTAATAGCAAAATCTTCCTGATGATGAAAAGTATGTCTTCAAAATGGTGGAGGAAAGGAATATTAATTTATTAGAGGAATCATCAGCTTAGAGTCCTCAAAGTGTTGCCATTTGGATGTGTCAATGGCAAATGCCATTTTAGACGTAGGGAAATATTGTTAACTGTGGCTAGATGTGTTTCAGAGCAGAGGATTCAAACTGTAACATGCAGAAAATGTTAAGATGATTAGGGCAGGAGAAAAACAGAGAGGAGACTAGAAGACATAGTTATGTCTGATAGAGCAAAAGTAAGATCGAGAGGGAATAAACACCATGCAGAAATGAGAACTGTTCAAAACAAAACAAAAAAATAATTTGTGGCAAAGATCTAAAGGGACTATAAATTTAGAATGTAAATAGGAGACCCTTAAACATTACAGCAATGGTGTTTGTTCCTAAACTTTCAATCATAGCTCTGGGTTGAATAATCCAAAAAATAATTTATAATTTAAAGAAGGTTATATGATACAGTCTATATGACACAGCGTGAAATGGCAAGGGATTAAAGGTGATGGCAAACCACATCTCATCCATTCTTGCTTTTGTATGAGTAAAGTAGCACTTTACTTGTTTCTTTAGTATGTAGATCATGAAATTTGAGCAACATGTTTGCAAAATAGACTTTAATCCACTGCATGCCCTTGGAACCTTTTACAGATATTAATGAAACACATTTAATTATCTCTCTTAGACAGATTACTCAAGGCAATTTAGATTACTACATAAAAAGTGAAATAAAGATCAGCGTTTTTAGAAAGTGTATGGGTAATAAAAGTACTTAAATAGGATGATATTCAGGGAGATGATATGATTTGACTAGGCTTTTAGATTACTGTATAAATGCTATTTCCTAAATGCTATCAAGGAATGATGAATTATAACTCTATTTAAAAATACTTTCATTGAAATAAGATAGGATTTTTTTTTTTCCTTAAGTGTTTTTACATAGTATCAACTAAATGTTTTTATTTTTCTGGAAAACATGCATCATCATCAATCGTATTAAAGTGAAAAACATGGAAGTGGGCTGCAAATATAAGGATAATTTCAATGTATCAGCAGTATTTCTTGCTGGCAGTTTTGAGTTTTATACTGTTGCCCAGTAAGAACAGGGATGAGTTATTAATTTCATCAGGATATGTTG
This sequence comes from Nettapus auritus, assembly GCA_011076525.1. Classification (NCBI taxonomy): domain Eukaryota; kingdom Metazoa; phylum Chordata; class Aves; order Anseriformes; family Anatidae; genus Nettapus; species Nettapus auritus. The sequence continues at coordinate 128,195,694 of CM021765.1, read as the reverse complement.
GCTGTCCTCTTCTGCCCACCTAGATGAAAGAGAAATTGCTAGTATCTAATACCGGTTTTGAAGGCTGTTTAGGGAATTCAGTTTCTCATGTGAACTTCTGCATAGCTATGGTAAATACATTAAATGATGTAAGGGCTATGACATTTTCAAGTGAGTAGACTTTTAGTAGACTTTTAGTGCCAATAATACAAATGGTAGTGCTTTGTAAATGTGCTAGTTTGACGGTTCTTCAGAGACCCAGGAAACAACAATTTGAATTCATTTAATGTGTATACAGTGCAAGTTGCCAAAATCTGCATAGTTCAGGCATCCTGTGTAATAATAATTCATCTAATGCTACAAGTTACCTTCAGACAGTTTTGTTTGTTCGTTTTTCTTAAGGAGTGCTGGTAGTGTGTTTTAGTTTGTTTTGTGTGTGTGTGGTTTGTTTTTTTTGTTTGTTTGGCTTTGTTTTTTGAAAGTTTGACTTTTATTTTCAGTGTTCAGTATCAATAGTATATTTTTCTTGGCAATTATAGACAATGGTTTTCTTGAACAGGCTCATCAACAACACGATGTTGCAACTTGGGACCTACTGCACCTACTACAACTACACAAGTAGTTGCACTTAGAGCACAGTTCGAGGAAATACAGAAAGTAACTGCTGGCTTTGTTGTAAAGTAGGGTCAAACAAGTTGGTGGTATTGGAGCATGACAATAGACTATGTATGGTCATCATGTTCTGGAGTGTATTTCACATATTGTACCAGACCTCTCTTCTAACAGGGCCAATGTCATCTTTATCTCCTTATCCTAATATAAATAATACCAATGCTCTTGATGAGTTCCCAAAACCTTTTAATTCTTATCCCATAAATTTTATACTTCATTATTTCAATTAAAATATCACAACTGAAATACTACCAGTAAAAAATAAGAGATGTTTTAAGAGAGAACAAGTTGGTGGCCCTCTTGACCAAGGGGAATTCTTGCCATCCTTGTCTGAAAGCTTTGGGCCCCGCTACAGTTTCCCCACCCCCAGGTCCACCTCAGAGTGAGGCTGAGCACATTTTCCCATGCATGCACACATGTACTCTCTGTACAGACACAATCCACTAGAACTGTGATCTCCACCCAGCAGACTCTTAGCCCCTCGTGTCTCCAGTGTCTGGTCACAGACTTATGGTCTCTTTGGCAGCTGGATCACAGACCTGTTCTACCTGCCGGCTGGTTTGTTCTGAGAGTTGGTAATCTCTGTTTCAGTCTGTGAGTCTGTCTTGCACACATACTCTTATGCATAGTGTAGAAGCACACTCCTGTATTAAATAATGAGGATTTGAGTTTAATCAGAGACAGGTTCTCAGGCAAAGGGCCTGGCTGGACAGATGTGGCCTGCAGTTTGCCTCTGTGTAGCCAGTCCTTTTGATATGTAGGGGTGGTGAGGCACTGGAACAGGTTGCCAAGAGAAGCTGTGGGTGCCCCATTCCTGGAGGTGTGGGCACCTCTGGGGCCTTGGCCAGCCTGATCTAGTGGGTGGCATCCCTGCTTATGGCAAGGGGGTTGGAGTTAGATGATCTTTAAGGTCCCTTCCAATGTGAGCCAGTCTATGATTCTATGGCATCCTCTTCTCTCTGTTTTTCCACGCTTGTTCTTCCCCATCTACTCTCATCTCTTCTTCTCCTTGTTTCCTCCCAGTTAAGAAGTGCATTCCTAATTACTCTCCCCCATTGGTTCCACATTGGTAGCATCAGTAAATGAATTTGGTATTTCTGATGCTGGCCCTCTAAGTAACCTCAGCTTTACATAGTATGATGAATACAGTCCTATTAAAGGGCTTCCCTCCAACATGGTCACCTCTCACATCGCTCCCCCTCACCTGCCTGTGAAATCCAACCAACCTTCATGGTCCTCTCTCTAATTTTGTCACTTCTCACTGGATATTAGTTACAGCCAGCTGTTTCTCATGATACGCCCAGTAGTTTTTCATCGTTGGTTTGCTGAACTTCAATCTAACCATTAAAAAACAAAATAATAAAAAAATTTCCATAAACTTCCTTATGTTACCGTGTTTCCTGTGTAGTTCCAGGAAGTGGCAATTCCAAATGTTTTGAACAACCATTAAACTCAGGAAAAAAATGGTGACAGAACATGTCATAAGTTAGAAGAAAGATTTTGGACTTCTTTTGATTAGTGATGTAGGGATTCTAATTTTACATTATTATTACATTTAAATCATTTCTAATGGTACTTCGGGAACTTTAATAGTTCTATTTGTAGGCGCTTTCTCTCATCTTCAGCAATTATGGATTGTTATCTATTCCAAACAATGTAGGTTTTTGTAAAATGTACGTTGTCTTAGAAAAAATAATAATAATAAAAAATTACCAGGCTGTGCTTGGTTTCATGGCCTTCACAAGGTCTGCTGAATACCTCTCCTCTATGGACCCTTTTTAGTTATCTGTAACTTTACTATGCTTTAATTGACTAAGATGAAAATTTATGTTCCCCTTATTTTTTCTGAGATCTAATTGGTAGTTTGGAAAACATCAGCCATTTTCTGGAAAAACAGAAGTTGTTTTGCCAAAGCTTAGTTCCTGGTCCTTGAGGCAGATGCTTGAAAGGTCACTCACACTTTGCCTTTTAGCCAGGAATGTCATTTCTGATGTTGCTGTGAAGTTCTCCCAGGTTAAAGGCCTTCTGAAAATTTTAGAAATTGCCATGCTGAGTACAATGTGTAAACTGAAATCTCCAAAAGGGCATCCATGCAGCGTGTCGAAAATGTATATGGCTAAAAAGAAGTATTCCAATAATGACTGCGAGTCATCAGAATTGAGAGCTGTTGAGGAAACAAAGGAAGCGTAGGGATTATAAAATTTGAGGATAAAAGAATGTCTGAACATGTGGATTGCTTGAGTATAAGATATTCATTAGGAAATGGGAGAGGAGAAGGATAAGATGGAGAAGAATTCATCTGACAAAGAGTTGGGGTGTGGAAAGATGGAGGATGGCACAAGTAACAAATGACATCTGTATTTTTTTTCCCCTGTAACATGGTGGCATTGACTCATGTTCCAATTATGACCCATAATAATTCTTGCTGCAGTTATGCAGGATTTCTTTCCTAAAATGTTAGTCTGGCTGCTATCTGGTGTTTATTAAACATTTTTTGCTCATAAATTCTCCAGGGACAGGAGTATTTGCTCTGCAACATGAATGTTAATATTTCACCTTGCTGAATGCCCAAAACACAGGAGCAAGTGTTATAAGCAGTTATATAGTCCACATTATTAAAACTTCTGAGAGTTCAGGAGTGGGATCAGATGAGTTAAATATTGCAATTCTTGGCAACTGGATCAAAATTTGTTTGTTTTTCTTTTAAATAATATTACTTATTAGTCTTGAAATACGACTGTCAGTAGTTAGTTCTAGATTATTCATTTCATGCTGTATTGCTAGCTTTCACAGAGATGTTATTCATTTTTTAATTATGTATATCAGTGCCATTGGCAATATGAGGCCACAAGATGAATGCAATACAACTCTCCTGCATAGGCTACATTTGTACTATATGTTGTTATAGACCTTTAATTATAATTGTAGAAATTATGTTGTTGAATTTAGCATTAGTCATCACAGCAAACAAAGAGCCAGGTTCTCTGCCATAAGTCATCTTAGTTTCATTAATGTCAGCAGAGTTGCATTGATTTACACCAACAGAGTTGACACAGAAGCACTTGTTATATTTTACTGCCTTTCCCATGAGTTGCGCTATCTCAGCGTTTAATGACTCCTAGAATAACAGCTGATTTTATTCCCCTCTTTTCCTCTTTGTGTTTTCATTATTCTGTCAGCCACTTGAGCTTTAAAATATCCTTCCTTAGTTTAAATGTAGAAGAGGGTTTGGTATTGTGATGTTTGTCCATAGCTATCACTGAGGCATTTAAGTTTCTACTTTTTAATCAGAGATAATAGTCAAAGTGTGGTTTGGGGTTTTGTGAATTGTAAGCTGGCTGCCTGTAGACTTATGGCTTAGTTCTGCAATCAAACATACTTAAATGTATATGAATGTGAATGGATGCCCTTTCAGTTCCACAGCAGAACCAAACTGCAAATAATTGAGCAGCTAATCTACTTAATTAGGCTTGCTGAGTTCATTATGGGGACAATGGTATACTTCTTTTAGCTAAGTGTGTTATGGCTTCATTTTACTGGATTGAGGTCTCAGTTGTTACTTGTGAGATTAAAAAAAAAAAAAAAAATCAAAAATCAGGTATTTGGTGGTGAACTGAATTCTTCCTAAACTTTCATTCAGTTCAGCTTGCATCTATTTATCTGTTAGGAAGTTTGCTGTGAAGCTGAGCAGGCAGGCAGCTTTTCGCACTAGGATATCTGTTAGGGGTAGGACTGTGAAACAAACTCCTTTTCCCAGCAAACGTGGCAGGTTTGCAGTGTGATAGCAACTGCCATTACTGCCTGCATTGTGTCAGGGACTTTATAAATAATACAGAAAGACAGATTCTGCCCTGACATAGCAGCCTGTGCACTGCCCGCACTGCAGTCACAGCGATAACTGCTGTGAATGCTGTGGTCAGTGCATCGCAGACAGCCTTCGGCAAGTCTGCATGGGTACCAGGAAAAATCCTTCCACAGCAGCACAAAGTTTAGGCTGATGAGAAGCTGGGCAGATCAGACCTGTGCTTTGCTCTGCAATGCAACAGCCAGGCTTCCCACAGCACCCAAGCAGCACTGGCTGAAAACTGGATAGATTACAGGCTTTTCACATCTCGGTACTCAACTCTACTTTTACGAATAGTTGTCCATAATGATGGACTCTCATTTTTAGCCTGACCTATCTTTTGATGGAAGTACTCTCTAGAGATGTAGTAGTCTTCTCTGCATGGGTGATTCTCATATTTTTTGTTAGAGTTAACAGCCTCTATGAGAACTTGCAGCTCTGTTCTGTGAATAATTGTTTTTTTTTTTTCAGCTTGGTTGCTATTTTGGTTCTAATAAAATAATGTGTGTTACTGTTTCTTCTCTTCCTGGTTATTCCCTGACTGGCACAAAAAGTACTCCAAAATTAACTTTCTGCAGAAAATGTCCCTCCCATTCAGATCTAAATTCACAAAACTGTTTAAAGACAGGAAACTACCTCTGTTTTTCAAAGTGATTCATGCCTTCACATTTGCCAGTTTTGTCCTCTACCTAGTGAGGTAAGCCCATAATTCCTGTTTGCTGTGCAAGATCACCCAGCACTCAATATTCTCTGTCATGATGAGCATGAATGAAAAGCTCACTGAAGCAGAGACTGGGACTGAATAAGGCTCCTTGTCTCAATGACTACAGATTTCATGGTTTTGATCTCATCAGCAAAAGAAATGGAAGAGAGGTTGTATCAAACCATGTTCATGGTTGAGACTCATATGAGGGCTGGGGAACCTCGGCAAGCCATTTCTCTTGAGTAAAGATCTTCAATCCGTATCATTTTGAATCAGTGAACAGGTTTTCAGTTTTTCCTTTAAATGGCCAGTGGTCTGTTCCAGATTGTCAGCATGTGGTCCAGTCAGAAGCTCCTGCCACAGATCATGAAGTTGTATGAAGCCTGGAGAGATCTCTGTGGTAAATACTAAGCAGTACCGTAAAAATGGCAATGCATGGGGAGAAAATAGATTGCAGGTGCTGTGGAGTTGGTCTGTTTTTAAACTCATTCACATGACTGGAAGGAATGGTTCGTGTCCAGCTTTCAGCCTGGATATATACGTACAGGGGTGTGGAGCATACCTATGTGCCCTGTAAGAAAAGCATGTATTTTTGACTCGGGGCTGAGAGCCTGGCAAAGTAGATGTGTATCTGAGTCAAAACAAAATTTGTTCTTGGGATTTGGCTGCTCCAAGAAAAATGACAGTTTAAAACAGAGACTTCCATGCTGTGATATCTCAGTATTGTCATCAATAGGAGTGGTGAGTGTAAGCTTTCTCTCATATTACCACCGTACTTCAGGAGATCCATGCTAAATCAGCACGGGCAGGTTCCAGGTCCTTTAATCAGAAAGTTTCTGGAGGACTGGATTATGTAGATTATGTAGTTATTTGGCCTGACTTCAGCTTGCCTGTGGGTAATATTCTTAACTGATGGACTTTACAACACAGCCTTATCCTGAGCAGGTTAACAGTCTTCCTCAGGTACTGCAGGAGCTTGCTTGGTGCCCATCGCCCAGGAAGCTGAAGAAAAGGCTGATTTTTTTTTATTTATTTATTTTTTTTTTTTTCCAGTCCCTGAGACAGCTTCTTCTGGGTGGGCATGAATTCAGTCTGAGTCATAGATAACTTTTTCCTCTGGTGACCTTGAATTTTTAGCTCCTCTCCTGTTGATCCTTAGGACAGTGCTTTATCAAGATCAAAATCTGTACCAAGCCCCACAGCGGATAAAGATGGCTTGCAACAAGTTCTGAAACATTTCCTGGATTAAAAGATACCAGAGGGTCTAGTGTTCCTCAGGGTGGAGAAGTTTGTCCCAGTGGGCTGCCCTCACCCCAGCTTCTGTATGGACTGCAGTGCTCAAGCTGTGAGCAAACTCCCATTGCTCTGCAGGACTTTGGTTTTATGAGAGAACTGGGGGGTTGCATCTCGGTTGTCCTGTCCTTTGTATTCCCCTATGGGGAATATTAGGAGGCAGAGAGAAGCTGTGTCAATTTTACAGACACTGATAAATCAAGAAATCAGTGCTGCATGCATGTAGAAAATGTGTAAATGCAGTAAGGCTTGTTCCCTAGAGAAAGCTTTGTTCCTCCAGAATAACCATTTGGTCTTCAACATATTTCTTTGAAAGTTCTTTTTGGAGATGAAAAAAATATTTTTCCATGCAGTGAAGTGGAACAGGAGCTACCTTTTCAAATGAAGGTAAGAGAAGTCTGGAAGGTTTAAAACAAAACTATAAAAATTAACTACCTTGCAACAGACCATAGTTTATTTTAATAAACCTTCTACTGAGTTGCATTAAAAGTCCTTGGTTTGAGTTTCTCAAGCAAAATTGCTTATAATTCAATCATTTACTCCCCCAGTAGCTACCAAATATTTTTTTCCAAATAAATGTTGTGTGAGTCTTTTTGACCCCACATACTTAAAGAAATTTTGAACAGATTTCACAGTTAATGTGTCTGAACACTGACTTGTTAAGGAAGGCAGTTGTGCTTTGCTTTGCCCCTTAACTTTTTACTGCAGCATGTATATCGTATGGGTGCCCATACTGTGTTCAAAGCAACATTTTGCATACCTGAGGGAGGAGGGTCGCATCCCATATATTTCTAAGTGTCTAAATCCAAGCTAATTCTTTTGGACTGCATTTGCTGGTGCCAAGTAGGCATTTTAGGTTGTTAGTCTGTTTTATTGGTCTATTTTATTGTTGGTCTATCTTAGAGTGAAGTTAATCATACCCTATAATTTGAAGTCCCTTTTAAAAGGTAAGCCCCAATGCCCAGTTCAGTCTTAATGATTTTTATCTAGTCAAATGAATTTCCACTCTCATTACCTGCTGAAGTCTGAAGTTAAAAGTTTGAAGAGAGGGGGGCTTATGTGGCAGGACGAGGTATAACGCATGGGGTAAAATCAGTTTCCTTGCCTGTGATTTGTGAGACAGCCTGTAGGGACAGAAGCTGTTTAAGATTTTTATAATATCTTTTGTTTTGATCTTTTAAAGCAGATTTAATGCCACAAAGGTTGCTACTGAAAGCCATAATGTGGAAAAACAACCTCAGTCAAAGTGGTTTTTGAGTGATACAGTGCAAAAGGATCTGGTTGTTCTGTGACCACTGGGTTTCCAGTGATACACAGGCATGATGCTACCAAAAGTCAGTTCTGTGTACTTACCAAATACCAAAAGCATATCACTCAATTAACTGATTTGAGCAATGAGTGTGGCAAATTTCTTGCTTCAGATTCACAATGAATGAAAACACTCATTTTGTATAGGGTCTCAAGATGCCTGCCTTTTGAATGTCTTTACCCTATTAAGGTTAGACAGCTCCACACTGAGAAATGGCAATGCTGTTTCCTGTACTGTCATAAATCTTTCTCCTTGAAATTATGCATTACAACATAGCTGCGATGTTCTGAATACACTGTAGCATTATGTTTTGTACAGTATTGTTTGTTGTGCATCGAACTGTCTTATTTCTTCATTTTCTACACTTGCTAAGATATTTTTTTTGTTTGTTTGTTTTGTTTTTGTTTTTGTTTTTTGGTAACCACTAATTTTGCATGTGTGCTGTAAAGCCTCAAAGAGGGAGATTCAGAGCTTCTCAAAGGGTGAAGTGTTTAGTGTTTGTTCTAAGAAAAGAAGCACTCATCCCCAGATAGCTGAAAAATCTTGACCTGTAGTCAAGCATATCTTATTCCAGGTAAATATTAATAATAATAATAATAACAGTTATTATTTCTCATTTTTCTGGGTCCAAGTATATTGCTAGTTGCTAAAGTGCTTATACGTGCTATTACTTTTTGTTGCCAGCATCATATCTCTCTTTAGGGGGTTTAGTGTCTTGAGAAATTAAGTCATATATTCTGTATCTCCTTTATGTATACTAAAAGCATGGACTTTTTCTGAGGCAGATAACTGTAAAGTTAACTTAACCTGAAGCATTGTTTGGCCTACAGACTGCAGCAGCACTTTGCTCATACACTGTCTTGTATTTAATCTGTATTATGCTGTTTGCTCCATTCTGTTCTGTTTATTTTATACAAGTACTTTGGGCTACATTTATGTGGCATATACAGAGTAATGCAAGGCACTTATAGAACACGTATCTAAGGTCAGAGATGAAAACGTTATTACATACTAGAGTGCTTTGTATTTGCAGTAAAGCTGTATTCAGAAATAACAAGTAGATTTTATTTATTTATTTATTTTAACGTCAGTACTTTTATCATCTAACACCTGCAAGCAGAAGCATGAAATTTCTGTATATTCTTTATAGGTTATTCAAAGGGATTTAACAGAACAGTAGAGAGAATTCTTTATCTCTTGTCCCCATATTTAGCATATACATAGTAAAGCCTTACAGGAAAAATTAATCAATTGGAGTTATAAATTAGTTATTTTAAAATTCAGTATGAGAAATATTTTTGCAATATAAGCTTCTGGTTTTGCACAGTAATTTTTCCAAAATTGCTTCTTCATAATGCTCATCCATGCGTCTAATCATAAGTAAAACTTTTCTGGCTCAGACCGAAGTCCATCCAGCCCCTAATCTTTTGTCTAACACTGGACAGATGCTTAGGGAAAGAATAGCTGCCTAATCTAGTAAGAAAAGCTTTAAAATAGGGAAAGATGGGTGAAGGAGTCATTCCTCACACAGTCTAGTGAGGACGTGGTAGATGTGGTAAGTGTGCCAAGGCCCCAGGGTGATTGCAGCAGAAGTGTCATGGCAATCACCAACACAAGGCTGAAGTAAATCACCTGAAGCACAGGCAAGTAAATAAGGAAGTGCCTCCAGGACAGCCCTAATGTGGAAAGCTCTCATGCCCTTTCTGGGAATCAGCACGCTTGGGTGCCTCTCTGAAATGTATCTACACTAAATCCCATGGCATGGGAAACAGGAGGAATATGTGTGTGGTTGTGCAGTTGCTGTAACCTCATGGGGGTCACAGAGACAGAATCACAGAATCATCTAGGCTGGAAGATACATCCAAGATCACTGAGTTCAACCTCTGACCTAACACTAAAGTGTTTAGTCCTCCACTAAACCATAACACTAAGCTCTACATCTAAACGTATTTTAAAGACCTCCTGGGATGGTGACTCAACCACTTCCCTGGGCAACCTATTCCAGTGTCTAACAACCCTTTCAGTAAAGATAGCTCAACAGCTGGAGTGCTGCAGTGGATAGATAAAGGTTCTTTGGGAAGGGCAAGCTGGGAAGGAAGGGAGTCATCCTTTATGTGAGACTCTGGGGATGGGTGGTGAGCCAGCTGTGAGCTTGTGGGTCAGGATTGGCAGTTAGACCAATGTGGGTGATCCTGTAGTAAGTGTCTGCTATAGGCCCTTTGATCAGGAAGAAGTAGATAAGGTCTTCTTTACACATCTGGAAATAGCTTCACGTTCACAAGCCCTGCTCCTCATGGGGGATTTGAACTACCCTGATACCTGCTGATATGCATTAGCAACAGCTTTGTGGCAAAGGTGATAGAGGAGCTAACAAGAGGAGGACCACAGCCTTAAACTTGTGGAAAGCAGGCTCTGGCTTGTTTAGAGATCTGTTTTGAAGAATCACAGGGTATAGAGCCGTGGAGAGGAGTCCAAGATACCTGTTATGATCTTCAAGGATTACCTTCCTCAAGCTCTAACTTGATACACCTCAACAAGCAAGAAATCAAGCAAAGGCAGCAGGCTGTCTGCTGGGATGAGAAGAAGGAGCTTCTGTCTAAACTCAAGAATAGAAAGGAAATATACAGGAGATTGAAGCAAGTCAAGTGACCAGGAGGAATATAGAGACACTGTCAGAGCATGCAGGCACAGGATTAGGAAAGCCAAAGCCCACCTGGAGCTGAATCTGGCTAGTGATGTGAAGGGCAGCAAGAAAGGATTTTACAAGTATGTCATCAGCAAAAGAAGGAGTATGGAAGACATGGGTCCGCTGCTAAATTGTGGGCCACTTGGGCCACGTGAATCCTCTGCCATCAGAGGACACAAACAAGGCCAAGATACTCACTGCCTTCATTGCCTCAGTCTTTTTCGTAAGACTGGCCTTTAGGAATGACAAACCCCTTGAGACCAGAGGGAAAGTCTTGAGCAAAGACTTGCTTTTAGTGAAAGATGATCAGGTTAGGGAGCGCTTCAGTGTTGTTGAACTAGATGTAAGCAAGTCCATGGGGCCTAATAGGTTGCATCCACGACTGCTGAGGAAACTGGCTTATACTGTTGTGAGGTCTCTCAAATATCTTTGAAAGAAACAAATGGAAACTGGGGAAAGCTCCTGATACTGGGAGAAATACAAATGTTATTCTTATCTTCTTGAAGGGCAAGGAACAGGATGTGAGGTCAATCAGCTTCACTTCTGTCCCTGGGAAATTGAGGGAGAAACTAATCCTGGAGATGGTTTCCATACACACAAAGGACAAGAAGGTGATCCAGAGTAGTTGGTATGGATTTAAGGAGGGGAAATCATAAACAACCTGATAGTCTTCTGCAACGACATGACTGGCTTGACAGATGAAAGGAGAAAAGTGTATGTTGTCTACTTTGACATTAGTGAGGATTTCAGCACTGTCTCCCATAATATTCTTATAGACAAGCAGATGAAGTAAGGGTTAGATAAGTGTGGTGTATAGAAAAATGACTGAAGAGCTAAGCCCAGAGGGTTGTGATCTGTGGGACGAGGTCCAGTTGGAAGTCAGTCACTAGTGTAGTACCCAAGTGTCAATATTGTGAGGTCAATATGGTATAATATTTACATTAATGACCTAGATAATGAGACAGTGCACACTCAGCAAGTTTGCAGATGATACAGAACTGGGAGGAGTGGTTGATACACTAGTGATTTCATATAGAGCAACCCCAACAGGTTGGAGAAATAGCAGCTTCATGAAGTTCATGAGGGGAAAAGGCCAAGTCCTTTATATGGGGAGGAACAATTGCATGTGATAGTACAAGGTGGAAAGCAGCTTGGCAGAAGAAGACTTGAAGGTCCTGATGGACACCAAATTGGCCATGAGCCTGCAGTAACAAAGAGCCTCATGGCAAAGGAGGCATCAGCAATGTGGGCTGCATTACAGAGCATTGCCAGCAGGCTAAGGGAAATGATCCTTCCTCTCTCCTCAGCACTGGTGAGGAGACATTCAGAATGCTGGGTACAGTGCTGGGCTCCCCAGTACAAGAGAGACATGGACTTACTGGAGTGAGTCCAGAAGGGGTTCATTAAGTCTATCTAAGATAATAGACTATCATATGAGGAGAGACTATTCAGCCTAGAGACGAGAAGGCTGAGGAGGATCTTATCAATGTACCTTATACCTGATGGGAGTGAGAGACAATGAGGAATTCAGGGCAAAGTGCAATGGGCACAAATTAAAACATCAGGAAATCCTTCTGAACACAAGAAAACACTTTTTTTTGGAGGATGGTCAAACACTGAAACAGGTTGCACAGAGGGGCTGTGGAATCTTCTTCCTTGGAGGTACTCAGCTGGACATAGTTTTGGACAACCTGAGGTAGGTGACCTTGTTTGGGAAGGAGATTGAGCTAGATGATCTCAAGAGACCCCTACCAGCCTCAGACACTCCATAACTTTCCAAATAAATAAATAAATAAATAAATAAAAATAAAAAGTTACAGAAAAGGCTACAGACATCCTGTAACTTTCCTGATACACCTTCTATTCTTCCAGCAATCTGTAAGTGTGAAGTCTCCTGTTCAGAATTTACACTTAAAGGAATTGTCTGCATTTTGATGGGAAATTGGTTTACTGTTGTTAGATGTATTTAACAGATCATGTTTACAGATCTTCCTATGTGATACTTCCACTAGTGTTGTATGTAGAATGAGACACATGATGATGATAGACTTAAAACCCCAAAGGTTTTACTTCCATTATCAAAGCTTTATTGCTATTATCAGTTAATTTGCACTAAAGTGCTACAGTCTTTCTCAACAAGATCCCATTGTTTTAGACACCATTAAGTTGGAAGCCTCTGTAAATTGAGCAGTACCACATGATTTACCCAGGGACTAGAAGCTGATGGGGCCATGCAGCTGAATTGTTGCAATGATCCTTGTCATGCTTTTATATATGCATTTAACATTTTCCCAAATAACTCTTGGCTATGAGTCGGGACTTGGCATGAGCTATGGTCTGTTCCCACAAGGCTTTTTGGACATGGCACCTTCTGCTGTGGAGGCTAAGAGAATAACTACTGTGAGAACTACAGTGCAGTAATAATGTTGGCACAGGCTGTTCTGTGCCGCTCGCTCTCAGTGCCAGAGAACAGCCTCTGGCATAATTAATTTATTAGCATTGCCATAGTGACAGAAATGTTCTCAGGCCGATATTGCTTTCATATCATCTGGAAATACATAACAGGGAGTTGGGGGGTACTGGGAGGCTTTTAGTCCACTTCCAGAGCATGACTGGTTATCTATTGAGAAATACCTAGGGAATGGAAAAAGAGTAAGTATTTGGAGAATACTTCTATCTTAGTAAAACTCTGTTTTAAATTTTCATTCTATACAAATATCTATTTTTGTTGGTAATCCAGCCGGCTAAAGTTATTTTTTGCCAAAGGGGAGTTTCTGTTTCCTAGAGAACCCATATGAAAGACATTATTTCCTTCCAAGGCTTGATAAAAGCTTCTTCAAACACATGCTGTGTAGACCTGAAAAGGTGCACTGTGGTGTCATTGAATCTTACAAAATGTATGACATGTAACATTATAACCAACATGGTTGAGTCTTTGTACTGGTTAAAAATTGCACAGCAGCTCAGAGCCACTGTGGGCATCCACAAAGACATGTCTGTCAATGGCAGTCTTTTGCAGGTAAGAACAACAGTGCTGACAGGGGCAGGTACACTTAAAGGAGAGATTTATCATCTGAACGGCAGAGAGAGACAGTGAATGGGTTTGTTCTCAAGCTTGATTTATGTGCCATTGTGCCCTGCTAGGCACCTTATTGTCAAAATGAATTATTCCTTAAAAGTTGCTTAAAAGACTTTAGAAATTCCTCTAATGTATGCAGGCACTTGTTGGCTGTGTATTTAGTCTCATGATGAGTTAGTTATTACATACTTTTGATAAACATGAGCAAATCAGCAGGATTTTTCCATGGAAATTAACCCTAGTCATTAAGGCAGAAATGCCTTCTGGTTACCTATCAATTATATTGAAGACATTAAAGAGATCCAAAATACGACAGTCTACTTTTGATTGTTCTATTGTTGTGAGCAAGGTTGTGGCATTTTACACATTTTGTATGTGCAAGTAACCAAATCATTTCTAGCACCACGGGTTGCAAAGCAAATGGGTATAGAAGCTTCATCTATCCAGAAGCTTCAAAATGAGGGGGGTATATGGAAAGCTTCATCTACCTTCCATATATGATTTATCACTGCTTGTAGCTGATTTACTGAACAGAGTAGCCAAGCAGTACTTTACAGATGATGTGTTCCAGTATTTATGGCTGAATTTAATCCGATCTAAGATGAGGCAGGATAACAGTATCCAGTATATTAAAAACAGTGAGTCAGAAAAGCCCTCCCTGAAAAATAGTGAATAAATTCGTACGAGGAGTGTTTTTGTAACTATGATAAGTCTAGAAATAGAAATGAGGCAGCACTAGTCAGCAGAGGTGGTATCTATTATTGGGATGACGGGGTAGTTTGGAAAACATAAAAGGAAAGGAACAAAAAATTAAGCTTTTGGACAACAAAAAGCTTTCTTCTGGTTGAAAGCCTGCCTGTTTTTCCAGCTACATAAACTGATCTAATAACTTGTTATTAAGCAAACCAGTACTCAAAGTATTTTTTGTGCCCAGAAGCTTCTTACTGTTTTTCAGTTACTGCCATTCTCTAACAAAAGATGCCATTCTTGCCTGAATAAATAGTACCTATGCCAAGCAGCATACCTTCCAGCTTGGTTAGAGGGTGATGAAGTTGTTACAGGCAACAATGTCATTCTTTATGCAGCCTCTGCAAAGAGGTGTGTTCATAAGGATCTGAGCTCTCTCCAGAAGTGCATTAAGCAGGCACTGTTGGGCGTGGGTTCTGGTTTCCTGTGCACCAGATAAAGGGACAGGCACATGCAGGGGAGCATGTTTCTGCGGGTGCTGCTGGCAGAGCCAAGGTTTGCCCCTGGAACTCAGGATGAGGATCCCGTTTTGATGGTCCATTGAGACAGACACAAGAAGCATTTCAGAGGTTTGTGCTTTCCACCGGTAGAAGACATGTGAGTCAGAAGCTGTTTGTCTTCTAGCTTCTTCTCAGTGAATGTGCATCCTCACAGCTTGAGCCCCTAGCCTCCTACTAGGCTTGCTACTAAAACCAAGGACATAAAATATATTCTATGTCAGATTCACTGCTTGGGATCGGAGAACCCCGTCTTGTATGCACTGCAGGTTCAAACTGACTCTATGTGCAATGCATGCTGTACCTAGGCCTTAAAACTAATTAAGGCTGCCCTCAGAGAAACTGTCTACCATGTCACCTTCTGGACAGCTGAATTTAAACTGTGGCTCTGGACTGACCTGCATGAGTTCATTGCTTCCTGCAGGACCCCAGTAATGCTGTCTGTCTGTTCATGGTGTAACTGAAATACGTGGAAGTTTGTACAGAACAGGTGACTCTAAGAGCAGCATGTCAGATCTCCATTTCCCATTCATGGCCTTTGTGGATACCATGAAATAAGTCTCCTCTGTATTCTTCTAACTCCAAGCAATTTGGGGTGGGAGGCCATTTTCTTACTTCAGATCAGGTCAGCTCTCTGTGATGTCAATATTTTTTGGTACAGAAACATGTACCATAACATTTAGCTCTTACATGTACCAAAGTTGAGCCCTCCGAGTGTAGTCCAAAATTAGGCAGGATTAAGTACTGCATCAAACCCTTTCACTTTCCAGTCGAAGTGTAAAGTGGACTTACATAAGGTTGATAATATGTAAGAAACCGAACATTTAGCATACTTAGTAAATATTGCCTGTGTTGCTTGGTGGTCAAGCCACAAGGCATCATCATAATGATGCAATAATTACACAATGTAGGCTTTATTAATGAATTCTGTTTATACGATAGATCTCTTGGAGTTGTAGGCTTCCCTGCTTTGAAGTTTCTCCTGATCAATCATTACCTGTTTACATATCTATACCTACTGAAGAATTCTGGTTGTATCTTTTAAAGGACAAGTCTTTCTGGCTCAAAACCCAGCCATTTTATTTCTTTAGTTTCACAGTTTTATAGTACATTCCGTCATCCAATTTAATATTTATCAGTAGTAATAACTGACTGCCAGAGTATTTTCAACATTAATTCTGGGTGTCTGTGCACTGGATAGTCCTGCATTCAGAATTACTAAGCAGACCATGCAGGCAGACACTTTGGCTGTAACTTGTTTGCTCATTTATATACAGAAGAATGGAGATGAATAGCTAATTTTGCTGCAGAGAGCTGTCTGCTCTGAATCCCAAACACTCCATATTTTATAACACCAAGGGTCTGATCAAGCCGTTATAGCAGTCTTTCACGAGTAGAATGGGTTAATTGTTCCAACCCTTTTCTTTATTTCCCTCAACTTTAAGTAAAATAGAATTTGAATCATGATTTAGAAAGCAAATTAACTACTTCCGGCATGAGTAATTTTGGTTTCTCTTAAGTATTAAACTGAGAGGGTATTCTTGACTGAAGGTCCTGAAAGGAAAGCACATACAAAAGCAAAGTACAAGGATCCGGAGGCACAGACTTTCCCAACTGAATTGTGCCATGTTGTATTGGTCTAAGGGATTTATTTTACCCTAACAGTACAGAAAATGCAGTGTTATGCCCAGCTGTCCAATACAGAAGCTGTGCTCCAGCCTCAATTTTACAAAAGATATGCAAAATGGGAACTAAAGCCCAATCTCCTGATTGCCTTTAGTTGTTGCTATGAGGAAATCTAAGAGGAGGAAATAAGTTTTGTCCTTCCAGAAAGCATTCAGTTCATGCTCATTTTTATTTTACCTGGCAACGTGTACACAGGTGTAGGGTTGGAATAGTGATGGCTTCTCCTCCAAGGATCTAAGCTCTCTACTCTAGATGATTTCCTGTGCAGCATACTCACTGTAGTTGTTAGGATGGGTGGTGCCAGTGGCTGTACACCAGGATCTGTATGCAGTGGCTGGACCTGGGCATTTGTGTACTGGAGAAACCTTGAAGTTTTTTCGGCCTTGATACAGTGAGTTACAGTACCTCACCTATGTTTAAGTTGAACAGAAGCATCCTTTCAGTTTGACCAGAAGTACAGAGAACACAAGATGATTTAACACACTGAAGACAGCAATATTTGATGGATGGTGAGATAATAATGGTTGCCAAGGCCTCCAAATGTTTTCTTGCTTCCCACAAACGCCACCTTTGTCTTGCCTGAGCTGAGTTTCTCTCAGGTGTTGCTATAAGTCAGGCTTCCAGTGGACTCAGAAAGGAATTAAATGTTGATTGATGTTTGTACTAAGCTGTAAGAAAACATTCTGCTAGGAGAACAAGTTGTTCATTGTCAGTCTCTGTGAAGAGGCTGAAAGGAGTTTATGGAAGTTATGGAGGTTACTAGAAAGTCTTAAAATTTTCCCCCACACTGAGACTGTGTAATGTCATGGGTTTAACATGGAGTGTTCCCAGTAGTCCAGAAGTTTGAGTGTGAATTTCCTCTTGGCAGTAGTGAAACTTCTCCCATGCTATATACAATCAAAAGGAATTGAGAGGTTTCCTGTAAGTGGCTTCTCCTGTTTTTTCATATCTACCAGCTCTCCTTGTCTTTCCATTCCTCCTTCTGTTGCCATGGTTTGACCATGAGAAAAGCCACCTCAGATTTGTTTGCTCATGTTCCTTGGTTGTTGATGTTTGTTTGTTGTGTTTTGTTGTTGTTGTTTTTTCCCTCTCCCATCACTCTTCAGAGATTGTATCTATGGCCTTTGATTTGTTTCTTTTTTCTTTCTTTTTTCCTTTTCCAAGATGGTGCTAGCATATCACATTAATATGAGGATGGGATTCATCTTCTTGGCAGGGTACCCTGAATTGTTGCCAGGTATCTACCTATATTTTAAAGAGAAGAATGTACGGTGTTTATTTTAAAAGTAGTTTGTTTTTCCTATCCTTTTCTCTTAGGGGAACAAACAGAACAGGAGAAATTTCACTGAAGAAGTGTAGCAGAAAGACTTATTGCAAGATATTTTCCATTTGTTCTACAGTTGTAATTTATTTTATTTTATTTTATTTTAATGCTTTCTCTATTTGAATCAGATCAAAATCAGGATGTAGGAATCCACTTCCTACAACTGACAATATAATAAGCCACATAACTATACAGACTGTGGGTGCAGAAGTTTAAATGGAACTTTTTCTACAATACATATTTTTTTTTGTTGTTCTGCTAATTCACCTTTGGCCAAACTCTAATGGTCAGTGTCCCCTGAATCACTTAAGCTTTAGAGAATCTTAGTTTTTCCATGACAAAGAATATATTGTAAGCCATGTTCTACAAGGATATGAATCTGACTGAAACTGTAAAACATTTTCAACAGCAGTTGCTGATGTTTAAGGAAATGTTGCTAGAACAGCGAGCAGATTACTTATCCATCGCTGGAGAAGAGTTGTTATTTTCTCTTGTCAGATGTTTCAATTAATTTTAGAATGTAACACAGTCAGCTTTGCCATTTTTAGTTCCAGTTGTTTTAAAACAACCGTGAGAATGTATAACTCCTGTGAAGCTGTGCATAATGTTTCAAAACAGGACTTACAGGAGTAATATTTTTTCCAGAGGTGACAGATGCTGTTTTCTTCCTCAACCTCCAAACGTGAATTATATAGTTTTTGAAGGTAAAACATTTATCATAACTGAGATTAACATCTCTAATTAATCTGAGTTCTTGATTTCTGGAGTAATAGCAATTTGATTTACATATTTTGTTAAATAAAAATGGTATATGATTAAGATGAAAATTGGTTCAATTTATAGACTTCATGTGATCTGAAAATATAACGGTTGGTTGTCTGAGTAACTAAGGATGTGAAAGGGTGTTTTTCTTTTTAGGAATATATGTTTGAACATATATTAGGAATATATGTATGAACATATGCTAACCTCTTCTATTAAAAATGGGTCTACTAAATGTCCAGAAAGTGATTTCCTATTTTCACTTGCTATGCCTTGGCACACCAAAGACTACATGATTTCTGGAGATGGTAGTAAAGATACTATTTCCATATATATGAGGAAATATATAAATTTTTTTTTTAAAGGCATGTGTGTGAAATTTGCTTTCCTCAGCACATACCTGAAGGTTTGTCTTGCAGTTTGACTCCCTTAACAGGTGGTATTAGGTTATTACTCTGTGCCATTGTCCTTATTCAGCATGTTCCTTTTTCAATAATAATCGTTCCTTGTATGATTGGGTCCATGAGGAATTTTTCCTCTTCTAGATGCCAAGTTCATGGTTTTTAACATATGAAAGCTGAAGGCAGAGGTGAGCACCACAAAGTTAGTTTTGTTTGAGTTAATATTGGTCAATGGATGCTGCTCGGGAGATTGAGTCCCAGGAGTGGTGCTGCCGGCTAATGTGAAGGCATTAGGACCTCAGAGCAGTGGCTGACTCTCATTTTTGATCAAGCATGTTAGACTGCTCTAACATCAGTTTATACGCCATGTAAAACAAAAATAGGGGCCTCCAGTCCTCTGCAGCAGCAGGCAGATTTGGCTCAGCTTTTCATTCCTTGATTAAAACGCTCCCTACATTTATGTTTGTAGTGGACATTTATAACTGAAGTTCAATGTGCTTTGTGTAGACATAGAAATGAGGCCACAATATATTTTGTGAAGAGCTGGAAGGTTCAACTGTTTCAATTGTGCAGAGGTTCCCCTCTTTTTTTCTCATGATATGCCATGCAATTTAACTTCTGCCCTGTGTTTTAAAGGCCATGATGGTTCAGTGATGCTGTGTGAAAATTAAAGTGATTTGGGCCAGGAAATGCAATATAACTATAAAATGTTATAGAATACCCTGCTTAACTGAGACATAGTAAATTGGGGACTTCTTCACTGGAATGTTTCCTATGAAATTGATTTATCCTGATGACGACTGCAGCTTAATGGGGAGCTAGTATTGACCTAAATTTAGCTACTACTATGTAGTCAGATCATGTCACAGGTGATGTTTAAACGAGTATGAATTTCAGCACTGTTATTTCTGTTATTTTTTTGGTTTTGTTTAAAAAGCAAGCAAACAAACAAATAAACTTGCTGAATATAGTGTGGCTGCAGAACAGCACTCCTTCCCTTTAAGCCTGAGCCCAGAACAGGCTGAGCCTGAAGATGACCATCACCTACAAGCTCAACATGTTCATATGCATAGCAGATGGCTCAAACACCAACTTGTTCTTAACTTTGAGAAGATAAATAAGAAATGAACATAGTTCAGAACATTATGGCTTATTTTCTTTAAGACTGGCCTGCTCTGGCCAACCATAAACTTTCTTTAAGTTCTGCCTGATCTGACCAGCATATATACAACAAGAGATTCCAGTTTTATCTTGTATTGCAGTGAATTGAAAATATGGGCAGTACCAGTACCAATATTTTGTTTTAATCCTACTTGGTTATCCTGAAGTCCGAGTCTCTAAACTCTTAGTTCCAGCACTGTATTTAGGATTAGAAATGTACTAGTCCTTGAAAAGTGAATATTCCAAAATACTTCTTGTACCATGTCAGTTCTGAAACTTTAAAGACCTTTAGTTATTTTTTTCATGGTATTCCACTTTGCAGAGGCCAACAGCTTTTAGCTTCCAGGAGAGAGTGATATGTTCCTTACTTCATTAATAAGCAAACAACCTGCAGAATTGTTCTGAACTGCCAAGTAAGGACTGTTGTATGGAATTAGCTGAAAAATGCAAATGTGATAGGCGTTTATGACAACTTCTCACTGTTGTATGGGGGGGCAGGTCTTCTGGAGTGCTGGAGCTGTTCAGGTGTCAGTAACACTGACTTTGGTTGCGCTCAGTATTTATGCTCCCATCAGACCCGATGGGGCTGGTTGTGACCGTAACTCCTTTTGTGGTGCCCTCAGCTGCAATTAAAGGGACAAGTGATTTTTCAAGGCTATGCAGAATGGCATGTTGTTTTTATAGATTACTTAAAGATGTTGATCAGAGTTTAAAGGTGAAGCTTGTAGGAGTTAATCGTCTATCACTAGAATTAATTGTGGAAAGCTCTGACATTAAGCATATTTATGCCACTTAACTGTCTTACAGTCTTTGTTAAGGGTTTATTACACGTATAAAGACTGCATTTTTCATAAGATTGTGCCCATTATAATGAGGTGATAATTAAACTTGAGATTTATGTGCTCTTTTTAAAATGCAAAAATGCTGTATTGAAATCTTCATATTTCTGCCACATCAAAATTAAATGCCTATTTAGAAACCCTGTAAAATTTCCCTCTGTATTATTTTCTATAGGAAAAAGAGAAAATCATGAAGCAATATGTACTGCATATATTGTAGAATAAATTTAATTCCTCTTTAATTAAGTAATTTGTTACCACCTTCTTGTACTAGCAAATTTCTCATAAAAAAATAAAAATATATATTTATGATAGGTGACAAATAGTAGTAGAATAACATGCAGTGTTAAGAGAGAATATGTCTCAAAATACCTTTTTTCTCTGGATTTACCATTTTTCTCTGCTGATGACACTGCTCTGTGGGTGTTGCTGTGTAGACAAGAATTATACAGCTCATGGTGCCTATTCATTTCTAGTTTTCTTTTAGAAGTGGTAAAGGTTTGTTTTCCTCTGTGGGAAGAGAGCACCATCCCAGCTTACTAAGCTTCACAGATACTTCACCTAAAATTATAACTCCTGTTAGAAATTGCTAAAGTGAACAAAAAGTTTGGCTACAATGGCAGATGACATAATAAATATTTATATAAAAATGTATCAGTCATCTCATATATATGAGGTGTAGTAGCAATATTATTAAAGTTGGGTTAGATATTGGTTGATAATTAACTGGATCATTAAATTCCTGGTTTGCATGTCAGATTTTCGGTCAGTGTTTGTTAGTCTGTTATACAATTCAGCCATTGCCTTCTGAGAGACTTGCCTGGTGCAAAGACATCCTAGCCTTCATCCCAGCACCCAGTCTTGCTTGTGTACGCACCCTTCTCCTTTTTTAGTCCCTAATGTAGCACCTTCTTTCACTTTCTTACACTTTGCTGTCAATATTTCACCAAAACATCCATGGACCTTTATTCCACAGGGTCTGTACTTCAATTCCGGCACATTTCATTTTCCTGCCTTATAAGAGTTTCTACTGTCCAGTGTCTAATTTATTTCCATTTAAAATGAATTAGGACTTCTTGAGATGAACAAGAACATTTGATGTTCTGACCAGCATGACTGAAACTTCCATTACCATTTACTTTTCATTTGTTTATCTATGTTCAAGGCCACAGTAAAGGACAATTGCGTTCGACCTTTTTCTGTAAGCAGGGGGTTTCTGTCTGAACCAGATTCTTCTGAATAGGTAGGTGTCAACCTCCTTTAGCCCACCCAAGGGGTCTATTTTGAAACAGCTAATTTTGCATTTCAGCTCCTTTGCTTTTTGAATAAACTAGCTGGCAGTTATGAATGCAAGGAGTCAATGTTTCTTATACATCATGTACATCAGTAGTCTGATCTTTAACTTGCATGCCATCTTTAATAAAGTTTATATACACACTGTCAAATTTAATGGATTAGTAGTTGGGCATTTGTTCTTACACACAGGTAAATAGAAATTACCCACAGACATTAGCAAAAGCTCCTTGGATATAATGAAGTTGAAATATGATCACCCTAATTTTAAGGTCTATAAAATAACCTGTGGAGCTAGGAGTGCTCTCATTTAGAAAGGTGAGTTATTTACTTTGAAAAGAAAAAGTAGGCCCCCAGAATCATTCAGCCATGTTGCACTTGGGTATAGGGAATAATTTAACAGGGAAAAAAAGATCAAATATACCTGATTTTTTTCTTCTTTCTTTATCCCAAGTTTAATTTTCACATGACAGCTCTATCTGGCAGCCTCACCTCCCATCAGTGCAATCTGTCATTCTAGATTATTTCAATTAAGTTCACTTTCTCATTTTGCATTTGCTGAGGAGATGCAATGGCACACTACCAAATTAGCAGTCAAGAAGAGTAATCCTCTCTATTTGTGTGTTGTTAAAAGAAAGGGGGACAGAGGAGATCATTTTTCTTCTTCCCCTCTGTCCTGGAGGCCTTCTCCAGAGTTGTTACACCATTAGATTTGCTTTGAAGATTGACTGTGAAGACAGACTGTTACAAAACATGAAGACTTGGTTTGGAGGTTTTTAGAGTTATGAAAAACTTTCAGATTCATTCTGTGTACCTTGGTTGCTTTACATAAAGTCATTTATCTCTGGTAGCCAGAGAATTATAAGCTTTTTTGCACTCTTTGCTTCAGTCTAGTAGTTAGACTTCTTCACAAAAACACAACAACTTTCTAAGCTCCTCTGTGCTTGGCTCTCAAGGGACATGAATTCATACCCTGCATGTGAAACTGGAGGCAGCTTCTTGTACTGACTTAAAGATTACCTCCCTCTGTGTGCACCTGAATGATGCTCACTTTTCTAACTGGGCTGCTGGGCTGCTCTTTGCTGAAGTCAAGCCTTCAACCTGTTTGCGAGCAGAGAGTGGTACCCATCATGATACAGTAATTTATATCCATGAACCTTTAAATATATAGTTGTGGATAAACTAAGCAGCTGTAATACTGAGTACCCACTTGGTATCTACAGATGCAACTAACTTGTATGTTGCTACTTTCACCTGATGGCTGCTTACAGCTGGAGCTTGGTTTTCACCTGAGAAAGGCTATGTTTTGCTAGAGATGCAGTAGATAAAACAATCAGTTTGTGATACTATTGAAAGGGCCAGCTTTGCTTCAAAAACCTTACAAATGTGTACTGGAAAAGAAAGGAAATGAATAGATAATCCAGAGCTTTTTCTGTGAACTGCTCATCAGTTCAGTTGCTGAAGGAATTAGGAAGATTAAGTTCACAGGATAAACAAATAGGTTTTATTTATGTTGAAAGTGCTTACCTATATACACTCATAACTGTACTGAGTTGCTGCTAGCCTCCACTCCATATGGTGCTGCCATAGCTGCAAACAGTGATTGATTAAAAAAAGATTTTGGTTAGTCACTTTCTGCTAGCTTCCTTGGCTCAGGACTTTTCTGCTTCTTTTCATCTAAAGGACCTGAAGCTTTCAATGTCTGAAAAAATCATCTCCTTGCAAGGTCTTTTGGAGTATGGAATAGGGTTAGAGCAGCATTGGATACCTTCTCCTTCCTTTCCTTTTTAAAAGGGGAAAATAACATTACAGAATTAATGAGTGCATTTCCTCTTTGTGATTTGATTCCTGGGGCTCATTGATGGGAATTATCAGTTATTCCCACACTGCCAGCCTTTCACATTGTTTTTCCTCCCCACACCTGGGTACAGGTAAAAAGAGGAGTTAAGGGGGTACAAGGGTGTTGAAGCACTCTTTGGCATTTCAGCTGTGTGTTCGTGCTAGGCCCAGCTGTGCCAGGGGTTACAGTGGGCACATCTAAATCTGGGGTCTGTCATTTTACCGCGTTATCAGGGCACCCTCGCTTAGGGTTTATGGAGACTGACATGTGCATGTCAGAGCAAGTCTAATTTCATCAGCAATTAACCAGACCAGTTTTCTTTTAGTCAGGAGCTTTCCTAATCTAATCAGCACATGAAAAGCTATTTTCAGGGTGCTTCTCCTCCCCCTTTCTTTTTTTAACATTTCAATAAGGCAAATTGTTCACGTGGAGCTGGGGATCGCAGCTCCACTCCCTGCTGAATGAGAAACGCCTGTGGCGCTCGGGATAGGTCCATGCTGTTTGCTGCAGGAGCCCACAGATTACTGTTCATCTACTTAGAGTGAAACCTGCCAAAAGCAGGACAAATAGGAATTGTTCACTCTGTTTTCCAGAGGACACTTTCAGTCAAAATTAATTTATTGTGTATTTGCAGTTCAGTAAATCTTCTTTTCCCCTTGCTATGCCTTTAGTTGTAACAGGGTTTATTGATGCATGTGTAGAAAGTAATGAAAAGCTACATTTTGATTCATCTTTAAAGACCTCTGTGTAGTTTGCTGTTCTAAATGGAGTCGCTCCACTCACATAAAGAAAAATGCCTTTTGTGGAAAAAAACAAGGTGTATTTCTGGACCTACTCCAACAAGTGTGAGAAAGTGCTTCCTTGGAGGAGTGCCAGTAATTCTCATTTCTAACAAACACAGCTCACATGGTTTCTTTCTTGAAGGACCTTGGCCAGGCAGGTGAGCAAACCTCCTGCCCCCCTGAGCTGCACAACGAGCCGGTTCTGCGTGCACCACAGCCGCCGGGCGGAAAGGTTCCTTCCAGGAGGCACATGCCAGTCATTTGGGGCTGGGCTGGGGGGATGAGGCTTAATTTCTGCTCTGGGAGAAGGTGAGGCTGAGGTGGTGGTGCATTTGGGGCCCTCGGCACACTCAGCTTATGGTCACCCGGCCATTTGTGCTACCTTGTGTCCTCCTGCAGTGCAATTGTCCTGTGCCCATGTAGCCCCAGCATGGGGCTTGCCCTGGAGTTGTTTTCAGTTGGCTCTTCAGCCACAGTTTGGCCACCCAGTTTAGTACTTATGAATAATTTGTGAGCTTACTTTGGCTATGAAAACATGATTAATCCCACAGAGGTGGCCCCTGAATCTCCTTCCATTCAGTCTGGGAAGATTCACTCTGGTGGAAGAGGTTGCTGGGAGAAAAACTGGATGCAGAAATGCCATTTAGTGCAGTGTGTTGCAGCGTAATTACATGTCAAGGCAGGCTGTAAGCATGTGTTTCATGCCATATGTGTATGGGTGTGGTTTAGATATACTCAGCACTGGTGCAGAGATGTTGGCAGCAAGGAAAGGAGAGGCTGGCATCATGCTCTGCCTACACAGCAGGCAATTCCAGCAATTCCAGTGTTCATGTGGCCAGTGTTGCTGGGAACTCCTATTGTCTCCCTTTGTGAAAGAATGTTAAGATTTTTTTCTAATGAAATCAAATTTTAAAATCTTTTTTTTTTTTTTTTTTTTTTTTTTTTTTTTTTTTTCTTTTTCCCTATGGGAGAGTGTTCTTTTGTTTTTGTTCTGTACCTCATCTTGTGATATCCATAACTCTTCTCTACAGTTTCTTTCATACCTTTTCTTGCCATCCTCTGTGGCCCTTCCGTGGCCATGGCCAATTTTCACTGAGATGTTTTTGTGTGATTTCTGCTATTTGGCTTCTGCCTCAAAAGCCTCATCCCACTACAGCAGACAGGAAACTCAAAACTCATGGTGAAAGGAGATTTAAAAATAAATGCTTGTGGCCATCTTGAGAGAAAGCAAAAAAATAAAAAATAATAAAAAAAAATAACTAAAATCAGACCACGCCTCCCTGGCAATCTGTAGGTACAAAACTCAAAATAAAGACACTACTAGCCTGCAGCTGGGGCTTGAGGCCTTTGTCTTTGTGGGGTTGAAGTAAATATTTTTTTTTTTTTCTTCCCAGTATTCATATGTGGTATATGCACAGCAGAAGAATTCACATATTGCACATGTAATATCCTTTAATATGAAGTGCTAATTGTCATTGTAAAATATACTTTGTGTATTTCTCACACTGCCTGCCTGAAACTGAGCATAAATCTTTATATCCCTGTAAATTTGTATTCATGTCAGTCTTATTCACTGCAATTTTGCTTCATTCTTTCCTGCTTTAGATTGCACATCATGCCCAGCAGTAAAGGAAGAGTGGATTCTGAAATTTTTTACGTGTCAGATTTCCCTGTATCCAATTTTATCAAAATGCTGTCACCAACTTCTGAAACTGGCAAACCTTTTTCTTTCTAATTACATTTTTACCATATGTTCATCCAGATGGCATATGCCCACATTTTCTACGGTGCTATAAAATGACCTGACTTTAGAGGATTTAACTGCTGAAGAAGCTTATGAAAAAAATAAAATTGACACCAGGGCAGAAAAACAGTCCTAACCAGGGGGGAAAAAAAAAAAAAAAAAAAAAAAAAAAAATCTTCCCTGTTATATTTTGTGCCTGCGATATTGACTTCTCAACATACACACCTGCACAGAACCAGCAAAAATGTAGGGAATGTAGAGTTGTTTTGTTGATATGTCAAAAGTTAGCTCCTTTCTGAACAGTTCAAAATTCAACTTTTGTCTGTTGAATATATCTAAAAAGCACTTTTGAGCTGTGATTGACTACTCAGTTTGCTGCAAAAATGGTGCAAAAGAAGAATTTGCCAAGCCACCAGATTCTCTGTAGAAGCAGCAATTTTACTTACCAGTACAATAACTATTTGGGGACTTCTTTTCTAAAGTGTCAGTTCCAAGTAGAAAACAGATACATGTGATGGATGATTTTGACACATGTACTAGTTCTTAATAATTCTTGTGGGATTTCTTGGAGAAAATAAATTAACTTAGGATATACTGAAAGGTGCCAGGAACCTGAGGAAACAAAAAAGAAGATTATTTTTCATATTTAGCTACTAGCTAAGATAAATCAGTGAAGATCAATTTATTGTCTCCTGCAGAGTTTTTGTATTTGATAAGTGCTCACCTATAACAGTTTCAGTGTTTTTATAGTCTTTCCAAATCATGGGAAAAATGATAAAATAGTCTCTTGCTATTGTCAGTTTCTATAATGTTGTCTCAAGACTAAAGCCATTTTACCTGCAGTTGAACTTGCAACTCCCAGCTGCAAAGGAAATTTTAAGTATATAACCTGAGGCTCTGAATAGGGTAAGAACCAAGAGGTAGTTTTGGGGCAGGGTGGGCAATCCTGTGATCTCAGGGATTCAGGTGGACAGTTGCACATTAAGATTTGCTTGGTGCCTTACTTCATTGGTCTCTGTGAAAATCACAACTGTACTCCACAAAACAGATCTCCCACATCCTCCTAGTTAGTGAGACAGGCTTTTAACAGTACTCAACAGTTCTAAGTTTTTCTGTTATTTCTGAATTAAACCTTTCTTAGAAAAAGTCCTTATCTCTGTCCTCCTAGCCATCTTCCACTCATCAGTCCATGAGTGGCTTGACATTTCCACAGATTCTTCTTCATTATTGACCAGGATTACAGCTGCCCTGCCTCCAGTCAAATGAATCTATTTTGTACTTACATCAACCTGTATAGCAGAGACATTTCAAAGCTAGTGGTTAAAACCCTTAAAGTGAGAACTGGTGTTAAAAGTTGAAAAGTTGAAAAGCATTGTGCTAAGATACTTGGCTTTTAAGTACTAATATGCATTATTAAAATCAAGCTCTCATTGTAATTGCAGTCTTTGTTTAGATATTACTTGGGTTATTCATGGTGTACTTTGCATGAGGAAAATACTGACATGATTTCCAAAGGAAGCATTAACAAGTTAACCATTATGAAGCTAATGATCCAAAGAAGCAGAGTGCCAGCCTTAAACCATACCTCAAACTTTGCTGAGCATGAATTCAGATATGCACTTGTTACGTTAGGCTCCACATAATGTTCTAGGCAGCTTTGCCTTGTGTTTGTAGTTGTTGGCTGCCTTGTGCCAGCTGTTTGATGTTTCCTAAGACTTTCTTCTTTGCTACTTCTCTTTCTCTTTCACTCTCTATACATCCCTTTGTGGGTGTGTGCGCATCAATTTTATGCAAAAGATACATTCTCTTTTTTTTTTTTTTTTTTGAGTTGAATAGGAGCTGCAGAGATTTTTTGAGTATAAGTACTTGGAATTACACCTTTTGCTATAGCTGGTAGGTTTTTTACTTTTTTTTTTTTTTTTTTTTTTTTCCAAAGCTGGTAGCTTATCTCTTGGAATATATAAAATTTCTGTTCAAGGAATTCTCTAAGAATTACTCTCCTTAGTAATGGTAGCTGTCTCTCACTGTTCACAATAAAAGTATATCAGAGTAGGTAGCCTTTTACAAAGCAGGAACTCATCTCAGTCATTGAAAATGTTAGGAAATAAGTTTCTTTTTTTGAAGAGATGATCTTAGTGTAGCTTGTGTTTGTGTATAGAGAAAGAAGAGCTCATACTTTAAATCCCAGCCTTTTTTCTTTTCTTCCATTTTACCTTCAGAAAAAAAAAAAAAAATCCTGAGTTATGATCTAGGTGCAGTGCCATCTAAATATATTTCAGCTGTTTGAAACAAATGGGAGTTTTGCAGTGTTGGAGGTATTCTTATAAGATCTTTAACTGTTTAAGTGATGCTCTGTGTAAGGTTCCCCAAGGTGCTGGTTTTGAGTCTTTACTATATTTTGGTTTGGAATTCTAAGAATATTAATTCTTTACTTCAGGTGTCAATATGTTCCGTAGCTAAGACGGAGATTAAATATCTCCAATATGGTACTACAAATGGCATCTCAGTAATAAACTAGCCACAGGAGGAAAAGGGTTTGTCAACCTACCATCCCACAAAGCTTTGAGTATTCATTTCATCTAGGATCATATTCGTTTATCTTAGTGCTCTCTTGAAATCCACTTCCAACGTACTGAGTGATACAAGAACATCCGATGCAGCAAACTGTGGAAGCACAAGATGCAGAGCCTTTTTCGTTGATGTATTTGACGGTGGATAACCTTAAAAATCAATAAAGCCCACTGCGCCACTCAGAATCCTGATAGACTGTTCCTTGCTGATCCTCTTGCTTAGGCTTTGAATGACTGATACGGTGCTGCTGCAGTACGAGGCGATGCAGTGGCTGGAGCAAGGCACCCACCAGCAGAGCTGCTCTTTGAGCAGACCTCATGTCAGTTCCTGGATTTTTTTTATCTGAAGTGTAGCTCATTTCTTTTTCTCTCCCTGGTTTAGTTTTCAAACCAGACTAAACAAGTGCTTGAAAAGGGAGGATGTGCAATAACAGAAAAGTAGTTCTCAAATGCTTAAAGCAGTATTTTCAACTTGCTTGTAAATACTGCATTTCCTCTCTGGAAACAGTGTCAGATCATAGTGCCCCAATTACCAAAATGGAAACAGTTATTAGGAAGAAGTAATTAAATAGAACGCTTTAACTTTGTATGAAATTTGGTAAGGCTGTCACCTAAAAGCTAGGTTCACAAGTTTAAATAGGTAGTTTACCAGTGATACCAGTGACACCTCAGAAAGTCTCCCACGTCAAAGACAAAATGTTTGAGTATCTAAAAGCCCGAATTATAACAGGAGTTGATGGGGAGGAGGGTGGCTGTGCGTTCTGAAGGTCATTTCACAGAAGGTAATGTCACAGAAGATGTGTATAAAACTATCTGCATTTTCTAACAGTTCTTTTGAATGAACATAATGGAAAAAGACCTAAAACTGGAAGAGCAGAAGGGAGAGGAGAATTGAAGTATCAGATGAGATTTTCTACATAGGAAAGAAAATATATATTCCTTGCTAATTTCACCTTACACAGATGCTAGGACAGTGCAGAGATATTCTCTGTCCTATTTTTGTGAGGAAGTAGCTTCTGCTACCTCTGATCATATGTATTAAAAAGCAGCATTTTACTTTTAGGCAGACTGAATCTAGTGCTAGGGATAGACAGTTTCTTTGAAGAAAAGCCCTAGAAAAGTCTAGTCACAGGAATAAAATCACACTAATAGTTTACTGAGATTTTTCTGCTGTTTTGTCTATCAGTAATAGAAGATCATGGAAGGAATGGAAATTCATGGCGTGCCCAAGGTATATGTGTTGGGTAAAGATCAGAGAAGTTTTTGTGTACCACTGATGCTGAAAACAGATCTGTAAATGACATCTTTCTCCTTAAGGACCGCATGTCTGGTGTTGCTAGGGAATTGTTTTTGAAGATGGGAAACAGAATGGAGATGAGAGTAAGGATTCTGGTTGCACAGGACGTTCCCTAATTCTCATGCGTTAACATGTTATATGTAAGATTGACAGTTACACAGAAAAATGACTTGATTTCCATATTAGTATATATTTATTGGGCCAACTTTCAAACTGATGATATGATCTACTGATGCAGAGGCATCTGCCTCTCTGATGTCCTTCACAGCTTTTTTCTGTTGGGCACCCTTCTGAGCACTGTCAAAGAGCGAAAGAACCTGATGCCGTGAGATGAAGTCTTATCTTCATGCTAAGCTGACCAGGTGTTGCTTGTCTGTGGTGGTGCCAGTTTGTCAGCTCTCTCAAGGCAAGTCTGCCAGCAGAGGCTTATGAGGAAGCATGAATGTCTTCCTAGGTTTCCTGAAGCACCTGAGCTCAATTAATGACATTTTGAACCGTTTGAGACTGGAGCAGTCCGGCTGCCCATGTAATCAGCACTGGGGATTGGTAGTAGTGGTTCAGGGGGGAGATCCAGACACAGGTGGGAAACACAAAGTATAGTACTGTGCAAAGCAATGAACAGTTCAGTCTGCATGCACTAGTGTTTATTAATGTTAATTTAGACGTCTCTATACTTTTAAACCATGACTTCTATGAATATGTCATATTGGATAGCTTTCTTCTTTTTTATTTTCTTCTTGAGAAATAAAAAACTTTCCCTCCAGCCATGAGAATTTTGTCTTCTAGGTGCAACATGTAAACTTCACTATAACATTTAAGCTGAAATTAAGGTATTTTAGTAATTGCTAAAATTACTAATAAAAAGATTTTCTTAATATCTTAATTTTAATATCTTTAATCTTATTTTTTTTTCCCCCGGAACAGTTCGGAGTGACATTGGAGAGTTTACTCAAGTAACAAATATAGTGTTGTTACCTTTGCTTTATGTAGTCTGAGAGGGCTGAGCTCTGAAACTTAGTATCTTAGAAAACCAAATTTAAATGTGTGCCTTCTTTATTTTGCAAGAGGCTGCCAGAGTCTAATTGGTGTGTTTTACATTATGAGTAGGTCACTTAGTATTCTTCCCTTCTAACAAATGAAGGATGAAAAATTCAAGTACAGATGACAAAGCTGTTATTGTTGGGTTATTTTTCTTTCTTATATGCGGTATGATTAAATGTATGCTGTCAAAGAGGGACCTCTTTATAGGTTGATCCTATTGATTAGCATTAGAGACCTGTCAACAGCGGTATTATTTCATGTATAAGAAAATCTAAGAGAAAATTATTAAGTTGATGGTGGTTTAGTTCTTACAGTGAGACCATTTCAGGTATTCATCTCATTTCGTAGCAGAAATTGCTTGGCTCAAGTAGATACACCAAAACCATATTTTAATGATTTTTTTCCTTTTTTCATCTTTTTTATTTTTTCACAGTCACATGACACAATCAGCCACATTTGAAGACCCTCGAATAGAGAGCTGCCAAATAACCCCTCCAACCCCTCGGAAAGTGGAAATGAGGAGGGATCCTGTGCTAGGATTTGGTTTTGTGGCTGGTAGTGAAAAGCCAGTTGTTGTACGCTCAGTAACACCAGGTATGTTTTCCTCACCTGACCCCAAAAGCAAACTTGGCACATCTCAGTATCACATACTGGCTGGATTGCAAAATGAGAGAAAAGTTGTAGTATTATTACTAAAAAATTGTATTGACTTCTCTTGTTTTCTTCAAATGGAGTGAAATTATTTGAGAATATCAAAAATTATTTTGTACATATACATTGACTGAGGACTTAATCTACTGAGATGAAATACATTTATGAATGTAAGTACTGTTAAAATATTTAGGCAAAGTAATCAAAAATACTCGGTAGGACTTTAAGCCTTGTATTACAGAGTAGTTTCCTTCCTTTTAGAACCCTGTGTAAACATGTTAACAAAAAGCTAGTTTTACGTTGTTGCTCTGAACCATTACTATTGTTTACTTGAAAAAACAGTTGATCCACTTCATTCAAGGGAAGAAGGCCTTCTCCCTGTTATGTTTATATTAGTTTGATCTCACCATCATCATTGAATCAGTGTTTTCAGGAGGTATACAGAACTATAAGATTAAAACTTATATGTTTTTCATTCTATCATCAGCTGCTGATGGAGAGATTTGAGTTTTAACTATAATATTTGTGTTTGAAAAAGAGGCTGCTATTGCTCCCCTCCCCCCCTTTTTTAATGGGTGGTTCTGTTTAATCAAGTGGCAAAAACCAAGATCAAAATATATCTGCAAAATGTCCTGACTGGAGTGAAAATTACAGAGGCTCTTGGTATTTTTGCATGTATGGGACTGCTCAGTCTCCTTAACAGTGGGTTTTATGCTTAAAAGTTCAGTTGTTACATAAATTGCCTTGGAGCCAAGGACGTGGATTTGACTTTGCTCCAGTTCAATATGTTCTGCAGAACTCCCAGAGAGCAGGAGAAAGGCAAAATCGACTGCATGAAGTTCTGATGTCATTTACCCACGTGTGTGCATTGATTGTATTTGTATTGCTTTCAGATGAAGCAAGTGTTGTAACTAATATTTGAACTAGACAGACAGTTCTCCCAAGTTAGTATTATTAATATAATTTTATATTACACTTCTGTTTGGGAAAAGTGTTTATTATGTTGTATTCCAAGTGAATAGGAAGAAAGATGAGTTCAGGATAACATTCTCCTACATGGATTTGTTTCCATTTATGCTGGATATATAAGTGAAGAACCAGTCTTTGAACCAGATAATGGAGAGGAACATCATTAGAGCATTAGCTTAATCACTAAATGAATTATTTCTATGTTCTGATACTAAGACATTTTCTTTTAAGAATGTTGTCTTTTTTTCTTTTTCTTTTTCTTTTTCTTTTTTTTTTTCTTCCTTTCAGTATGTATCATCAATGCAAAGCTTAAAGGCAAAAGAATAGAGAGGATATAGGATATAACTTTTGAACTTTTGAAGAGTTGTGATGTCATACCCTCCTCTGGGCATGTAATTATGCTGGAAAACAAAATATTATATGCATTTTATAAAACATAAACTTAATATGCATTTTAGTAATGTCAGAATCCAAAGCACATAGGCACGTATATATATGATTGCATTGTTAAACTTATCCCAAATATCTGCAGCTGAGAGTGCCAGTGCTTTTCAACACATTATGTAAAACTTCTGTTCACCAAGTAGAAGGAATGCAGAGGAAAAGGGATTCAAAGAATGGAGGTGTGGAAACGTACTGTCATAAGATCGAAGGAAACAGGTTTATTTTGCCCAGAACAGAAAAGTCAGAGAAGAGATCTAAGAATGACTTTCAAACATGTAAGTGATTTTTCATGAGGAGGATGACTATCAGGACTGTAGAATAAGGTCTAGTTCTCCAGTGCCACTTTAGCTGGGACAAGAAATAATGTATTGCAACAAGGAAGATCCGGTGAAGACATCAGGGAAGGAAGACTTCCTGATCTTAACAGTAGTTAAACAGGATCATATATTTACAGAAAAAGGAGTCCTTGTCAGGGGTGGTCTCACGGGAAAGTCAGACAAACATTGATCAGGGATGAATAAAGTATGATTGATCACACCTTTAAGGGTGAATTAGGTCACTGTCTGTGTGTCCTTTTGGTCCTCCAGAAGATCAAGCCCTTATTTTTAGGTGCCTAAATATGGTTTTGGAACTTAACTTGAGTAACTTTAGTAGAAACTGCTAAGCCACCTGCTTTCAAGATTTTCCTGGTGAGGAAATACTGGTAATGTCAGAAAATGCATTAGTGTTAAACATGCCATTAGCTGAAGAAAAAACACTCAGTATATGAACAAAAGAGTGTGCCTATGCAGTTCCAATGGTCTCCTAACCTGTGCTTTTTTTTTCATCTGTCTGCAGGCGGCCCATCTGAAGGAAAGCTTATACCAGGGGATCAGATCATAATGATTAATGATGAGCCAGTCAGCACTGCTCCAAGGGAGAGAGTCATTGACCTTGTCAGGTATTTGATGTCCTGTCATTTAAACTATGAACCCAATGGCTTATTTCCTGTAAGGTCATTTGATAATACAGCCTTCCCAAGGTGGAAAAATGAGAAAATAGTATTATTTGGTCATAATGAAGGTGAAGTATTTCAGAATTGAAATGAAATGTCCTCTGGGTAGCTGCAAAAAATATAAGATACTGGAACAGCTCCAAAATATGTGGATACCCAAAGAGGAATAGTGTTCTCTTGGCATTTCTTTTTGGTATGGGTTGTTGAAAACATAATTTCTGGAGCAAGGCAGCTCCAGTCACTATTACTCTGTTGCTTTTTTTATATGAAGAAAGTTGATTCAGGTCTGTTTTATGTAAAGAGGAAAGAAAATGTTGGGGCAATTTTAAGAGCAGAGATAGTATCACGGAAGCACTAACAGTGGTTTGGGTAAATTGCAAATTGGTGAGTTGTGTGAGAAGAGCAGGCAGGGGTCTGTCGAGATGAAGCAGAAAACAACAGAAATTAGTGGCTGGAGAGTGCAGGAAAGGAAAAGTGTCAACATTGGTAATGGGACAGGAAGGAAGGAAGGAGACAAATGCTCAAGGTGGAGAAAATGACATGATGTGCTTGACAAACTTCGCATTTTGAGTAGCAGGACATGTTAGCACATTACATAGGAAAAAAAAGAATGGTAATTCCAAAATTAAATAAAAGAATGCTTTCTTTAAATTTCAGGAGCTAAGTTGCTGGACCCAAGTTTGGTTTCTAGATTTTTCTTCTTGCTGCATACTCTGAATTTGTAGGTCTAGTTGATTCCTGGGCAATATTCAAGTTTTAACTGAGGAGTTTTACCTCTCCTCAGGAGTGGTAATTTTCAGTATTATCATATAATTTTGAAAAGTTGCATTTGCTTCCAGAAATGGAGGAACTGCCATCATAATTGTATTCCCCTTGCAGATCACAGTTTGAGTGAATAGGTGCTCAGTTGCTGGGGAAGGGAGATACAGAAATGGTACAAAAGCCTCTTCACCACAGCAATACAGGTGCAAGCAACACATGCCTTTATCTCTGTTAGGTGGTTCTGGTCAAAATACCATATGTTTTCAGGTTTTAAAAAAAGCATAAACCTGAAAGTCAGTTAACAGTAGTATAGCACCTCAGGAGGGAACTTCAACGCTTGTTGTTTTTGTTTTTGTGTGATAAAGACACCTCATGAACTGCAGGAACAATCTCATCCCTATTAAATTTGTCCTATGCCCTGTATTGAACATCAGCATAAGCTTCACAAATTGGGTCTTAAACTCATTTTTGATGTCATTGTTTCTTCATAAAGTGATCATATTGCAGTCTTCATTTTTCCCATGATTCCTTGATATGTAAGTAATCAGAATTAGGATCTCCAACTCATTTCTCTGCTGCCAGCAATATGTAGTAATAACAACAAGGAAAATAGACTGATTACAGCCAAAA
The DNA here is from genome assembly GCA_011076525.1 of Nettapus auritus. Lineage (NCBI taxonomy): Eukaryota > Metazoa > Chordata > Aves > Anseriformes > Anatidae > Nettapus > Nettapus auritus. The sequence continues at coordinate 128,159,695 of CM021765.1, read as the reverse complement.
AAAAACTCGGTTTATTGTGTGGCTGAGAATGTAAGAATGTAGCCCTTCCTAATTATGTTGACTCCATAGGTAGTGTCTTAAATGAAGTGTTGTTGCATTCCAGGAGAACCTTTGGTGACTCTTTTCTTAAATTGTAATTCTGCCTCAGCTCTCAAAATCTATCTGCAGTTGGGATTTTGTGAGAGCCTCATTCTTTTATTAGACTCAGAGTGAAATGTATTGGGGTTGTATATTACAGCATCTGAAATGAAGAGCTTTCTTTTAATGCCAGTGGGAACACCTGGGATGATGAGAAACTGTCACTGTAGAGTCCTGACATCAAAGCAGAAGCAATTCTTTACACCAGTGAAGTAACGAATCCCTTCTATATAACAAAAGATTTTCATATGGGTAAGATACATCTGCAACTCTGAAAGCAATGTATGCTTTCAGTTTTCAATGTGGATGAAAGCAATTTTGAAGTCTTGTTTTCCAGATGGACACCACAGGCTTATGTTCAAGTAAATGTATCTGTAATCAGCAATGAGTATGTTTTAGATGCAGGGAGGAGGCAATGGCCATGATAACAAAGCCACTGAAAAAATTAGATGGAAGGGCTTTCTGAAGGTCACCTCAGAATCTCCTGCTCAAAGCAGAGCTAGCGTCAAAGTTGAACATGGTTTCTCAGCACCTGTCCAGCCAAGTTTATCTCCTAAGATGCACGTTTCACAACCATACTGGACAGTGCTTAAACAGTAACATCATGAACAATCTTATTCCTTATATCCAACTGGAATTTCCTTTGGTGCAACTTGTGACCTTTGCCTCTTGTCCCTTACCTGCCTGTCACTGAGGAGGGTCTGCCTCTGTCCTCTCTGTAGCCACCTATTAGGTAGCAGAAGACAGATTCCTCCCCTGGTCTCCTCAGGATAAACAAATTCTCTTTCCTTAGTCTCATATAAGTCTTGTGCATAAGCCTTACAGCTATCTTAGAGGTCCTCCACTGGAGTTTCTCCAGCTTTGTCAGTGAATGTGTGTGAGCCAAAACTGGAAAGAATGGTAAATATACAGCTTTGTGAGGAAAAAGAATAATCAGTTCCCTCAACCTGATGGCTGTGCTCACGTTTGTGCATCCCACTGTCTACTTCACCCCTGAAAAAGGACACCATAAGCTCATGTTCAAGTTATTGATCAGCAGGACCCTCATCATCATTTTTTGTGGAGCTGCTGCCTGGCCCAGTCAGGCCTTAGCCTGCACTGTTGTATGAAGTTCATTCATCCCACATGCCAGACTTGGCATTTATCCTGATGAATCTCGTAAGGATTCTGTCAGCCCAGTCCTCTAGACTAAGTCCACCTGAATAATAGTGTGCCCTCAGATGTATCAGCTACTCCTGTCCAGCCAGTTTTCTATACACAATACCTAGCTAGATCTTATCTCTTGAGGCGCTGGCACAGGTTGCCCAGAGGGGTTGTGGATGCCCCATCCCTGGAGGTGTTCAAAACTAGGTTGCATGAGGCCCTGAGCAATGTGATCTTGTGGGCAGCATCTCTGCCCATGGCAGGGGGGTTGGAACTAGAAATCTTTAAGGTCCCTTCCAACCCAAGCCATTATATGAGTCTATGATTCTACAAGGATACTATGTGAGACTGTCAAAACCCTTCTTGAAGTCAAAGTAAGCAACATTCATTGCTTTTCCCTTTATCACTGTGGCCAGTCAATTCATCCCTGAAGGCAATCACATTGGTCAGGCATAATTTACACTTTCTAAATCCATTCTGAATGTTTCCAATTTCCTTCCTGTCCTTTTGCTTGGAAATGGCTTTGAGAAAGATTTGCTTGATAATTTTCCTGGGACTGAAGTGAAGTGAGCTTCCCTGACCCAGAATTTCCTAAACCTCCCCTTTCTTTTTTAAGATAAGCAAGATACTCCTTTTTCCAATCATTAGGAACCTCCCCTGAACAAAATGACTTTTCAATGATGATAGAGAGCAGCTTTTCCAAGACGTGAACCAACTCCCTCAGCAGCCTTAGGAACATGCCATCCAGGCCCATGGACTTGTGAGCGTTCCTTTTGCCTAAGCAATCCCTGATTCAGTCTTCCTCTGTGATGAGTAGTGCCTGTGTCCCCTAAATTCTGCCACTAAGCACAGGGACAAGGGTGGCTTGAAAGCAGACTTGCCAGTAAAGACAGAAACAAAGAAAGCATCAAGTACCACATTATTTTCAGTGTCCTTCATTAGGTTGCCCACCCCTTTCAGCAGCAAGTTCATATTCCCTTGGGTTCTCCTTCATTGCTGATGTACATTTAGAAGATCTTCTTGTTAACCTTCACATCCTGTGCTGCTTTCAGTGTGAGTGGAGGCAAGCTGGCATCAGCCGTCCACTCTGCTAGCTCCATCCCTGCCTAGCCAGGTAATGCTTCTGGGTTTCTCATATGTAGCCATTTCCATCTTCTGCAGCCTTCTGTTTTGTGAGGGATCTCAGTCAAACATTCCCTGTGGAGCCATGCTGGTGTCCTGTTATATCTGCCCACTTTCTTGCAGATCAGAGTGGACCATTCTGGCACTTGAAGGAGGCTCTCCACGAAGATCAATAACCCTCACTGAGCTTTTGCCCTTCAGAGTTCCATCAAGATAAAGCCACTCTTTAGACTCTTAGACTCCCTCATTCCCCTCAGGGTCTTATGTTGTACCATCTCTTGGCCACTGCAGCTAATCAATGAAAAACTGATATTCCAACACTTTTTTTTTTTTTTTTTTTTTTTTTTTTTGAGAGGGGGGGAGGGGTGATTGCATGGTCTACTGCTGATTAGGTATAATAAGGTATTCATGATGTGAAATTCTGTGACTATTTCTCTGCAGCTTTCTCTTAAAGCTTTTTGTTAAGTCAAAAAATGATTTGTCTTTATAATTGCAGAGAGAAAGGAAAAAAAAAACTACATTCAAAATAGAGATATAAAGATAATAGCGTGTCAAACAGAGGAAAAAAATGCTTTTGAAGAAAGACAGATTTCATAACTAGATGATCATCATGTTTTATCAAGCTCAGCGGGACTCAAAAATTTCAAGCAAAAGTATATATAAATGTTAGGTGTTAGTTCAACATTGTATGTTAAACAGACTTTTTAATCTAATGAAATATTTAATTGTTTTCCAAAAAAAACGGTGTTGTGAAATTTACTTATGAAAAATGCTATGGAAAGAAAAGAAAATGGAAAAGAAAAATTCTGCTATGCTCCATCTTAAATCCAAAAAATCGCACAAGATTCAGAATTTCCACCAAGGAGAATATTGGAAAAATGTCCATTAAACCTTTTTTTTTTTTTTTTTTCCATTAGGAAAGAGCATTCCCTAATTAATAAATTTGCTTTGTTTCTAAATTATTCACAAAATAAGTAGGACCCATTTTTTCAGATGATTTTGGTTTCTTCATCCCTTGTTTTAACAGCTGCAAAATTCATAGTGTACTTTTCACTTCTACAGGATTAAAAATGGCTAAGCCAGTCTTTTAAGAAAACATTTTTTATTATTAACAGTTTTTCTACGTGAAAACTCAAGAAGATAAAGGGAATACATAGTACATAAATTTTCACATTGTTTCTTTATTGCATTTTAATATTTTAATTGTGTGTGTTCTTTCTAAACTTTTATTACTGAAAATAAGCTTCCTTAAGAAGAAAACCACCTCTGCAGACTCCAGGGGTACGGGGCAACAATATGGTGAACTACTATTTTTTTTTGTTTGTTTATTTTTTAAGAATTGAAGGATAGTATTGTTATCCTAAGAAGTCTGAGAACTGGAGATTATCAGGGATTTTCATTATAACTATCCCCTGTAGATCATTCTCATCCATCTAATTCCTTTGGTCCTTCTTTACTGGCAACATTTAATTAGCGTTCAAGTTGTCCTTTGAAAGCCAAGGTTGCAGAGAGATGACTGCAGTGTGGTTTGCAGACAAAATACATAAGCACTCATTATTTCTGGGTAACGTTCAATGGCTTTTGTACCATATTATGCTCTCCTGAGTTATTTTCAAGCAGAAACCCAGAAGTCGTGTTTATGGTTTACCTTACAAAGAGAGGTCACTTTTATGAGAGTCACTTACGGTTTTATACTAGAAGTGTTTCATTCAAGACAGAAAGTTATTGAAGTTGGAAAAAGAAGGAGAAACAAGTTTTCTAAATGTATTGTTAAAATCAAGGCAAGAAGCAAGTGAACAGAATACTAAAGAAAGAGATGTATTTGAAATATGTTGAAAATTGTAGCAAGAGCTACTTGTTTTTATTTTATTGCCAAATATTTTATTGTGACTTAAAGCTTTTCATACATACTTAAAAATTAGTACTTTGAGGTAACATCAGAGTCATTGTACTATGTAGGATTTTTTTAAGTATTTGAAGGTGAACAACAATGCAAAACTGACATATTATAAGGTATATACAACAAGAACTCCAGACCCATAGCCCGAGCCTCAAAAGTCAAAGGCAGGAACTGGGAGAATGATGAACCACCCACTATAGGAGATGATCAGGTTGAAGACCTTCTAAAGAATCTGAAGGTGCACAAGTCCCTGTGACCTGATGAGACACATCCATGGGTCCTTAGGGAACTGGTGGATGAAGTTTCTATGCAACTATATTTGAGAAGTTCTGGCAGTCCAGTGAAGTTATCACCGACTGGGAGAAGGGAATCATAATCCCCATTTTTAAAAAGGGAAACAAGGAAAAATGAAAGACCCAGGGAACTACAGAGTTAGTCCCACCTCTGTGACTGGCAAGATCATGGAACAGATCTTCCTGGAAACTCTGCTAAGGCACATGGGGAAAAAAAAAAAAAAAAAAAAAAAGGAGGTGACAGCCAACAAGTCTTCACTAAGGGCAGATCATGCCTGACAGATCTGTTGACCTTCTACAATGGGGTTACAACACTGGTGCATAGGGGAAGAGCAACTGACATCATCTACCTGGATTTGTAGTCCCACATGATTTCCTTGTCTCTAAATTGGAGAGACATAGATTTGACAGTTGGACTAGTTGGTGGGTAAGGAATTGGCTGGATGCTTGCACTCAAAGAGTTGCAGACAAAGACTCAATATCCAGGTGGATATCAGTGATAAGTGGTGTTACTCAGGGGTCGGTATTTGGACCAGCACATTATCTTTGGTGACACGGACATTGAGTACCCAAAGGGGGCCCACAGAAAAGCTGGGGAGGGACTCTTTGTCAGGGAGTGTAGTGATAGCACAAGGGGTAGTGGCTTTAAACTAAAAGAGGGTAGGTTTAGATTAGATATTACAACAAAATTCTTCACTCAGAGGGTGGTGAGGCACTGGGACAGGTTGCCCTGAGAAGCTGTGAATGCCCTATCCCTGGAAATGTTTAAGACCAGGTTGGATGGGGCTTTGAACAACCTGGTCTATTGGAAACTTTCCCTGCCCCTGGCAGTAGGGTTGTAATTAGATGATCTTTAAGGTCCCTTCCAACCCAAAGCATTCTGTGATTCTATATTAAGGTACCATATCAATTAATCGCGTACTCAGGGATAGATTTATTTCATTCTTATTGATTACATTTGAATTTGTATCTTTGTAGTTAAGAATCAGTAGAACATACCAAACTTTCTTTTAAAACGTGAAATACACCTAAGTAGTAATTTACAGTTATATATACAGTTAAAATACAGTTATACTTATTTTCTATGATACAAATATCTTATTAATTAATCCTAGATTGTACTAAGTATGCATTAGTCTACAAGGATCCCAATATATGTAAGATTTAGCAAGATATTTCATTGATTTTTTTTAAGTGACAGACAGATACACTGTTTACCCTATAAAATGAATTTCAAATAGGGTACATTAGGGGTACTTTATTCATGCTTCAATTAAAGTAGTTTTCTAGGTGCCCTGTATGCAAAGACTGGCACCTGAAGAGGGTGATCTGCCCAAAATACTTGTTTTAGAATAATTGCTCTGTTGCAGAAAGCTTTATTTATGCATTGACTAAAGAGGAGCACAGAAAACCATCTTAGAATAGAAACCTGACTTCTAGGTTGCTAAATTAGGATAGACTAATTCCATTCCTTGAAACTGTAGCAGCAGTAAATTAGTGTCTGGCTTCGTGTGGAATTCCACCAAAAGACTAATTGTAAAGCTAGAACAGAAAAAGGTGAAATCCATTAAGGCCTTTTCTTTCTTGTTGGCTCTATTGTCTATTTAAGAGATGTAACTTAAAAAAAACAAAAACAAACAAACAAACAAAAAAAAAACACAAACAAACAAACAAAAAAAAACTTTGTGAAATATCTCTTGCTTTGGCAAAGTAATGTCATGGCATGTTTTCATCATGGGGATCTAGAGAATTATTTCAACTGTACAGTAGCATTTCCGTTTTAATTTTGTATTGCCACATGACTTGAGAGAAGGAACTCTCCAGGATTTTGGGCTGTGTGTTGCATTTTAAGTGCCAACATGAATTTAATCAATAATGGCCCTTCCCAACACTCTCATGGAGTGGATGACGATTCTGTTGCTGCCATTTGACTCCCTGTGAGTCAGGGGACCAGTCTGCCTTCTCTGTACCATCATCGTTAAATTAAGTGCAAAAATGAGCTCAGTAGCAGTGCCTGTCATCATCATCTTTTCACAGCAGCTGTAAGGATGAGTTTTCAAATGTAATTTCTGTCTCCAGGCTTAGATTATTTCATACATTGTATCAAGCAATTTTGGTGAAGTTAATATTAAAGACGTTCTTTCTTCATCAACATCATGGAGCAAAAATCAAGCATATTAAACTATCAGATATGATACTGCTTAGCAACCAAGAATCTTAAAACATGCTTTTCCTGAAAAACCAACCATGCAGACGTTTTCATCTGAAGGTACTCCATTACACACCCAGTTCAGTACATAAATCCAGAGACTATACCCATTTTGCTTCAAGCCTTGACACTATGTATGACTAATGTTTTGGTTCTCAGATACGTAATGCTGAAGAGAGGGACAAAATGTTGGGCCAAATTCTCTCTAGTTGGTAGGAGTTTTACAAGTGACATCAATGGAGATTGTTTTATGCCAGGAGAAATGGAGAAAGTTTTATGCCAGGGCATTTAAATTAGGTACCTCTAATCAGCTGGCCCAAGCATAGTGCTGGGAGTCAGGATATAAGAACTCAATTCCTGACTGACTCAAGGGGTATTGTTGGATATATATCTTCTACCTTTCGAGATGTTTCCACAATGTAATATAGGAATAATACGAGTACTTTAAATCAGCTGCTGCAATCTAATTGTGAGAGCACAGATTTAGCATTCTCTACTTTGCCTGTTTTCTTGGCTGCCATGATGAGGTGCTTCTGGTACTTGAGCTAATATATTGAGAACTGAATCAGATCTCTGTAGATCAGATCTCTTTTAATTATTGATGTGTAATATGGTTTCAAAAGAACTTGTCCACCTTGTCAAAGGCCTGTGAGAGTTAAGCTGAAGTAAGAGCTGTAGAGAGATATTACTTGACATTGTTAAAATCAATATCAACTATAGAAATTTTCTTTTAAATCCATTGTATTTGTAAAAGCATGAGGTCTCATATTGTTTCTGTGTTCTTATCAGAAGGTTACCTGATATGGTTTAGACAGGCTTGGGCTCAATAACTCAAAGTTTTAGCATGCTCAAAACTTAATTTATAAGATCCTTTTCATGTTCACCAAAGTGGATAGGTACCCCCTACAGTTAGCAAGTTTGTGTTCTTTTTGAAATGCCAATTCTTGATGTGTCATCCTGTTGAAGTGTTATGTTATCATCTTACTCTGTTATCTTTTGGAGTCATCCATGGTGAATTTCAGGTCAGCTGTTCCATAGCAAGTTATGTTATGGGAACTGAACTCAAGGGTACAGACAGAGATACAGAACAGCTGTGCCCAATACACAAGCAGCTGTAGAAAATTCCTCTTTCAGATATGAACCAAGGAAAGTTGCCATCACTAACTTGTTCTGACAAGCAGGCTTACTGCTTCTCATACAACTAAAATGCTTGTCTGCATGGGGATTTACTCTGAAGCCATGATTTACTTTAAAGCAGTGATGTGAAAGTTTCAAAGTAATTGCTTGAATGTAAAGGCATGCAAAAGAATACCCAGCTTTTATTTTATTATGAATTAACCCTTCCACATGATGGATTTCCTCTATGTTGCATGCTCTGTAATAGATGTTTATCCTTACCTGTGGTGTGGCTGCAAGCCCTGTGCATCAGAAGATCACTTCTTTTTGGTTAGGCAGGAGGGGAGGTACCTAAAAATCTCATGTCTTGTGTTGGGAGAGTGACGGGGTGTTTCTCTTTCCTGACACCATTATCCACCTCTTCTTTGAATGTCATTTCCAAATCATAAAAGATTATATTGGATAAGACAGCCCTCCACATCCTGCTGTTGGTACTTGAATATCTGTGTCCTATGTGGATGCCTTGAGCACATTACCACAGGACAGCTACACCTATACAAGACAAGCACTGTGATGTGGAGCAGTTTAATCAGCAGAAGGCAAAAAACAAGGAGGGAGACAAGACAGACACAGCGTCGGGAGTTGCTTGGGAAATGTCAGTCTGTGCAGAACAGTTTCTGGGCTCAGAGAAGCAGTACAGGCTGAGGGGATAGCACTGTGCTGTGCATCTTGGGCTTCCAGAAAGGAGTGACTGTGAAGTATGAAGATGACAGAGGTTCCTTTACCACTGCGTGCTCTGAGCATCTTTGTCCTTCCAGAACAGTGTAGCGACCCTCAACAAGAAGTTTACAACTCCCTCATCCTGCCAGTCTGTTACTGACTGATTCAGCACATGGAAATCAGCTAGTAAAGCTATAGTAATGGAAAACATTGCCATTGTCAGGAAGACATTCGTTGGGTGGTATAAGGCTTGTGATGCTTTTGAATGCTTGTGTTACACACAGAGCCTTTTTTTTATTATTATTATTTTTTTGTCTGCCAGAAGCTGTGTTCTGGCTATTTATATTTGGACACAAGATCTTGGCTACGTCTGGGAATTGCCACGTTAGGATTTTCAGCAATTCTGATCTGTTTTCCTCACTGAAATGTGGACAGTAGTGGCATCAGCACTGCCTTTTAAGCTGAGACAGCGCTGGGCATTTGGCCCTGGAATTTAACTGTTTCATTTGTTGTCTAAATAGCTACAGGATGACAGAGAAATGCTCCGTTGAAAGAGAGAGAGAGGTACTAAGCAAAAGGCTTGTAGTTACTATGAATTACACCCAAATGTTGTACTTTAAATGCTGTTTCTAACAGAAAGACAGCAAAGGTGATGTCAAGTGCTGGGAGGCAAATGTGATGTTTTGATGGTTCTGTAAGTTGACCCTTGGAAGGTTGTGTCTGCTACAGGCTCCTTGTATCAAGAAAAGATTTTGATCTCCCATTTAAGGAATGCTGTTTTATATGCAACAGTGCTCATAGGAAATGTAAAAGGTAATTTAAACTATTGTGAGAGAAGGGTGAAAAGACTGTGGCTGACTTGCAATGTCTTGTGTAGTTTCATGAATTTGAAATACCTTTAGTCTTTAGCTGATAGTTCTGTAGAAGCTCCTGGCAATGTCTGTATTTGAAGGCTTTTGTGCATTTTACAAAAACTCATTTCTTTGTCAAACTGGAGAAAATAAAGCTAGCATAACTGTTAGTGTGGTGACTATGTCTTTTTTTTTTTTTTAATAGCACAGAGAAAATGGACAGGGAAAAAAAGCAAAAAATGAATAGCTTTTAAAAAATCTTGATCCATGCAATTGGAAAAGATTAATTAATGGAGGTCTTAAGCACTTCTCCTTGGGGCTGCTGAGATAATATGGGGAGCTAGCACATCCAGTGGTGTTGCAATGCTGTTTTTGGAGTTAAGGAAACACTTTTTTCCTTATCAAGGTGGAAGTACTACTGTCTGGGGGTGGGAAGGAGATCAGGAGAGTGTCTAACTGGAAAATGGGTAAAACCCTACTGAGAGCAGGGGCCAGAGTAGCTCATACTTGATTGGTATAATGGTGTAATTTTTATGAACTGTGTAATGAAAACCTGACCAGAGTTCCTGAAGATGGGAATACTTTTCTCCATTGTTGGCATGTCATGTTTCTTTCTGGCTTTTTGACTCTCAGAGTTAGTTTTTAGTATCATAATGCTACTTACCTCTCAGACTATACTTGATGTATTAAGTAAAATGAAATTTTAGGCACCTCCTGAAGCTATGTGTACACAGAAGGTGGCCATCCCTCGTGACGTTAGGGTCCAGGTACACTGACTATCTCTAAACTTCCATTTCACATCTTTGCTCTGACACTAATGTTGCTTTTCAGTCAGCTAAAGGCATGTGCGGGTGACAGTACTTGACACTAATAACTTGTGGTTTGCCTATGGAAAATCACAGAAATAGTAAAGATGAGAAGTATGGGGATGAATACTATTCTGATAAAACTCTGTCAATACAAACTTCTTTTTGATTCAAAGGGAATGAGATGTCTAGACTTAACTGTGTTGTAAGAAAAGTGGATCTGGCTCTCAGCGAAGTTGACCTTAAATTTTTATGAATCTTTTTGTGTAGACAGGGCCTAAATTTTATTGGAAACTTTTTCAAAAATACTGAGAATTAATATCAAAAGACTTAAGACTGTCATTAAAGGTGACAGTCCTCTCTCTTTCCTGCTCCCCTCCAATAAGAACAATTTTGTGACTCAGAGTGTCTCTTAGCAGCTGATAGTTTAATGGAGTTGGAACAAAAATGTTGCAGGGACTCCTGTGTTAGTTCATCAACTAGAAAACTTTAAACACGTATTTAGATCAGATTTTTAACTTAGCAATAGTACAACCAATGATGTCGCTCAACATTGCCAAGATTGAGTATCTACATCTAAGTTTATCTGATATGCCCAATCAGAAGGTTAGTTAACAGGAAAGAAGAACAGTTTTATGTATTCTGGTTCATTAGTCCCCAGCATGAGATTTTTTGGTTAACTGTTACCACTGACTGGGATGACTGGCCATAGTGGAAGGTCAAAGGCAAACACAATTTTTTATTAGCCAAAAGATATGAGTTAAAAAACTGTAGTAAATAAAAATAGCTAAAGATAAATTCACCTTTAAAAAATACTGAATATTTTTAAAGGCACTTTAATTTAGTAGATTTGTGGGGGATTTATCAGTCACCTCTGCTTTGTTTGATTTCTGATATGACAGTTGATCAGCCATGATTCATTACAAGCAACACATGAAAAGTAGTCTAAAGAAGATTTTAGTTTCAGTTTTATCTTTTTATTTAGGCTTTTCCCCAAAGATACTGTTATCTGATTGATTTTTTGCTTGACTTGAAACATCCAACTCTTCACACAGCTCTTGGAAGCAGCAACAGTAATAGGAAAAGATTAATCATGTGTGTTTCACAGCAGGTGATTTCCGAAGGTTGTCAGTCTTAATCTTATTTTGACTTAGTCTGAGAAACCAAGAGAAACTGATTCTGAGAAACTGGGAAAACAAAAAGTAAGAATGTCAAAATAGACTGCAGAAACAAACCCAGAAGGCCATCAACCTTGGCTCCCCCAAAAGGCATATTTAGTGCCATTAATATTTCATACAAATTGCCATGGGTTTAAGGAAGGAAATAGACTATGTATTGACATATGAGAGTTAAAGAAAACTGAACACACTCTTTTGGAACAATTGTTTGTTTGGGAAAAGATGAGTTTATATTATTTATATTATTTATGGTCAGAAGTACATAGATTATATTGAGGATACAGTTTGCTAATGTCTTAGGGTTGTTTATTGGACAAATAATACAGAGTATACAGTATGTCTCATGCATCCCATACCTTCCACGTGTTTATATGCATTTGCATATAATTGTATTTATGTGCAGAGAGAGGAGTGTGATACATGAAGCTTTATTACAATGAATTTTGAGTGTGAGTATGCCTTAGAAATAAGAACCTGAAGCTCTGCAGCTCATTTAAACCAAAACCTGATCTTGACATTATATATCGTTTACACAGCCTGTTACAAGAGAAGTTGTATTAGAGAGTTTAAAAACAATTATTTGAAATCTTTCCTATATCTCTGCCTAGAAATGAAAAATAAAAAGTGCCAGTTCTGAAACGTCATTGTGATCCTCTCCAGTATTAAAAACTCATGTCTCATTTCTGTTTTATGAGGAAGATACATGTTACTATAATGATGTGAACTTAGCTGTTTTTGTTGTTTTATTTTATAAAACCATTATAATTTTATGAATATTACTGTTTTTTCCCTTTTTCTTTTAGAATATTATTTTCCTTAGCATATACAGATTAGCTATGAATAGGTGTATGCATACTGCTTACATTTTTCTAGACACCTAACACAGTCAATTTAATCCCTTTGGGATGTAACGTAGTGGGGTTTCATGGACACTTTCCTTAAGATACCAGTGGCATTTCCTGCAGGGAGTGCAGAACCAAGATCTCCTTGACAGCAGTGGGCCCCAGGAGACCTTGTGGGTCTCATGAGATTTTGGAAGTCAGGTAGCAACAGCTGGAGCTACAGCTCCTGTGAGAGGCTGAGGAGCTTGGAAGGGCAGAGCTGGAGGTTGGCCTGATCCAAAGCAAAGCTGACACTTCGGCCTGACAGACTAAGCATTTCAGTGTTTTGTCATTCATTGTTCCAGGTGGAGCAGAAATACTGTTGAGGATACAGAGCCACATTCTCTATCCTGAAGACCAGGAGCTGTGAGATCCCGGTCTCTAGTCCCTGAGTTGAGAGGCTGCATGAGGAGGGTGCAGAGGGATTTTTGGTGAATGGGATTATAGGATCAGAGAAGAGAAACCAACTGTGGGAAAGGGGACTTGAATAAGGAGATTGTGGAAGGAAGTTACATATAGAGTATCAAGATTAGCATACTTGGTGCCTGCCTCTCTGAGGCAGTCTTGTTGTCCTCGGTGCCTTTGGCTGAGGTCCAGTAGTCCTTCATGGTCCAGTCTTTGTATATTGACTTCCTTGCAAGCTGCTGCTGATACGTTATATTTGCTGGAGCAGCCTCAAAGAAATTACGTAATGTTTGCCATTATATAATTAACTGTGCATGCAGCATGCAGTAACCTAACAGCGGATCTTCCCACCTTCCACTGACTGCACCACTATCACATGGCAGTAGTTGGTGTAGCCAAATTCCAGAAGTTCAAACATTTAGGGACAGGGGCTTTGGAAGTCAGGTGCTGCTGTTGCAAGGCAGGTGCTATTTCCCAGTATAGTGTGTTGATGAATATGGCCTCTGGCCGGTTAAAGATTTGCTTCAGGAGAAGCCTGGCCAAGGTGAAGTGTAGGATGGATGTGCCTGTTTCTGGGAGCAAGTGGATTAAAGTCATTAATGTGAGCATTCCTGTCTTGATCCCCTTGGCTACAGAACTGAAAATCAGCCTAGACTAAAACTTCTAGAGGCAGTTAAACATTTTGTGCCTCAGCTTGCGAATGCATTAAATAATTCATTGGATCTGACCTTTCAGAGCAGTACATTGTAGTAACAGAATGATTATAAAAGTGACATAAAAAGGAAAAGAATACCGAGTGGGAGTAGGGAGGCAATGTAAACTTTATATATAACCACGAAAGGTCTGCAGTGCTGTCTTCTCCTGCAAGTGTACTAGTAATTGGAGGTAGTTTGGGAAGAGTGGCAAAAATGAGCTAGAAGTTGTCCCTTTTTTGAGAGATATAAGAAGTTCAACCCAGTTAGCTTATTGTAGATGGCTTTATCAGTATATGAACATCTGAATGAGGATGGACTTGAACAGCAGGCACTGCATAACCTTATTATAAGAGTACATTCCATCCCTAAGAAGCTTCAGCTAGGAAAACTGAGGGAGATGAGAAAGAGCACACATGGGGTGAGGAAGACGTAAGCACTCACTAGCACAGCCTATGGAGAACTGTGGTCGCTCACCATTATTTCAAGTCTTTAAGTGAAGATCTTGTATCTGTTTGGGAAGATGAGCAGTGGCTCGAGCAGACGTTAAGACCTTCACAAAACACTTGCCATCTGTGGATAGTGAGGGAGCTTGTGTTTTGTGGGAAGTCAGGTGTAAGCTGCATTTTAGTCTTAAGATCTTGGAAGTAGTAAGTAGCTCCAAAACCTATGTCTTTTGCTGTGATATGGCTGATAATCTGCAGTTACAAACCACTCCAAAAATCCCACCAGTTTTCAGTTTACCAGCATGAAGAGTCTCTGTGTGTCTTTGAGACCCCTATGCCTCATTCCCAATGGCTGATAACATGTCATGTTTAGTGAAGATTATGGCGTATGTGCCTTAATTTGATAGGATTTATTGATCTAACATTTAGTTTCTAGTCAAGCAACAATTTACTTATGGTAAGGATTAATTTCTCTGAATGTCTTCATTAGAAATGCAACATTTTACCAAAATGCAGTGTACAGTAGGTACTTCCACTAGCTACTTGACTGCACAATTTTAGAGTGTGTTCATATGATGCACTTCATATATTTCATAGAATTATGAAGTCTATTGAGTAAATAGTAAACTTCAAAAGACTGTTCCAATGTGTGCTTGTATAAGTGTTTGATGGATGCTTCTGAACAGTTAAATTGTCTCAAGCAAAAAATACTGGGATTTTGAATTGCCTGCTGTCTTCATAGTACTCTCTTCATGACAGATTACCAGTGTCTCCATGAGAGTTTTCCCTTCAGCTGCTGCTTCAGAATAATTACAGTGCTTTTGCATATATGTCATTAACAACAAGGAAAAAAAAAAAAAGGCTTTTGTCAAGGCTGTTCTTCTTGATATCTGATGCACGAGGCAGCATGATATAAATTTCCCAGTAGGATACCAGTTGCTGCTCATAGTGCAGGAGCAATGAATTGTTTTGTTATTTCAAATAAGGTAATATAATTATAAATATGGATTTTTATGTTCAGCTTAATTATAAAGACAGACATCAGTGGCTTTTTGGTCAAAAAGGCATATGTTACAATAGCTGTTTAACAATGCTGCTTTTATTGTAAATACACTATCAAAATACAACATTTTACAATTCTTAAATGTGATACAGTGGTACTGACAGTCCTGTTTGCTTGTCTTTCCAGTGCCTTATTTATTTATTTATTTATTATAACTCCTGCCCATTTAACAGTCAAGTGCAAAGAAAGCAATCCTACAGTTTTGTAAATTAGTTATTTTTATTTATCTGGGATGGGTGATGGATTTGTCTTTATGGGCACAAAGAATGATGCCCATTTTATTTTTTAAGGACAGATTTAAGTATGCAATATGATTAATATTTTATATGTTGAATCTATGAACGATGTGTCTATAACCTTAAAATACTAAAATGTCTATTGCCTGTTTCTAGAAATTTTTTATTTATTTTTTGCTGTCTGGTAAGGAGTACCTACTTCTTTAAGGGTTTGTAAAGGGAAACATTTGATAAAGATCTCTTGAAAGGGACAAGGAAGGTGTTACTTTTCCATCTGTTCTTAACCTTCTTGGGAACTATGGAATGATGTTCATCCTTCAGCAAAATGGTTCTGATCCAGAGCCTGCTCAAGACAGTGGAAACATTTTAATTGATTTCAGGGGGATTTGGCTGTTTATGGATTACCCCATGGATTGCTCGTAGTTGCTGTACCAATTTACGGAAGATGTAGCTGTAAAATGGTATAACATGCTTTAAGAAAGCATTTGCCTTTTTGATCTATGGTGATTCATGGAATGTTTTTCTGACATGGCACTCCCGGTGGATACCAGTGCCAACCACTGCAGATCCCTTTCTCTCTCCCTAATTGCCTCTCTTCACTTTCCCATCATTCTCTCTTGTCTGAAATCAGGTGTCTACCAAGAGCTTCATAAAACATGAGGTGAAAATTAGATATACCAAGTATGCCTAACCTGTTTTTAAGGCAAATATTGATGCTATTTACTGCAAAACAAAGTCAGGGAAGAGTTTTTAGTTTGTTAGCTTTTATGAATCTGTATAAATCAAAATAAATGACATTTGTAAATAAATGAAACCAAGTGCACATTTAGAAAAGTTTTGTGGTAGTTTTGTGCCTCAGTAGGATGATCTGTGCACTCACTACCATTTTTTCAATGCATCACTCTGCACTGATTTCACATCAGCATACCCGGGGCAGGATGCAGAGGATCACAGAGCACAGCAGAGGGCTTTTGTAGCTTCCAATAGCAGCATTTAACTTTGCTTTCTAGCTACAAGAGGAGAAAAAAAAAAAAAAAAAAAAAAAAGTGAATATCTAAAGATAGTCAACAGCAGTTGGAGGTCTTTTACCAATACTTCTCTTTTGAGTCCAAGTTAAACCATTAGGTAATTTTGTTATGAGTCTTGGCATTCATACAATTGGGTGAAAATCCTAGTCTTTTAAGTGTGAGAGACCAGTCCTGTTGCTTGCAGAAAGAGCATAAAATCATGATCTTTGAAAGTAAAAAAAAAAAAAAAAAAAAAAAAAAAAAACGAGATGCACTGTTTATCATAGCAGCTGGAGTCACAGCTTTTAAATCATAATAGGCTTTAAAACACCATTATTTAATGTGTGAGTTTGACAGTAAGGAGATAAATTTTCTTATATAAATCAGTTCATGATCTTTTTCCTGAGGCTGTTGTACCATGCAAAGAAGTTAAAGGAAAGGGAGACCATGCCTAGGACAGTTGCCTTTTGCACATCTCTTCTGCTGTTTATAGCTTCATCTTCTTCCTCACAATTGGCACATGTAGTTTAACCATATACCTAATGGGTTGTAAGAAGTATCTTTCTTCTTTGCCAGAATAATAATAATTATTATTATGGGAAAGTTTTTGAAATCAAATTTCACTGCTTGTCACCTGTTTTCATTTTCTCTAGGTTAGTTGGTTTAATTTTCCATTTCTCAGCACAGTGTTAGAGCTGGAAAAAAAGCTGGCCAAATCAGAAATGTATTTCAACTTCTGACCTCTTAAAATAGAGCTGAAATAATTTAAAATATGTGGTAATTTGATAACACCCTTCTCATATATAATACATATATGTAATGCGTTTTCCAGTGAAATCTTCTTCTTTCCTGAACTAAGCATGTTATGTGGAGCGAATTTATTATATTTAGGACTTACAGTTACATTCCTTGTAACAAATACTTCAGCGATGAATGCTGAAGCTCAGGAGAACTTTAGTGAAAAAGCAAATGTCCACCAAAAATGTCAGTACTGTGTAACCTCTGAACGTGAGCATTATCACAAGCTTTTATGAAACAAATTAATTGCTTGGAAGGGGAATACAACAATTTAGGAATCACCAGACCAAATCAGATCCAAAGTCCATTTATTTCAGTATTTTGTATCTGATAGGACCAGCTCCAGTTGTTTATCAGAAAGGTCAGAGAGAACACATGATGATTTGTTTACATAATATTCTCTCTTAGGGAAGATTTATTTCTACAACCCTTTTAAGTAGAAAACACTTAAACCTCTATTTTCCTTTCTTTGTTTTTCTACGTATACCGTAACTGTGCCGAGTACTACTGGTAACTTCTGGTCTTTTTTTGTTTTTCCCTTCAAAAGTAACATTACAGGTTCCAGTTTTCTTCTCTCCAACACACTGTGACTTACAACACTATCTTCCCTTCACTGGCTGCACTTGTAATCAAAGATCTCCTTAATCAATATATACGTGTGTGTATATATGTATATATACATACATCAATATATATGGATCCTTCACTAACTCATTAACTTGTCATCTCCCCCTTTTTCTTCCAAGTTCCACTCTGTAGTGCTTAGGAATTACTCTGTATTCAGATCTCACCCATATCATGCAAAGGGACTCAGCTGTTTCCAGAGTATTATAATTTTCTAAATTACTTATCAGTAGATAGACTGGTGTTAGGTGGTATGGGAAGGAGCTGGAACATTTCCCCACCCAGGTATTGGGAGAACAAGGAAGGCAGATTGGAGAGGAGCAATCTCTTCTGCCCTCATTCCTGGTGTGACTACACAGAGATGAGAACGGTGGCAGGTCTAAAGGCAGCAGAGCACAGCTGTAGCTTCCTGTCGGGACCCATAAACACTTGCACTGGCTGTCTGTGCGTAACCAATGAATTTGCCTGTAATCCACCAAAACATGCATTGTCTTTGGGACATCTGGATTTTTCTTGCCCAAGGCCAGGAAAGGAATGGCTCTTCTCACACAGGGAACTGCCCTGGCTTCCAGCAAGGCGTGAGCAGCACTGCAAGTGAAAAGTCCTACTACACTACAATTTGCCACTACAATGCTTTGCAAAACATTCAGGTGCATCAGGCTGAATAAATAGGTTAACGATTTTGGCAACAGCAGCATGTGGAGCAGCTAAGCAAAAGTGAGACATTTGGTCTCACAGGATGAAGCAAAGAATGAGGAGAGTGCTTTGTTTCTAAATGCCTATAAAAATGCTTGTGGTTAGGACATTCAAATGCTGAACTTCAGTATTTTGAGGAGCAAAGAGGCCTTTCACAGGTGACCTTCCTGAAGCTTCCCTTCTGGAAACTGGGTCTTTGTAAAAGCCAGGGGGAAGGTATGAACTTTGAAAATTTCCTGGGAAGGTGCAGCTGGGGAGAGGGTGGAAGGAGGAAAGCAAACAAAATAATTTCCCCCAGGGCTCTCTGATCTCTCTTGTTCCCATTTTTTAGTGATTAACTTTGAGAATCTGATTCTCTAAGGATACCTCACTCCTCCACCTCTTTCCTTTTTTTGTGGCTGTTGATTCTTTGTAGACTAAGAGCTCATGCACTGTGATTATCTTCTAGCATCACTGAAATGCAAAAAGTCAGGATAGAACTGAAATTAGGGAAAGAAAAACACCTTAAAAATGAAAAAATAATGTGGGGGAATTGCAAGATTTAAAAGAGATTTTTAATAATGTGATCATTTTCTGTAGAATCACTGATCAATAAAGTTGAACTTTAAAAAAAAAAAAAAAAAAAAAAAACCATTCAATTGCTATACAGAACAGAAGGAATTAGTGAAAGGCACCTAGCCAGTATTTGGTTTGCAGGTGATAAAAATGCGTGACCTAGCTGTTCAGATCTTTTTCTTCCTCTGATCTACTTTTAGCTAACAGATTCAGCCTACAGGCCAAAATTATGCATGAGGGTGGACTCTGACAACAACTGTTCTTGCTCACACATGTGACAAACTACTGACCTGTAGATGAAAAGAAACTGCCGGCCAATACTCATAATCTACCACTTTGCATCAGCGGTAAATGTAATTTTGAAATAATGGTTTAATTTTCTTTTTTAAAATCACATTTGCAGTCCAAATAGACTCCAGAGAAATCTCCAGGTTGCCCAGAAAAATTACTGTGTGACTACATAATGAAGAATATCATGTCCATTGGAACATGAGGGATGTTATGCTGATTCCTGTCACGCTAAATTTTGACAAGTCTTTTTTAATCTTGCTGTTTGACATAAAGCCTTTAAAAATGTATATCCTTTGCATGCTACATCTTCTGTTAAGTCTCTTTCACGGACTGAATTTTAATGTGTGTCCTTGGAACAATGAATTTATTCTTGAGCAGATAGATCATTGTCAGTGTGTACAAATGAACAAGATAAGACTTTCGAAGCTGTTTTGCTTATCTCATGATTGCTGCTAAAGTGAGGAATATCTGTGGTGCCTAATGACTTTCAACTGGCTTTAAATGAAAGTCCTCAAAGTACTAACACTGTAATAACAGAACAATCTGTTAAAGAAGATAACGCAATGTGCACCCAAGAGAAGAGTGCTGTGAGCACTTAAGGTTGTTCTTTATAGGAGTTATTTTATAGAAGAAAACCCTTACTATCTTTTTTTATTTTATTTTTTTCTGAATCACTGAAGTTATTTTGTCTGTTTATATGGGAGATGTGTGTATGCAGCACACTTGAGTTGGTTTGTACTACAAGAGCCAGTCCTGCTGTGTCCACAGTCAGGCGGTGGGGTTTGGTGCCTCAGCCCTGCGTGCAGCCCACACAGCATCCTAATGGACTACTGGTATGTGTCATGGGCCAGGGTAATTTTTCAACAATAAAATTGCTCATGTAGCTGATTAAAAACTCACCTCCACAAACTCCACCTGCTTAAAGTTGGGCCTCTAGCCCAAGCTTTCATCTGAGGATGGAAGAAACTATAGCAGCTGTCCCTCTGATTCCAGAAAGTGTCTAGAGAATACTTTAAGCCACGGTAACTCATGCCATGAGGTTGCTGGAGGACTATCTCACAGCTGGAGGCCTATCTCACTGCTGAATCCCTCTTAGTAGGAGTGCCCACAGCTTGGGCTGTGCAGGCAGGACTGCACATCTCAGCTGCAGTCTCTCACCTCTGTGTGTTAGCAATTCATGATGCTCGGTCCCAGCAGCATGCTGGCAGTGAGCACTGACAGCACTGGCTCTGCACAGAGAGGATGGTTACTGATGGGGTGATGCAAAATGGCAGCCGAAGGCAGCAGCCATGGTGTGCCCTCACTCCTTTCTTGTAACATCTTATGCTTAGAGTTGGCATAAGAAGACTCCACCCACTTACATGTTTTGTGTCAAATAACTGTGGTTTTGCTGGGAGCAAAGGCTGTGGCCTTCCCATGGGGGTGCCTGTGCTGGGATGAGGTGTTCCCACCAGCACTGTCAGCCCTGAGCTCCGCTTTGCAGCATCAGCTGGACCTGCCTCCTGCACAGGGCATCAGCACACATGTGGGAAGGGGAAGAGCCATCTCCGTCCCCAGGGTACATAAATGCCAGGTGTCCAGCTTCTGGGGAAGAGTGTTAACCAGGTGCCAACACTTTTCATCCTGTTTCCCGATGAAATTAATTACTAAGGTTGTCAAACAACATGGATAGCATGCATATCTAAGGGAAGGAACCTGGTGATGTTGCTTCTGGCTTGAGGCAAACTTCCCATGGCAGTAGTCTTCAGCTTCAGGAGAGGAGGTCGCTGGTTATGAATCTCAGGTTCTCTTTTCCTACTTGGCCTCCTGCAAAATTGTGAAACAGAGAGGAGAGTTCTACATTTAATTTAAAGCCTAGAAGAGATAACAGGAACTACCTTTGTCTCTGAGAGAATCTGACTCTGATGTGAAGAAATTCCTCTGAGAGAAGCAATTACTATGGAAAAGGTTCAGCCATCCGTGGAATCTTGTTTCATTATACAGACAAAATTATTGAGCCCTTTAAGTTCCATGTGGGAGATTTTGGTGATTGACTTCATAATTTTAAATCTATTTTGAAGTAAAGACATCTACTATTTTACTGTCAGCACTGAAGATACAGCAAGGCAGCCCTACACATATCTGTTGATTCAGTTACCCGTATGAATTATTTTATATAGCACTTTCCATGGCACTTGTGAGGTATGAAGCCTCAAACAGCTTTCAAAAATACGTAGTTACCTTATTCATGTAATAAACTAATACATTCACCAATCTGTATCTTGTGACTAGATCTAAGATTTCACTGTTCTCCCTATGTGTTAGAAAAGCATAAAATGACATTAGGAGAAATGTTTTGCTCTTTGCAGTTGTTTCAACTCAGGAGTGAAAACCTTTACGAAGAAGATTAGTGGTGAGTACACAAAAGATCTGTAATCCCAGAGGACAAAAACATACTTTAAAACAAAGTCTTTCTCCAGCAGATATGTTGTTAACCTCTCCCTCTTTCAGGTATCTCGTCCCTGTTTATTTTAGATTCAGAAAGCAAAGGTCTGTTTCTAAATTTGTTTTTGTTCAGCCCGTAATGATGATAAAGGAGCATATATGCCTGAACAATTTTTTTTTTCTTGGGTGGAGTAAATTTCTCCAAAGAACCCTCACTTATTGCATGAAGCTAAGAGAATAATAGGAAAAAAGGAAGGTGAGAGGATGGAACTGGAATTGTGCTGTTAGGATGTTCCTGGAGTTTGCCTGAGCAGAAAATGCAGCATTTGCTTTTTCCTGAGCTAGTTTCTCTGTCAGGTTTTTTGCCTTTTGTTGCTTCCTCCCTGGATGGCAGTGGTGCCCTGTATTGCCGTGATTAGATGAATTACGTTACAAGAAATATCAGTACATTCAGGTCTGCTGATAAAAAAGGTAGTTCTTCTTCTTCTTTAATAAATTATTCTAGCAGACTAATACTACCTCTGTATCCCCTCAGAAAGCTAAGTGTTTGCTCTGTGAAATGATGGAGTGGGACCCATAAGGACAATGTCAATGTCATTGTATTGGCTACTGGTAGTGGACTAAAAAAGAATTCTGGCAATAGTAGTTCTTAATCTTCATCAGCATTGATACTCATTTAGGAAATTACATGAATTACTCCATATTTAGTTGATCCAGGCCGAAAAGGCAGAGGCATAGGCCTGCACCACGGACTAGGTGAGATGAGATGAGATGAGATATGGCTCTGCTTTCATATCCCCCACACTGATTCCACAACTGAAAGGGCAAAATAGCTGCTGAGTTCATTTCATTGCGAGACAAATTATGCTTCTATAAATCTAGTATTAGGATTGTCATTAATTTCACTCTGCTGCTTGGAAAAAAAACAGTGCTGTTCTATTCACAGGGGTGATTTACCATCCTACAAGAAACAGAGGCTGGAGCCCAGTAGCAGAGGGAGGTTGCGGACACAGACCACACTACAGCAGGGATAGCTCCTGTGCTAGTTTTTCAATTTGTGCTGTAACCGTCACAATAACAAAGGATGTAGTGCCTTCATATAGCAAATAATCTTTGTGAGGTGATTTTTAAATGTAACTCTCTTCAGGGCAATAAATGTGTTCATATTTAAAAGCAACTAGTATATGATTAGCCACAAAATCTTGCTGAAAAATACAAGTATGCCAAAGAAATTATTATGAAAATAGCTATAAAACTTATTTAGCAAATTGCATGAGTTCAGTCCTTTTTTCTTTTTCCCCATGCCAATATCCATCTTCCCTCCTACCACCTTCTGTCTACAGCTCTGTGTTGAGTTACGTCTTCGCCTCCTCTCTTCCTCCACAAACAGCTTCCCTCCTCCCCCTCAACGCTCTCCTAAAGAGTAGAGAGATGTTTTAGTGTCCTTCTCTCCGGTCCTGACTGTTAGCCATGGCTTCTAAGGAACAAGAGAGGACAGTGATGAAAGTGGTTCACTTTCACTTTTTTGGTCTAGCACAGAACTTGGCAGTGGTGCAGTGGCGGTGGGCTGGGGCTGACCTGAATGCAGCGTGTGTGCGTGGTGTATCCCCCATCGACTTTGGTCTGGCTAGTGTAGGTAAAGAAGCACAGGCTTGGCTCTGCAAGTGTGGGTGTTCTCATGAGGAGAAGAACAATACTGAAGAGAGTGGCATCATGTTTTTACTGCTGTTGTAACCCATAGCATCTAGGCGAAAGCTAGCATTGGTATGTCCAAACTGCACTGCAATTATTATGTCTTCATTTTGTATGTGGATATAAGAATGCAATTATTCATTATTCTATGCTTGGTTTGTGTTTGCAGTGTAATTTTCTTCTCCCCATTTCAAACATTCATTCCCCCATTATATTTTGCAGTATTTTTTTGCCATTATCATGGAAGGATTTCTGCTCATGTGTAATTTAAGTTATCCTAAGGACCACTTTCATATACAGTGTACATTCGCTTTTAACTTTTCAGTGTGACTTTTATTAGTGATCCTTTGCTCCAAGGAAAGTGTAAAACTAATTATGTAGTTCATGTGATACTAAAGGTGAAAAAATAAAGGGTATTATAGTGTAATTTTTTTTTATTAAATTAACCAACACAAATATTTAGATATATCAACTGAAAACCAACAAAATGATTTTGAAAGGTTGGACAGAGCTTAAATAGATTTTTAAAGCCAAGTCTTATTGATTGTAACATAATAAATAAATAAATGGTCTTTTGTTGTTTGTTTGTTCTTTAAAAAAAGGGGGAGAATCTTTGAATTTTAAACATTCTGGGTATTTCACATATAATCATGGCAGTACTTTTCAATAAATACTACAATTTAATAGAACGAGTAGTTAACTGGCTGTCAACAAACTTGACTCAGTTTCTCCTCTTATCAGAGCCTATATATTAAATAATGTGTGAGGACACAAATGCAGTCAAGCAGTTTGCACATTAGGGCTACT
Source organism: Nettapus auritus (assembly GCA_011076525.1). NCBI lineage: Eukaryota > Metazoa > Chordata > Aves > Anseriformes > Anatidae > Nettapus > Nettapus auritus. The sequence continues at coordinate 128,135,602 of CM021765.1, read as the reverse complement.
GCTGTGTGAATTATTCTGTAACGTGCATGGTAGCTTCAGAAGAGTAGCCTCTTTTGCTGCCTGTCCAAATCATTATAAAATCACATTTGCCATGATTTATGCTGCTTCAGTGGCACATGGATATGTCTTTGGCATCTGACCAACCAATTTTTCTATTCCAGACTCAGTAAGCAAAAATCATTCTGCATTAGTCTCTGCAGCTCCGTATCCATCAATTGTCTAACCTTGCAGATAAAGGAATAGTAATAAAATGCATGAAAAACAGCCACTGACCACTGAAACTTTTCTTGATGAGGAATTAAATGAATCCTGTTCTGTTGGAACAATTATTCTTAAAACTATCACCATCAATCTTTAATTATTTAAAACATAATAATTTGTAATATAGCAAAGAAAATAGATGCTCTTAGATTGTATCATATAGTCTGGTTCTCAAAAAGCAGATAGGAGATAAAAGCCACAGTCATAGCATTCAGGCATCTGAAAGAAAAATACCATTTATTCTTTGAATGAATGTTTTTCTTAAGGAAGAATAATAAAGACAATAATGTTGAATGGAGAACAATGTATCATACAGTGCTTGAAAATACAATACTCCTTAGAATTGAAGAGCTTTATCTCATTTCTGAATGCATCTTCCTCAATTTCTTGTTCTTTATTGGCCGGATTACTTAGAGCTAAGATAATGTTTGTGAAAGACACCTAACACAAAAGAGCCCTATGTAAATATTACATATTATTAATAAAAACTCAGATAACTCTGTTAAACAAAATGCTCTTAAAGCATTTAATAGATTCAGGTTAACATTTAATCAGCAAAATTGTATCTGATGTTCTGCTTTGTGAAGAGCATTAATGAAAATAAAAAATAGAATAGCTGCAATAATGAAGGATGTGTATGAATACCTGACCTTTCATTACTACATACACAATGCCCTAACCAGAAAGTGAAAATACCATTGTAGTACAGATTATGAGTAGCAGCTATCATGATTTCTGTTGCTTTCAGTACAAATGAAAATGCAGCTCTGATCATAAAATATTATGGTTAATTTGTCAAGCAATTAAAATATCTCTAAGATTTTGTTCTTATTTCGTGATCTTTCCTCCTCTTTAATATGTAACTAAAATAGATCTAGTTTGTATTCTTATTGATATAGGTGTCACTTCTCTACAGTTTCTGACATCTTCAACTCTATTTTATTTAATTTCCTCATTTCCCAGTTCTTTTTGCAAAATGTTTTTAGAGTGCGTGATTTCTTTGTTTCTCAGCAAGGATCAACAAGTTTATACCATTATTTATTTAAATTCATCACTGTATTTTTATTTGAAGGGTTTCTCATTAGATAATTTATTTTAATGAATTACTTTTTTTTATTATTATTATTATTATTATTTTATTTTATTTTATTAAGCTCTTACTATCATACTATCTAGACTGACCAGGACTTTACTATGCAAAATGCTGCATCAGGCTATACCATAAGTCTACCCTATGTCTGAAACGTGTCCACTACTGACAAAATCAGAGTAGAGGGAGACTGCTGAGAGAGCAGAAGCAATAATAAAACAATATTTGCTTTATATTAATATCAGTAAATGAACTACTTAACTTTTGTCAAGACTTGGTAGGCAAAGAAGTTCTCCACTCAAGGCGGGGTTTTGTTTTTGAAGGCAACAGCGCTGCTTTGCCTGGTTCCGGAAGACAATGTGACTGATCAGAGCAAGTGACTTGTCTGCATATCCATTCATGTTATTGTGGCCATAAGCAGCCACTTGTCAGTCTAGCTTTGATTTCATGGTTAATGGTAGCAGAGCTGCACCTTGCTCATTTGATCACCAATGGAGTTTTAAAGTGAGTATAACCTGCACATATAGTAGCATTTCTGTGAAATTAGCTGTTAGATGTGCCATGAAGTTTTTGTTGGCTTCTTTGCTAACTTTAAGGTATTTGCTGAAAGGAAGACTATACCTTCTTTATTTGAAGCGTGAGCTATTGGAGTTTCTGAATTTGCCAGAACAGATAAACAGTGTTCACACACGCAGTGTCCAGATATGTGCACCAAGTGGCCACAGTTTTTTCAATCAGGCACAAAAAGTCTCATTTATTGTATTGTCAAACCATGACCATAGCTGCTGGTCTTTCGCTACTGATTTTTATTTACTTATTTTTTTTTTTTTTTCCATCTTATGTGGCTATTGAGAAAATTGTTATTTCTCTTTCATTCTTTGCTTCCTATTGTCAAGATGTCCTCATCTTAAGCGTGCTGCTCTGACACTTATAATGAAGAGAAGTAGCCCAGCATCAATGAAATCAAAACTTTCCCTTCTCATGGGACATGAGAGGTCCACTGCAGTGAGACTAGAGGGAAAAAAATTAAATCAAGGGATGATTGTTTATAATATATTGTCTGCTAAAAGAAACATTAAAAATAAAATTATTTGGAAAGAGAATTTATTCCTAAATGTGAATTTACATTGCATCTCTGAAAGAAAAGAAAAAAAAAAAAAAAAGGAACCAAAACCAACAAGATTTCTTTATGTGATTTATATGAGTTAGGTTTTCTCTCTGAAACATCATTTTCAATTGCTAGACCAAATTGTTAACCTCTCTTTTGCACTGTGATAAGTGAATGGAATAACACCAATTTTCATGGCTTGGAAAGTTACCTCATCATTTCCTTCAGTCCTTTAACTTTCATTATTTTATCTGTTTCCACTGTTGATGTAGAAATTCAAATGCCTGTGTGACTGGATCAGAATGTATAATCAACTGCTGAAAATACTGTACCACATTAGAAAGCCCCTCTTAATCTAGTTCAGATAACGTAGCGGAACATCTGGGATCCGTAAAAAAAGTACTCAAGGTGTTCCAGCATTTTTCTTTCTCTGTCCCAGGTAAATGAATTCTAGGTCCAGTGGAGCATTCAGATATATTTACAAAAGTTTAGAAAATTAGAAGACTATTCTGATTATATTTAACATTTTTCAAATCAGATTTTGTTGTGACCATGTTACAGATTCATGATGGCTCCAGTTTTGGAAGTTGAAATCAGAAAATGACAGAACAACTGGACTAGATTTTGTAGTCATTGCTACATCCCTGGTGGCTGCACTGGAGAATCAGTATAATCATGCCATTGTTTCAGATCATAATCTTTCACATCAGCATTGGGTTGGATTTTGTAGAATGGTTAGAATTTATCATTCTGTGCATTTTCCTCTGCAACCTCACTGTTTAAGTAAAGCCCAAGTTCCTGGAAGTCCTCCATAAGTATGTTACCACAAAGGCTTAGTGTCACTGAATCAGCTGCATGGATTTAATGTACCTGAGTGCAGTGGGCAGCCATGCATCTCTGTCTGTAGTGAGACCACTCTGTTCTGTAAATATTTTACTTTGAGAGTATTGTTTAGTAACTCCATAACATCATTCCTAAAGATGTCTCATAAACATGAGCCATCCTGGGGCTGGTTTATATTGTGCTGTGTTTATTGCACTTTGAGAATTAACTTCCTCAAAGCTACTTTGGCAGTTAATGGTAGGAAAACTAGCGCTGAAACATTGGCCTGGATGAGTGACCTGAGAGACCAATGTTATCCCACTTTATCTGTCTCTGATCCTTTAAAACTAACATGCAGAAAATCTAATTAGGACAGCTGAACAATTAATTAATAGGGGACTAAGCTCTGTGTTTTTCTCCTTGGGAGTATAACATTTTCATGCTGCATAAAGTAATTCATGCTATGGTCGTGTGGTGGTAACATGCTAACAGTCTGATTCGGTGAAAGTCAGATATACATACATACCCATCCTGTTCCCTCTTTTTCCAGTGGCCAAAATAAGCAAATAATTATTCTGTTGGAGTAGCAAACTGCAGGGCTAATAACTCCTAATAAGTTTTCTACTCCACCTTGTGGTGGTTTTACCGTGCTAGGCAGCTGAACACCACAACCGCTCTCTCAGTCCCCCTCCTCAGAGGAGGAGGGGAAGAAGTAAAGGAAAGAACAACTCACGGGTTGAGATAAGGATAATTTAATTAAAGAGAAAAATATATGTATATTAAGGAAATATTATTAATTAACAATTCAACTAAAGGGAAAAAAGGGAAAAAGGAAAGGGGAAAGGGAGGGGGAGAGGGAACAGCAAAACAAAACAAAACAAGTAAAGGCTATATGGAAGTGCAGAGGAAATAAATGATTCTCTACTTCCCACAAATGAGCGATGCCTGACCACGTCCTTGAAGCAGGGCCTCAACGCACGTAGCCGGTGTTCGCGAGGAGGACAGACGTTTTCGCAACGAAAGCCCACCCCCCACCTCTCTTCCTCCTTCTTCCACCTTTTATTGCTGAGTGTGACATCATATGGTATGGAATATCTCTTTGGTTGGTTTAGGTCAGCTGCCCTGGTGATGTTTCTTTCTCACTTTTTGCCCACCCCCCAGGAGGGTTAGAGAAAGTCCTGACACTGTGCCAGCACTTCTCAGCAGCAGACACAACACTGGTGTGATAACGCTGCTGTTCTAGCTCCAAGTGCAGAGCGTGGCACTGTATGGGCTGCTGCAGGGAAAGTTAACATCCCAGCCAGACCCAGTACACACCTTGAGGTCAGGGCCTGAGTGAGACTGTCTTGTCTCTATCCAAGTAGGAAAACAGTTGACTAAGGAAGGCCCAATCACTGTAGGGTTTTCTGCATATTGCTGATACTCAGAGTTGCACTCCAGAATTAACTGAAGACTGGTGTAATAAGAAGGAGCTAGTGAGGCACTGTCTGGTAAAGAATTGCAGGTGGCATTACTCAGTAGTTAGACAGCACTGTAGTGCTGCTGCTTCAATTTCTAAGCAGTCTTACCACAGCAGTCTTGTACAGTGTACACAGGTATTTACTGTTTGACTAACATTTTGATAACTCAGTTACAAAAATGATAACCTTGTAGTTGAGAATATTAGCAACTAGATCACTTTGGGTATTTGTGGATGGGAGGAGTATTTTGGCTAGAGGTGTATATAGGTCTTCATAAATCACTGAAATTCAAGAACTTCCTCTTCATAGAGTTTTCCTTGCCACAGTGCTAATAAAGGAGAAAACAGTGAATTTGGTACATGTGAAAGCTTGGCAGATGAACAACCTTAGAGAGTAGGAGTCTTTTTTTATTCTTGAAGCCTTTACAGCAGAGGCATCTAAAATGGCATCTCCTGTATGAAACCCCACCAGCGTGCCACAGCCCGATCTGAAGGGACCACTTCTGTCAGAGACAGCGAGCATAATTCAGCCTGCAGACACGCTTGCTTCTTGGCCCCTTATGGAGAAAGCCAACAAGGGTTCCAATTAGTGCCAGCTGCAGACTGTGACAATTTTAAAGGTTGACTTTCACACCACGCCAGACCTTTAAAAGAAAGAACATTTATATAAAATGCAATTTGCTTTGACAGTAATTTTCTGTATGCTATTATTGAAGTTATTTCTGTTAGAATCAGAGCATCTTTTCTCTCAGCTGAGTTTCTGCTTCAGTTTGATCTTGCAGTGCAGGAATAATCCTGTGCTTATATATATATATATATATATATATATACATATATATATTCTTTTTTTTATTTTTTTTTTTCCACGGCAGTCTTTGTTTCAAGCATTCATTCCTTGCAGTTTTTAGGGCTCAGACACTCAAACTGGAAACCTGTAAAATTCCCAGATCCTTGTGTGGATTGCTTCTGGCACTGAAAGTCCTCACATATTTAATGGCAGACTTAAATTTTAATGATTTTTTGAAGCAGCAGAGTTATTCAAATTAAACCACAGGATTCAAGAGTTCACAAGCTGACATTGCTTGATTGTCAAGAGTATTTCCCTGCATTGACTGTGAGGCTAATGGGGCAGGTACTACCATTAATGGTGGTAGAAGATGCCACTGCCAGCTTTCCAAATGTGAGCGTGATCCCTCTGCTTTCTGAAATCAGGGACTCCAATGCACCCTTCCTATCTCCAAAAATAAGACCTGAACACCATGGTCTTCACTTCTGTAGACTGTCATCCCAGAAGAAAAGAGTCTAACCTGATGCTCCCATCCATTTCCTGTGTTGTTCCCCATGTGTCTACTCCCACTCTCAAAGCAAGACCTTGGCTTCATGTCCCATCTCCTCTCCATACATCATGCAGCATTACCCAGTCTCCCAGACTCGAACTCCACGCCTCATCCTTTATGATAGCACACGTTATTTCATGAGCCTCTTGCTACTTTTCTTGCCTGCTGCACTCCTGCAATTGATCTCTGTGATGGAGTTGGAGATGCAATATCACGCATGGCACGCCCTGCCTTGCCTTCATGATGGCAGCAATGCCCATCTCTAGCTGTGTACGGGATCTTCAGAGAGACTCCCCAGAGGTCAGTGCAGGCAGCTGGGTGGCCACAGACTGAAATCCCATTGTCATTCATAGAATTTGTCTGGAAAATACCATCTGCTTAGGGTTTGAGAGGTCAGATTCTTCACCTGCTACTAAATACTGTTCATCTGTGGTCTGTGGGTGCGTGTAATCCAGAGGCCAGAAGCAGTCTTCAACCTAGATACTAGGTTGAGATAAGTTCTACTTTCCTTAGCTTTGAATATGGTATTTCAGGTAACCTGATACATTCTGTAGTTAGTTTTTTACTTGTTTGCATCCCTTTCCTTACTTCAAAAATATAGTGTGAAACATACCACAAATCATGGCATCCTACTCCATAATTGTGAAATTCAGACATTTCTCATCAATAGTAAGACACAAAGCACAACAGAGGGTCCAGAAACAGCAAAGAAAAAGTATAGCATTTCAAAACAAGTTTTAGATTTTTTCTTAAATTACATTCCCTGTAAATTATACTATTTATTGTATGTCAACTTCTATTCTGTCCGTCTTCACTGGGAAAGAAACCTGGTACACCCGGAGTATGTAAAATCGCTAAAAACTTTTTAGAGTAGTATAAGCAATAATTTTCCATTCTCATTTCTTAACAGTGAATACAGTTAATATATGCCCTATGTATACTCGTATGCAATATTTTTTGCAGGACACATGCAAAGAACAGAGACTCTTGTTCCATATGGTTCAGATACTGGGAATTTCCCCAGTCTCCCCACATTTCCTTCGCCCCCCTGCTTCCCACCCTCCTTCCCCACTTCAAGTTCAAAGGGAAGCAGAAGACAGACAGTAATTTCCACCTGCAAGTTCAAAGTCAAAGTCAATGGCTGATATTGTAGCAGAATGTTAATGCCTCATGTAGTTTGAGATGCATGATGCTTAGTAATACAACTTTAACCTTTGTAATGTGCTGTAATTTGTTTCTCAAACCATCTATATTCTCTCCTTGTTGCAGCCTAAGTATCTGTAAGGAGTAGGCAGAATGAACAAATACAATCACTGTGCAGGGCCCTGAAAAGCACAAATAGATGAATCACTGAAATTCCCTTTGCAATTTTGATATTTTAGCCTTGTTCTCACCATTTGATTCTAATGTCAGGAAATGAAAGAAACATGATGGTATTTTATTTTTGCATTGTTGTTAGCTGGTCAGACAGTAGGGCACCCAGAAAGTCCACAGGTCTTGTAAAAGCTTGGAATTGCATATCATTAGTCTTGAGTAAGGTTTGGCTTCGAAAACAATATATAGACAAGTGTCTAAATTAAAAATAATAATAATAATAATTAGGTTAAATATATGCATATCTTTTTTTTTTTTTTTTTTTTTTTTTTTTTTACTTTAGTCAGATTCATGAAAGCAGAAAAAACAATTCAGAGGGGAAGTAAGACTGTGATTGTTCCTTTAGCTTTTGCCACTATCTTTCCAACGTTCCTTAGAAGAAATAGCTTAAGTGTGGTGATGTACCTGGTTTATGTAATTTAGTCTAAGCTGTTTGTGTGTCCTGCTGTCAATATGAACATACATATATACACATACATTTAAGCTATAAAACTTACAGTACGTGGTCAGTGGTTCCATTATTTTTCCCCGTTGTGTTAAAAACAATATGTGTCACAACTGACAGTCTCCAGTGCGAAGCAAGGATTATCATTTAGTTATATATGGTTTTCTAACAATAATGGCAGTAGAAAGTGATGTGAAATTTTGTTATCATGAGTTGAGAAGGTTTTAGAATGAGTGGTGCAGTCATGGCTGAGTACTGCAGATCAAATATGTATTTATCTTGTAACTGTGCTGTGTTTTGTATGTTGTGTGTGTTTTATTAAAAAAGAAAAAAAAAAAAAAAAGTTTTGTCTAATGATGAAGGGGCTATAAATGGTGCTTGACAGCTGCTTTGTGTATATGTAACACACATGATTCCATGATTCCAGATACTCTGAATGGCCTTATTATAGACTCAAACATTGAGTGAATGTTCTGAGGTCTAGCATCCTTCCAATGCAAGTGATTACCCTGTAAGCAAGTCTTATACCCAAAATAAATTTTAATATGATGACCCTTCGGTTTAAAAACCTTGTTAGTCTAGGCTGAATGTTGCCTACACTGGCACTTGGTTTGATCCAAGAGTAATGAACAGCTGAAAAACATTTTCGTTAGAAGTCAATTTTCTTCCATAAAGGTGACTCTCTAAGGTAACTAACTGATCAGAAGGAGGTAGAGCATGCAAGTAATCTTACTTTTCATAAGAAACATAAATTAGTCTGTTGAAAGTAATTGAAGAGGACAGTTGGGCATGGAGTACTTATCCCAGGGATGCAGTTTATCCTGTAGCTAACAACCCTCTGTGCTTTTCTGCCTATACATATGCCTAGATTAATATGGCAGTGACAAATTGAATAGAAGTGGACAGTACAGATGCAACTATGAGATTTGTGAAATAAATTACATTTCTTATCAAGTTGTTTCTGTTGTTCTGAGGACAGAAAGGCAAACCAAACCCTCAATACATTCTTTAGAAAAGCCTTTCTATACTCTTTTCATGCAATGATACAAATATCGAATAAGAGGAGTAAAAATTGAAGCATTAGAAATTTTACTTTAGTTAGGGGATATTTGGTCAGATTTTGCTGCTCGCATGACTGATGGCTTTGACAGAGGTAGAATTTGCTATCTCACTTGGCTTTCAGAGATGTGACAGCTTTATCAAGTATGCCCCTTTTCCAGACCAGTTTTTTAACTGGGCTTGTAGATTCTCCTCTATTTTCCTTGCTTTTTGCCTTTTAAATGGCACATCAATGGTGTGAATATTCAGTATAAGGTAACACTGAGTAAGACCAATGCAATGTGATTTATTTTAGTTTGTAGTGTTGAACAGTTCAGGCATGCCAAATCAGTTTTACTTCAGTTAGCCAAGTAATAAATCACATAAATAAGCAATTAATTGTGTTTGAAAGTAGTAAAACTAACAGAAAATCAGCTCCATCTCAACAAAATGGCACCTGACTTTTTCACAGCTAATATTGCCCTCATAACCCTTCTGTCCAATGATGTAACACAATAGATATTGACTGTAATTGGCATTTTTTCCTCATTATTCCACTTTGCCCATACTTTTCCCCAGTTATCCATGAGTCCGAACTGCCCGTCAATAGAAAAAATATGTATTTATTAGTCATTTGTCTAGACCACTTGAACTTACCAAGTTTCCTAATAATTTATTCTCCTTGGGGGAGGGGAGAAAGGGTTGAGAGCTGCTGATTTCTTCTACATTCGCTCATTTCTTACTAAAGAGCTGTTCAATTTTAAAGAACAACCTTTATTTAGCAATTTTGTAAAAAAAAATAAAAATTCACCAGGATATTCACCAGATGCTAGTCTTCATCTACTGATTTTAAAGGTGAGCTAGAGAGTCTGGGGCTGAATTTTGTCCTCATTCTTGTTTTGAAAACACAGCTATCTTCATATAAATTTTGCATTAAGTGTACAAGATGATATAAAAAATTAATTTTGTTTGTAAAGTAGCCAAAATAAATATGTAGCCTATAGATACTGCATTGATAGAATTAATCAAGTGTTATTGCATTCTTACCAGGGAAAATAATCATTGGAGTATGCAGGTCTCTAATGGAGCAAATATTTTATAGTATAAGCTTCAATTCAGTTTGTCATATTGGGAAAAAAAAAAAAAAAAAAAAAAATTTATTTTTAATATTCGTTGGTATTTTGCTATTCATCACTGTAATTCTCTGATATGTGATTGTAATAAACATTTTGCCATATTAATGCAGTTTTCTCCATTAGAAAGATAAGCTGGTTATGTGTAGTGCATAAACGTATGAAGCTTTACTTGATTTTACTTGTTTTTTCTTTTTATAGAAGCTGCAAAGAATCAATCCTCCTTACTGTTGTTCAACCTTACCCTGTAAGTATCTGTAGTGTTTTCTGAATTAGTTTCCTAGCAACATAGCAGCTTTTTCTCTGCCTATATTCTGTCTTTACCTCATCTGTGCAATAAAAAGAAATAAGTGAGATAAGGGCTATGTCTCTTAAAGGTGGTGTTTCTGACTGCATTACTCCATACCACACTCACAGAATATATTAGCAAGTTAAATAGTAACAGCATTGTTAAACTCCTGCCAGGAGAATGCACAGAGGGGGATGCTGAGTTCTGCTTCCAGCATCTTCTGAGGTTTGGGAGATGGCCTGGGCCAAGTCCCTCCACTGCTTTGCTTCTGTTTCTGTCAAATGGAAATTGCTCATCCCTCATGAGCATGATGTGGAAGTCGAGAGTGGGCATGACGCTGCCTTTGGCTGTTGGCTGGTAGAAGGTGGTGCCTGCAGCGATGGGCAGAACTCAGGCAGGGCTTTGTCTAGGGCTGAGGAGTCCCCAGTGGTGGAGTGAGGGACAGGGGAGGTGCGGCGCATGGCTGTGCGTCTTCTTGGCCTGTTGCAGCACCTATTCTTTTTGTAATTCTGCCTCAGTTCCACAGACTTGCACTTCAGTGTCAAACTGGTTATACCTTGTGCATGGGAGGGCTCTGCATGCATCTCCAGGGCAGAGCATGTGGAGATGAGGGAGACGCAGAAATGCACTCACATGAGGCTGGCTGGAAGGGACTGGGAGCAGTTGCAGCCCACCTCTCAGCTGGCTGATGGGACATGCCTTTGAACCTCACTTAATAGTTTGTGGAAGTGGGTTTATGGCCTCTCGGCTCAAACCATAATTGAAGAAGGTCAGATGAAAAAGGAGTTAAGCTAAGTCAGGGGATGGAGCACCTCTCTCTCTTCCCTTCATACATCCATGGACAACCATACACACTTTGTAGGCCACAGCGGGGGCTCAACCATGGATCAGGAGTGATTTCAATTTCAACAGGTCTAGTCACTTCCCTGTTTGCTGACTGATGCACAAGCGTTTTGATTAATAACAGATAATTGCATCCCTTTCACCCAAGAATAACAGATTTGACAGAAAGGTACGAAAACAAATTTATCTGATGAAACTGCCAAAACATACATCTTATAAATGCAATTTCATCACTGCTGTATGGCTCCTGTACTACTGGTTAGCCTTTCTGACTACTTTAGAGGAGGTCATATCATCGTTGCTCCACTTTCAAGAAGCCAGTTCACACAGCAGCTAAATTGTAGGGAAAAAGCACGTGCTCCCCAGCAAAACAAAGCAGGGGCTGCTGCACTGCAGTAAGATCACTAGCAGTGTCGTCTGGCTAAATAGAGAATGTAACAGTTTTTAAAGCTAGCTGGATTACAGACAGTGGTTTTGATTATGGGGAGTGTATATAATACAGGGAAAAAAAAATCCTCACCCACTTCCCTCTTTTATACAGGTTGTCTTATTTTATCGGTTGACAGGTTTCATTCTTTTCTTTAAATGTTTGGTTACAAAAGGGCTTATGATTTAGTGCTGGTTGTATGTAGCCCTTAGAAGTAGAAGGTATACCTTTGAGGTGTTGAGGCCTGTTGCTGTGCTGCTGCTGTGAGGGCAAGTGAATGTTATGTAGTGAATGTAATGGAAGTTGAAACCTAAATGGACTGTGCACGCCATGTTCGGTGGAGAAGGTGCAGTCTTCTTCCAGCATTTGACCTGAAGAAGCATCATGACCTGACCAGCATCATGACCTGATATCTTCCCATCTCTTCTGGTCCAAGCACTGTTTGAGGATTACTAAGGCAGAATCTGCTCCTCTCATACATAGCACCTAAAGCTAATCAATAACTAAGCTGCCTCCAGATGTCACAAAGCCAGAAATGGCACTGAATGGCATTTGCTGTTGTGTCAGCCATTTTGGCTCATGTGCCCTGCTTATAAATATAATTGTGTTGCTCCCCTCTGGTAGGTCTGTTAGAGTCCCCCAGCTATACCTCTGCAGATGAGGCACTCGTGTTTTTGGGGGTGATGGAAGTTTTATCTCATGTAGGAAGTTTTATCTCATGTAGGTATGAGGATTGTCTCCCTGAGAATGCCCACAGAGCAGCAGATGTATTCATATCAGTGCTAGCTTTAATTGATTTATTTTTATCCCAAAGTCAGGATGCTTCAACGGCGTGGGCTTAGTGGGTGTTAGCCTCAGCTGCAGGACTCTTGCAACAGGCAGATCCTCATTTTTCCCCACACCTATTGTGTTTTCCTACATGTCTAGACCAGGGCCATGTTGGTTTATAGCATTTTTCCCTCAACACTTTCAAGCCAAAGTTATCTTGCAGTGGAAATGAAGGTGTGCTGTGGGATTTGGACCAGCTGAGATGATGCCAGTGTGTCCAGCCAAGTTTGACCTCTGAAGCAGTACAGGGTCAGTTTATACAAACGCTGGGCTCCAAAGTTTCCTGGGGGCTCTTGAGTCACCTTAAGCATCTGGCTCATGCTGGACATCATACTGCCTCAATGTCAGTGTTAGTAGTGCCTGAGCCTGTTATGTGATGTTCATCATTAGGCTCTCCATCCTAAGTACTGCTGTACTCTCCTTGCTTACCTGTTGTGGTCTTCCATGCAGGAAGCAGATGTAGTGGGTGCAGTGGGTCCTTCGGCAAATATGTTTTGTCTCACAGTTTGGAAACAATATTTATGTCTTCAAAAATTATGATAAAATTGTGTTCCTCTTTTCTTTATTTTTTTCACCCTCCCTTTTTCCTTTTACTCTTTTGCCCATAAAACTGGAAAGATGAAGTAGAAACCAGACAAAGGAAAAGTAAGAATTTTTAAATAAAGACTGAACCTCTTCCCCATTCTTGGCAGAAATACATCTTTAGAAACATTTCAACTAACTCTCTTCATGAAGATGAACCTTTTTGTTTCTATCATTGCATGAAATCTATCTGCCAAAATGGATTACAGCAGTGCTGTTTCTTAATTGTTTTTATTTGCGCTATTTAGAGTGTGTTTTGTTTTCATGCTTTCAAGTAACCGTTCTTTATGATTGCAGGTGAAAGTAGAAGTAATTTATAGTACTCTGTAGCTCACTTAGTTATTTTTGAAAGCTCTTGCAGATCATTTTCGCTTAAGTGCATTCAGTTTTGTTTAATGCTTAAACTCTTTAAAAAATTAATTTAATTATGACCAAACCAAGGCATTAGACGATCTTGTTCCTTCCAACGATCTACAAATCTCCCCTATGTTAATATCACTGCTGCTCATAAGAAGGTGGCTGAACAGCTGAAGCAGTTGAAGCAGTTTAAAGTTTAGATTTTTGAAAGTATAACATTTGATTATCATTTCTGACCATTTTATTCTGTAAGTGGACTGCTGTTCTGATTGGTGCTTTTTTAAGTTTTAAGCATTACTCAAAACAAATAACTTGCCTGTTTTGTTATCTGTTCAGACTTTATGCCTATAGTTAATCTGATAGGTTGCTTTCACGATTAATCTCTCAAATTTCTTGGATACAGTCCAGGCCCAACTGAAGTCTATGGCAGCTTTACTATGCATAAGTTCTGGAACGGGAAAAGGATAAGATTTGTGGATTATTATTTTTTTGTTTTACTTTTATTTGAAAGAGATGCTTGTTTTTATAATAGTTACATGTTTGAGACAAAATGTTTACAGAAAAATGTCAATAAATAAAACTTATTTCTGGTTTGTAATGATGGTGGCAACAACTGATCTTATTGAGTCTCAGTACTTTTCATGCTTCTTTGCCATATGGAGTCATGTAATAGGAACAACTACCATATCTACTATCATTGCTGCAAAGAAGGGTATAAAAGAGAAACAGGTCTGTTCTAAAGATTTCAAAATCTAAAGTGAGAAAGAATACCAAGGTGTAGTTTTAGGAAGCATTTAGAAGACAGATATGAGCATGTTGAACAGGCCAGTGCTTGAATACTTAAAGTTGTGAAGACAGTGTACATGTCTATATGAATTTTATGGAGTGTAGTTGTACAAAATATGCAGTCTGTTTAGCAGTGAAGACTATGAGAATATTCTGTGTGAACTTCAATGTTGTTTCAGCAAAATGAAAGCCCCTTCCCCCCTCAGTCTGTCCACCCCTTTCTCCTTCTAGTTCTTTCTTCCTGTCCTTCTTCCCCACAGTTGCCATTAGGTCTCTTTTCCCTCTTCATTAGGCCTTACTACCATCTCTGGTGCATTATCAAGCACAATGTCTTTTTTTTAATGCTTGGGTTTGTACGGTGTGAAGGCTTCTTTCATTCCCAAAGGTCTTTCTCCTTGAAGAATTGTAGGGCAGTATCCAAAAAGGCCGGTGGAGGGTATTTCTCAGAGGATCTCCACATTTTGTAAATGAAGAAATATGTGGTTCAGGCTCATCTAGTCATGAAATGAGTTTTGATGTCTACATGTGTCACAAAGCCTGAATCAGATGTGTGGTATACCCATGGTATTTGTGACAGAGAAAACCAGGCTGTTATTTAATGTAGATGGAACTGGTTGAATTTTTACAATGAATAGATTAAAATAAGATTTGACTAATCTCTACATTGCAGCTATATGTTACAACTGTATGAGATTAAAGATCAGATGGTCATTATTATCAAACAATAGTAAAATGTAAATAATGCAAATGGTAAAATATGATTGCCCCTGATAGATCACATGGTTTAGGAATAACAACAACAACATTTTTTAAAGAAAGAACCCAAATCTGACCATTATTTCAGCAATTGAATTTGTGCTTAGAGATTAACAAAGAAATACTCCTGATGGTGATCTGTCAGTGGCCTGTGGTGATAACAAATTACTACATAGTAAAACTTCTCAACATTATTACATACATATCCCTATCTGCTCTTCTACAGTACTCTTGTGAGCAAGTGTTGTTGTTTCAGCCTTCCTCACAGCTATGAATGGTGGTTTTTAGTTTGCCTTTGGGCATTATGTACTGTTCCACTTAATAAATTTAATACTTCCTCTTATTCACATATTATTTGCTTGCTAATTTTTGTTTCACATAATTGCCTTTAGGGATGGACCAAAAAGTCAACACGTTTTTGCAGTCATGCAATTTTTCCCCATTTCCTAAGAAATATAGTATTTCATATTAAACTAATTACTAATTTTAGGTAACAAACTTAAAATTGATTGTGTATGTAGTCTGCAGCTATTTAAAACTACCTTATTTCTGATTTGAATGCCTGATTGACACTCATAGTCAAGAAGCAGGTGTTTGCTTCACCTTTAGGACTGCCCCATGCTGCTGCCTTGTTGATTTCCTTATGGTAACTCAGTACTACACCATCCTCTTCTAAATGCACAACACTTCTATTTCTTGAGCACGAGTAAAGGTTTCATTGTTGCAGCACCTTTACCAGCAAGAGCACTCAAAGGGGCTTTTTCAGCAAATACAGACTGTTTCACCTGGAATCTTACCCAAATTACATTTTACCTGCAAAAGTGAACAAAATACTAGACGTTCTTATTTTCATTGAAAAACAGTTTCCCTCAAAATGAAGGGTGTTGCAAACAGCTCTCCAAAAATGACCTGCTATAATGCTGCTGTCAAATATAAGATCTAATTTTGAATTCTGAAAAATAAAAAATAAAAAATTAAAAAAGCTTTCCAGAAAGTCTGCTCGTTATAGTAATCTCTCATGTTTAGACCCTGTTGATGGGATACCCATACATTGTTCTCCCCAGTAAGCAGCATTTAAAGGAGGGTCTCAATCTTCACTATCATTTCCTGAAAGCAAATCTCTATGCAGTGCTTCATCTCTCTTGTTAGCAGTTTCTCTAAAGAGTGTTGAAATGATCAGCTGACTTTTTGCTGAGCTCTGTGTAAACAAGTAAAAATTATTGAAATTTGTGATAAATTTGAACTTTTTACAGAAAATGCTGCTTAGGTTACGTATTGTGAAGTTTGTCTTTTTTGAAGTATTTTGACTCCTTGTTAAAATGTGTCCCCTCATTTTGCAAAAGTCACTCTAATTAAGCTGTTTTTGTCTGTGACCATGCAAATACTTTACTTGCAGTGATAAATGTTCTGCATTAGTGTAAACACCTCCTGCTTAAGGTCATTAACTTAGGATAATGGTTTCCATTTGGCTAAAAGACAGTATCAGAAACAAATTAACATGGCACTGTGAGAATCATTAATTGATAGCATTCTTCACCAACAAATCCAAAGGCATTAAAATACAATAGAGCAGCACACTATTTTGCTGATGTTTTGTTAGACAAGCAAGTTTCAGTAATTAAAAGGAAATGTTTTCCTAGGTATTTGTCTCACTTTTTAGAAATAACATCCTTTCTCAAAGAGAAAATGTCAAATGCCAAGTTGGTGCAGAGACAATGAAATTGTGTAATTAAATGCAAAAGATGTAATAGTACTCAAACCTCTAACAACACAGAATGCCCTCCACATTCCCCTAAGTACTTGGCACAGCTGTTTGAGCTTTCCTTACACCCCCTGCTTCACAATCCAAAGGGTTTTGGCAAGCAACCAGCTTTCAGGCTTACCCAGAATGGGCCTGGGTCCCAGCCCCTTTTCTGTGTGCAGAAGGAGGTAGGAGAAGAACTGAGAAAGAAGGGAAGCTGCACATTTCATGCCCAGCCACGATGCACTCCCCTGGCTATGCAGTAGTGTACATTAAACCTTATGGCCAGGAATGCACTTATGTTTAAACCTTTCGGTCATGTTGGGCTATCGAATTTTTGCAGTAATGCATCTGGGCACCTCGCAAGTGACTTTTGAGGTTGTAGAGGAAAGGATGACAATACCATGTACTGGTTTGCCATATTTGCTCTATGGGAACAACCCTGCCAGAATCTGGAAGAAAATTTGTCAGTCTGCCTGTAAAGAGAAGCCAGGCTGCCGACTCATCTGCAATAAGAGTGAACAGCTGTATAAAGCACCTTCCAGCAAGACCAGTAAGTGAAAGCCACTCATTTTTCCCTTGCCCTTGCAAGGGAGAACCAGTCAGCCCACTCCAATACCAATACTGTCCCATGACAGCAGGAATGGACAGGGTGTGGTCCATTACTTGGATGCCATACAGAATACCCCCCTTACATGCTGAAAGGGACTACATGGGAAGAAGGGAAATTAGACAAGGCATGTGTACAATTATATTAATCATGGTATTACTGTATACTGTGTCTTACTAGGAATTCATCTTTAAAGTACAATATGTACGCACTCTACTTCAGCATTTCTGGTCTGTGTTGTCCCTTCTTGCTGAATAAGTGTATTTTTTTTATTATTATTATTATTTTTTTTTTCTCCTGTGTTTCTAATCTTCTGCTGTCCTTCTGCATTTTTAGCACTGGTTTTGGAAAATTAGCTTGGTTTGATATTGGGGTTGAATTTTCTGTCATTTACTGTTGCTGGATAAAAACATGTATGGTCATAGTTGTTAAAGAAGAGGTAAGTAAAAATGAACAGTAAAAATGCAGAACTCTTCATTTTATTCCTGGTTCTGTTTTGCACTCCAGGAATTATTGGATGGCTCTGATATTTCATGGGAGAATGTAGCATCTTTCATTGCTTTTTCAATGGCTAATACTGAGCCTATGGTAGTAGCTAACATATTTTCAGTTCAATGGTAAATCAGTGGCATACAGAAATAAGCTAAAGACTTCTTCCTGACAGTTTCTAGACAAACGGCTTCTTCATAACAACAGCAACAATAACAAAAAAAAACTTTTTCAGCAGTTTCAGCAGAGATAAGGGATGGGAAGAGCAAGGGGCCTTGAACTTCTCCATCACTCCTGCAGATTGCTAGTCAAGTCAAAATTAGAATGATGGTGACAAGACTTTCTATGTTTACAAGGCCACTTTTCAGAAGTTCAGAAAAATATTTTGAAACACCTAATTCATATCTTACTAAAACAAATACACCAAAGCCTGGTGCAAGGAACCCAGTGATTTTCAGCCAAGCTAGAATTTCTTCCATTGCCCATTATGATGGTAATGGAGTTGGGCAACGCCAGAAGGTCTGTGTTCATAACTGACCTGAGAATAAAATGGCTTTGATTCTGTTGCTGAAAACAAAAATCCTTTTACTGTAAATATATAAAAAATGGCTCTGCTAGCCCAATTGTTAGTCAAACTCCTCCCATGCAGAGAGATTTTTTTTCCAAGGGCTGAACACTTGGATCTCAGGTGATTCCAATGTTGTAAATTAAAGTCAGGTTAAAGAATAAAGTTATTTTGGTTCACAGCAATCATCATGAGGGCACTGCACAGAATTTGAATGTGCACTGAGAGCCCTTCTCTCCAGTCTGACTGTGGGATAACTTTCAGAACATGAAGTATATCACTGACTCCTTGTATGTATGTACATATGTATTATCTCAAGAAGTATTATGTTTAAAAAGCATTTCCATTCTTCAGTGAACAGTCTGCAGTGTTGCTGTATGCATGGAGTTCCCAATGTATCAAAAATGTGAAAAAAATGAAAAAGGTTTTAACTTGAAGGTATGTGATATATTTTGTCATCATTTTCCCTTCCAGTCTCCTAAATCAGCTTTTATTAGTGCTGCAAAAAAGGCGAGATTGAAGTCCAATCCTGTCAAAGTGCGCTTCTCAGAAGAAGTAATAATCAATGGCCAGGTGTCGGTGAGTGTTCAACTATTTAAGCTCGGGAAGGACTGAGCATTTCACCCAAAGGTATGCCACAGGCTGGAAAGTGGTAGGAACATGGTAGGAACGGGAGTGATAGGCTTGTGAAGGGAATGTTTTTTCTGTTTCTGAAGTTTCAGGGAGTTTTCAAAGTCCATGGTGCCCATAATATCGGAAAAAAATGTCCCTTCTAAAATTAAAATGATAGTGAAGGCATTTTATGGTGATAGCACATACATGTCTTTCTTTATAGTCCTTATAATGCTTCCTTTTTTTTTTTTTTTTTTTCTTCCCAGGGCAATTTTATAACAGGAAAACCATAAACTCAAGAAAAGTAACAAGTCAGGAAAACACATTAACACTATTCAGGAAAACAGATTAACACTACCTTACAAATTATCTTTAAAATTTATTTCACCTACCTGAACTTGTTTCCTGCCCTCAGGCAGTCAGCCTCCCTTTGAGAGGCACTGAACTTCTCTCCAGACATGAACTCATGGCTCATTTTCTAATTTAATTGAACATCATTCCCCACTGATGTCTTTATCCAACTCTCTTCCAAAATGAAAATGATAATGCATTTTTTCAAAAGCACTTTTTGCTTAAAAAAAAAAAACAAACCTTTTTCCTGTTTATTTTACTATCCTTTTTATGAATTGTCATGATTAAGTAGCAGAATTATATGTTACTCTTCTTAAATGATGACAGATATTAGCACTTACTATCCATCTATAAAGAGAATGCAAAACACCTTTTTTTGTAATTTTTACTAATGAATCTGCAGTTCCCGTGTGTAAAGGCACTGAATAGCTCACTGTATTCAGAGAAACAGTAACGTATTTTTCTGTTTCGTTGAAAATTTTTCAACATCAGAGGTAGCATTTATTGTCAGAGAAACAGTACTTAGGAAAAGATAATATTCCAAGTCAGGCATAAAATGTAAGTGAACAATTATCTTTTTCCAGGAATGAGACCTATAAAGTACAGCTGTAACAGATATGACTACACACTTGCAGGACATTGCTAATTCTGCTATTAGTTTAAGCCAATAAAATCATCTTCAATTGTTACCTTTACATCTGAATTATGTCCTTTTTTATAGAACAGAAGTTTGATTTCCTTTCTTATGTGTTGTAATATGATTCGCTAATTTGCTTGCAGGAAACAGTTAAGGACAATTCACTTCTTTTCATGCCAAATGTTCTGAAGGTGTATCTGGAAAATGGACAAACCAAATCTTTCCGTTTTGACTGCAGCACTTCAATAAAGGTAGGCTAGATGTACCTTGGCATGCAATGCCAAGAATAGTGCTTAAACAAGACCTTCAATAATTATAATTTATTTTGAATGCTTTAAGAACAAAACTGCTGGTGTATTTAATTGGGGCTGGATTAAGAAATAGTGAGGTTTTGGTCCATTTTTCTACTGTTAAAAATGTGTTGCATTGTCAGTGAAGAAAAAGTAGAAGTGATCGTTTTAATGTGACTAGAACCCAATTAAAATTGCATGGACCTACAGTTTTGATACACTGCCAAAAAGTATGATTTATCAGCAAAAGTCAGATTAAGATGTTGGTTGCTAATTGAATATCATCTAGCTTGTCATCCAGTGAACTTGGGGCGAGATTTTTTAGGGTTATGCTGGTGATATACTGCTCGTCTCAGTGTAATGTCCTCTATACTTTCCATAACACTTTTCATACAGAGAAAGAAAGTGGTGAAGCCCTTGCATGCAGTCTAGGGTGCTGGGGGGCGTCTGTGACACTCTGTCATGTAGGTTCCTAAACCAGTCATCACACTCTGTGAGTGCCTTTGAGTAGCGTAGTAAGCAGCAAGATTAGCACTGTTGGACATGATACTATTCTCTCAATAAGTTTGTTTGAGCTAGTTTTAACCCAGATTGGTTACCAAATCTAGGTCACTGCATGGTAGCATGTGTCTTGTGAGACTGGGACAAGGGAGATGTTTGGGTGGGAATGAGCAGCAAAGGCTGGGAATGCAATTTTCAACTGCAGTGCCAACTTTTGCTGGCTTTTTTTTTTTTTTTTTTGTAAAGCTATGCATGTTTGAGGAAAGGCTGCTTTTCTTCTCACTGTGGTTATACAGTATGCCTAATCAATTGGAACTGCAAGGAAAGTGATTTACTAAGGTCAACACAGGGACATTTACTCCAGTCTGCAGGTGAATGGGCAAAATGGATATTAAGATTACATGTAAGAATGAGCTCCAAGTTTGTTTATAGTTCATGTCTATCCCTGCAGTGTAGTTGAAATCCAAGGAATGGATAACAGCCTCCACTGTACAGCTGTGAGATACTGACATTCTTCAGCCCATTTCAGAATTTGGTTGGGTGAAGAATTAGGAGACATGCTTCATGTAGATACTGAGGTCTCTGTACCCTTCTAAGGCCCACAAGCCTACTTTCCAGTATTTTATTCTATGAACATAAAACCAACCAACCTGGTCTGGGATATTTTGCCTCTGAAGAACAGTCTTTGGCTGTCACCTTACATGGGTTTTTGGTAGTTCTGTCATGGCTGTGTCAGGTACTGTAAGAACACGTATCTAACCTGCACTCATTTGCAAAGATACCCACATGGGCTCAGTGATTAGCTGTAATGATGTTGTGAGGCTGCTTTGACCGTAGTCATTCTGACTTTTTATAGGAATAATTTTCATTTAATTCCATTAATTATATCTTCCATAGCCTGTACAGCTATATATTGCATGTTCTTGCAAGAATGTGTGTGCATATTGCTAAGTATGGATGGGTGGTTGTGGGTTCTGCTGCTTTTCCTAAATTGAGGTGAAGGAGACATGCCCCACTTGAGTAAAGGCAAACACATTTTTTCCTGCCCCTAGCAGTCCAGTAACTCACTACTTAACAACACAGGTGCAACTGGTGGCTCACCAGCAGTTTTCCTCATTTCTGGCAGGCAACACCTGGGCTGATTCTAGTTTATCAGATGAGACTAGACAGGTTAGCAAAAAATCAGTCTGGTAATTCAGTGCCTATGTGCTTTAGCATCATATTTTGAAGACAGCTTGCAGCAAACAGTGCTATTATAGTGCCTTATTACCTGCTTTTGCAATATTACTTTCAATATTGTATTTCTTCCTGTTACTGTTATGTCCCTTGTCTTTGAGCATAGTTTAGGAGTGTAAATAAAAGTAGATTTAATGTATAAGCAATAAATTCCCCATTAGTCAAAACAGTGTAATATTAACCTCCATTATTTAGAGTGGTTGCTTGCAATGCATTAATACTGTCTTTTATTCTTTACAGCATACAGAATTGGCCCCATCCTCCTACATACATTTTTCATCCTTCCACCAATTTGGTGTTGATTTTCCATAAACACACTGTAATTGATCAATTAATCTTCCTAAATTATGTTAAAACACTTGGATTACAATTAATCATGATCTCCTTAGTGAGTCCTATCCATCTGGATGCTTATGTATATCTAAAAATCTCTTAAATGAATAGAAATGCTTTAATCTTTTCACAAAGATAATGTGAAACTATTTTTAAATGATTGGTTATTATATACTTCTTTTTGTTACTACAGTCACTAAAGCAAGAGATACCTTGCCAGAAGATAATACTCAGTATATTTACAAAGCATTATATAAAAGTAAAGTACAGATTGGTTGAATGCTTTTTGGAGATTTTTTTAGTTGTTATTTTAGGAACAGTTCTTCTCAAACTGATTACCCTTAGACATAAACCAATGTGAAAAAATATTTAAAAAATCTTTAGAAATAGGTTTTATACTATAAATGTAAAGGATCCTCAAATTTAGAGCTGCTGCTTGGCACAGGTATCATCATTGTTGACTTCCCTTTTAGTGTTTTAAACTCAAGTATGTTCATTAAACACAAGTATCTGTAAGTGAACTTCAAAGAAAAAAAATTGCCATTCATTTAATTTTTATGTTGAACTTAAAATTCTTCTTGTATCCTTGGTGGACCTGACCAAAAAATAAGTAAAGAGAAGAGTAGCAATACCCTCTCTCATTTTCACATGGAGGGGTTTTATTTGCAGAGAGACTGAGGGAGATAATTTAAAGGCCACACAAGTATAAATTGTATGCTAAGCTGCATAGAAAGATATCCATTCACAGTACGTATGTATTTTTCACATGCATGTCTGATACCATTTCAGAGATGTTTGAATATAAAGGCACTGATTTTTGCCATGTGAATGTGTGTGTTGTCCTGTATACTTTTACAGAACATGCATGAAACACAACCATCCTCCCCTTTAAACACTGGGCTTCCACCCTGCACAGTGCACGTGCAGCGTGCATGGCAGCGAAGAACTGGGTCCCAAGCTTTCATAAATTAAAGCACATTTTATAAATCCTTTGTTGATTAGGATGTCATCTTAACACTGCAAGAAAAGCTTTCCATCAAGTGTATTGAACACTTTTCACTGATGCTGGAGCAGAGGGTTGAAGGATCTGGAACAAAACTCCTTTTGCTACATGAACAGGAGACTCTAACTCAGGTTTGTGTAATTATATATGAAAACAAATATTAATGAGACTGGTTAATCAGTAAATTGTCCATCTTTCTAATTAGTCAAGTGAATTAACTGCAACAAGTATAGTTTGATACAGTCTATCAAATAGTAGCAGTATTTAGATGTGGTTGTAAAAATCAAGTTCTCACAGAATAATTGTTCTTCTGTTGTATAGACATCACATTTTATTGCTTCACTGGGCTATTCAGAAGTATTTAAAAGTTTGTTATAAATCAGACTTAAAACTAGAAAATATTTATCAAATCCATTTTTCATATTATACGTGGTGCAGTTAATGAACAGTCTCAACAGCTGGGCAATCCATTGTAACAGTTCAGAGAACTGAAGTCTGTCAAAATTCCTTTTAAAAATACATTTTGATTTTTGATTCCTATCTGATTATACAGATCTGTATCTGGATAACAGGAAATGATACTCCTTCTGATGAAGCCAAATTTGGCTTGTCTATGCAGTGATACATTATCTCACTTCTATGATGATGAATTGTGACCCAGAAAATGCTGTTAGGACTTTCTTTGTTAGATCAGGGAGGCAAATCAGGCTGCTGACAAGCCAGTTCTGAATAGAGGTAAGGTTGTTTCACAGCTCCCAGCAGACAACCCTGATTTGAGCTGCTTATCCTTTTTGCCAAGCTGTTTAGCCAGAAATTTTCCATGCTATTTCTGTGTTTCAGGAGAATATTTTTATTATTATTATTATTATTATTATTATTTTTATATATATATTTTATCTAAATTTTCAAAGAAGTATAAATATATTTCTAAATGAGGAGGGGACAGTAATTTAATACAAATGCCAGAATTCCCTTGTTCATGTAACTCAAGTCTGAGTAGTAATATGAAGGAAATAAGTTTACTCACTAATGGTCTTTCTAGTATTTTTCAAATTCTTAGCATTTGACTTTGCCATGTTAACGTTCCTATTGTGTGGGTGCAAGCTTCCCAATGAATGCACAGTATCCAGGAATATTCAGTGCTGGCTCTCCTGGCCTAGCTGTCTCTCTTTGAAGTAATTGATAAAATTCCCATTGAAATCAGAGGGATCAGAACAAACCAAAACAGAGAGCTTTTGAAAATCCCATCTTGAGTTTTTTATTTATACATACAGAGTATGCCTAGATACTTAGGAATGAGGTCAAAGAGAATGTGAGATAAACATACATTCTGAAAATTGTTAGTTAAAGACAGAGACTCCACTGGAGATTTTTGTAAGTATAATCTTATCAAATCAAGATGTTGATTACAAACTACACTAACTCTCTAATTACATTAGCCTAACTGAATAAACTACATAAACTACATTAATGTCTTCTTTGAAGTTCCTGTAAAATCAGCAATTCTTTAATTTGCTATTATAACATTGCTGCTGACCATGACTTACAATAATTATTGGATTGTTTCTCTTTCATCCAATTATTTATTCACTCTGTGGTGGTCCCTTGTGAAAATACCCGTGTTACTGCGTTATGTTCTTAGCGAACTGTTTTGCTGACCAACAAGCCAAGAAGTCTTTTTGATCTTTTAAAGTATTGGGAGAGGTCTATCTTGGTCAGAAGTCTGGGGGTAGGTGTCCTAATCCAGAACAAACCAGGAAAACTGAAAAGACACAATTTCTGGCAAATTGTCTAGTTTATTGAAGCAATGAAAGGAAAGTGAGAATAATAGCTGCCAAGCTGTACTTCATAGGTATTCTCAATCAAACTAAGAAGTAAAATGTGACCTCTCCTCAGAAGCCTTACCACCCTTCTAGCTTATGGGTATTTTGGTTCTGCTGAAGTACAACTCACTTTGTATTTCACTTGAAAGGTTTTCATTAAGGTCTGTTTTTTTCTGTCCTGTCTCTCAGGGTTTGAATGAATGAATTCCTCTGCTTTGAGAATTGAGTTATATTGGGCAGTCATGCCTATGTAAGTCTAGAATTCTTTCCACAAGACTATATATATGACGTTCTTATGTGCAATACATACTAAGGAGCCCACAGAAAAGCACATTGTTAGAAAGAATTATTTTCCTTGTTACCATGTGTCTCTGGAGCAGGATCAATGCCTGAGACAGCGGACTCTTGTACAAACAGGATTGCTATGCTCTGATATAATTATTGCACTATCCTAGGTGACCCAGAGACCAAGCTCACATAAGATGAGATGTCTTTTCAGGATTAGCTTTGTCCCAAAGGATCCCATTGATCTTTTAAGAAGAGATCCAGTTGCTTTTGAGTATCTCTATGTACAGGTAAGTGAAAGCATGGCCATTGTTAGCAAAATGGAGAATAAAAAGCTGGTTGCATTCAGTATATACGCAGATAGAAAAGCACGGCCACAGTAAGTCCTGGGTTTTATTTCTGCTGAATAAAGCCAGTGCACTTGGGGAATGTTAAAATCTTCATCATCTGCAAAGTTCCCTTCCTTCATAAGTCCTGCCAAATAGAGATGCTTTGATGCCTTTCCAAAATATATTTGGCTTTACAAAACAGTGAAGCCAAAATAATGGCTTATACTTAATTCTGGTACTATAATATCAGGCAGAAATTATGTCTGTAAAGAGACTTCCAGTAAAATGGATGAGAAAACTGGTGTGAGAACAATGTGATTCTCCTCCTGGGCATCCCACCAGGCAGAGTTCTGCTATCCTGAGTCCAAATAGCCTGGTACCCTCCAACACTCATGAAAGAGGATTACTGTTTTCCCCGGAAAGGATGAAGGGAGAGAGAGCTTAGATCAAAATGTTCATGCCTTCTGCTCTTTGGCAGAAGTCCTTGTGTTCTCCAGAAGTACCCATATCCTGGTGAGCATCTGACATCTCTGAGAGCAGCAGTTCTACTTTCAACATGGTCCTGTTTCTGGGTTCAGGGTTATAATGTTTGCATAATGTTCATTTAAATAATAATAATATATATATATATATATAATTTTAGTACAAGATTTTTGAACTTGAAACTCCCTCTACTGGTTCTTTGGCAGAGCTGTAACGATGTGGTTCAGGAAAGATTTGGACCAGAACTGAAATACGACATTGCCCTGCGGTTGGCTGCACTACAAATGTATATTGCAACTGTGACCACCAAGCAAACTCAGAAAATCTCCCTCAAATACATAGAGTAAGTTGAGGATTCAGTGTGTTCTTTAAAAATGAAATATTTGGATAAGCTTATAGATTCTTTAAGGTCCGTTCTTTAATATGTCTATATGTGTGCACCAATTTTAGTTTCATTATTAGTGACTTGAAATTTATTCAGGTAAGCTCAGGTAAGCTTTAAGTATGGACAATACATTTACCTTTTGGTCATGTGTTTAGGTATATGAAATAGGCTATAAATGTAAATAAGATTAATTCTCTTGCTTTCAATGATCAGATCTAAGTGTATATATCCTAAATCCTAGGGTTTTAGTCCAGATGATTATAAGATTCAGCTGATTTCTTGGTTCAGAATACCATAGGGTTTAAGATTCCTTTTAAAAGATTTCTTAGATACAGAAGAATCTAGTAAGCACCTGTTTTATGTTGTCCTTATAATTTTCTAGGATATGTTAGACAACATATGTATGTAACTGCAAGGAAAATTAAAAATCCAAAACGCAGCAATGTGTATATCTGCTAGGATAAAAAAATAAAACAAGCAAACAAACAAACAAACAAACAAAAAAAAAAAACAAAAAAAACAAAAAAACAAAAAAACAGCTTTTTCTATGTTGTTATATTTTGTCCTAATCAACAACAAGAAAAAAAAAAAATGAGCAAAGAGTCAGTCTTCTGTCAAAAAGAGTGCATCAAGAAGAAAAGTACTTTGGGTAAAAGGAGGGGAACAGGTTGTTATATTTTATCCTAATCAACAACAAGAAAAAAAAAATATGAGCAAAGAGTCAGTCTTCTGTCAAAAAGAGTGCATCAAGAAGAAAAGTACTTTGGGTAAAAGGAGGGGAACAGGTTGTCAGGTTGGCAAAATTACGAAGACAATCATTGGCTGGTTTGCATGTCCTAAAAAAAATTAGAAAATAAAATTTAATCTGACATTATGTTGTTAAATCTTGAGCAGATTTAATTATATATTGGTAATTGTCTGTGTAATTAGGTGGGTATTAACAAGCCTAAATTTTAAACATATATACTTTAAACTTCTTTGCTATGTAGTATGTCGGAAGAGATAGAAGAAATGACTGAATATAGTTTTAAAGCACCTTCTTCATAAGTTCGAATATAGTTCTTCATATTGAAAATAGTTCTTCATGTAGTTTGAATATAGAAAATTATGCGTTATTGCAAAACTCTGGACTTTATCAACTTTTTCTCTGTTTGTAGGAGTTCATTCATTTGGCATCATAGTCACCAGTCTTTAGATAAATAATCATCACAGGAATGTGAAATTAAATACATGCTTTTTATTGCAGAAAAGAATGGGGATTAGAGACTTTTCTTCCATCTGCTGTGCTGCAAAGCATGAAAGAAAAGAACATAAAGAAAGCACTTTCGCACCTTGTCAAAGCAAATCAAAACGTAGTTCCTCCGGGTAAAAAGGTATTACATTTGCATCTTAATAGAAAATATGTTTTAAAGAACAGAAAGGGTGGCATGCATGGGAAACATTTTAAATTAATTCTTTGGAGAAATACCTAGCCATTATATTTTCAGAGAATATAGACAATTTAACTTTTGGTGATCAGTAAAACATAGCCAAGAACAATTAAAATAATTAATTATATCCCAGCTAAACTATCTTCTTAACTTGCAAATGCCAGAAAGGTGGTTATTAGTATTTCAGGTATTATAAAGATACATATTTTTAATTCATTTAGCACTTCATATTAATGGCAGACTTGTTAGAAAGTTATTGTTCCCTCTCTGATGCTCTGATCGGGACTATATTAACCTATGGGCCTGATGTAAATGATGTTTTTCAGGATTGTTTTCCATTAAGCTGTAGATAGAGACATTTCACTGTCCAAGGCCTAATTGGATAGATAATGTTCCTTATAGTAAGTGATCCTCCTTGCTATTGTAAAATGCTTTTCTTAGCACTAAGCTTTCAGTTCAGATGGAAAGAAATGTAGAAGACAATGTCTCTGAGAAATGCACACAGCATTGTTGCCTGCATACAGCTGTGTCTGATTTTAGACACCATAATTTTTTTATTTTTTTTTTTTAATATAAGTCATCTAATCTCTCTTTGTAGTCAACAGAGAGAAATAGGCACTTCTAGGGAACAATTCATCCCATCCCATATTAGGTGCCAAAAATAGGTCAGATGACTTGTCCTAGAAATGCCTATTTCTCTCAATTAGCAGTAAACAGAACCTAGGAGTGAGTAGTTGAGACATAAAATTAGCTGAATCCTGGTTCATGACACTTTTTTTTCCAAATGGGAAAAACCCAAAACTAAGGTGCCTGAGCTAAGGTTCATCGGGATCAGCAGAAATCCTCCTTGGAGGAGGTAAGTTTCAGGTCATGTCATGATTGTAAATGTAGATCTGTGTGTTTGATCTGGAATGCTCAGGGAGAGGGGACACCTTTTTGACTGAAGTACTGCTTGTCTCCAGCAGTGCTGAAGCTACACCTGAATAATACCAATAACTACTACTTATCATAGTAATGTAACTTTGGTTTTATTTTGGAAGCTATCACTGCTGAAGGAATCACAGGTGATGGTAGGGGCATTCAGTATTGATTCTTGGTTAGAACAGAGGTTGCAACAATGCCTTTCTGCATCAGACTTTGTTAAGGTGACATGCTCAGTGGATGAGGGAAAGGATGTGGATGTTATCTACCTGTACTTAAGTAAGGTTTTTGACACTGTTTCCCACAGCATTCTCCTGCAGAAACTGTCTGCTCATGGCTTGGACTGGCTGCTCATGTTTTTAGGTTAAAAACTGGCTGGGTCCAAATAGCTGTTGTGAATGAAGTTAAATCCAGCTCAAGGCCAGTCACTAGTGGTGTCCCCCAGGGTTCAGTACTGGGGACAGTTCTCTTCAGTATCTTTGTCAATGATCTTGACAAGGGTATTGAGTGCACCCTCAGTAAGTTTGCAGATGACACCAAGTTAGGTGTGAGTGTTGATGTTCTTGAGGGTAGTAAGGCTCTGCAGAGGGATCTGGATAGGCCGGACCAATGGGCCAAGGTCAACTCTATGAAGTTAACAAGGCTAAGTACCAGGTCTTCCACTTGGGGCACGAAAACCCCAGTCAGTGCTACAGGCTCTGGGAAGAGTGGCTGGAAAGCTGCCCAGCAGAAAGAGACTTGGCAGTATTGGTTAATATCTGGCTAGTTATGAGCCAATGGTGTGCTCAGGTGGCCGAGAAGGCCAACAGGATCCTGGCTTGTATCAGAAATAGTGTGGCCAGCAGAAGTAGGGAAGTGCCTTTCCCTCTCTACTCAGCTCTGGTGAGGCTGCACGTCAACTACTGCATTCAGTTTTGGGCTCCTTACTACAAGAAGGACATCTAGGTGCTGGAGCATGTCCAAAGAAGGGCAATGAAGCTGGTGAAGGTCTAAAGAACAAGTCTTACAAGGAATGTCTGAGGGAACTGAGGTTGTTTAGCTTGGAGAAAAGAAGGCTCAGGGGAGACCTTATCATGCTCTACAATTACCTTAAAGGAGGCTATAGTAAGATGAGGATTGGTCTTTTCTCTCAAGCACCAAGTGATAAGAGGAAATGGCTTGAGTTGCAACAGGGAAGGTTTAGGTTGGTTATTAGGACAAATACCTTCACTGAAAGGGTTGTGAAATATTGGTACAAATTTCCCATGGGAGTAGTTGAGTCACCGTCCCTGGAGATCTTCAAAAAATGCGTAGATGTAGAGCTTAGGGACATGGTTTAATGGTGTACTTGGCAGTGCTAGGTTAAAGGCTGGACTATGTTAGAGATCTTTTCCAACCTAAATGGCTCTGTGATTCCATGATTTTTGCTTTATTCTTTGTGATTTGAGCTTTGGAAACTCACTGCATGCCTGCCTGCTTTTTTACCAGGCAGTCATCAGAAGCAAAGCATCAGAGCTCATTGTCACCTTCTGTCTCACCTGTAGGTACTAAGCCAGGACAAGCCTCTGGAGTTTGTATCCCCTCCTGTGAAGGGAAGACTGTCACTCTTAGGATCCTTCCCTTTTTATAAGTCCTGTGTATTTCTCTATCCAACTTAACACCTACTTAAAGGAAGGGGACTTCATTCCCTCTTGGCTCTCTGCTTTGAATTCAGTTCTTCCTTAGAGTCTAGGAAAACATGAGTTTAGGGGCTCTTAAAATGCTGTTCGAGATCAAGTAAGTTTTTGAACTAGTAATCTAGTGGCTGAAGAGAGAATAGTAAATGAGATGAGCTCAATAAAGTCCACACGCAAAGATTTACACAAGGGAGGTGTAAGTTCTGGCTCCAGATTGTTTGGGTGAAATGAACTGTTTCTTGGTTCCGTTCAATCTCATAAAATATGTCCAAGCTTGATGTTTTTAAGTAGGTATTTTAAGGTAGGAGAAAAAGGAGATAAATAATGGATTGGGTTGCATAATGGAATCGTTTGTATTTATGTACTTTATTTGGCTTCTAGGTTTATTCCCTACTAAATATAGTAGAGGAATTTTATTTTAAAAAAGGGGAATTGCAGTAATGAGGCAGAATAATATGCCATATGCTGCAAGTAGCTTGCAAAATGTAATGCACATAGCTGACAAAACGAAATTCTTTGTTCTCTTTCTATGTATTGGTCCATAAATGTTTAAGAACTGATGGTGATTATGAATTGAAAGCTGTTGACTATCCTTGAAATCCCTCAATGAACAGATGTCTAATTTGAGTAGCTTAACATATTTCCTTCATTGGAGCAGTTACGATGTTCTTGCAGTGCCCTGATATAGCCCATACCCAAATTCTCAGTGCATTTCACTAACAAGTGCAATCTGAATTTTAAGAATGAAACTGTTTCTC
This sequence comes from Nettapus auritus, assembly GCA_011076525.1. Classification (NCBI taxonomy): domain Eukaryota; kingdom Metazoa; phylum Chordata; class Aves; order Anseriformes; family Anatidae; genus Nettapus; species Nettapus auritus. Next base: position 128,104,230 of record CM021765.1, on the reverse strand, counting down.
CTCATCTGAAAGTCAAGCATTTGATGATTTGGTTTCAGACTCTGATGAGCTCTTATTGCAGTCCATTTTCTTTACACTACATGAATATCTTTTTTTTTTTTTTAATAAAATTAGTAATGTGTTGATTTCTACCACTATATCTTATCCCTGTTTCTCTTTCTTCAGCTATCTGCTCTGCAAGCCAAGGTGCACTATCTAAAGTTCCTCAGTGATCTACGGTTATATGGAGGGCGTGTTTTCAAGGCAACACTAGTGGTAATAATTCCCTTGAAAAAATTTCTCTCTTTTCTTGATGGTTTTATCCAACTGTCTCTTTGCAAAAACTGGACCGTAACATTTTCTTTAGCAGTTTAAGTTCTATTCATACACTTTAAAAAAGTCGTTGTTAAATTGAACCAAATCACTTTTAGTTTCTTTTCATCTTGAAAATAACATTCCTAGTGTAATTTGAATACTTACCGAGGGTTTGGAGATAGGTAGCATCTGTTTGGCAAATAGCGCCATCCAATTAACTGAAAAATACTTAAATTATTACTCTGGAAAACTGTTGCTGAAAAATACTTTCTTTTAAAGGAAGCATCCATCCATCCATCTGTCCACCCACCTATCCATCTAAGAACTGCAGTACAGCCAATATCCATGATCAAATTCCTTTATTTTTTATAATTAATTATTGAACTAGTATTCTTTTCTATATTTCACCTTCTCAGAAAAATGTGATAATCTTTAATCATGCAGATGAAGCTTCATGGAGATGAAAAAGGCAGTGACTGTGCAGCATTTCTCATAGGATTTACTTTTTTTTTCTTCCCATTTTTATGCTAAAGCAGGGAGAAAAGCGTTCAGAAGTGACTTTATTAGTAGGGCCACGGTATGGCATCAGTCATGTGATAAACACCAAAACAAACCTGGTGGCTCTCCTGGCAGACTTCAGCCATGTGAACAGGATCGAGATGTTTACAGAGGACGAAAGCAGTGTTAGAGTTGAGCTGCATGTCTTAGATGTAAAAGTAAGTTTTTTGTTGATCTGCAATGATGCATGTCTTTAAATAATGTTTTTAAATATTTGATCAAACTATGCTAACTGTTCCAAATGTTTTCATGACAATGATATGTTGGAAGTGCATTTTTAGCTCTGGCAATTTGCTTTGTTGTTGTGTCCCTTGATTTCCATGGTGAGAAGAGGTTGATGATGAAACTGGCCTTCTTTTGAAGTTCCTTGAGCTCCTATAAGCCACTTTTGGTATAATAGACAATGTTATTACTGATAGGGAATTGCCAGTTCTATCAGATCAGTGTCTTAAGTAGCCCAGTGTTTTATCTGCAAAGGACGCTGCAAGTAACCATATAGTTGTTACCAGTGAAATAACCTGTTAAAAGGCTTTTTTTTTTTTTTCCTTAGACTTTATAATTCCAGTTAAGTTCATTGTCCCATATAATGTATTATTGTATGCTCTTCTTCTACCTATAGTAATTTAATTTCTCTTTTATCCTGCTTAACACTTTGCATCTGTGGCATCTGGGGGGCAATGAATGGAGTTTTATACATTATATTATCCTGGTTCTTTTTGGTGTGTTTCCTTTAGATTTTATAGTTAAAGGCTTCAGAGACTGTCTAGGACATTAATCAGGACAATAACAGATTAAAGGAAGATTTCTCATTATACTTGAAACTTAAATATACTATTAAAATAAATGGAGCCTAACAGTTCTTGTTGCTTAGACACATGTACATTAAAAATAAATAAACAACAACAAAACATACAGAAGGGATATTTTACTAAACTTTTGCTTTGAATGCTTTAGGCTTATTGACCTGAAAGTGTTTCCTTGTATTTAAGTTAATGAAAAAACATTGCTGTAAATTAATCTAGGTGCCCTTTGACAACAACATCACAAAAATGTACAGGTTGGTGAATACAGCATTTTAGCAATCTAAGCATCTCAGTCTACTTTACTTGTATTACTGTGCTTAATTCGTAGCCCTCTTTGTGAGAAAGTTTTTATCCTCTTTTTTCTGATGGAGAAAGTAATCCAGAAATTAAATACTTGCCATCTACTTGAATGTAAAACGCAGCACTGTATGCCATGATATTTTATATTACCATGATCTTATGTTGTTTTGTGTTATAATACTGCTACTGCCTTACTGCAGCCATGTATATCCTTATCTTCTTGCCTTTCAACACATTCAGTCTTAAATACAGAGAGCCTAACATTAAAATTATAAAGCTAGAAGGCTGTGGAATTAATTTAACAAAACAAAACAAACAACAACAACAACAAAAAACTTCTGTCGGGCACAAGTATGGACTGTCACAGTTTCTCGTGGAGATGTTGGAGATGTGGGCAAACACAGTCATACCGTAAAGTAGCAGGTTCCTATATCTAGATTCTGAATATGCCAATAAATGCCGTTTTTGTAACAAATGAATAAGAAGCCTGTGTTCTTTTGATTTTGGTCCTTTTTGATATCTTCGCAAGCATAAATCACTTGGGAGATGCAGCCAGTAAAATTTAGCTGTCACAGGACTGTTCATCAGATTAACAGTAGTTCACAGCACTGTTTTCAGCAATCTGAGACTTCTTTGGAAATTGTCCATTTCTGTCTATCATCACAGAAAAATTTGACATCAACATGGCATTTCAATGCTATTCTTCATTTGTGACTCAAAAGAACAAAGATTAAGTACTTCATTGTAGAATTAATAATTTATAATTAATTCTATATCTCTGTTTGAATCCTTTAGAAAGAAGCGTGTTGAGTGGAACCTTATACTGAGGATGAGTATTTTACACATAGCATAAAATATTTTAAAGAAAAAAAGTGCATAGAGTTTTACATGTTGCCAAAAACTGTTCATACAACAGTTTTGAGTTTGTAGTAAGCTATGAACATAAATTATGTTTTGGCCACAATTTCCACCACAATCAGTTGCCTTCAGGTCGCAAATGTCCACATGACTATAAGTCACTACAAACTATGTGAATGACCAGCTAGGTTGTCTATGGTGTACATTCTGTCCGTGTATCATGGTAAGGACTTGGTAATTTTTTTTTCCTCTTTGGGAGTTCTAGAGGCTAGCCACCTTATAATGAATTTGAGGAGAGCAGCTTTTGCTGTTATAAGCTACAGAGACATGAACAAAAGTTTTAGGCAAAAGGAATTTATATAGTGTGGCAAAGGAAAAGGAAGTAAAAGAAAGTGTGTTTCACATGGATTTCTTACATTCAGTGCTCTCTAGCCTGCAACACAGCTTTTCAGAACTATGGCATTTTTCTGTTAAGTCTAACTGTTCTCTTTAAATGCTTTGAGTTTGGTTTCTGTGCTGATTTTTCTTCTGAGGATCTCTCTCTGTTCTCTGTTTCTGTTTGTCTATTCATTTTTTCATCATATGTCTTTTAAGCAATGCCAGGCCACAAATACTGAAACCTTTTAAGCTCTAATTTTAATATTCCCTGCTGCTGCTGTGTAATGATAGCTTTATCCTCACTGCTGTATTTTTTCAACCTGAACTTTTTCCATCCCTGTTTGCTTCCTATTTTACTTCTTTACATGAGCTTAGGGCACTTAATTTTCTGGCAAGCTGCAATGATTTCCATACTACTGTAAGACTCCAGCACCTAATGTACCAGAGTTTTAGCCCTTGGCAGTTTCAGAGAAGCAGTAAACAGTGCTTAGGATAAAATATATATATATATCTATGCAAGAGAAAGATGGAGCAAGAGTCTTAAAGTAATTAGCTTCTTTCAGAAAGAGAGCAAAATCAGCCCTTAAAAATGCCCAGTTGGACTTTTTATTCCAACTCTAATCTTTTGTAAGTCATAGATTTCTTGAGGTAGAAAGGGACTTCTGGACCTCATCTGCTCCAAGCCCCCTGCCGGGCCACCTAGAGAAGGTTGCCTAGGACCACATCCAGGCAGCTTCTGAGTGTCTCCAAGGAGAGAGCCTGCAACGTGTGCCAGTGCTCAGTCACCCACACAGCACAGTAGTGCTGCCTGATGTTCAGAGGGAACCTTCTGTATTTCAGTTTGTTCCCATTGCCTCTTCTGTTAGCCCTGGGCACCACTGAAAAAAGCCTGGCTTTTTCCTCCCTGCACCCTCCTTTCAGTTATTTATATATTTTAATAAGGTATCCCCTTAAAATATTTGATATTGCTTGATGTTGGTAGTGAAGAAAGTAAGTTCTCATGTATATTTTTCATTGTGGCATTTCTGATGTGATTCCTTTTGATTCCATGTAGTAGTATTGTCAGCAGGTAAACAAAAAGAGAAATAACAGCCTTAACCAAGACTTGGTTGTATTCTTCTTAGCCTATTACTCTACTGATGGAGTCATCAGATGCAATGAATCTTGCTTGCCTAACAGCTGGGTACTATAGACTGCTGGTCGACTCAAGGCGTTCAATATTCAACATGACCAACAAGAAAAATGCAGGGAGCAGAGAAACAGGTATTCGTTGCACAGTATGTTATTGATGGTCACGGGTGTAAAGCAGAAGCCAGCTTAAGCCCCAGTGCATCTCCAGATAAATACAAGGCTGTGCCAAATGAGATCTTATTGCTGGCTTAAACTTGGCTCTACAGTATACCAATTCAGCTTTATAATGTTCTAATATCCAGCCTTTGATAGCCTGAATTTCGTTCATAACTGTATTGAAACAGATGCATGTTCCCTATGAGTGTTATTACGTTATACGCATATATCTTGTATAAGAATACATATGGTGTTGTGGAAACCAGCTGGGAATTTGATTTTCTGTTACTATTTCTGGAATAGCATTTGTACCTAGCTGTGGTCTGGTTTTGCACTAAAGTACAAAAGTGTCAGTTAAACTTCAGGTCATTAAATCAACAGCTACTTAATTTAGAGCAGAGGTAAGCTTGAAAATGCTTTTCTGAAGTGTTTGATGACCCAGCTGTCCTATTCAGAGGGTTCATTGCTCAATATTAACAAGATATTGTTTAAAAAATGTCATGAACTTATGATTATATGAATGTGTGATTTCATAATGTTTCTTTTATTTCCCCATGTTACAGGAATTGAAAATAGAGGGAAGCATAGTCTCCTTGCTTCCGAGTGGAATTGCGTACCAAAAACTACCACTTTCCTGGCTGAAGGAGATCAAGAGACTCAAATGTCCTTTGCTGATCCTAAACAGAAGACTGTAGATGTTTCTGAAAGTCTGTTATGTCAAAAAGAGCACAGACATCTGTATATAGAAAATACCTATAATTCAGGTGGATTTGATCAGCATCTGGCCAAGCAAAGTGACCCCACTGAAGCAGAAGAAAGCAGAAATTTTAATCAGTCTTCACTGCTGTCACTCTCAGGTTTGGAATCTAGCAAGAAAGCACAGGATTCTCCCAGGGGAGCAAAAGTTTCCTTTATATTTGGAGATCACAACTTGGATGGTATCAGTCCTCAGACTCTTGGCTATGAAAGGCTTTTGGATGAAAGTCCAGAAGTACTAGAAAAACAAAGAGCCATTTATATTAGTAATGCCAATGACATTAAAGGTCTAGAGTTGTCACCAGATGCAGAAAGCATTCAGTTTGCTACAAATTCTGTTTATGCAACCATAAATGATGGTAAAATATTTGGAGCTGCAGAAGGAATAGAAGAGCCTTTGCTGCATGATATTTGTTATGCAGAAAACACAGATGATGCTGAAGATGAAGATGAAGTAAGCTGTGAAGAAGACATTATGGTAGGAGAAATCGATAGGCCTGCTCTTCTCAGCCTTTCTGGTTCTAGTGATGACATTATTGATTTGACTTCACTTCCACCTCCAGAAGGTGATGATAATGAAGATGATTTCCTATTGCATACCTTAAACATGGCCATTGCTGCTCCTCCACCTGGCTTCAGGGACAGTTCAGATGAGGAAGACTCTCAGAATCAAGCAACACAGCCTAGAGACGACAAGGAGCAAGCCAGTAATCTAGGCAGTGATGATATTCCAGTGTCGCTTATCGATGCTGTCCCTACTAATACAGAGGGGAAGTGTGAAAAGGGGCTAGATGATGCTGTAGTCTCTACACTTCAAGCACTAGAAGCTTTGGCTGCTTCAGAGGAACAGCAGACGAATGACAACTCAGGTTCTTTCACCATAGTTACATTTATTCATTGAAAATCATTCCATCTCATCCATTTAGCTTTGGAAATGCTCCATTTTGTGAGGGGGTTTTGTTTTCTGTTGTTTTGCTTTTTTTTGCCATCATTTTCCATACATCATATTCCATATTATGTAATGGAACTACTGTTATGTTATTAAGCTACCTGTCCCGGGAACTGTGCAATAAAGTCAGATTATTCTTACAAAAGCTATTTTTGTCTCTAACGCACGCCTTTACTTGTCGCTTGTCCAGGTGCTTCAGCTGCTGTCATTGATTGACTCTCATTTTTTGTGGCTTGCAGGTGTAGCTATCTTGCGAGCATATAGCCCTGAGTCATCTTCAGATTCTGGCAATGAAACAAATTCCTCTGAAATGACTGAAAGTTCTGAATTAGCTGCGGCGCAGAAACAGACAGAAAACACTGCACGCATGTTTTTGACCACAAGTGAAGGCTATCAACCCCTTGTGGAAGAGCAGACTGAATTTCCCATCGCTAAGAGTCAGGCTGGAGTGCCAGGCATGAAATCCTCTCAGCCTTTGTCTGGTCGTCAGGCTGCAGAGCTACAGTCAAAAGTTGTGCCTTCAAAGCAGATTCTTCATTCAGATAACATGGAAATGGAGCCAGAGACCATGGAAACAAAATCTGTCACTGATTATTTTAGCAAATTGCACATGGGATCCTTGGTATATTCTTGCACTAGTAAAAGGAAAAATAAGATGACAGACAGTGAAGTAAAAGCACCTTCTGATGGCAATTCTACTGTGAAAAAGCAACAGGGAACTAAAAAAGCAGAGGCTGATGAAGACCTAAAAGCTAAATTTGGAACTCTTTCAGCAAGAGATAGTCAACGCCTAAGCACTTTTAATGTGGAGAGAACTGCCTTTCGCCAAAGATGGTATGCTGCTGATGATGGGGCAGCAGATAAGCCAAGCCCAGAAACAGTGAACGGGAAGACATTTCCAAGAGTTCCTGTCCTTGGCAAAACAGAAACTGACTGTAAGGATGAAGTAGATCCTGAGGTGGCTCAGGATGATACCTCAGGGCTTGGCCAAGGTGAAAACGTTTTGTCAGATATGACTCCTGTGTCTTCAGCCAAAGACCTAAATGATGCAGAAGATACTGATTTATCTGCAGATGACCATCCTTCAAAGCTTCCAGAAGCTGAGCAGAGTGTGGCTAGACTCTGTGAATATCACTTGGCTAAGCGCATGTCATCTCTGCAAAGTGAAGGCCATTTCTCACTGCAAAGCTCTCAGTGCTCTTCAGTGGATGCAGGATGCAGCACGGGCAGTAGCACATGTGCTACCCCTGTTGAATCTCCTCTTTGTACCTCTGACGTTAAGCACATTATCTCTGACCCATCAATGAAGGGCATTGCCTATATTCCAGCAGATGAAAGAGCTGCCATTCTTCCAAACCATGGAACAACATACAAAGACCTGCATCAGCAGCCAGAAGCTGTGTGTCACAGGATGACAGTGCCTGTTGTGCATTCAGCAATTAATGCTGAACCACTGTTTGGCACTTTGAGAGAAGGATGTCATCGGATCCCCAAGATAAAAGAAACTACAGGTACATCAGTAATAAAATGTTTCTTATGTTTGTTTTTAAAGTTGCATGTTAAGGTTGAAGGCTAGGTCTGAAGTTTGCATTCTCTTTACCTGAAAGCACATCATCAATCTACAGCAGACAGTGGGATTAGACCTTAGTGCATCTATTCATTTTACTTATATGTTGAGATGTTCTTGGGAGCTGCTTACAAAGATTCTTTTTTTTTTTTTTTTTTTTTTTTATTTCTCTTTTTAAATTTTAAAAAAAAAAAAAAAGTTGAGTTCCAGGATTCTTTTTTAGATCATAAGATGATGTCAGAAGGTATATCAGTGTTGGAGAGGGGAAAAAAAAAAGTGCTTCATTTATTATATATTTTATGCTATTTTATATTTTATGCTATTTTAGCAGATTGTAAAAAGCATGCCAGTATGAGTAAAAAGCTCTAAATGTAAAGGTGAGAAAATGTCACTATATTATTAAGCATGTCTTTACTTTACCCTCTGATAGTAGGTGTTTCCTTTAAGAATAATTTACATATAGAATCATTACCACATTTTGAAGTTCCAGTTTCAAGTGACTTTGTAAACTTTCTGTCCAAAAAAATGCACAGTTTTTTCAGAGATAGCATTGGAAATGCTTTCAATTGGGTTTTAAACATTTCATTCTTCCTGGGTAGCAACACACGTCCCAGTATTGTGGCAATGCATGAAAATATGAAAGTGGAGCAGACTAGGAGAAAGAATGAAAAAAAAAAAAAAAAAAAAAAAAAAACACATAACCAAAATAACATTACCATGAATGCATCTTTCCATACTCTCTCAGGCATAAAGAAGGTATTTTAATCTGAAAATATTTATCTAATTGTTTAATAGTAAACATCCAATCCATATATTGAGGAGGGGGGTGTTTAGGAAGTTTTATAGATGATTTTCTATTCCTTTTTTTCAGTGTGAGCTGTAGAGGAACAAACAGTTTATTATTCATAAGTTATAATTTGTTGTTAGATTTTAAAAAGCCTCACAGTGGAAAACAAAAGACTTAAGGAGCTAGCAATGAATTTTTCGTGTAATATTTTGAGGAAAGGAGACCACTGGAAAATACTAGGAATGCATTTGCCCCGAGTATTAAAGATATATAAAAGTTTAGTCTGTGAATATTGCCAGGGTGATGCTTAATTCTTCTGTCTGCTCTTCTACTACCCCTAGTGTAGCTTTCACAGAGCCTGAAAAGGGAAGACAAGGAGGCATGCCTACAGCTTTTCCTAGACAGCCTCAAGCTGACTCCATCATGCTATCATCCATGCTATCAGAATCAAAGGTGCCAAGTCAAAATCAAGACTCTTGTGACATTCCCAAAGTAAATCAGGCTTGTGGGGCAACAGTTAGTTTACGGCCATATGACATGATAGGAGGAAGCCTCAGGATGCCGCACAACAGGAAAGTGCTGAGACGCAGCAGCAGCATTATTGGAGGATCTGCAGACATTGAGATGCTGTTTGAAAAGAAGGCAGCCGCAGCCAACTTGAAATGTCTGGACACCACCCCAGGGGATGAATCCAAGTCAGAAAGAAGGGTGGAGCTCTCCCTGGGCAAAAAGCTGTCAAAAAGTTACTCCCAGAGTTGTGTGTATGTCAGCACTGATAGGAAAGACGGTAAGAGGTGTTCAGGCACAGGCGTCAGTCAGAAAGACTCCAAGCAGTGTCGAACATTGCCTTTGCGGAAACTGGACACCAGCACCTGGAGGTGTCATGGCCCCTTTAGCTACTGTTTCCTAAGCAAAGGAAGTGATGATGATGAGGATGATGAAGATGGCCATCAGCTCTCATGTCTCTTCGAACCGCAGAACCCCTGCAAGCTCGCAGAACCAGTCAGTCAGTCTTTTTCCAGTGAAAATGAGCAGAAAGTCTTGGAGTCCCCGAAAGCTGCTGAGACCCCACAAGGTGAGGCAGTTAATGCACGTGAGAAGAGCAGTGCTGACACCCAAGGTGGCCAGATTGATGTGAATCTCAATGATGTGGCCTTTGATGCACGAATTACACGAATAAATGTGATGAAAGAGAAGACGTATGCAATGCCTGATGGATTTATTGCAGCACAAAAGGATGCCAGTGAGCTACTGTCACTGGTCCGAGCAAGTATGGGCAAGAGAGAAGATTTACATCCAGAAACATATGACCTTAAACTTTCTAAGTACAAACAACTGTTATCTATGGAATCGAGACAGTTGGGAAGTGCCTGCAGGAAAATGGCCATGGCTGATAAAAGCCCTGAGGAAATGCTTTTAGCTATAACTTCCAGCTTTCAAGTACTCTGTTGCTTAACAGAAGCCTGCATGCGTTTAGTTAAAGTCATGAACTCTGAAACACAGCAGCAGGAAATTATAGCTAAGATAGATGAGGTTGTAATAAACTACATTTGTCTTCTGAAGGCTGCAGAAGCAGTATCAGGCAAGACCTCCAGTGATCCTAGCATTAAACTCTTGGCTCGACATTCGACTACCATGGCCGCTATTGTAAGCACACTAACACGTTCTCTTAAAATGCTTTTAAACAAATAAAATACAAAAGTCACTTCATAATCTACCTTTGCAAAGCCATACATTAAAAAAAAAAAAACTTTTATTTACTGTATGTGTATGAACTAATGTAACAAACTCAGCTCTCTCTGTATATTTTGTTATTTTATATAAAATAAGTATGAGATTAAAAAAAAAAAAAAAAAGATAAAATACTGAACACTGACAACAGTGCTGACCAGATCTGTCCTTTCATTTATACAAAAACAAAAGCCAAAAAAAGCCCTCTCCCCAAGACCAGAAAGACAAACAGAAAAAAATCCCATACAGGAGCAAATTGACATTTGGCTATTTTTCATATAGTCAAATATGTGGTTGTATGAAGTGAACTTTTAAAGCCTGTTATGTCAATGAAGTTGTTTTCTGTTTCATCCAAGTTTTCACTTGGAGAATGCTCCATGTTTAGAAATGAGAAATGAAATCATAATGTATATAATACAATATTTAATGTTTTAAAATTATAATTTTTAAGCATTGAAAATAGCAAAAAGACATTTAAAATCCAAGAGACTATTATAGCTTACTAGAGAATATATATATAATAAATGACTCTTTTGTTCATATTGCCTGAATTACCTGATTCTTCTTTTCTAGGAAGTTCTTTATTTTAAAAAAAAAAAAAAAAAAAAAAAAAAAAAAAAAGTATTGAAAATACCAACTTTAGAAGGTATCTGATGTATTGAACATCAGTGTTGCATTTCAGACAGTGAAGGTAACTGTGGAAGACTGAGGACATAGAAACCATAGTGGTGGTGTTCTCTGAAATGAGAATTCGATGCCATACTTATCAGGTCAGAACGTATAGGACGGGTCTACACATTCCTTTCCCTGGTTAATGAGAGAGAGGACCATCAGGAAATTCCTGTGCTGTTTACTGTTTCATCATATATCTATGGTGCATCTGAACAACATGAACTGCATCTATTTTGTTAAATATTTTATACTTCATATTTTATGATTCTGAATGTTTAACTGTAAATAAGTTAGAAATAAAATGAAGTTTTCAGAATACAATAAATATCTCTGAAATATTTCAAGCCCAAGACAGTTCTTCTCTGAGTGACAACAAAGGCAATTTGTGAATAATCTGTCCCATCTGAACCTTTCTGGAAAACATTTTATAGTCTTGCATTTGAGAGACAGCCAAAAGCTCTCAGTTTCACATGGTAAGTAGGCTTTAACACGAGCATCTGTTAAGCTTTTCAGCCACTTAGAAGCAGCAATCCTTGTGAAAAGTGCAAAATACCATTCTCCAAACTGGTGTAGGTAACTTTTTTTTTAATGATGTCATGTGCAGAGAATATAACCACTGTGTTTTGAAAACTTGCCCATTCAGCTGAAGCAAGAGCAAAGCTTTCTCTTCTGAACTAGAAAGACTAAACCCACAAAATTATGTTTTTTCTAAGGAAATATTTTCCGGCATAGGTTGATGCACTTCACTATGAAACCAAGTAAAGCATTTTTCCTCTGATTGCAGAGAAACATATCCAGAAACTCAGTATCAAAAGTTTAATCTGATCTGTTGTCTGTTTGAGAAAAATCTCATTTCCTAGACCTACTCATTTAGCATGTGGATTCATTCTTGACCATAGCTCAGATGTTGTGGACTGAATTATTTTGGTGGTGGGTGACAACAGCCTGTCCCACATAGTGCTCAGACTCAGTGCTATCATTCTGGCAGCTCTGAAAATGTGGTTGAGTGTACTGCTCTTTTGCTGTGGTTGCCAGAGAAATTCTTTATGTAGTTTTGGGTATTTCATACTGGTTAAAAAAAATGCTGCTTTGGTAGATATTCCTTCACTATCTTGTGTGTTTATGTAAAAACGTGTGTTTATGTAAAAATCACTTGATTCAGAAATAGAGTTTTAAAAAGACATTTAGTGTTGTCATAACTGAATATCAACATAGAACAGAGGGATGTGACTCTTTTAGGGTTGCTATTCCAATTGTTTTCTATCACTCAATTTCATAAATTGATCTAATTTTATTTCAAAGATAATTAGTCTTTTGTTGTTCTTACTGTTTAAGAACTTTTTCTGATTGGAAACCTGCTCATTTTGCTCCCTAAAATTAACCACGGCCTTTTTCTTTTTCTTTTTCTTGTCCTTTTTCCTTGTCCTTTTTCCTTATTTATTTATTTATTTGTAGGTTTAACTAGTGTTTTTTTCTCTCCTTTTGAATGAATTTTCATAGGATTGTGGAGCATTCTGGGTTTTAAATGCACCTCATGAGTTAGTTCGTCTAGTTCAACCCCTGCTCAATGCAGGTCTAATCAGATCAGGTTGTGGAGGGCAATTTCAAGTTGAGTCTTGGACATGCTCCACTGATGGAGGTCCCACAATGTCTCTGGCTTTGTGTTTAAGAATACTTATGGTTAAAAATAAAAATAAAGATTATTTATTTCTAGTCAGAATTTTCTATGTTCCAACAATGTCTGTTGCCTTTCATGATATCTTTCTTCCCTTAGAGGTGTTAGGCTCTGTTTTCTTTGGTATTCTTCCATCAGGTAGCAGTAGGCTGCAATCACATCTCTACTGAGCCTTCTCTGAATAAACTGGGCTGAATAAACCCAGTTCCTCAGCCATTCTTCTTGTAACATGCTCCAGCCCCTGACCAGCAGGATGATCCACGCAAGTCACCTCAGAAGGCAGCTTCAGCTTCTTTTTACCCCAGGATTTGCGATATCCACATTTGGTATAATGTGAATGTCTACTTTCCTACTCCTTCCACATAGAGTTATGTGGCTTTTAAATGCTGCCTTATGAGGACTTTGTACAGTGTCATAGATAGTACCCAATCCCTGCTGGAAATATTTTGTCTGTGGTCTCCTAGAATCACATATGGTCATAGACATACTAGGCTGTAAATCATTACACTATACGTGTATTGATTTTTAATTTGACAACATTATAGACATCTTTATTTTTATGTCCCCATGTTCAGGCAATTTTCTAAAACAATGTTTGGCAAATCTGCCATTTTGAAATTGAGAAACAAACCTGCATACCTACCTTTTTTCTGCTATTTAATTGAAACTGAATCAATTCATAATCACTGGAAAAGCCAAAATGCTTCTTAATGTCTTCACTGCTCACCTGAGACATGAAATACTACTATCCCTTGTACTAGCACAATGCTTGAAGATGAGAATGGGCCTTTGAGTAACTTTGTCACTTATACAACTTGTATCTGAGACACCCTATGACTGCACTGAAATCCAGATAAGTTAGCAACATTTTAATAGGGATTAATTTTGCTTGCTAGGTTATACCTGTGGTATCGTAGCAGCATATGTTAAAAGCCAGAGCGTCATTGCATGAAGCACTAAACTGGTGCAAGCTGAAAACTTGCTTCATGTCACACCTTAATGCTGAACGTGTGGCACTAACATTAACCAGTCTTTATAATTTACCATTCTAAGTTCAGGAGTGGCTGCTTTGCACAGAAAGTGAAGTAATGCAGCAAAGTGATCCCAAGCTTACCTGTGGAACATCCCTAACCACTTTGCACAAATTCAGATTGTGAGTTCATTTTATCATTTTGAAAACAAACAAACAAACAAACAAAAAAACACTATTCTCAGTCCACAGCCTTCTGTTTTGTAAGAGTAAAAAGGAGTGTGTCTCCTGCTCCATAAATATTTTCTAAATTCTTGTCTTTTTTCCTGTTCTGTTTGCCCAGCCACATGTGGGTTTACGTGCACCTTATTGCTCAGGTTTCCTGTTTACGGTACCTGCACTTGCACTCGTCTTCTCTCTCTCTTAGCTCATTATATATGACAGTATCTACACAGAGGTATTTCTTGTTTATTTAATCTTCAATGGGGACTGCTTTCAGTATTACTTTTTTCCTTGTCCAATCTGAAATATTTTAATTATATCTTGTCACCTACATGAAAGATGTCTTTACTGCCTGACACTAAGTCATGCTTCTTTGTGCTTTCTTTCTCATTACTTTTAGGAGTAGAAGGGGAAGGCATCAGGAATTTAGTTAGTATCCTGAGATGCTACAAAAGCCTCTTGTCATCCATGAGCCCAAAATCATAAAAAGCTAATATGGCCAAATTGGAATACTTACCACCAACCTTGGTACCAATGGGGGGGGCTTTCATTCTGAAGCAACCAGAAATGGTTGTCCTAATATGCATTCTCAAGGAGGCACTTAGCACTAGCTTTTCCATCATGACACAATGGAATCAGAACTTCTCAGTCTAAATAATCAAGAGATTGCTGCATAGATGAACTCTGAAAGGCAGCATTGCTCTTCCTTGTGGTATGAAAGTGTTCTCTTGTGGTGGCAACATCAAGGTAATTTCCACTGAGGATTGACCCTCAAATTTTCTTCACCTTTCCAAGAAGTAGCATTGGATGCTATTAACCCTATAGGTTTGGCAGTCCATTTGGGAAATGGGCTCAAACAGAGACTGGCCAAAGGACTGAAAGCTTTACATTGCTACTGTAGATTTTCAGTTCATCTATGCTGTATGCAGATCAATTTAATATCCAGCTCAGTCTTGTGCTCTGAGATTATCAAGATGTTTCACTCTGCCAGGCCAGTGAATAACAGGAATTTAAATTTAGTGTTCCTTGCTATCATGGATTCTCCCTATCCATAAAGACAGCCTTCTTTGTTGTCATCTTCTCTCTTAGTAAAATAAAATAAATTCATACCCCTCTGGTTGTTGGTTCTGTGACCTTATTCTTCAAAGACAGACAGTCTCTTAAGATGCAGCCTTCGTTTTTGCTGAAGATAGTGTTCTAACGTCACCTTGATGTATTTATGCTTTCCTTCATGTTCCCTTTTTGCTTCTAAGAAGTGTGCATTAATTTATATTTTTAACAGCAAAAGAGCTCTTTTTATATTTTCAGGTGCAGACTTTCTCAGAAATCTTACAGACTGTGTGTATCTCTGACAGATTCAAAAGTTATCTAAATGGATGTATGGATGTTGCAGCATTTGCTGTAAAACTTCTAGAATTGATACTTCCAACTGAGATTATGATTTCTGTGAGGCTGTTAAATTACTAAACTGTTGTTTATCTATCGTTTCCCCAGGCACTATGCTATCTCTGATGAACTGTCTCAAGAGCTGCCACAGCACTTTGTAGAGTCAATCTAGAAGTGCTGTTTGCAAGATCCTCTGCTAGATTATGTATGGCAGGTAATTGTGTAAAGTTGCATTGTGTGAACAAATGTATGGATATTAATTTGAGAGCGAAAAAAAGGAAAGAGTAGACATCCTGAACTCTATTAGCAGGAATTCCTTCATGTTTTAGACTGTGTCTCTGTGGCTGAGAAGGGACTAAAATTGTTTATGGCATGCTTTGTTTTTAATACCGTTGTGCCAAAGGTGATGACAATAGTGTGAATGCATCCTCCGTGGTTACTGCAAAAGGAAAAAGCTCTGCAGTCTGGAGTGATAAGGTGTAGGTGTACCCTCAGAACATATTTATTTATAGACAATGAGTCTTACAGAAGGCTAATTACTGGTGAGTTG
Source organism: Nettapus auritus (assembly GCA_011076525.1). Taxonomy (NCBI): domain Eukaryota; kingdom Metazoa; phylum Chordata; class Aves; order Anseriformes; family Anatidae; genus Nettapus; species Nettapus auritus. The sequence goes on along the minus strand of CM021765.1, from coordinate 128,088,487 downwards.
CATTTCTTTCTTGAAGTCCAAATTCTATTATTTATTTTGCCTGTGAGTTGACAGATAATGGGACAGCAATCTGTCAACCAAGATGGAATTAAGCTTATGATAATAATCAATATTATTACCATTCCTTACTATAAGCAGAGTGGAGAAAAAAAAAAAAAAAAAAAAAAAAAAAAAAGTTGGTTGCCTTTAATACAGGATTTGTGGAGAACAGATAAATATAAAAACTTGTTTTTATATCATGATTTGATACAGGAGACACTGAGGTTACACAGTCACTTTTAGTGTGATATTTTTCAAGTTGATCTTCAGAGAGAAAAGATGTTTTGTAAATCCTTTTTGGCAGTGCATTGTACGAGTCTTCTGTACTGCATATGCCATTAAAATGTCAGCATGGGGTGACAGTAAATGTCATCAATAGCTTTAACGTTGAAAGCATGCTTCCTTTTTGTGTGTTTAAGTTTTTATGTAGGATAGGTTTGTGACAGGTGTATTTAGATGTTAATGCTGACAACTCAAATGCTTCAGCCAGTGCTCCAAGCTTTGGTTTCAGCAGAAGCACTAAGTTTCTGAACATAAAATAGGAATTTTTCCAGTGTCAGTGAAAGGACATGATCTTAGTACCACTGTGGTGGTTTTACTTGGATGGGCGGCTGAGCTCCTGAGCAACACGTACGCGTTTTGAGGCCCTGCTTCCCAGGACGTGGCCGAACACCGCTCGTTGATGGGAAGTAGAGAATAACTTTTTTTCCTTTCTCTCTGTGCTTCCAGGCAGCCTTGTTGTTTCTTTTGTTACTTTTTCTCCCCATTCCCTTTCCCTTTAATTAAATCATTCTCATCTCAAACCTTGAGCTCTTTGTGTTGACTTTTCTCCCCCCTCCTCTTTGAGGAGGCGAGGAGTGAGAGAGTGGTTGTGGTGGAGCTCGGCTGCCCATCCGAGTAAAACCACCACAGTCCTAAGAATCCTAAGAATCATGCCCCACTTTGGGCACCAAAAAGGAATGTGGTGGTTTTACTCGGGTGGGTGACCAAGCTCCACCACAACCGCTCTCTCACTCTCCCTCCTCAAGGAGGAGCAGGGAGAAAATACAATGAAATGAAATGAAATTTTCTACAGGCAGCTGACAGAAGTTGCGAAATCGTCATCCCTTGTTCTCGTGGGGGACTTCAACTTCCCTGACATATCCTGGAAGCACAACACAGCCCAGAGAAAGCAGTCTAGGAGGTTTCTGGAGAGCGTGGAAGATAGCTTCCTGACGCAGCTGGTTAGTGAGCCCACCAGGGGTGGTGCCCCGCTAGACCTTCTCTTCACAAACAGAGAAGGACTGGTGGAGGATGTGATTGTCGGGGGCTGTCTTGGGCAGAGTGACCACGAAATGGTGGAGTTCTCTATCCTTGGCGAGGCCAGGAAGGGGACCAGTAAAACCACTGTATTGGACTTCCGGAGGGCTGACTTTGTGCTGCTGACGACACTGGTTGGTAGAGTCCCTTGGGAGGCGGTTCTGAAGGGCAGAGGAGTCCAGGAAGGCTGGGCGCTCTTCAAGGGGGAAATCTTAATGGCGCAGGAATGGTCTGTCCCCACGTGCCCAAAGACGAGCTGGCGGGGCAGAAGACCAGCCTGGCTGAACAGAGAATTGTGGCTTGAGCTTAGGAGAAAAAAGAGGGTTTATAATCTTTGGAAAAGTGGGCAGGCCACTAAGGAGGACTATAAGGATGTTGATAAGCTGTGCAGGGACAAAATTAGAAAAGTCAAAGCTCAACTGGAGCTCAATCTGGCTACTGCCGTTAAAGATAACAGAAAATGTTTTTATAAATACATCAACACAAAAAGGAGGACTAAGGAGAATCTCCATCCTTTACTGGATGCGGGGGGAAACTTAGTTACAAGAGATGAGGAAAAGGTGGAGGTGCTTAATGCCTTCTTCGCCTCAGTCTTTAGTGGCAATACCGGTTGTTCTCTGGATACCCAATTCCCTGAACTGGTGGAAGGGGATGGGGAACAGGATGTGGCCCTCACTATACATGAAGAAATGGTTGGTGACCTGGTACGGCACTTGGATGTGCACAAGTCGATGGGGCCGGACGGGATCCACCCGAGGGTACTGAGAGAACTGGCAGAGGAGCCGGCCAAGCCGCTTACCATCATTTATCAACAGTCCTGGCTATCGGGGGAGATCCCAGTTGACTGGCGGCTAGCAAACGTGACGCCCATCTACAAGAAGGGCCGGAGGACTGACCCGGGAAACTACAGGCCTGTCAGTTTGACCTCAGTGCCAGGGAAGCTCATGGAGCAGATTATCTTGAGAGTCATCACGCAGCACTTGCAGGGCAAGCAGGCGATCAGGCCCAGTCAGCATGGGTTTATGAAGGGCAGGTCCTGCTTGACGAACCTGATCTCCTTCTATGACAAAGTGACGCGCTGGGTGGATGAGGGAAAGGCTGTGGATGTGGTCTACCTTGACTTCAGCAAGGCTTTTGACACCGTTCCCCACAGCATTCTCCTCAGGAAACTGGCTGCTCTTGGCTTGGACTGGCGCACGCTTCGTTGGGTTAGAAACTGGCTGGATGGCTGGGCCCAAAGAGTCGTGGTAAATGAAGTCAAATCCAGTTGGAGGCCGGTCGCTAGTGGCGTTCCCCAGGGCTCGGTGCTGGGGCCGGTCCTCTTTAATATCTTCATCGATGATCTGGACGAGGGCATTGAGTGCACCCTCAGTAAGTTTGCAGATGACACCAAGTTAGGTGCGTGTGTTGATCTGCTCGAGGGTAGGAAGGCTCTGCAGGAGGATCTGGATAGGCTGCACCGCTGGGCTGAGGTCAACTGCATGAAGTTCAACAAGGCCAAGTGCCGGGTCCTCCACCTGGGGCACAATAACCCCAAACAGAGCTACAGGCTGGGAGATGAGTGGTTGGAGAGCTGCCAGGCAGAGAAGGACCTGGGAGTGATGGTTGATAGTCGGCTGAATATGAGGCAGCAGTGTGCTCAGGTGGCCATGAAGGCCAACAGCATCCTGGCCTGTATAAGAAACAGTGTGACCAGCAGGGCTAGGGAGGTGATCGTCCCCCTGTACTCGGCTCTGGTGAGGCCGCACCTCGAATACTGTGTTCAGTTTTGGGCCCCTCACTACAAGAAGGACATGGAGGTGCTTGAGCGAGTCCAGAGAAGGGCGACGAAGCTGGTGAGGGGCCTGGAGAACAAGTCCTACGAGGAGCGGCTGAGGGAGCTGGGACTGTTCAGCCTGGAGAAAAGGAGGCTCAGGGGTGACCTTATCGCACTCTACAGGTACCTCAAAGGAGGCTGTAGCGAGGTGGGGGTTGGTCTGTTCTCCCACGTGCCTGGTGACAGGACGAGGGGGAATGGGCTTAAGTTGCGCCAGGGGAATTTTAGGTTGGATCTTAGGAAGAACTTCTTTACCGAAAGGGTTGTTAGACATTGGAACGCGCTGCCCAGGGAAGTGGTGGAGTCACCATCCCTGGAGGTCTTTAAAAGACGTTTAGATGTAGAGCTTAGGGATATGGTTTAGTGGGGACTGTTAGTGTTAGGTCAGAGGTTGGACTTGATGATCTTGAGGTCTCTTCCAACCTAGAAATTCTGTGATTCTGTGATTCTGTGAAAGGGGCTCAAGGGCTGAGATAAGGACGAAGAGATCGTGCAGTAATTATCATGACGGGCAAAACAGACTCAGCATAGGGAGATAGTAAGATTTATTGCTTATTACTAACAAGCTAGAGAAGTGAGAGACAAAGGAAGAAACTGAAAGCACCTTCCCCCCTAGTCCACCCTCTTCCACCTCCTCCCCCTGAGCGGCGTGGGGGAATGGGGGAATGGAGGTTATGGTCAGTCTATAGCACTTCTTCTCTGCCGCTCCTTCTCGGTCACTCTCGTCCCCTGTGCTGTGGGGTCCCACCCACGGGATGCAGTCCTTGCTGAACTGGTCTGGCGTGGGCTGTCCACAGGCAGCAGCTCTTCAAGAACTGCTCCAGATATGGCTCCGTACCACAGGGTCCATCCCTCAAGAGCAAACTGCTCCAACCTGGGTCCCCCACAGGCAGCAGCTCCTGCCAGGTCACCTGCTCCTGCGTGGGCTCCTCTCCACGGGCTGCAGGTCCGGCCCGGAATCTGCTCCGGCAGGGGTCTTCCACAGGCAGCAGTCTCCATCAGTTCAGGTCCACCTGCTCCACTGTGGTCTCCTCCACAGGCTGCAGCGTGGAACCCTGCTCCACCATGATACTCCATGGGCTGCAGGGGGACAGCCTGCTTCACCATGGTCCTCACCACAGGCCGCAGGGGACTTCTGCTCTGGCGCCTGGAGCACCTGTCCCCCTCCGTCTTCACTGACCTTGGCGCCTGCAAGGATGTTCCTCACTCCTCTCACTCTCCCAGCTGCTATGTGGCTCAGCATTTTTTTCCCAATCTTAAATATGTTCACACAGAGGCGTAAACAACAGCACTTATTGGCTCAGCTCTGGTCAGTGGGGCCCTTACCAAACATGGGGCAGCTTCTAGATCCTTCTCACAGAAGCCACCCCTATGGCCCCCTGCTACTAAAACCTTGCCACGTAAACCCACTACAACCACCTCATGGAAATCCAGTTTTCCAGGTGGTTGGGACCATTTTTGCTGAAAGAGATGCCAAAAAATACAGCTTCACTTTGATTCTTCTCTCTCTCGTGGAATGATCACAGACTCAGTGGAGGGTTTTGCCTATCCCTGAGTTGGCCATATAGAGGTCATGAATGCCTGAAGACTCTCCTAGTTTGTCATTGTGCTGAGACTGATCATCCTGTTTTCACATCTACAGTTTTTAATACCTCTTGAATCTTCATGGATGGCCCAAAGAGCTGATGGCCTGCACAAAGAACAGCCCCCAAATCAACCTTTTTTCTAGTTTTAAGGCCAGGCTTACTTCTCCAGCTTATTTTCAACCCTTTCCTGCAATGAAATCAGAAAATTGCTTGTACTCCTCTTTGTTCTAGTCCAAAGTCAGCGTGTTTTATTGCAAAGCTTTAAAGCTTACCAGCCCCATTGAACAGTTATTTTAGGGCTTGTGCTACAGGTCACTTCTGCAAGCAAATACATTTATAACCGCAAATATAGAACAGCCAATTGCACCACTGACATTCTTCTTAATAATGCTGAACCATCACTGCCTGAGGCAGGCAGATGTATCTTGTAAGTTTTTCCAGTTCAAAAGATTTAATGTCTCTGAAGCATACTTACCTACATGGGACACCACTTGTCTTAGACACTGAAATGCAAGCTATTTCTCATACTAACTTTTGGTATTTTACAGCTGTGATTTCCATTTTTTGTCACAAACTGTAGATAATCACATTTAATTCTTCTTGGTTTACACTTTTTTTTTTTTTTTTTTTCCTTGCTAGACTTTATTATTTCCTATTTTATCCCCTCCCCATCCTTTTATTTTTCACTTTTTTGCACTTTAAAAACATGTATTAAAAAGAGGTGTTTGGGGTATTCTTTTCATCAAAGATTCTTCACAGGTTTTTGCTTCTAAAAGTGGTTTCTACCTTCTTAAAAAAAAAAAAAAAATGCCGGTGAAAAAATTACTGGAGAATATTCTCTTTAAATGATTTAAACCGAATATTAAAATCTATTTTAAATATGTGGAAGGATTGTTAGAGCAAGGCATTTTCTAATGAGTGGAGAAGGGTAAGTATTTAGCAGAACAAATGAGGGCATGTCTCTTAGTTGCTTCATTAGTATTGTGATTGGACTTCAGGTAAAATACGGTGCCTAAAGAAAAATGTAAAACTGCACCTTGGGGATGCTTCTGTTGAGATTCCTGCAAGCATAGCCTCCAGAAGGATGAAGTTGCACCTAGCAGAAAGGTTCAAGGACCTCCAGCAGAACTCATCATGAGCATCTTTGGGAAGCAGAAACATCTCTGGAGGCAGTATACTCAGCCTTCACGATACCACTAGTGACATGAAGGTAAGACTGCAAATCAAACTATTTTTCATGTTTTATAAAGTGATTTGTACTGCTATCATTCTTCCTCCTGACAACTTATTTAAGCAACATCTGATGATACTGTGGTCCATACTGTTTTTTGAAATTATTTTCATTTATTTATTTGCTAATTTTTAGCTACATTTTCCTTTTTTTTTTTTTTTTTTTTTTTTTTTTTTTTTTTTTTTTT
>CM021765.1:128049057-128082229 GCA_011076525.1 Nettapus auritus | reverse complement strand
TTTTTTTTTTAAGTTCAGAAGAACAGCAAAATGTTTTGCTTTGCAAAGTTTGTGGAAGAAGAATCTCATTTAAAACTGCATTATTCATCCGGAATGTCCTTATTTGTTCTTGGCAAGTTAAACATGAATATGTCGGGTGTTTTTTTTCTTTGCATAGTAATTTACACCATTTATATTAGTTATGTCCATAGGACCTTTGGATTGAAAGGTGCCTTCTTCTCACTGAGTCTACTTGTGTGTTTTCAAATGCAAACAGGCACCATCTTAAAACCACTTGTTTTTTTTCATACTGTCTTGTTAGAAGGGTGTTCCAGAACATCACTGATGTAAGGTTGAGGGACTTGTTTTTAATTGCTAACTAAAGCCTAGAATAAAAGACTAGTTCAAACACTGTATTTCTGATTTAGTTAGTTCTCTTACTGATGCTTGCACATCAAATTCTAGGTGGGATCTTACCTATCTTTATATAGGGGCATTATTAATACTCTAGCTATAGAAAATTTGTCTTACACATCACAAGACCTCATTCACCTTTCATGCCTGAAGTGTATTGGTGGCTTAGAGTCATTCTGTAAATTACAGGTATGCTCAGTTCTTTCTCCTCAGTCAATTAAAACTAAAGTTATGGTGGACCTTTTTGCTGTTACTCCTCAGGGTAGAATTCATCTTGCTTGACTTTAGTTGTCTAAATGCTGAGTATCAGGTATAAATTTCCTAAACACTCTCTACAATCAATGCAGGAAGATGCACCTCTAGAGGTGCATTCAAAGAATTCAGAGATGGCTGGGATAAATCACCTCCTGGATATGGTGGTTTTTCCTCTTTTTCTGTTGACAATACACTAAATCTAGACAACCAACTTGGTTGGGGGGGATGGAGGAGGGTGTGGAATTTTCTGCCATTTGTCTTCACAATGTACTCTTTTGAATTTTAATTCACATCTATTAGTATTTTTCAAGGATGTCTACTCTTCACTTTGGTTTCTGACACCTGATTATCTCTTAATTGATGATGCCTCTCATCTCCAAGTCAACAAAGGCACTAGGCACATTGCTTCTCCAGAAGAAATGCATTCAAATGAAGAAATGTGTGGCTATTTCCTGTACCTGTTTGAGACTGTTATTTGAGGCTGCTGTGTTAATTGAGGCCATATATCCCAGCTTTTCAGGCTTTTTTCTTGGCTAATTGTTTGCCTTATTCATGCTTGCATTTCCTAATCAATGTTTTGCCTACAGAGTTTTGATACACTGAAAATTTATAGAAAAGTTTTGTCATAGTTAATGCCACTACAGAAACTTTTGTGGTCACTCCCCACATTTTTCATGCTGAGTAATCCCGCACTCATTTGCTGATTTAAGACTGAAAAAAATATTCCTTCATAGGTGCTTAAAAACAAAGTAACAGTTCAATTTAGCCCTGAAAAGTAAGCAACAGTTCGAGAGCTCCTAGTAATACAAAAGGTTTTCTTTGCATTGCTAAGTCTGAGAATCACTTGCTCAAATGTATTTGAGGTTCTTGAATCTTGCACATTTATTTTACTGGATAATTAGTGGAATATGATTAGTGAAAGAGAAAAAAAAAATAGGACTTGATTAAACAACAGGAGATGTTTCCATTAGAGATGTTCAAATGTGAGCTAGTCATGCTAGGCTCCCTACAAACTAGAGAGAATTAGGCACTACTAGATGCTACTCACATCACTTGAAGATAGACATCAAAAACAGTTAAATGGATTCACATCTTGGAAGTGCCCGTTTCTCTCTGAAGGGAGACAGAGGTAACCTGCTGAAAAGTTCATGGTTGACTTGTAGATGTTTAAAGTTGTATATTCATAATGCTAGCAAATGAAAAACAGTTGGAAAACTGTGAGGACGTTGAAATGTATTGATTCTGAAGGTCTATGAAGCTTTTTATTTTTATTTTCCTTTTTAACCTCAAACATTATTTTCTGGGCATTTTCCTTCCCTACTCTTATGTCATGGGATCACAGTACCCCTTCTGAAAAAAATAATCAAGCCAGCAGGGGACAACTCAATTAAGTAGCTCTGATAGTATTGATGACTTTGTATTGATTTTGTCTTCATCATGCCTATGCTCATTCAAGTTGGAATGTCCCTGCCTCCTTCGTCTCTCTCAGTGAGTCCCAGCACTGTTTGCCAGAGCAACATGAACACATACAATACATTGCCTCCCTATACACTGCCTGCCATCAGCTCTGCAGATAAAGAGCTCTGGTAGCCTCAAAGGGAATGTTTGAATCTCAACATTTTATCTAACACTAGACTTAAGGGAATCATTAATAGCACTTCATAATTGTTTACAGTTTAACAATAGGTATTCCTGAATCCTCATTAGTATTTGTCTAGAAATCATATAAATTATATTTTGCAAAACAGAGTGGGCAGGATTCCCAACCACATCTTTTATTGTCTTTCTAGAGTCTGGATCAAGTAAATTCAGGCCAGTATTAGCAAAAAAAAATATATATATATATATATATATCAGTAATTAAAAAAAATAGTAGAAAAAAGGCAGATGGAGAATGTGAAACATTATTTCATGAATAATATCATGGTTTTAAATGAGAAATTAAAAGACTATTTCCCTTTTCTCAGGCACATACCGTGTTTTTTCTTAGAACATGTATTGATAATTTGGCAGAGGTTTGCTAAACCTTCATGTAATTCTTACATTCTTACTCAAATGCTCAGGTTTTGTACAAATGGTTTTCCCATTCTCATGTAGGTCGTTATATAGGTTTGTAACAGCTGTTTGTTTACATGTATTCTGCACGATGCACATCACTTTCCATGAGGCTACTCACTTTGCATATTCGCAGTTTTGTTAAATCTCTTTCTCAGTTAAAAATGGCCTAGCATGGTATTTGACCCTGAATTTGTTGACAGAGAGCAAAGTACATTTTGATGGTTTTAAAATATTCTGCCAGCACTTCACAAAAGAACTGCATCAAAAGCAACCCAGACACATTCATTCTTTACTTTGAATGTGCATCATCAGTGATGTCAGTGGGACTCTAGTAAAACAGTTGTTAATTAACTTATGTCCCTTCTTTGGTACTGCAGAATAAAAGAACAAAGTATTGTAGGAGCAGTCTGAAGTTCAAACATTAGTTTGTTTGCTTCCTTATTAATAATTTATCTAGAAATGTTGGAGATATTTTAAAGTTATCAAGTTCTTCCTACCTGGACATCGTTTCTAGGACCAGACCCTATCAAACTTGCTCCATCTGGAGCATTATGATACATGAATTATTGTATGAGCTTGCTTCTGCAAACACTTCTTGACCTAGCACAAGTTCAATTATGGCTGGCAGTTGAGAGTGACTGTGTCCTTTTTAATTATACTTTTGCAACCAAGAAAAAAACAGAGGTTGAAAACCTAAAATGAAATACTTTGGAAGTTTTTAAAGTTCTTTGCATGCTCTCTTTTAAGTACATAATCAGGACATAATGATGGTTCATGTATGAAGATCAGAATATAATAGACTTGAAAAAAAATCCCTGTATTCTTTTCAAATTTTGAAGAAACATGAATAAGCACTGGAAGATAGACATCATTTCAAGAGTTCTGCCAAAAGCATGTATATGGGTGAGGGCAATATAAATTTTGAAGAGGCAGACAGGTTTAATTTTGAAATTTCTTAACTTTTGAGTAAGGAAAAATTTCTAGTGTTTGCTTAAAGGCCCATCCAGATTTTTTTTTCCTTATTATTATTCTTTTCATTCTTTTTTTTTGTGTGATTTTCTAGAGTTTTTTAAAAAATCATTTACATGAAGCATTGATATTTGCACAGGTTTTGTACCTATTCCTCCTGAATAGCTGTTCTGCAACCTCATGCCTTCCACACATAGAAATTATATTTTAATTTCAGATTAAAATAATACTCATCTTGTTGTAACAGCAGCCTTTAAATGGCTGCCAGCCTCTGAAGGCATTTTTCCACTTTTCATGGAAGTAGTTTCCCTATGTTTTTCTTTAGCTAAATTCAGCAATCTCTTTTACTGTTTTGATGTAGGACATTCATTAGAATCTACTTAATCAGGCCATTGATAGTCATCTATCTCTACTGACAGTACCTCACGTGCGCATAGTAAGATCTCATTTACATTTTTCAGCATCAGCATATCAGTAGCTCCTAATCATTCTGGCATTGATTAGTGCCAGCAGTTAAGGTTGTTAGCATTATTAGTTGACACTGCACATGTATCCCACTTCCGTTTCTTCTAGTCCTTAAGGAGGTCTGATTTTTCCTAATTTTGTCCTCATCTTCCTCTTTAAAAAATGAATAAATCAAAAAATAGGGGAGGGGGAATGGAGGGGAGAAAAGAGCCCTGCTATAAAATAGTTATGGAATACACATTAAGTATGTCTAAAGTGATTTCACTTTGTGTAAAGCATTGAAGAGTTAAAATTTCACTTACTGAAAAGTTTTGTAGTCAAAAATTGAGATCTGTGTTTCTCAGCCGTGTTTAGTCTATAACACTAAATTGGCAATGTTGCTTAACATACAGCTGACCAAAACATTTCTATACTTTTCTAAACTTGTTTTGAAAATGATGGAGATTTACAGTATTATAAAAGCCAGAAAAGGTAAGAAAAGGTAATAATTGATACGGTCTTCTACTGTAAAAATAAAATGAGTCATAGAATTCCTGTGGTGTAAGCAGTACTCATATAAAGCGATGGATGTCACAGGAGGTTTTCCAGTCACATGAGGTTGTCACTTGAAATATGCGTGCTACAGACTAGCAGCTACTGCACCTCATAAATCCCATGGAGGAGAGAAATACAGGGGGCCTTACAGGGCCCTACTCCTGCAATATCTGAGATGCAGAGTCACAAAGCCATTCAAGCTGGGAGGGGAACTTACTCTGGGACCAGGTGAGTTTTGATTATCTCCAGAGATGAAGATTTCACGGCCTTTTTTTTGGGGCAGCCTGCACTAGTATCTGACCACCCCAAGGTGAAGTAAGTTTTCCTGTCTCTGATGGGAATTCCACATTACTCCAGCTTGTATCCTTTGCCTCTCATTCTGCCATTGTGCAGGATGAAAATATGAAAAAAATAGTTTTCTTTATATTTTTAGAAAAAAAAAAATGGAAAAAAAATGTTTGTTTGTTTTATGTTTGTTTGTTTGGTTTTTAAATAGCTTGGCTCCATCATCTCTAGACCTTCCCAACAGGTATCTCTCAGTCTTCTCATCTTCAAGGTGAACCCCCTCATTTCTCTCAGCCTTCCCCCTTCCATCACATGCCACTCCTCTAACCATCTTGGCGAATCTCCAGCCCCTCTGTGTCTTTCCTCTATTGGGGTGCTTGAAACTGGGCACAGCCCCCTTGACTGAGTCTCACAAGTGCTGAGCAAAGGAGGAAGGAGTCAATAGCCTTAATTTGCTGGCCACACTCTTGCTAATGCAGCCCAGGGTGCTGTTCATGTTGTTGCCTAACAGCACCTTCTAACAGCTGCCTTCCAGCCAGTTGTTCCCTGGCCTGTAATGGTGCCTGGGTTTATTCCTCTTCTTTGTAAAGAAATAAATACATAAATAAATAAGGATGTTGTTGTTTCCTAGAGATCAGCCAGCAGTTTCAGGTACAGTTGCAGAACAGCTCACAGAGTACATAAGCAGTTTTACTAAACAACCTGGTTAATACTTATAGCCAATGTCCATAGTTGTCCTGTTTTCATATTTTCTATCATTTTTCTTTTTCTACTTGGAAGGTTTTATCTGTAAGATTTTTTTTTTTTTTCTTTTTTTGGAAGACTTCATTTAAGACTGGATGTTTAAGGGCTGAGCTTCCAGAACATCCCATCAGATTGTAGAAAAGATCTTATTATAAGGGCTAGGCATTTGAAGAAAAAACAGATGTCTTGCATTTATCTTAAATTAATTGCGTCTTTAACTACAGGCCTGCCAAACAGCTGTGTGAAGTCAAATGAGAAAGTCACATAACCATAGATGAAAGTTCTCATGAGAATAAAACTGGTATTATTTTTAAGCTGGGGATATTTCTGTTTCACAAATGTCGAAGAAACAGAACAATGAAGCTCACAAAGCCAATATCCATCAGGCATATATGAAGAGCCTTCAACAATATTTCAAAGGAAAACAAAGGTGCAGAGTTTAGGTAGTCCTCAAAGAACTGGACTTTGTACAAACTGTGTCAAAGCTCTGTTGAGCAAGCAGAATTATGTGAGGAATGGTGAGATGGACTAGAAGATGCCTGAAATCCCAAGGACGTAGTTCCCAGAGGAGGTAGAAAAAAGAAGGAAGGACAGCTGTTGTCACCTCTCTTTCTTAAAATTAGCACAGACTAGGAGACTCAGTGAATGTGCCAGTCCTAGCGAAGGAGAAGTATTGAATATAAAGATGACTTTTTTTCAAGCACATGAAACACTGGGGAAGCTAGAGGTGGGGAAAAGCAGAGAAAACTAAATAGTAGGATGCGAGCTTTTGACTTGAGAATGAAGACTTGGTGCCTCTGGAATTTCTATTGAACTGTGTGACCTGTCAAAGTAGAATAGCCCATTCTCCAAGAAGGATGGGAAAGAAAGTGACCAGAAATGGCTGTTGTATTACATAAAAACTCATTTATTTTTTGTCATGGAAGGGTCTGAACTAAAGCTAGGGGATGGATAGAGGCAGGGAGAGCTGAAGTGTTCAGATTAAAGGGTCTAGGGAACTTCAGGATCTGTGGTGTATTACAGCAGTGTTACCAGCAAGTCAGTGATAAGTATCTGTGAAGAGGTGATACTGTTGTTTTCTCATTATATGCTTTCTGATTTAATCAGGAGATATCAAGTTATTCCTCAGTAATATTGAGTCTTCTATTTGATTTTCACAGCCAAGCTCTTAGTTTTAGTTCCTTTATATAAATTAAGTATCAAACCAGGTAGAATTGGGAAGAGATGTTGTGACAATTCTACATAAGAAAAATAAAACTGTTTTACAGTCATGCATTTGAACAAGGTATCTGTCACAGCATTAAATCAAAAAATTGTTTTTGTCTGTTAGGTAGGTAACATTTTGGTTGGATTACCACCTTTAGATTTCAATTGGAAAACAAACAAACAAACAAAACAGTGCAGTTGTTTAGAATTGTTTTTATTATGACTTTAAGTCTTCCAGAAGTGAAAGAAGCAATCAGAGGGAATTCAAATATTGGGGTACAGCTATTTTTTCACTTTTGCGCAGTTTTATTTAGAGAAGAGAAGAAAAATGAAAATGGAAACAGAATAAAAGACAATACAAAGTTTAAAATGATCCAAAAAAAAAAAAAAAGGAAAAAAAAAAAAAGCTGGAAATATATTTTGTATCCAGCTTGAAATATTCCATACTCTTTACTGTAAAAATGAATATACATTCACAAAGTGCATGTTTATACATATAGTTGCAAATAAGTTTATCCAAGACTATGGTTTCAAAGGTGTTTTCTTCTCTAGTCTCTGTACATTGTGTAGGTCTATTAGACTAAAGAAATGGAAGAGAAAGAAAAACAATACAATGGGAAGTGAAAATAAAATATGATTCTTTAATTAAATATCTATTTCCTATCTGGCATTCACTGCAACCATGCTATATTAGACCTACCAGTTTCACAGCAAGAGAAACCATACAAGTTCTTTTGTTGTTATTTTCTCTATATGCTCATGCTATTGGATTGCTGCAAAATCACTCTCTGACCTCAAAAGGTTTCCAAAGATAAAACCCCATCAACTCAGCAGAAGAATATTTTCAGGTCACTGTACACAGCACAGAAACGTGGTTACAGGTGAGAAATTCACAGGCTTAGTGTTGGCAGAACTTCTTGTTATAGAAGGAAAATTCACTCAAACTGGGAGATAAATGGGAAATACTTTGTTATTTTCAGATTTGATACTTAAGTCACTACATGACTTTATAAAAAGCACACAGAAACTAAGAAAAATACTTTTAAATTATACTGGGTTCAATTATGTCAAAAAAAATCTCTGATGATAGAAGATTGAAAGATTGAAGATTATGTTCTAAAAAGAGTCAAAAATATAAGTTGTGGTGCCAATTTCAATTGTCTTCTCTTATTCTTCATTGTCTAAAGGTACACAGGAAAAAATAGATACCTCCCCAGTTTAAACAGGTTATCAGGTAAGCAGCAATATCTGCACTTGTTGATGTATTTTACTGCTTTAATGAGATCTCTTGAGTATGTACAAAGTGAGGGAAAACAACTGATCATTCTGGAATATATACTAATTAATTTTGAAATAAATATTCATTTCTGTTGCTCCTGTGCAAACACTTGATCAATATCTGATAACTATATTGGCAGCCTTATATATTTAGTGGCTTGATTACATTAGAATAATCTCTTCTTAGTCTGTCACCTTAAGCTTTCCAATTATTTTCAGTCTCAGATAAGCTTGATTCAGATAAGCTCAGATAATCAGAGAATTTTTGTTTGTTTGTTTTGGTTTTTGTCCATGTATTCATTAAGGAGAAATGTAACACTACACTTCTATATGGTGTGAATCAAATGCTTAATGGAAATATCTTCAGATTGCTAATGTCTCCTTATTAACAAAGGTATGAAAGGTAAATGTATCTTTGTAGACCCTTATCAGGTTAAACAAGCAAATCAAAAGACTGTTATGGGTCATATTTGTCTCTCTTCTAAGAGCTAGGACAACCAAGAGAGAAAGCACAGAAACCACTTAAGGAAAACCCTAGAAATAACATTGTGTGAGCAAGTAATGAAAGTGATAGGAAGATCTGAACATTCTCAAGGCTCAGAGCAGTTCAGATACAGATTTTAATATCTGTTTCATATCATTCTAAGGAACATGAAGTAGAAAGAAAATGTTTAATATGTGCCTCTGAATCTCACAATGAAATACAAAGTTTGGCACAGATTATTTTAGCTGAATTTACCTTTAAAAATATGGGATGAACTAGACACTGCTTCTTCATTTTACTACTTACCCTACTGACACTTCTGGAAAAAAAAAAAGCCTCATTCTAAATTCGTTGATACATCTTTTGGCACAGTTAGAGACAAGGATAATTGGTTGTTGCATCTGTTTATTTTTACAGAAAACTCCAACTGCAATTTTTTGCATTAAGATGGGGAATGGAATTTATCAAATGCTAATCATTCCACCTTAACTTTATAGTTAAATGAAAGACAGGGCATTTCTACAGCATAATTCCTCTCATCCTGATGAAGATATCTAATAGAGCTAGATTAATTGTGCCCCAGAAATGCCTTTTTTGCCTCCACTGAATCTAAATGGGAGCTGTAGGAGCTCAGGAAGGCTAGTGCAGTTATAGAAGTCTTGTCTGTAAAAGTGTAAATGTTGATGAGACGATTCCTACCACTAAGTGCAGTTTTCTTCTCATTTTCAGAAATTTCTTTTCTTTATAGCCCAGCTTTATTTCAACGGGCACATCTTAAAATCTATGGCTGTAGCCCAGGTTTTGGAGAATTTTCAAATTTAAGGTGATAGGGTAAAATTTTTCTTACATTACATTTAACAGAAGAAGTTTTACTACATGACATAAAACGGAGAGAAGGCATTGAAAAACAAATGAACAACAAAAAAAAAAGAAAAAAAGAAAAAAAGAAAGCAAGATCCATATGTCAATATTTCTGTGTTGTTACAGGCCATTATACAGGTGTTAATCCCTGTGTTCAGCTTATATTACAAATTTGAGGTTAAATTATGTAGTTATGCAGATTTAAACTTAGGCTAGATGCAGTCCCCACTTCAAGAAATCAGCATGATCCCCTGATATTGTATTTCAGTTGTCGTATTCCAACACTATTTCAGCTCATCCTTTGAAGTATCCTTACATAAATTCATAAGGTCCATTTCAATGTAAAGTAGTACTCTCCAGCCCATTTTTTCATGTTTTTGTTGGAAGTGGCATCCATTGCTAGACATTAGCTGTGATGAACACATCATCACAGCTTTTTGTTTGTGTGTGGTTTTTTTTTTTTTAGTGAAAATTGTGAGAAGAAACTTTCTGAACTGCTGAACTTTGGCTTTCCAGCCATTACCTACCAATAGCTTTCACCCTTTGTAGACTAGTACTGTCCCCCTTCACTCACTGCCAATGTGCTCACGGAAGCATTTCTTGTCACCCTTGATAATATTTTGCTCACTGGTATGAACATATAAGCAGCTTTATAACACAGCTGTTTGCACCCTCTGAGCCCAGCTCTACCACATTTGCTCTCCCTCAGTGTTCCTTTTCAACTGTATCATCTCAATTAAGTGGAGGGTGCTTGTGGAAGCCCAGATTTTGCAGGTGGAGAACTGTTTAGTTTAGTCCTTTAAATGTATCTAATGCTGGAAAAAACACTTCCATTGGCTCTTTCTTGAGAGTTGCTATTCAAAGCCTTATTCTTTGTGTGGCCTGCCCCAGTCTATGCTCTCTGACGGGCATTAAATTCAGGAACCCAAATGAGAATAAAAACAATGGTATATTCTCATCCCCAAGGAAAGGAAATAACTGAAATATAAATAATTTAATTAAATCCTTCTTAACCGAAAGCACAGAAAACATCATGCTCAGGATATAACCTGAAAGTTCAAAATAACAGTAGTAATCATGTTTTAAATGGCATTTATGAGTGAATTCAAGAGAGGGAGGAAAAGTCTCTTTTTAGCATGTGGAAGCTGAACAATTCTGCCCATACTGACTGGTACTGCAAAAGGAGAAACATAGGACTGTCAAAAAAACTCTCCAAATGTATCACTAGCTCAAGATCAACATCCCAAGTTATCTGTGAAGTCCCAGGTAGCCAACAAAAGTTGTATAGCTCCAGTGTCACCAAGACAGTCACCCAATGCCACCTGATTAGGGTTATGCCACATTTTGCATCAGCTCCCTTGACGCTTGATTTTGAGGGACACCCTGAATGAGGACAGTCTAGAGCCTGGTTGTATACAAGCATTGAAAACAGCTGGCTAGCAAAGGCATTAGTTGTGATTACTCTTGCTACCATGTGTATTTTGTAACAGCTGAAGGTCAACTGGGAACTTAATTGACAAAGAAAACAAAACAAAACAAACAAATCCTCCAACAACTAACCCAGAAAAAGGAAAGATCTTAATCACGTCATACCCTCTGATTTGTAGCAAGATTAGGCAAGACAGGCCTATTTCAGAAAGTTTGTTCATATCTTAATATAAGAGAACTTGTATTGTTTATTGCACCTGAGTGTAAGAAATTTAGGACAGGAATCATTAGCACAAGGCTTCAGGTTCCTCATTACTCTCATGAGGTCCTCCTGGTAGCTGATCCATGTGTAAGAACCATCTTTCTCTTGGAAGTACTCAACAAGAAAAAATTTGACTGTAACATCCGTTTGAAGTAGATGCAGGCATGTTACTGCTGTCTCATCAGCACTACCAAGAGCAGGGTGTGTATTTTACAACAACAAAAGTAGAGGGATAGAGCCCAGGCTCTCCCAGAATCATGCTATTGATTGCAGAAATGGAGGGCTTCACCTTTTACCTTCATCTGTTTTTAAGCATGTCTCAGACAGTGAAAGTACTGTGTCACATATGAAGTTTGAAGAGCTGCTGGAGTCCTGGTATGTAATTTTCCTGAACTAATTCGAAATTCCAATTTTAATTGAATAACTGGTTTAGAAAAATGCATTATTCTCTGGTGATTGTGTGGCAATAATAATTATTTATGTGACAAATTTCAAGTGACCAAAGGTAAACCTTTTTTGATTGAGAACTATGAGGATGTACTACTATTTTGTTAACAGCGAGTATTGTTTCTTCTACCACCATCAAGCTTGGAAGAAGTTAATGAAATTTGATCAAAATATTCCGGCTAAAAATTGGATTTCAGCAGATATCAAATTATAAACATGCATGTCTCAAAACCTAGAGGTAGTCTTGAATCTGGTTCTTGCACAACCTGTCCTGCAGCTTTATCCAACCATGTCAAATGCTAATTGCTTAAATACTGTGCAGTGATGTACAAGGGGAGAGATTGAGAGTACATGTGTCAGAAGCTTGTTATCTCAGATACCAGGATAGGAAACAAAACCCTCATATACTGTTAGTGTCTATTCCTCAATTTGCTGCTGACGTGGTATGATCTTGAATAATTCATTTAAACATTCTTTCCATAAGTCTTTTAAGGATTTAAAGATTGATAGGCAATCAAGGCTTTTAAGAATCCCTTTAAAGAATTTTCCAGTTAGTGCATACTCTTTGAAATTGTTGTCTCATCAGAGAATAGGCAATTCCTGTTGAGATATAAGTGAAGGAAAGCAATGCTAAATAAAAATCTTCTGCAACCTTTCCATAATCAGTTGTGCTGCATTATTCATTGCCTCATCCTAGAAAGTCAACCTTTTATTACAGAATTATCACATATACGTGATGTCTTTTTCTTTCCTGAAAATTGCTTTCAAAATCCAAGACAGAAAAATTATGTTGTGAAAAATGGATGTAGGAAAAATACTTTATTCTGGGGGGACATTTTAAGCTGTGGAAAAGAAAAAGGGAAGAACATCATTCAAAAACGATTTTCTTCCACTTGCATTTAATTTCCCACAAAATGCTTTTTTAGACAAATGACTGGGGCCATAACTGTAATTGTTCAAAACTATTAAGCAAATTAGTCTGTGAATTTATTTAGAAGTACATCAGGTTCTCTCTTACAGTACTGAGCTTTGAAACTTCACAATAGGTTTCACATGAGAAGCATGAGACTAGTGCTGGCAGTCAGTTCATTTGCTTAGGTTGGAGCACAAGAAAGCAGAAACTGCAAATGTTTACTCTGCATAAAATAATTTAATTGCATGCAGTCAGTAAGACTGGATCAGATCACAGAAACTCATAATGTTGGTGAATTGCTAGCTATTGTCTGCAGAATTATGGGGCAACGTTAACGACAGTAACATTTTATTAATGCTGTTAATTTAACTGTTAAAAAAAAATAAGTAAATAAAGGTCAATAAGAATTACTGCCTGAAACACCTAGATGGAAATTAGATTGAAATTGTTTTGTGTGATTCATGTTCTTTTCATTAAAGTTCTCAATCTACTGTAAAATCTGTACAGATATAAAAACTGTGGGTGATCATCTAATACCTCAGCAGAGCATCTCAGATAGGAATTTATAGAGCAAAACCATCTTAGCATGAATGTCCTGAGATACAGTATTGCTCTGAGTCTGGGAAGTGCTCACGATTCAGTAGGTGGCACCAAACCTGGCCAAGAAAGGAGTTTTAGGGGAAAATCCATGTCCTTTACTGTTTTGTCTTTTAGAACTGTATATTATGATGATTTTTTCTGCTGTTAAAATGTACTATTTTGTGAAAATTGTTGAATTATGATCTTTGAAAGCACACATCCTTTCCTGAGATTCTGAGGCTGTTTTGTTCATTTGCTTGTTTTATTTTTTTATTTGGTTAGGTTTTCGTTTGTGAATTATGAAGCAAAATTACATTTAAAAACTGGAAAGAACAAGACAGACGACATCTTTCCACCTACTCCATCACACTGGTTTTTGTTGTTTGTTTGTATGTTTGTTTGTTTTCCTTTGGAGGAATAGAAAGAATCAGACGGGGCACCTTTCTCTACTGAAATGGGGAGATGAAGGTTTGTTTTCTAATTTTGTAATTCAAAGGAGTGTACATGCTTTCTTCACTCTAACAGTAAAAACAAGCAGAGGCATGCATCAGTATGTATACTCAGATAATATTTGCTCAGATAATACTTACAAAAAGTAGTAAATTCATCATCTGCACTATCTCAAAACAATTTGTGAATAAGGGTCAAATGCTAAGAAAAGTATTCAAGTTTGGAGACACTAAGCACCTCTGACTGAGAGGAATGAATGCAGACTTGTCTTCTTATTTTGTAGTCCAGTGGTTGGAGCCATCAAGGTCAGATTCAGATTCATCATTTCACTTGCTTTGGATGATTTTTGACCCACATTTGGATGATTTTTAGACCCACATTTGCCACTTCAGCTCTAAGCATGATGTGTCTCCCACAGTTTTCCTGTGGCAGCTGTTCTTTTACGCAGCATGCTGGGACAGGAGTCTCTAGCACAGTGGATGGAATATTACATCAGCTCCGTGCGCATGTAATAACTCCATTTACAAAATGAATGTGCATGTAATTCACCCCCTTCTATCCCATTGGATATATACCTTGGGCAAAATACTCTAAACAAACAACACCCTGGAATCCTTGTGTTCTCTCACTTTATCAGGGTTGTGAGAGGGATCAAAGTAGAGCATCTCCTTTGGTTGGGCCATTTGAAAATGTTATAGGTGTAGATAAAGGCCCAGATGAGGGCTTCAGAACGAGTATTAAAGAGTTGGAAAGAACCTAATTTAGTTTTCAGAACCCAGTTGCAATTTTTTGGATCTGAAATTAATAAACGTGTGGTAACTTGTGAAAGACTGAAACTAGACAGCACTCTATTTCCAAGGAGAGATATGGTCTCCACAGAAAAGCACTTTGCATCCTGTATCTGTTTCTCTTTGAGACCATAAAAAATCATGGTTTATAGGTGAAATTTCCACCCCCACACACACACTTTTTTTTTTTTTTTTTTCCTGATTATCTTGAAAATTGAGCCACAACATGGCCAATATTTAGCTTACTGCAATAAAAAAGTTTACTGACTAATGTTGCTGTAATTATTCTTTTAGGCTCTCAGATACAGGCATTTTGACCTACTGACTCTGGGTGACTGGGTAAGATATACAAAGCAAGCAAGCTTAAAGGACTTAATATTGTAGGGTTTTCTGCTATGCTGTGTTCTGAGCAAGGCACTGTCTGCAAGTCACTGTAGAGAGTTAGAGAGAACCTTTTTCTTGAAACCTAGGTATGGAAGTTTCTCTTTCCATTTTTTGTTCAGTTTTTCTCTTTGTGTATTTTAAGAGACTGTTTTCCTTTATTTTTCTTTCTTTCTTCAGTCTCTATTTTTCAGGGGTAACAGAATTACTTTTACTCTTACCTTTTTCTTCTATCAAACATGATGTGAACTGAGTACTGCTTGAATCTAAAATGATCTTTGAAGATTTAACAAGATTTAACAAGCCAGCAGGCCTGATATAGGCCTAAGTGGATCCTATTGGAGATCATCCAGAGTTTTATCATCTGAATCCTAAATACTGCTTCTTATACAGTAAAACCAACTGCAGTGCCAGGACATTAAAGAATGACAATGAGATAAAAAATAACTGTGCCATTCTAACCTGACTACAGAATAATTATATCTATATAAATTCAAGTTTAAATATTTGCATAAAATAATAACAAAAAAAAACGGGGGGGGGGGGGGTGGCAATACATTGTCTGAAATTGCTTTTGGAAAACCACTGAAGAACTCCTCTGTGCTCCAAACAAACAAAATTAAGGTACTCCAACAGGAGAATTGTTTTGACATTTTTATATCTTAATCTGAGGCTACATCCAGGTTCAAGCTTTTAGCCTACCTGCAAACTAACAAAAAGCATAAATATTTTATTGCTATGTATTCCAGAGGCTATTGAAAGCTTTATGAGTGCTCCTTTGATAATATCAGAATGTTTATGCAAAGGGTAAAAGTAGAAATAAGAATTGAATTACCTTCTTGGTAGGCCCTCTGCCACACCTCACAGTTCATTGCTAGTCTCTGTATGGTTCTTATCTATATAAGTGGAACAAGTGGCAATATCCCTGTATACCTTTTTGCCCAGTGGAGACTGGAGGCAGAGTTAGCAGGGTTACACAAGAGAGGGAATGGAGGGGGTGTATCACCTTCCCCTGCTTTTAAGGAGATCAGGGGAAACAAAGTAACTTTTGGAGCAACAAATCTTCAGTGTCCTAAGGATACTGAAGGACTGACCTAAGGACTACCGCACTTTAGAAGGACAGAACCTGAAGGAAAAGTAGGCAGATTTATAAAACTATGTGGTAGCAGTGATCTCTCACTCCTTATTCAGTAACTACAATAAGCAGGGACGTATTCCTTCTGCAGAAAGGCAAGGCAAGTACCAGCCTCAGCTGAAACACTGAAAGAAAACAGGCGTTTCCTTCTCATGAATACACAGTGCTCTCTCCCTAATAATATAATTGTTCATGCTATGTCCATTTGTAGAACTGTTTAATTTGATTTTCTTCCTAGGGAGAGGGGTGATTTAAAGAGCTTAGCTAGACCACATAGTTTTTTAATGAAATTCCATAGTTCCTTGAGAAGAAAAACATGAAATTCAGGTCAAGCTATCTCTGTCTTATTTTAGTGTTGTTAAAAGGTGCCTATAGTCTAGTATTTTGTCTATTTGTTTGTTTTGTTTTTCTGTTTGTTTTGATATATTGATGGGTCTTAAAATTTGGTCATGAAACTTCATAATCTTAATTTTAATGTTCGTAGTTGAATGTTGGCAAGCTAATATAGTTTTATAATTTAGTGTCTTCATATTTAACTGAAAGGTACTAACACTGTCATTAACAGATAATGTCCATAATGTACAACTTATGTACCATGAATAAGGGGAAAACAGTAGCCCTGTCCCATAGATACTGCAGTAAAGAATTTAGCTCTGAAACTGTGAAAAATAGATATTCAACCAAAGTGTTATATCACGTTGCAATTTATGTGTTTAATGAAAAAAGGTTGCACAATGCCTTGGTGAATTTACATGTTTGCTCCCCTTCATCTTTCCAGTCTCTTTTTTTGGAGTGCTACTGGAATAGAAAATGCATGCAGCTGCAATCAGATCCAAATCAGAGCATAAAGCACCTGGCTACTGTGGAGGGAAAATGATATAAATGGAGGAAAAGGCACATATACTGTGAAAGTTAAGAATATAAATACATACACAAAGTCTTTAGATTGGCTATTAGATTGCCCTGTCTTCCTGAGGCAACTAAATCCTGTCTTTGCCATTACTCAGTCATGCTTTGAATAATTCCAATCCATTATTTCCTTTGTTTTGTTTTTCTCCATGAAATAACATAAAATGTGTTTTCTCTTAAATTACAAGTAACGGTTAGCACCCCCCTTTTACAGGGATGTTTAATCCAAACAGTAATAATATTAGGGCAAAAGCATCTAAAGTCACCTTACATTAAAGAAAACCAGGTAAAGTTCGTTTTTCTTCCAGTCATTAAAAACAGGACAAAGAATGATAAATTGAAACTAGTTTTTGGAACTATGTGAGACCTGATGGCAGGAAACTAAGTCTTTTGTTACCCAAGGAATTATACTCAGGTCTAAAGGAATGAAAAGCAGACCTTTCCTCAGTAGCCTTAGTGTAGATTTTCAGCACTGGCTGACATTCAACATTTTTGTACCTCCAGAAAACATGAGGCTTAGCAGCAGGTTTGTTTTGCACTTGCTAAGTGTCTTTTGTTTGCTGAAGAGGTGTGTCTGCATTTATTTGTTTATTTGTTTTTACCCTGGGAAAAACTGTAGGGTTCAGATAATTATTAAGTTCTCCCTCCAGTCCTCAGTGTAGCCTTGGGAATGCTATAGTTTAGTGTTAAGAGGTATTCATTATTTAAGTAATTCTAAAGCACGTGTCACTGACAAAGTACTTATGTGAAGAACATTAATCTATAACTAATGGAAAAATCTAAATTAATGGGCAAGATCTAAGTCCTTAGCACAGAGACCCTTCGAGGCTGTACAGATGATCAGAACTATTGGAAATGGGTAAAAGATTGCTAATGAAGTGTAAAATAGTGACAAAAAGTTTCTCTCCGCTTAAGCAGAGAAACTCTTCTACATGCTTTTAGACCAAAAATAATTTTAAGTGGTGGCAGTGAGAATATCTAACTTTCAGACCGCTGGAAGAAGTGATTTTGCCTCTTTTACATGTTATGCTTTCCATGGTTTAACCTTTGTTGTCATTATTTTTTAGCAGGTAGGGAGCACTCAGGACATAGGATTATGCAAGTTTTGCCACCTGGAAAGAATATTCTTACATTGTGGTTTGGTGTGAACTCTACCTTCAATTTGAAGCAGGAAAAAAAAAAGGGGGGGGGGAGGGGGGGGACAGAAGGGGGAAAATAAGTTTTTATTGCTAGCAGATTAACAGTTAAGAGAGGAAACAGTTTCTGTCAAAGGAAAAGGATGGTTTCTCTCAGATATCTAGCAGACCCAACTATTAATCACCTTCAAAAGTAATCAACACAATCATAATTACAGAATCATGTAGGTTTTAAGGGATATCTAGAGTTCATCTAGTCCAGCCTCTGTTTAAAAGTAGATCCAATCAAGATCCAATCTTGTTGGTCCAACAACACCCTGGATGGGTTGCTCATGGTCTTGTTGAATTTTGCGTACTTTCAAAGATGAAGATTTTTCTGCCTTTCTGGGCAGCCTGCACTGGTGCCTGGCCACCAGAAGGTGAAGTAGGTTTTCCTGTCTTCAGTGAGAATTTCCCAATTTCCAGCTTGTATTATTTGCCTCTCATCCTGTCATTGTGCAGCTTCAAAAAGGGTCTCCCTCTAATATCTCTACCTATAGCTTTCTGATAGGAGGTAACATCTCTCTGTCTTCAGGCTGAACCGGCACAGTTCTTCCAGCCTCTCCCATTGCATCATGTCACTCTAACAATCCTGGTGGCTCTCTGCTGGATGCACTCCAGAGTGTTGGTGTCTTCTGCTAGAGATCTTGAAGCTGAGCACAACACCCTGGGTGGGTTGAGCAATGCTGAGCAGTGGGGAAGGGAAACATCTGCCTTGACCTGCCGGCCACACTCCTGCCAATGCAGCCCAAGGGTGCCATTGGCTGCCTTTGCCACAAGGGTGCATTCCTGGCTCACATTCAACTTGTCCAACAGGAGTCCCAGGTCTTCCATCTGCACAGCTGCACCATAGCTGGCATGTACTGGTGCCTGGACTTTCTGCTCTCTGGGACCAGGGCTTGCCATTTGCTTTGTGGAATGTCATGAGGTCGCTGTTGGCCCATTTCTACATACAGTTGAGATATCTCTGAACAGCAAGCCTGTCCTCCAGCTTATCGACTACTCTCCCCAGTCTGCTACTGTTGATTAACTTCCTGAGTGTGCACCTCTATGTTACAGTTTAGGTTGTTAATTATGAAATTAAACAGTGTTAGCCCTAGTAGCAATCCCTCCAGCATGTAGTTGGTAACCAGCTGCCAGCTGAACTTTGTACAGTTGACCACAACCCTCTTAACCTAATGAGCATGCCAATTTTCCACCCACCTTATCATCGACTTCTGTAGTCCACAACTCAGTATTTTGGCTCTAAGGATACTGCAGAAGATTGTGTCAAAATAATTTTACTTTCTAGGAACGTGTGGTGGTTTTACCGTGCTAGGCAGCTGAACACCACAACCGCTCTCTCACTCCCCCTCCTCAGTTGAGGAGGGGAAAAAGTAAAGGAAAGAACAACTCACGGGTTGAGATAAGGATAATTTAATTAAAGAGAAAAATATATATATATATTAAGGAAATATTATTAATTAACAATTCAACTAAAGGGAAAAAGGGAAAGGGGAAAGGGAGGGGGAAAGGGAACAGCAAAACAAAACAAGTAAAGGCTATATGGAAGTGCAGAGGAAATAAATTATTCTCTACTTCCCGCAAATAAGCAATGCCTGACCACGTCCTTGAAGCAGGGCCTCAACGCACGTAGCCGGTGTTCGCAAGGAGGACAGATGTTTTCACAACGAAAGCCCACCCCTCCGCTCTTCCTCCTTCTTCCACCTTTTATTGCTGAGTGTGACATCATATGGTATGGAATACCTCTTTGGTTAGTTTAGGTCAGCTGCACTGGTGATGTTTCTTTCTCACTTTTTGCCCACCCCCCAGGAGGGTTAGAGAAAGTCCTGATACTGTGCCAGCACTTCTCAGCAGCAGACACAACATTAGTGTGATAACACTGCTGTTCTAGCTCCAAGTGCAGAGCGTGGCACTGTATGGGCTGCTGCAGGGAAAGTTAACATCCCAGCCAGACCCAGTACAGAATGTCTGCATGTGACTATTTGATTTCACTACTCTAGCTGTCTACCCTCTTCTCTGCTCATTATGTGTAGAGCAATCCCTATTAACCATGGAAAATAAACTGTCTCTCAGAGTCCTGACACCAAACAGAGGTGCCTAATTTTAGCTCTTGCTTTTGAGAGTCAGTATAGGCACTTCCAGAAGTAAATTAATTTGCCAAAATATGAATTAACTCCAAGAGAGTTCTCCTCCTTTCTTAGTAAATGAATGAGTGAATGTTTTTGTTTGTTTGTTTTTGTTTGTTTGTTTTGGTTGTTTTTTATTTTTATCTTCTTTTTTTCTTTTTTGACCCCTGCTATGTCCCTTAACCCTTCTGACTTTATCCTTATGTGTTAATATTTTATATCAATTCCTTCATATTTATGGACAGATGTCTATATGGTTTGCATGACTTCTCTGTAATTTTCATGCTGTTGAAAAACTCTTGGTATAATCACAGTGACTTTGCTTTCTGTCTTGCATCAGAGACCTTTTCTGTTCTCCATTTATAGTCCTTTTCAGTTACTGTTACCTTTCTGGCAGTCTTCTGACACTTCAATGAAGCTTCCAGAAGACTCCATTTGCTGTTCCAGATCAATGAGTTTGTCACAATTTGCTTTATTTTTGTTCTGTTTGACTCCTTATTATCCTTACAATAATAAACTTTTCTCATTCACTTTCACTATACTTGGTTCCCACCTTTATATTTTCAGTCATTTTCTGGTGAAAATCAAATTGAAAATAGACATGTCACCACTAGCTTCTTCTAGTTTATTTTTTTGGTTGTTGGTTTGCTTTTGTTCATTTTTGGTTAGTTGTTTGGCTTGGCTTTGAGTGTTGTCTTTTTTAAGGAGGGAGAAAAGGGAAAGGGCAGAGCAGCATAGAAATCATTGCCCTCGGAACTTACTGGAC
The DNA here is from genome assembly GCA_011076525.1 of Nettapus auritus. NCBI lineage: Eukaryota > Metazoa > Chordata > Aves > Anseriformes > Anatidae > Nettapus > Nettapus auritus. The sequence goes on along the minus strand of CM021765.1, from coordinate 128,061,335 downwards.
TACCTGTGCCTATACGAGGAGATTTCAGGTTGCCTGAGAGCAGTGCTGACCTTTAGAGCCTGACCCGTTAAGCTAAAAAGCTGTGAGAATGTGTCTTGGTGCCCTGCCAGCTAGTGCTTTCCCCATAAACTTCTTGGGTGCAGTTCGACAGACCGTCATTCTGGGGCTCATTACCAGTAGGCACCAGAGGCTGACTAAAGCTAAGAGATTTTATTTAATGACACACTACGTTGCCTTGATGTACTGAAAAAAAATCTTGGACGTGTTTAATTCTCTGGTATAGAAGATTGTTCTGCATCCTGTATATTCGCTTCTCCAAGAGGTTCGATGACTCCATGTATCATTAGGTGCTGTCTTTTCTAGGCTTCTGATGACAGCTTGAAAAATCCCTCCTCCTCCCAATTAACACTTGGCAGATTTTTGTGGTTAAGCAGGCCTGCAGCTCATCTCTTCTTGAGCTTCACAGGCAGTATACATTCTTGATGGGAGCCTTAGCACTGTTACCACTGTCTTGCATTTCTGCTCCTTAGTCAACAGGGCACATCTATGCCTATTCCAGCCAAAAGGACCTCTTACTACAGCAGCCTTGGTATCTGTCTGTATTCTTCCCAATGGTAATGGTAGCTATGACTTGGCCACCAGTCGTATTATGGACAGGCTTAATGAAGTTTATCTCTTCCTACCCATAGCTAAGAGGATTTGGTTAACCAGTGTTAACCAGTGACCAAAACAGGTTCCAAGACACAATGCTGGAAGCAACCTAAAATCTTCTGATGATTATGATACTGATATCTGATATAAGGGAGGACTGAGACTCCACCACAACTCAGAAGTTATATGAGCAGCATTTTTAAAATGTTTAATGGTATAAATAGTTGAAATTATTCATTCTATATGGTTTTAAGTTGAGATTTTGCTGACTTTTCACTGGGAGAAGAAAGTAAGTTATTAAAAACAGTACTTTTAGATTTATCACATCTAAAACACTGTAACATGTGTGAACAGAGTTCTACAGAGAGACATGTCAGGTTAAGCTGATGCAACTGAACTTTATCACCAAATAAAGATCTCTCTCAAACTTTGGCACAGATTGTATGGCAGAATACTGAGTATGGGCCTTATTCCACCATATAGTGAGTCAGATTAAGAGCTGGCTCACGGTTTCTTTCACAGCAGGTAGGTGACATGCAGTTTGGGAGAGCTGGCAGAAAGGGGTTGGAGTGCTAAAAGGAATCATAAGGGGAAGGCTGATAAATGCCAGTTGATGCTCTGAAGCCTAGGAAAGCTGGTCAGGACTTTGGAAGTTCATGCATTTGGGGTTCATGCATTTTGGAGTTCATGCACTGGGGATTGGACAGAAGACAAGATTTAGGTGAGGATCAGTGGGATGTCAGAATGTTGCGGAGATGCTTCGGAAGGCCTATCAATAAGCAAAGGGGACAAAAATCTCATCAAACCTCTTCCCCTCCCTGCCCCCAGCCCTGTTTGTAGCTGCTCCCTCACTCTTGTGACCCCTTCCTTCTTTCTCAGTCCCCTGGCATAAAAGATTTGTCAGTACCAGCCTAACAGCAGGGAAAAGAGGGCTGTGCAGACAGGAGGTGAGGATTTAGGTTATATGTGCTTCTATAACAGCTGTCGGTTTTTGCATAGGAAAAGAACTCAAGAAGGGTTACATTGTGTATATATATATATATATATATTAACTTGTTCGTCAGGTCTGGAACCTGGCTTCACCGCTCTCAGGAATGTTTATACAATTACACATTTCAAAGAGCAAATGTCCTTTTGGCTTTTGTAACAAAGCCAAATGCTATGTCGTTGCCACTAGATTGCCAAGGCTACTGATACAGTATATTTGCTCATAGAAATAATTTAACTTCACCTTTCCTGATACAGAATATTTGCTTGTGGAAATTATTTCACTTCACCTTTCCTACTCAGAGACCTTGCCAGTTCGTGACTACTGAGTATCCACTGGCAAATCTGTGCTGTGAATTGGGACATGGTTATCATGCCAGAGTTATGGAGAGCTGTGGAGGTTCCAGCGTCATAGCTACTCTAGAGAAATATAGAAACAAAATAGATGAAGGGGCAGGGCAGGGGTCTGTCTCACTTCTTGAGGGACTCAGATAATGGCAAGAAATACCTTCAGTTTTTTCTTTCTTTTCTTTTCAAACACATATGTATTCTTTATTTTTTTCTCTTCAATAGTGAAAAGGTCCCCTCAAGATGAAAAAGAAATTGGAAAAATGCTGATAGAACTTGCAGAAGGAAAAAAAAAATAGAGGATTTAAAGATTTTTAAAAAGATTTAAGGATTTTAAAGATTTGAAAATACATATATAAATGATACATGAATGCTCAAGAATGATTTGATGAAAATGAATCTTCAACACAAGGCAACAAGTCTATCTATGCACAAATACAGATTTAACCTTCATCCAAATCATAAAATTCCTGAACTGTTGCATTATCATTTTGTATATGAGTGATTTTATTCACTGATACGCTTCAAAGAATGTTAGAGCAAAAGTGCATGAGTGATTTCAAGTTAGAATACAAGACAAGATCAGAAAATGAACTCGTGTAGTACTTTTAGGGTCTGTTACCATGGATCTGAATGTAAACGATTTATTTACATTCAGATATTTGCTTTAAATTAATTGTTGAAATTTATTTTATTTTCAGATATTTGTTTTAAAATAATTTTGAAAGAAATAAGCACTGTCATGTTGCACTTCTTCAATATTTAGTCCTCTCTGCTTAATCTCATAACAGACTGAACATTAACATCTGGATGGTTTGAAGCAGGTTTGTAAATATATAAATATATTGTATATATTATATATTGTTATATATGTGTAATATGTATATTATAGCATATATCTATTATACTTTATATATAATGTATTTTATTTTGGTAAGGGCTCTAGATTTTTTTAGCATGGTAAAGTATCAAAAGTCACTGAATGTAGAAATATTTCTTGGACCTGTTTGACCAATGCTCCTAGCTTTTGCAAGGTCAGACTTTCATATATTTACTTGAAAGATTATTTTTCCTTGTAATCTTGGATGAAACCTTTAGTGTGAAGTAACTGTACCCAGCTGTATAATTGCCAAGCTGTGTGGAAATAACTGCTGTATTTTTATGGGTGTTTTAAAAATTATTTTTTGATCATGTATTCATTTTTTTTTTTTTTTTTTTAGACAATCCATGTCTCAGAGCAAGTTTAACATTCAAGACTTAAGTAAGTCTACTTAAAATAGAAATGTTCTTTACATATGTTTCATATTTACAAATCAGTGACCCTTTCACTAAGGAGATTAGCAGTCCAACTGACAATCTCAGCAGACCCATGTCAGTGCCTACTAAATTTACATAACTGGGAACACATGCACCACAGCAGTCAGTACTGTGAACAGGTATTGATCTCTTTCACTCTTTCCTCCCAACTCCTAAATTCGTACCTGATTATGGGAGATGAGATACTTTATTTCTAGTAAGAATGAAGCTAATAAACACAAACCACTGTAATTTCTCCTTAGAGTAAGAATACAGTAAAACGCAGGGTGTCCAATCCTGAACATAACTAATAAAATTATCATTGACTAATGAAACCTGGAATAATAAAAAAGAATCGAATGTTTGTGATTTAGCCTGCATTTGGTTTGATTTATATATGATGGTAGGCAACACGAAGAGACATTGTGACAGTGGAGTGACTTATGGTGAGTTAGAGGTTCCCTAACCTGATCTGCATACCTGTAATGTTTCACGTACTGTTTCTTGGTACTTGTTATGCCACTGTTAGTGGAACTTGATTTGCATACTTGTCTTTATCTCATGAAGAAAATATTCCTTACATCCTTCTTCAATAAAACACACATCTTTTACTACTGTTTCAAATAATAATGTTACGGTGATTTGGATTTGGAATGCTTCAAAATATTCATGGAAAAAATGTTCTTTCCAGTCTATGTCAAATGTTTAGTTAGATTTTGAATAATAAGCCTAAATACTTATTATTTGGAAAGAATAGGCAGGAAAATAAAACTTTTTTTTTTTTTTTTTTTTTTTTTTTTTTTTTTTTTTTCATTTTTCAAATACTACAAAAAGATTGAAAGAAGCTTCCACAGAAGGTTGGGGGTTTTTTAATTATTTTTTTAATCAAAAACAAACAAACAAACAAAAAAAACTGCTTAATTTTAATTTGCTATATCTGTATTATTTTTGTCTGTGACTTATAGGGATATTCAGATTCAGGAAAAAAAAATCTTATTTTTATTTCTGCTCTTCTTTATTTTATTTTTTTAAATATATTTTATTTGGTGTTATATTAACACTATTCCCATTTCTTAAACAAATAGCAGCATTTATAACAATTACACTTGGGATCAGGGAAGCAGAATAGCAGGGAACGAGTTTTGACTTAGCAGTACATGGGTTTATATCATAGAATCATAAAATGGTTTGAGCTGGAAAGGGCATTAAAGACCATCCTGTTCCAACCCTCTGCCATGGGCAGGGACCCTTCTAGCAGACCAGGCTGCCCAAAACCCCATCCAACCTGGCCTTGAGCACCTCCAGGGATGGGGCTACCACAGCTTCTCTGGGCAACCCGTGCCAGGGCCTCACCACCCTCTGAGTGAAGAATTTCTTAATGTCTAATCCAAATCTCCCCTCTTTTAGTTTAAGACCTTTCATTCTTGTCCTATCACTATCTGCCCATGTAAAAAGTTGTTCTCCATCTTTTTATAAGCTCCTTTTAAGTATTGAAAAGCAGCAATGAGGTCACACCGGAGCTGCCTTCTTTCCAGGCTGAACACCCACAGCTCTCTCAGCCTTTCTTCTTAGGCTCTTCTTAGTGCTCCAGCTTTATGGCCCTCCTCTGGACCCGCTCTAACAGCCATACATCGTTCTTGTGCTAGGGGCCCCAGACCTGGACACAGCACTCCAGGTGGATCCTCACAAGGGTAGAGTAGAGGGGGACAATCACCTCCCTTGACCTGCTGGCCACTCCTCTGGTGATGCAGCCCAGGACACAGTTGGCCTTCTAGGCTGCAAGCACACATTATTGGCTTGTGTCAAGCTTCTTGTCCATCAGGATCCCCAGGTCTTTCTGTGCAGGACTGCTCTCTTTGAGTTCTTCTCCCAGTCTGTATTCATGCTTGGGAGCACCCTGATGCAGGTGCAGCACCTTGCACTTAGACTTGTTGAACCTTATTAAGTTCACATGGGCCCACTTCTCAAGTCCAGATCCCTTTGGGTGGCATCCCTTCTTTCTGTTGTATCAACTGCACCACTCAGCTTGGGGTTGTCTGCACACTTGCTGAGGGTGCACTTGATTCCACTGTCTATGTCATTGATAAAAATATTAAACAGCACTGGTCCCCAGATGGACCCCTGAGGGAAATGACTTGTCACCGGCCTCCACCTGGGCATCGAGCCAGTGACCAAAACTCTGGCTGTGGCCACCCAGCCATTTCTTTATCCACTGAATTGTCTACCCTTCAAATCCATATTTCTCCAATATAAGGATGTGTTTTGCAGTTCTGATTTGTTTTGGAGTTTATTTCAGATCTCTTACTTTTGCTATGCTTTATTTATTTATTTATATATATATATATATTTTTTATTCTTTTTCTTTTCAAGTGGTAGCTGATAATTAACAGTGCACATGCAGATCTTGTCCTGACATGGAACATTCACTCATATATGGAAGCCAGGAAGTCTTTTTGGATCTCACTGCATATCTGCCACAGCCAAAGAAACAACAGGACAGCTCCTAAAAGCTTCACTTAGTGAATTTTACCCAATGCTGATGGAGAGTCTATGTAATCTGAATATATGATTTTTTCCCTTTTAAGTAGAACTACAATTATGTTAGTAGAACAAGCATCACAGACATTGCAGCGACCTACTCTTGAGACTTTCAAAACAGATTTGGGGCTGTCTCCTTCCAGGGAATCTTTTCTTTATTTTGACTTGAACCCCTGGCTTTCAGCGCTCTCAGTGTTAGAACATAGGAACATACCAAAAAGAGGTGAGAAAACTAAACGTGGTCAGACCAAATCTTAACCAGAAATCTGAAATTCTAGACATTCTGACTAGAGCCAAAAACAAATGCCTGTGGTTGTGAAAGTATGATGTAGAAAAGGGTGCAGTCTCAGATCATGATTTCTTTTCTTCTCCTTTCTTATCTTTTCCCAGTCAAAAATGTCCATGCAAAATGGGTTTGTTTTAGAAAAAGTGATTTGACAGAACTGAGACACAGAATGGTGATGTGTTGATTTAACAGAAGATTAGAGCTGAGAATAAGCAGACAACCTTGCAGGTTATGCCTGAGTCCTATGGCTGCCCAGACACTATGGCTGCCCAGACATAACCAAGATGCATAAAAGATGAGCTAAAACTCTCTAAATTAGCCTGAAGCAAAATGCACGAGCTTTTGTCTTGCAAAAGAAACTGAAATCTTTGATCTTTTACCTTGAACCAGGCTATTTTTCTCCAAAAGTTTTAAAGAGGTATAAGACCGTTTTCTATACAGCTTTGGTCTTTTGCCTCTCATATCTTGAGTGGATGATATATATTGATCTGCTCTTTCCTTTTGACCTTAGTTTCATGCTGATACATTTCTTTCTCCAATAGTGTGGTCCCAAGAGTTTGTGTTCTGTGAAGGAACAGCAACCTTGTTTATATACAAACTTACAAAGAAATATTTAATTTCATGATTAGTCTGCTGTTTTGCCTTTATGTACTCATGCAAGTGGTAACACAGAAGTTGATGAAGACTAGCTCTTGATTAACTTGGTGAATCAAAAGTAAAAGCCCTGGTACTAGAGGTGAGATGAAGTGTTCAAGGATGATTATGAGCTAATGTTCCTTTGGAGCTCAAGTGGGCAATATCATGGCAGAAAGGAAAACAAACAACAGTAACAAAACAGTGAAAATGAATTAAAGTTAGAGGTATTATAGGAACTGGTATTTCTATAAACACTTGGAAAAAATGATTTAAAAGAGGAAAAGAATGAAAACAATATATATTTATTTTCCTAGAGAAAGATGAGAAATGACCTAATTGTAGGAACTAAATCTTTGTGCAGAAATGTAAATGTTTCATGATTGAAATCCAAATTGAAGGACCTCAGGCTAAACCATCAGAACAAAACAAAGGGAATCTGATTGCTTGCTACTTAGTAGATGACTCACTTCAACTGTGAGCTTCCTAACAGGGTTAAGGTGCAAGAAAAACTTAAGGATCTGAGACATAAGGAAGCAAATGCATGACAGAAATGGCTGAACAACATGAATTTAATACATGACAGGTCTTAAGGTTACAGAATTTTTTCTTCTCTCTGAGAACCAGGGGATTCCCCAGGGGAAGTCATTTCAGTGGTCAGTCAGGGGGAAAAAAATCACTATGTCAGAAAAAAATGCAAATGAAAAAAAGGTGTTTTAACTTACCTCATCTTCAAAACACTTCCATAATGGTCATAAATGATAATACTTATAGATAATTACTTAAAAGAGAAGCATTAAAATAAGAACACAAAGTCATGACTCTATGATGTCTTAATATGGAAAAATTCTAAGTGATCAGGAATTACATTACTGTGAAATCCATAAGAAAATCCTGGCAGTGACAAAACCTAGAATAATAGTAGCATTACAGAAAACAAGACTTTAAAAGGATCTCAAGAATTCACCTAGTCTGACTCTCCTCCATAGCAATACCTACAGACCCACAAAAATACTTTCAGCAGATCATTTTCACTGCTGTTATGTGGCAGAAAATTTGTTCTCAGGACAAACCACATATGCCAGATAGTATCTTTTTAGACATGAGAATCCAGAAAGCCACTTTGTAAGCTGAGGAAACTGCATCATTATGACGTGAAATATACACAAGTGTGATAGCATGTCATAAGTACAAGAATAATTAAATGATTGCTTACTGTAGTTGAAACATAACCATCAAAGCTTAGACAGTGACAAGTTTCAGATTTTCTCAGCACCAAAAGATATTTCCTGTTGCTCAGCTAAAGGCAGTTTAAGACAACATCTGTTGAAGAAGATAGAACATCACTACCGAGGTAAGTATTGAGGTTAAAAACTGTCAAGGTCACTGATGTGGAAGTGTCCCGATGTACAAACCATACAGTGAATATTTAAGTTGATACACCTTGTAGTTTGAAAATTATTTCTTATTTCCCCATTGATCATGCATTTTAGGTGCTACTTGTTAGATGATGGTTATAGCTAAGATAGGAATGTTGTGATGTGAATTAGGAGAAATTTATGAAGATGTTTCCCTCAGCATCTTCATTCAGAATAAACCTAAAAAGGACAATAAGCTTTATATATATATAAATGCTATATATATAGCATAAAAGTAGGTGAAGCAGTAGGAGCTTTATCTGCTGACAAAGGGAAGTGGAACTAAATGTTCAAAGAGATTTCACTAGCAGCTGAATAGTATACCACAAAGCTGTGGACCTGAAAGAGAAATAGCAGCTGAAATATTCAGTATTCAGAAAATATCCAGAGGTAACATTAGAAACAATCAGAAAAACAAGTGGTCAAAGAGCAAAGCAGGGAAGTAATGGGGATTTGGAAGACAGGTGGGATCATGACAAGGAAGAGAGATGACTGGACATATGTGGAAGCTGGGAACATCCAGTCCATTTGGGGAGCAGTAAGTGGCCAAGGTCATGAAGAATATGCTAAGATATTGGATGGTATGAACAGGAGTCCTATGACAAAACCTTACATTTTCTCAGCGGTAGTATGCATTTAACAACTTCTTATGTTTTTATGCTTGCAGGATAGAAAACCTTTGGAAGAACCAGATCAGCATTTGAAGACAGAACAATCACAGGTCATAAAATACAGAGATAATGTGTTTGGACAGATGTGACTGTAACTGTGTCACCTGCTGCTATTCTGTATCAAGGCCTCCAATATTTGCTGTCTATACTTCAAGCCAAAGCCCTTGGAGTCGAGTGATTACAGGCAAATAACAGCTTTTTTCTTTTTTTTTTTCTTTTTCTTTTCTTTTTTTTTTTTTTCAAAATGAGATTCTGAGAAAATCTTTAAATCATGACCCCAATGTACATGAACAGTTAAAAATACACATAACAAATAAAATAGCCTGTAACTGCTGTAACTGTTTATTTTAAATCTTGGATTTTCATGACTAACTCTTTTGAAGCCAGATATATGATTTGCTAACTTTTGACAGTTAGATGCTGTAACTGGGGGCAAAAACTGGCCAAATGCTGTAACCAAGGGCAAAAATTGGCCAACAGTCTTTTACAGATGATGACTATGAAAAGAAGGAATGGAACAGCTTGATATTCTGATTATATTTCTGGAGAACCAACATGGATTTGATCTGTTCTTTTAAAAGGCTGTTGTGTTTTGCTTTTGTTTAGTTTTTCTCCCAACCAACATTCCCCCAGCAAAAATATGTTGTAATTTGGAAGAAAAGAGTAGTCAGAAGTCATTGTGGTGCAAAAAAGTGCAAAAACCCTGGGTTATTTTGATATCCATGTTTTCCAGAGTGCAACATTTTTAATACAAAAAGGAAAATCAGTGTGAGCTATAGAGTAAGATTTGCAACACCATATACTCTCAGTGAAACCAAGATGGGTGAAAACTTTCCCGTTTTCTGCAAATCAGCCTCATGGTAGTCTAATCTCTGCTTCTGATATTTTAAATTTTCTTATTTTTTCTTTGCTCTCGTACCTTAGTTGAATGGGCTGTCTGTTGCAGAATTACATACACTTTCCTAGGTTTAGCCGACCAGTAATTGCTGCATCTGCAAGTCTTCGCTCTGGCTAAACTAACCAATACTTCTTAACACGGAGCCCCAAGGAAACAGTTACCATTTACTTGTTCTTTGCTAATTTATTATGTCCTGCATCAGAAAAGACTATTTCTTCCCACACTGTGATAGCAAAAGGAAGCAATTTCCTGTTGATTTTTTTTTACTTTCTGTTGTTAAGAGTGTACCCCACCATCCCATGTATTTAAAAAAGAGAAAGAGGGGAAATAGTGATTTTTTTTTTTTTTATTACCTACTTACTTTATTTATTTATTTATTTTTGCTCTAGAACAGTGCAAAGCACACAATCAGCTTCACAGGTGATAGCATCATCTTTTGAATTCTGGTCTGCTATTTTAGCCTACCACAACCAAAGAAAACATAAGTGTACTTTGCATAACAATCAACACAATTTATTTTGTAAGGCAGTCTCCACAGCTAGTTTTAGTGACTGCAATTTCTATATTGTAGCTATGGAATAAATATTAATTAGCTATTTTGCACAGAAAGCTTTTGCCAACCAAGAAAAAAAAAAAAAAAAAAAAAGTCTGCATTTTTAGTTAAGTCAGCAAATACCAAATTGCATGCGAAGACAAGAGTTTCAATTAGGTATCTTGGAAAAAAAAAAAAAAAAAAAAAAAAAAGAAAGTGGGTAGATACATTCTCCAAGTAACCTAGCTCATTTTTGGGTTCAGTGGTGCCAAATAAATGTATATATAGATATATATACACATATGAATAAAAAGTCTCAGCAGCCCAAGATTTTTCTTGTCTTCTGAAGATCATTTCAAAAGTTCTAGTGTTCTAAGTCTATGATTAAGCGTGTTTTTCGTTTATTACATTATTTTGAAGTTAAATTACCCTTTTCTGTCTGGCAATGCTTTCAGTCCCAATGATCCTGAGGTCATAACAGCAAGTTTTCTTTTGCACACCCTAGAAACCTGTATCCTTAATGAAAGCTGAGATCTCCTGCAACAGAAGTGAAAGATCTTTGAATAATCAATAGTAAAAATCACAATGAAGTCAAATAGCTGACAAAAGTCAGAGCTCCAAGTAACTGGGAACAAAATGTAGCTATGAAAGTAGTTTTTGAAGATGATGTATGAACCAGAAGAAATTGGCCTGGTTTTCAGATTCTATCATGGGCCTACAGTGCTGACAATTAAACCCATTTCTTTTTAATTGTGTAAAGAGAAAACACAAAGGAGGGCAAATGGGTGAGGGGGCCATATATGCAGGCCTCATATGTGGAGGTTTAGGCAATGTACTGAATACTGATATGGATTCTGAAGTTATCTTGTGGTAAGCTGAAATACTTCTTGATCCCACTCTTGTCCACAAGCTGTGTCCCCAGTTTATATTGCCTCAGGTGTGATGCAATACATAGCAAGGAGTCCGAGATTTGTGGAAATATCTGGTTGGGCAGCTTAGACCATGGAGAATGGCAATACAACAAGCCCAAACTACTAACTTTCACCTCCCTACATCAAACTATTTATTACTGTGCTACTGATTAAAACGTTCTCTTTTGAACGCATACTTGTGTTTGTTCCTTTGGGTTTGATTTTATTTCTTTACTTATTTATTTACTTTGATGGAGAAAGTTCCTTCCTAGGGAAAAAAAAAAAAAAAAAAAAAAAAAAAGAAACAAACACCAGCTTTTCTTTCCAGAAACTCCATTCTGTTGAAAGCCAGTAATCAGCTGAAAAATTAATTTGTTGGGACTTTTTGACCAGCTCTAAAACTGCCTGTGGAAACAAACTAAGTAACAGTGGGATTTATTTATATGACCCACCAACAGAGCCTCATTAAGCACACGTTTATGATTCTGCTCCCCAAATCAAAGCTGTGCTTCGGGCAGGAAAACCGACGTGCTTCTTAAGCCACTTATCCCCTGCAATTTGATTACCTTTAACCACGACCTACAACTACTGTAGCCGAAACCTTTCCGCCTTCAATTCCCCGGCGGCAGCTCGCAGGTAGAGCCTTTCTAAACCCGGAGTCAGACAAACCCACGGCCGCCCCTCGCCCCTCCCCGTCCACTCCCGGCTGCGGGCGGGGGGGCGGTCCGGTGCCGCCGCTTATTTGCCCCGGAGCGGGGGCACTACGCTCTCTCTCGCCCCCCGTCGCCCCCCAGCCATGCCCAACATCGTGCTGTTCAGCGGCAGCTCCCACCACGATCTGTCCCAGCGGGTGGCCGACCGTCTGGGGCTGGAACTGGGTAAGGTGGTCACCAAGAAGTTCAGCAACCAGGAGACCAGGTGCGTGCGGCGTTGCGGGACGTGTTTACCCCCCAGGGGGGAGACCCCCGGGTATGGAGACCCCCGTCCCTGTCCCCGGATCCTGGTGGGGTTGCCTGCTGGCTGCATCTGAAAGCGTGGGCAGGTCAGGCTCCTGGCTGGCCACATAGAAAAGAAAAAAAAAAAAAAAAAAAAAAAAAGGGGGGGGGGGG
>CM021765.1:127987967-128048957 GCA_011076525.1 Nettapus auritus | reverse complement strand
TGCCAGGAGGTGGTAAGGCTGAAACAACCTTTTAGGTGCGTACTGGGGGGATTGTTGGGCACGCTAGCGGGTCTGGTGTGTGCCTGGTGGGCACCAAATTGAACATGAGCCTGCAATGTGCCCTTGTCCCCATAGAAAGGCAAAACAGTATGCTTAGCTGTGTTAGACAAAATATCACCATCAGGTCAAGGGAGGTGATCCTCCCCCTCTACTCAGCTCTGGTGAGGCTGCACCTGGAGTAGCGTGTCCAGTTCTGGGTTCCCTGGTACAGGAGGGACTTGGGCATAACTGGAGGGAGAACAACAGAGAGCTGCAAGGGTGATGGAGGGACTAGAGAAACTCTCCTATGAGAGGCTGAGAGCTGGGGCTGTTCAGCCTGGAGAAGAGGAGGCTCAGGAGGGGTCTCATCCATGTCTATAAATACATGAAGGGAAGGTGCAAAGAAGGCAGAAAGAGGCTCTGCTCAGTGGTGCCCAGTGCTAGGCCCAGAGGCACTGGGCACGAACTGGAGCACAGGGGACTCCCTCTGAGCATCAGGCAGCACTTCTGTGCCGTGTGGGTGGTGGAGCCCTGGCACAGGCTGTCCAGTGAGGCTGTGGGATCTCCTCCCTGGAGATCTCCAAAAGCCACCTGGACATGGGCCTGAGCAGCCTGCTCTGAGTGTCCCTGCTTGGGCAGGGCTTAGAGCAGGTGAACCCAGAGGTCCTTTCCAAACTCGATATTCTGTGATATTCTGTGTCTGAGACTAGGCCATTACCTGATTCTGAAACACAGGTTCCCAAGTGTAAATAGCTGTCTAGTCTATGAGATTATTGTATGTTTGTTTTTTTCTGTTCTTGTTCTGAATCTCCCAAACAAGCATGTTTTCATTGCTTTCTTTGGAAGATGAATATGTTGTAGCCTGAAGTTGCTCTCACAAAGCTTTTTTCTTCTGTTCAGTCTACGTGTTTTGTATTCTCAGTTTAATTGCTCTTGTTCTATTTACACGCATAGGCAGCATTTTAAACCCTCTGCCATTGCGGCTCATTCCACCTAATGTTTGTGCACTCTTACTCTCTTCTATTTATTCCTGATTAAATGAAGGCTTAAATCTCAAGTCTTTCCAACCCCATAATCACTTTATTGCTCTTTGATCTCTTTTCTGCATGACAAAACTTAATGTGTATTTGGTTGCATGATTTTCTTGCTAACTTGTGTCTTAATTTTTTTTTTTCTTGCTCTCCAGAGACACTTATCTCTAGTTCTGCTGTTTGCTGTGTTTTAAGCAGAGATCCTTGGATTTAGATTTCATGCAAGGTAGAAATTTACCTGCGAAGTCTGCGCATCTAGTTTGATACAGCCAATTATATTCCCAACTTCGGGATGGAATAATCTCTAGTCTATCATTCCACTTATTTTTCTTGGTGAGCAATACTGCCCCCTGCCATTAAGTAAGTAAATAGCGGTGGCTGCAGATTGTCAGTGGTTTGGCTAATCTACTAATGCCAGTTTTTCTTACACAAGTTGGGATGTAGTGGGGTATAGATATGAGGAAAGTATCTAATCTAGTAATTATTTCTGGTTGCTTCTGTTGCAACATTGCTAGGCTGACATATTTTGCCTCTTTTTTCCAATAACTTAAAAAATGCTTTCACACTTAAGGATCTAAGTGTTTATTTTTTGTACAACTTACGAGATTCAGAAATGAAGCTGATGTTTCCCCTTCAGCAACTACAGTTGTAGCCACTATATAATAAGTTCTAAGTGGGTAATCTTTTAATATCCTTAGCAACTTATTCCAGGATGTCGACGTTCCAGTTTTGTAGACTGATATTCTTAATAAAAAATTCAGCCACACTAGTGAGAGAATTCCTGAACAGTGTATTTAAAAATAAACTATAGCTAGAGTTGATAAGATATTTATGCTGCAGTGGTCCTTTTCATGTGGCTAGTTTTTTTTCAGTTTGTCTCTATAGCAAAATTTCTTCATGTGTATATAAGCAAAAATGTTTCTTCCTGTATAAAAATAATTATGTAAATGTTGCTCCTCAAGATTTATGGATAAGTTCACTGACATTATGAAATACATTGCAGTATTGTAGAATACTTGTACCTAATAGTTAAGATACTCAGAGAACCTTAAACCTGCCAGTGGCGCTTGGACAGATCCGTGTGCAAATAGATAAGCTGGGGCCCGAGGGTCAACAAACTCGTGCTTTGTCAGATCTGTTAGCAAATTGCAGAGAAGATTCATCTTTTGTTTAAAACTCAGTTCTCTTATTTGTTACAGTCTCTTAAAGGTAAGTGTGATTTGCGTGCATATTGACAAATGTGCTCAGCCATGGACTTAAATATTTGTCAAATGGCCTAGCTGGAAGCACTTCAGTTGAAAACTGCATTTATTTGGCTTGCAGAATACAGTGGAAGGGAAGAGTTATTTAATAATTTGCATTATACTTCAATTCAAATGGACTTTTGGTTTCAGCCCCTATCCTGAGCAGGTATAAGTGGTTTCCTGAAGAACTTTTATCTATACCCTGAGGTTAGCCAGGGAGCAGGACCACTACTAACAAGAAAATGAAATGTAGGTTCTCAACTCCAGACAATTTAAAATTGGAAACACTCCTCTTTGTAATTTTTCATGAAGCTAGGGTATCTGACAATAATCTCAGTTCTCACCTGATTTAGGCATTTAGCATTCTAGCGAGTTTGTAGCTGAAGAATCTCATGTCTGTGCTAGGGGAAGTGGGACAAACAGCTGCTGAAATTGACAGACCCCACTCACTGTCAGGTTTTTTTTTATTTCTTTCATCTAAGCAATGTGGAAATAGAATCATAGAATCATTCAGGATGGAAAAGACCTCTAAGATCATCTAGTCCAACCTTCAACCTAGCACTGCCAGGCCCACCATTACTCCATGTCACTAAGCACTACATCTACATGTTTTTTGAAGGCCTCCAGTGATGGTGACTCAACTACTGCCCTGGGCAATACTTCACAGCCCTTTCAGTAAATAAATTTTTCCTTATGTTCCATCTCCCCAAACTAGTGGTACCAGGACCCTTGCCCACTTGCTCTGGTGGCTGGTACCACAGCCTGCAGGCCCACACCACCGGCCTGACTCCAGTAGCTGTCACCGGGGCTGCTTGCACACACACCACTGCCACCAGTGAATGCTTTCCTTCAGCTGACCACCAAAGCAGCCAACCTTAACTAAAGCAGGAAGAGAGCTCCTAAACATCTGGTCCTGAAAGATAACTGTTTAATGTTCAAGGCTTGTGTGTAAAGTACATATGCTGGCCACAGTGTCTTAGTAGGAACTTGCATGACGCCACCTTCTCTCACTTTACCAGTGAAGTGTTAGGGCTGCAGTGGGAGCTTGGTCAGTTCATCTTCAGGTCCACACAACCAACTGTTGTCAGCACTGTTTGGAAGGCGAGAGGAAGAGGGCAGGAATGGAAGTCCTTAAGCAGGCATGGCTGTTGCAGCTTCAGCAGTGTGACATGTTGACAGATATGTAATAGAAGCACACATACATGCATGCACACCCACACTGATTTTTTTATTTTTTTTTTTTCACAAATCTGTCTCCAAATATGCTGAGATGGCACTTGATGATAATTGAAACATAATTAACTCACAGTGCAGGTATTTTTAGTGAATCAACTGATGAGGAAAAATTATCAGTGCATGTATATCACTTCTAAAATAAATATATTTTCTTACAATAAGTGGTATGTTTGCTTTTATAAATACTATTTTAATTTTGTATTTGAAATGCTTGTTATTCTAAAAATGGAGAAACTGGATTCAGAGATGACATCTTCTCACACTCGCATCTCCCTGGAAAGAAGTTACTGTTTCCACCCATTCCCATGAGCTTCCTACCTTCTTTTAGTCGCAGGACTCACTTCAGTCAGTAAGTGTGAGTCTTTTTGACAGGTTCAAGAGGGGGCAATTGAAGTCCTGCCTGGCACAAGTGAATTTGGAGGCTGCCTATCTGCAGTCTTTTTTTGGCTGCCGTCTGAGATGTTTTTGAGTCATCTGCGTAAGTGTATACAGTACAGATTTTGCAGAAGAAAATGTTGGCTGCACAGAGAGATTGTCTGCTGCAAGGCAGGCTAAAATAAAAAATAAATAAATAAAACTTTTTGATATTTGGGCCATTTGTTTGCAAGTAAATAAACTTTAGTCAGAGATAGTAGTTTTAATCTTGGAAGTTAGGAGAAAATAGCTGATGCTTCCTCAGTGAATTTTTATAAGGATGAATGAGCCTCTATTTCATACAAAATGGTATGATGAAAACAGTTTGTTCTATAAAGTAAATAATAGATTTAAAAAAAAAAAATCTAGAAACTCTTATATCAGTGCTACATATCAAAGATGCCCAATTCAAATGACTGAGATCTATTTTCAGCACCGAACTGCAGTGCTTGCCTCCAGCCTCCCCTTTGGTGTCATCCACCTCTTCTGCAGTTGTCTCATCTAAGACAGGACCTTGGTACTTTTCCTGTACCCTTGTTCCTTTGGCTTCTGCTGCTGCAGAGACCATGACCCTCACTGATGAAGGTTATTACTCCTAGTCATGGTGTAAGCAAACTGAGGTGATATGCTGCTGTTAAATCAGCTGAAGTTTAGGTAGAGTTTGGGGCATTGTGGGATGTGAAGTTTCTCTTCATATGGCCCAAATGCTTAGCAAGTGATTCACAACTGGGGTTGTCATGCTCAGCCTGGGGTGGCTGAGCTGGCTGGTTCCCTCGCTCCTGGCTGCTTCCCCTGTAGTGAACATGGTGAGCCTGGAGAAGTTGCTTTTACTAACGTGCATGAAAAGGATAGGAAACGTTTCCAGAAACATTCAGTGTTTATGTATGGAACTCAAGATACACTGAATACAGCCATTGATTGTATTGCTAATAGTGCCAAATCACAAAAGGTCTAAAAATGCTTCAGAACTGGTTTGATGCTTCCTCTTTATTGACCTTGCTGTATGCTGTGTTCTTCTTATAGATGCCAAACACATGAAATTCAAAATAAATTGCCTTGCCCGTACCTGCCATTATGAAAGGAGCAATTGGAAATGAAAATCTGGCTGGGGACTGGTCTTGGAGCTGTCAAAGTGAGAGAGCCTAGACTTGAGGAGAGAACGTGGGTTCCAGGAGTTCTAGGATACAAGTAAACTTGTAGTAAAAATGCCACAGATTTTTTTGTCTGTTTGCTTTGGGGTTCTGGTTTTTAAAGTGTTGTGTGCAGCACAGGGGATGGGAGTGAGCGATAAAATTACAAAAATGGGGAGAGGCTGGGAATCCCCATCCTCTGCCCCAAGTGGAATTTCAAATTATCTACAGATTAAATAACTTGATTTTTAAATGCTAATTTCAAATGGGGATTTCAGCATTTAGGATTTTCTATGAGATCTTTTCTGGTATACTGTAGGGGAGTAAAATCTCACTGCAGCCTGTACCAAAACTGGCTCAACTGAGCTAACCTCTCTGGAGCTCTACGGTCCTGTAGTTGCTCTTAGCACCTAAAGGATTCAAGTTCTTCTCTTGGCTGTGCTTTATAGCATACCCTGCTAAGTTCTGCTGAGCTCTAGTAATAGATCAAGCAGTTTTCACATCCCTTCAGGAGCTGAGGGTTAGGCGGAGGAAAATTTTTTATTTTACTTTTTTTTAAATCCCAGTACCCACTTTTTGATATAACGTCATGGCAGTTAAAATATTTGCCCAGTAAGTTGGAGGTCTTGCGTTAAAGACTTTACTCTGCAAATTTGTTCCCAAAGGTAAGAGTTCAAACACACCCCTCTGCTTAGTACTTTCCATTGGCTGCTTTTTGACGATTTGCAAATTCAGCATGTGCATTTTTTGGATTGCTTTTGAGTTATCGATTCATTTTGCACTCTGTATAGGGACTCTAGACCTTAAATTTTGGCGGCTTCTATGGATATTAAAGATGCCTAAAGTACAGAGCTACTTTATCAGCACCTAAAGTCCTTGACAAATATTACTTCCTATAAGTATTGCTAGAATTTTATCTGTTATAATTTTTTGTAAGGTACATGGTGCCCTTCAGTTGTGTGACTTGTCCTGATCCTAGCCATTGACTTGAATTATTTGCCATTTTAATATGGCTTTGCATGCTTATTTCCATGCTTCCCTGCAGCTTTTTTTCTAAGTTAAGATATACAAATTTAAAATTCCTATTGCTATGAGTTCTGTTGGGAGTGTACGATAAATTTAGTATCATAAGGGACTCAGCCTGCTGTTACCCCAGTTTTGAATTTTGCTTTGTGAATGTTTCAGCCATTTAAATATGTTTGCAATATGAGTGGTTATTGAGGCTTATCCCTAACTTACAGTAATTAGTCTAGGTTTCTATATAGTAAATCGGACTCTGGAATCAGTCTGTGCAAAGTGAAAGCAGGTATCAACACTCAAACTTGTTTTCTGTTATGTCCTGTCTAACATGCATCCTCTCTGGCTAGCAGCTTGTGCTTGTGGATTCCAAGCAACTGGGTCAAAAAATTAATTAGTTTTGTGGGCTATTTATTTGTATCATTTTTTCTTTAAAATGCAATTAGGTGTTTTCAGGGCTTTTAATGTACAGGTTCTGTTGACTCTTATTGAATGAGAAGTTTATTTAAACTGATTGTTACCAAATAGCTGAATTTGATTTAATTGCATAAAACAAACAAAGCTTGTAATCTTGAGGCAATAGCTTGTTCTTGTGTCCTTCTCTATGTCCTCACTGTCAAAAATTGTTTAAATAACAGCCCCAAGTTTATTGACTGTTAATTAGGTCATGGTATAGATAGCCTAAGTGGAATTTAGTAGTGATGTTAATATGATAACTGGCATGAAGTAGTTTGCCTGCTGCTAGCTTTGTGTTCTTTAATAGATATTTGAGGTGCAGTACTTCAGATATGTGGTACTCTATAGCATCTTATTGTTTGCCTGTTTACATCTTAATGTGTTTAAAAATTTGAAAGTACAGATAAGCAGCAGTGTATCTGGTCTGGTTCACAGAATCACAGAAAGTCTGGGTTGGAAGAGACTTACAAGATCACCGAGTCCGACCTCTGACCTAACACTAACAAATCATCCCCTAAACCATATCCCTAAGCTCTATATCTAAACGTCTTTTAAAGACCTCCAGGATGGTGACTCAACCACTTCCCTGGGCAGCCTATTCCAGTGCCTAACAACCCTTTCAGTAAAGAAGTTCTTCCTAATATCCAACCTAAACCTCCCCTGGTGCAACTTTAGCCTATTCCCCCTCGTCCTGTCACCAGGCACGTGGGAGAACAGACCAACCCCCACCTCGCTGCAGCCTCCTTTCAGGTACCTGTAGAGTGTGATAAGGTCGCCCCTGAGCCTTCTCTTCTCCAGGCTAAATAGTCCCAGCTCCCTCAGCCGCTCCTCGTAAGACTTGTTCTCCAGACCCTTCACCAGCTTCGTAGCCATTCTCTGGACTCGCTCAAGCACCTCCATATCCTTCTGGTAGTGAGGGGCCCAAAACTGAACACAGTACTCGAGGTGTGGCCTCACCAGAGCCAAGTACAAGGGGACAATCATATCCCTGGACCTTCTGGCCACGCTGTTTCTTATGCAAGCCAGGATGCTGTTAGCCTTCTTGGCCTCCTGAGCACACTGCTGCCTCATATTCAGCCAACTGTCAACCAAAACACCCAGGTCCTTCTCTGACAGGCAGCTTTCTAACCACACATCTCCCAGCCTGTAGCTCTGTTTGGGGTTGTTGTGCCCCAGGTGCAGAACCCAGCACTTGGCCTTGTTGAACTTCATACCGTTGGCCTCAGCCCATCGGTCCAGCCTATCCAGATCTTCCTGCAGAGCCTTCCTACCCTCGAGCAGATCGACACACACACCTAACTTGGTGTCGTCTGCAAACTTACTGAGGGTGCACTCAATCCCCTCATCCAGATCATCGATGAAGATGTTAAAGAGGACTGGTCCCAGTACCGAGCCCCGGGGGACTCCACTAGTGACCGGCCTCCATTCACTAAGACTCCCTGGGCCTGGCCATCCAGCCAGTTCTTAACCCAACGAAGCATGTGCCAGTCCAAGCATGGGCAGCCAGTTTCCTGAGGAGAATGCTGTGGGGAACGGTGTCAAATGCCTTACTGAAGTCAAGGTAGACCACATCCACAGCCTTTCCCTCATCCACTAAGCGTGTCACCTTGTCATAGAAGGAGATCAGGTTCGTCAAGCAGGACCTGCCCTTCCTAAACCCATGCTGACTAGGCCTGATCGCCTGCTTGCCCTGCAACTGCCGCATGATGATGCCCAGGATAATCTGCTCCGTGAGCTTCCCTGATGTTAAACTAACAGGCCTGTAGTTCCTCAGGTCTACCCTCCGGCCCTTCTTGTAGATGGGTGCCACGTTTGCTATCCGCCAGTCAAGTGGGACCTCCCCCGATAGCCAGGACTGCCGATAAATGATGGAAAGCGGCATGGCCAGCTCTTCCGCCAGTTCTCGCAGTACCCTCATGTGGATCCCATCCAGCTGAATAAGTCTACACAATATCCGATTTCGAGAAGATAGAAAGTGAGAGATATTAATCTATGGTGCAGTCATCTCTAGTTGATTGGGATAAGATTTGTACAATAATTACATTATGTTATTCTCTGACCCATTTAATTAAGTTACTTCCAAGTGCTATACAAGTATTAATTTAAATTTGATTTATTTTAGTTTGCAAATATGTCCTGTGTCCATGAGAAAATATATTTCTACATGGATATATGTTCACATTTCTGTGTGCTGAATAAGTAAGCCATTCTGACCTGAAAAACATAAACAAAAAATTCTGAAATGCACCAAGAGAGGAAGTAGCAGCAGTTTCATCTTCTAAGTTATTTACAGGATGAAAAAGTTATTGCTGGCCCAAGGGCATAGAAAAGATAGTGGTTAATGGCACTGGAAGCAGCACCACTTCAGGTCTGCTCAATCAACCAGATCTGTATTTATCTGAAAGTATATTCCCTGACCTTCTGAAACTTGTTATTTCTTAGCACGGTGCTTAGAAATGACTGTTTTAAAGGAGCAAAACAATCCAGTGTTATAATTCAGTGTTCTTTGTGTATATGATGAACATTAAAATCCTATTTTTTGTCATTCAGCAAATCTTGTTCCTACTACATAATGTGTCTATAAAATCACTGTGGTTTTTTTTTGTTGTTTTTTGTTTTTTTTTTGCAAAGTACTAAAATCATCCACTACCCTACTTAGTCACTGCAATAATATTCTTCAGTGAAAACTGGCAGTACTTTCTTTGTCTCTTTCTACTTTCTTCTCCTTTGTAATGATTTCTATGCTAATGTCAAGAACAGAAATGTAACTTCACAGTGTTGAGTTGAAAGAGCAGCCATAGAGCTTTTGCATATGCTGGTGGTCGTCTTTGGACTTATTCCAAAGGTTTGGTATGACAGCACTTGCCATTAAGCAGTTTTGTGCAAGTGATGAGTCAAGTGTTGATTATCATTTTTTAGAGTCCTCATGATAATAATCATGAAAAAAATGGTGAGTAAGGCTGCATATGTAACCTAATGGGTTGATGCATTACTTGGAGTTGACCAAAAAAACAAGTTTGAAAAATATTTAGAATTTGACTTATTTTTAAACGCTTTTCTCCGAATAGCCCTATTGCTTTGACTAATAATTGGACAGGGAATTAACAGTTGTATAACCACAAAAATGTGTCTCTCCACCTTGATGAAAGATTTGCTGGACTTACCAATGAGCTATCTGAAGATGACACTGTCCCTGACTACCTCCGTCCCCCCAGAGGTGTTTACTAGATGTTTTGTTTTAATTTGGCAATAAGAAATCCTGCTGGTAGTTATAAACCAGCAGGAACTTACTGAACCAGTCCAAAACTTACTTAATTAAGGAGACAAATGAAGAGAGGATCTTTCTGTAACTTCTTCTGGGAATGGAACAGGGGAGCTGAAAGCATGGAGACACTCATTCTCTTCTGTGATCTCGGTCACCTTTCTGATGGTATATAGGTAATGTAAAAAATGCAGTACGTTGATTTGAATAAAAACTGAGTAGAGGAAGGGGAGAATTAATGTGATTGTGGAAAAATAGGGATGTGAAAGAAATGTGTTAGGGTACTAATGCTGAGACTGAACATTAGGACGAGAGACAAGGAAGCCAAATAATAACAGGAGGGGGAAATCGATTAAACAAGGAGAGAGCTGCTACTAATACAAGGAGGAGTCAGAATGCAACTGAAAGGGCAGGCTTGTGTACGGGCGTGAACAACAGGGCAGGCTCAAGTAGCCAGGAGAAAGTGATGGGCCAGAAATTAAATTTAGAGTTAATAAGGTTGCAAAATAAAGCACTCAGGTCACACTAGTGTGAAGGAAGGTTGCTTGTCTATTGCCTTGTGCATCTGGTTTACAATATTTTCTTTAATTGCATGATCACATATATATCCTTCACAAAATTCAGTCGTTCAGTACTCAGCATGAAACTGCACATTGCTCAATGAGGGAGAAACAACATAATGACTGCTTGTTAAATCAGCGCATTCTGTTCTCTGTAATTTAATTTCGTTCTAGTTGCACACCTTCAAAGGGATAAGCATTCTTTCTCTGACAGGTATTTTGTGGCAGTTTTCAGAATGTAACTAGTCAGACAGCACTCAACTATCATGATGGTAATAAATCAGATGTTTGCGTGTCATTAAGATGTTTTTAAGCAGTAAATTCCTTTCTGTGTTCTGAAGCTACAAAAAGCTAATCAGTCTTGCATAGCACTGTGGAAGCTGATAAAGTAAAGCTGTTTGGACTATGCTTGACTAGAACAAGCCTCACTGTTGAAGGACCCATCAGAAACCATTTTACCCATATCTGAGCCATTTGGATGGTTTCTAGTTAGATCTTTTTGCTTAGTTGTGTCTTGGGTAAAGAGTCAACCTTTTAAATAAGGGTCCAAGATATTTAATAATTTAGACCCTTTAATAATTTAGAGTAATTTAATACAGCAAGGTCTGATTGCCTTGTGTAGGAAGTTTGCTTTTGTATGTTTTTCTGTATATTTTGCATGGATACAGAAGAAAAAAAAAAAGTCTGCTGCTTTTCTGAGTAAGTTTTGGAGTGGCAGTTGTGAAAACTGAGAATGGCTCAATAGCAGATTTCTCTGGAATGGGTCTAGAATCAACAGAGAATCGATATTCAACTGTTCTGTTTGAGTTTTCCTGTTTGTTTTCAAGCTGTATTTAACTTTTGAATTCTGTGGTATGAACAGTGATCAGTGCCAGAATTTGCCTTGAAATCTGTGGAAGAATAAAGTAACTTAGATGCCATCGTAAGTACGTAAGCTCAATTAGAACAAATAGAGCAACTGGAACAACATGACAAATTTTGAGTCATGGGGAGCTGTTGATGAACAGGCCTCTTATCTTTTCTCTAAGTTTTTTGTTGTTGTTTGTTTGTTTGTTTTTAACTACATTGTTTAGATATCATGGTTCGAATTTTAACCAAAATTCTGTTTGTTGTGTTGTGTTTTTTGGGGGGGAGGGGAGGTGGAGGTGGTAGTGATACCTTTGTTTTCTAAAATGCAGTATTTTCTTGAATTTATTAATGTCTTAGTTATCATAGAAAGTAATGGCACTTTTAATAGAAGTGTTTGGATGCAGGTAGTATTTAATAAAAATACTATACAGTTGGTTCTCTTTCTGTACTTATCTAGTTTATTCTTTAACTGACCATCTCCTTAGGAGATGGACACAATCTACACACAAGGACACAAGGACACAATCTACAACTAAACCAAACAAAAAAAGCAGTATTAAACTTAATAACAACGTGTGCTGCATCTGTGCTACAGCCATAATTACATGCTGGTTTGTGCTGACCTTACAAAGGCTCTGTTTAGGTTGAAACAAATTTTAGAGTGGCTTGTATTGAAATAGACTTTGTATCAAGGGCACAGTTGTCCAAAACAATGTTTACCCATTTAACTTATTTTTTTGTAAACCTATGAATGTTTGTTAAAACAAAAATGTTTTGTTTGTTCTTTAATAATGTTCTTCCTGTAATTCTAGTGATTAAGTGGCCATCTCCTGCTCTTTCAGTGTAGAGATTGGTGAAAGTGTGAGAGGAGAAGATGTATATATTATCCAGAGTGGCTGTGGAGAAATAAATGACAACTTAATGGAACTGCTCATCATGATCAATGCTTGCAAGATTGCATCATCCTCCAGAGTGACTGCAGTAATTCCGTGTTTTCCATATGCCAGGCAAGATAAGAAAGACAAGGTAGGTAAGAACTGTGTAATTTCTGAGGTCTTTTCTCAGCTTTTTCCCTCAAAACTTTTTGGGATAAAGCATATTTTCATAAATATTGAAGAGATTTGTAAGACTTGTTTCCCCCTATTTTTATGCTAAAATTTTAAATTATATCATCTGCAAGTGAATGAATTTAGATAATACATGACTTTTTGCTTATGCTTTGATAATTGATTTGTTTTCAGTCTGAAAATTTAGGTACCTCCTATGTGTGTGGTATTTTGCAGAGTATTATGCAAGCAAACCTCACCTTATGGGACCGTTTTTTTTCCTGCTTTTTCTAGCCTTTTTATTTTCTGTGTATGAAGAGAGGTATGCCCTTCTAAACATTTTAGTTAGTGCAATTGCACAGAATTAAATCCTAAATTTGAAGTGCTATAACCATTGTGCAGGTGGGCTTTACCCTGTATGTAGCCAAATGAAAGGAACTGATTAGATCTGCAATTTGTAAGAGTGATGAATGAAAACACTATTGTATGAGGCAAAGCAGATCTAAAAAAAAAAAAAAAAAAAAAAAAAAAGTTCATATATGTGGAATAACTTGGAAAATTAAATTATGCAGACCAAAAAATGTATAGAAATCCCAAAACACTTTTATGATCTTAGTGTCTGCCCCTGAATTTGGTATGCAGTAACTGATGAATAATAAACCAGTTCAACAAAAGCTGATAAGACAATGACAAAGTCTGACTAGTGAGGTTTGTTTTTTTTTAAATGGTAGGTTTTTTGGTTCTTTCCACTATATATACAAGAAAACCTAATGTTACATGAATGCTATTTTCATCTAAACTAACTTGAAAGGAACTAACAAGAATAAATGTGAATTTAGCTTTTAAAATTGGACTGCAATGCTTGTCTTTCCTGGAAAATTTCCCCTCTCTGATACTTCCTATAAATGGTCTGCTTCTTCCTTTCCACCTTGGGTGTTTACCAAAATCTTGAAATCTTTATGGTGCTGTTTTCATTCATCTGTATAAAATGTAACAGGACTGACAAACAATGCACCAGTGAAATAAATATTGATTGCATGTGTTACAAAGTATGTAATTCTTAGCCTGTGATGGAACAAAATAAAGAACAAAATAAAATGGAAGAAAATTACTTTCTTTAACTAAAGACCTTTTTTAGTTTGTTCTTTAACTGTAGGCTCTCTACCATACTAATGTTGTGCTTCGAAAAACTGAATTTGTAAGATAATATCTCCCTGTTCTTTTGGAACTTCATTTTGCTGTGTTTCTGTACTTATTAATGCTCTCACTTGACTAGGAGAGCTGATTTATTTTATTTTATTTTTATTTTTAATCAAAAGAGCTAGGAAGGGAAAGAAAAAAGACTTGGCTGAAAGGGAAGGAAAGCATTTTGGTATGATTTGTTTCCCAATTCATATTGGATAGTTCTGCTGGACCATCATATTATTTGCTGTAGGAAAAGGATGAACCTGTCCCAGGTTTTCCATGCATCTAAGTAATTCTTTGTTGGTGTACCCGAAATCCATGTGGCAGGCTTTCAAGAGACACTTAAACCCTATGGTGTAGTGGTGTAGTGGCTCAGTATGCTGCTTAGGAACATGTCTTTTTGAAATGGCATCTGAAGTTACGTAGCACAGGAAAGCAGGGCACTAATAGAGGTTTTGAGCATTATTCCAGACAGTTCTCTGGGCATTACTGAGTTCTCCTGCAATTTTCTTTCTTTCCTCTCTCTTTTTTTTTTTTTTAAACCTCTGTTTTGCAATTGAGAAAATGTTTGTCTTTTTTGGAAATTAACCTTGGTAGTTAACCTCCGTGTTGCACAGTAAGCTATAATATAGCTGTCGACATTGGGCAGCTTATTGACCGGGTGATCCTTCCTCTCACTGGTGGATTGCATCACATCACTTGGTCTTTGACCCACGCTGAGTGCACAAGGTTTGTGTGCTGCCTGAAGTGTTGGTTCACTGATGCCAGTTATTTTCTTACTATGGTTATAAGCAGATTTTCTTCTCTCTGACCCAAGGTATTGCTGTAGCTTGCTTGACTATGAAGTGAAGACTTATAATCATCACTATCTGGATGCTGGCTTGTGATTTAAGTTGTTGACTTAAATCCATAAAGGACTAAATTGAACGAGTCCTTGCTGTTTGAAATACCACTGTGTTCTTCATGCATCTGTTGCAGTTATGAGCACTGAGAACACTGAAAATATCCTTGATTTCTCTTTTTTTTTTTTTTTTTTCTCTCTTTTCTTTTTTTTTTTTTTTTTTTTTTAATTTAAGTAAAGAAAGGGCCCCTGTGATAAAACACCTTATTCTGAGCAAGGCCTATGTAATCTACTTAGGAAATCTTAGCATAAAACCTGGACTAGCTTTTTTAAATGAGATAGCCAAAGCTATCAGCAAAAATTCCAGCAAAGCAATGTAGAGACATGTGCAAGTTTTCTTACATATATAAAGAGGTTTAAAAAAAAAAAAAAAAAAAAAAAAAAGGTGAAAGTGAAGGGGGGAGGTGGAGAAAAGAAAAAAAAGGCTTGCCCAGAATCACAGAAACATTGATAAATTGATTTAAACATGATCATATGTTGCCACAAACTAGAACACTTCTGATACATGAGCTAGATAATTTAAAATTAGCTCAGGTGTATCTGTATTTTGGCCGTGGTTGCATTTAAGCATCCTCTAATTATGCAAACCTTCAAAGCCACAGGCATGATACATCTATGTAAGATACTGTGCAGAGTTACCATTGAGATGTTAGAAGTATAGGTGAGTTTGGTGTTCTACAGCTCATGTAACTTTGTTTTTTTGATTTGTAGAAGGGGGCCGTGGAGCGTTGGGTAGGTATCTTTTTTTTTTTTTTTTTTTTTTTTTTTTAATCTAACGCTATGCCTTTCCATTAACATGGCCTTAAAGGGTGAAACTTACTGGGTTACATTATATATAACTGGGAACATTTTCAGTTTCACTTCTTGATTTCAGTTGTGTTTCACCTGGGCCATGACAGTAACGCTCTAGAATAATTTGCTAATAGAAAACTCCTAGCTTCTAGTTAAAATTTGTCTGGACGTTTAAGATAATGGCTGTCAACTTCTGAAGCTTCAAAGCCTATTCCATTTTAAAAATGATAAATTTAGGTAATAAATTAGTGAATGTGCAGTATCGATTCACTTCACAACTGGCTTTCTTGGAAGTGAAAGTTCCAGTTATAAATCTTGGGGGTTTCTTGGATTTTGTTTTTGTTTGTTTGTTTTTGTTTAGTATGCATGTGATGCATTTTGAGTAAGACAATGTAATAAGATGCTTAAAGGCAATAGAACATTAATCTTAATGAACTCTTTTTACTTCTCTCTGCATAGTTATTCTTGTGAGGTTGTTTTTATTAGCTTTGTGGATTCCTCCCTCCTCTGTCCCTGGTAATTTGCAAAATTGCAAATAACTTTGTAACATATCATAAAGGAATAAATCATTTATATAACTGTTGCTATAAGTGAGTGGGGAATTTGCTTAGGAACTAAAAATTCTGTGATTTTTTTTTACAATTTATTTTCTGTACATAACTGAATGTTGTGTTTCCTACTAATAATTCTGAAACTAATCTCAAACTGTATCAAAGAACGGAACAATGAATATAGTGAATCTTTTTGTGTCCTTACCTCTCCCTTCTGAAGGAAGCATCACAAACTCTCCAAGATATAAAGAAGATGTTCAATTCTCATCTATCTTTGTCATCCAAGTTCCTGAATAATGAGGCCAGGTTTTCTGAGGTTCTCATGAACACACTTACTTTGGTTTTTAAAATAAGCATCAATTTGTATTACATTATAGCACAAAACTTTTATATTTTCTTGGTAAGCAGTCAAATCCTAAATCCTTCTGAACACGTCATGCCATGTGTGCTTTTTCTTTTAATGCACAATTTTATGTAGGGGAAACTGTCAGATAGCCGCAAACTTCATTTGCCTTAATCTCCTGTTAGCCCATTCTTGAGAAACAGGTATTGGTGTCTGGCTATCTTTCCCTCCAAGACTTTCTGTCCACCACCATGTAGGCAGTCTGTGATATGCATGCCTACTAAAACAAGTTTCCTAGTGGTAAAACCTTCAAGTTCTTCCTTCTGGGCAGTCAGCCTCCAAGGCCAGCAGCTGAAAGAGGTACCAACTGGTAACGTATACATTAGTACTTGGTGCAGGAATTTTTATTGTTGTTTTTGTTTTGTGGTGGCAATGCTCGTGGTATTGATGCACGAGAGAAGCTAACTGGTATTCTTGTTGAACAGAAATGGACAAAACAAGATAAATTCAGTATGCTAGTTGGTGTGGAAATGGCAAACCATGTTCTGGGAAGAATGTAATTTGCCTCAAACAGCTAGTATGCACTGGTTACTCTTTTCTACCAGAAGGGGTGGTCCTGGCTAGCAAGTTCTCTCCTCCTCTCTTTGATTTTAGCTTCCTCATCTGGCTGCTGTGGGTTCAGACAAACACCAGTGAGCGGCATGAGGGAATTGAAGAAGGGATGGGACAAGCAAGGGAGAAAACTTCTGTTTTCAACATTGTCTGTTAGTCCAGCTCAGCTGTAGCACCAAACTAGGAACTGATAAGATAAAATGGTGGTAGAGTCAAAAGAGTTAGAAACTAAACCTTTGTTGTAATAGATGTTGCTGGAGATTTGAGAATATTGTGATGCCCAGCTTAGAAATGTAGATTTGAGCTGAAGTGATCAGGAACTTAATTGGCATGGACCAAAACTTTGCTATTAATGGTAAAAATAACAAGAAAGTTTTGGCTAATGTGGTCCTAACAGAATCCTTACAGAACTGAACTTTAATGAAGAGAAGCATAGTCCTCATTAAGTGGAAAGTCATCCTCGCTAAAGCTCTAGTGTTTGCAAACTCTTATGGAAGCTATATTCATCTTAATTTCAGCGATTGAGAGAAGAACTATCTGCTATACATGTCTTCACTGTATCTTAGACTAACCAAGTGGGGACAATGTTTTTGTACAACACAATAGAGTAAAGTAGTTTTCTAAATGAAGTATTTTAGTAATGGTGATGACAAACTTACCCAAGTTATAAGAAATAATGTAGTGTCTTGGTTTCTTTTCTGGAAGTATATTGTCAATCCACAGGTTAAAACAGGCAAGTGTTGAGTTTCCACTTAAATTAACAGAAGTTTTGAGGAAAATATTAGCCCCTTGAGGCTAAATGAGGCTGATTTCTTTTTTTAAAGAAATATAGCAGGAGAGAATACCTTGCCCGCAAAAACAGTCTGACAGGTAACACCTCTGAATTATTTTTCTGTTTTCATTCTAACAAAGTTAGTGCTAGCTACTACCCATGTTTAAAGATAGGTACAAAGAAAACAGGAGGTTTTGCTTAGTATTTTCATTCCTGACAGAGTTCTTTATGTCAATATAGCTTTTTTCAGAGCTTAAAAGTCTGAAAGAACTTTGGAGCTGATCAAAAAAAAAAAAAAAAAGGTATCTTCCAGTCATGATTTTCCATTTGTTACTGTCTGTTTTGCATCCATGTCAGCTTAAAAAAGCTCTTGACATTGGCATTAACCTTACTAATTAGATTTTTTTGCTCTTTCCACCCTCCCTCCCCCCACCTGCCTTTTTTTTCTTCGTTACCCTGCCCTTTAAGTAAGCATGAATTAGCAAAAAAAGGACCTTCTGCTTCTGCCTAGATGGATCTGTTACAGAATTTACTGTATCATGAAGAAATAATTGATATTAACTTTGTTGTAAAGCAGGTTTTTTGATTCATTTTGTTTTCAAAAGTTGTGTTCCCCGTGCCTTCATTCTTCATATTTGGTGATCTAAATATATATATATATATATAATTTTTTTAAACACAGTAGTTGCCTAAGAGTTGGATGTTTACATATGGATAGTGGCTTAGAGAACTGGAGATTGCCTGTTTCTGTGCTATGGCAAAGTTAGTTAAAGTTTGAAATAGAGGAGCTGGAAAATTATATCCCCAATTTTATCTGTTTGTTGGTCAAATTAATACAAGGCATTATTAGGCAGACTGTGCAAACTGATTTAGAGCTCCTAAAATTTTTACTGATTTTCAAAGCCCTAGTGGCTAGATTAGCTTCTGACAAGCTAGCTTGGCTGGGTTTGGAGCTCTTCATACCTAGATTCTTACTATGCTAAAGGAAAATTAAAGTTGCTAATTACCTGATTTACTATATCTTTTTAAAATTTGTTCTTTATTTCTCAGAGTCGTGCTCCAATCTCTGCAAAACTTGTTGCCAACATGCTATCAGTTGCAGGGGCTGACCACATCATCACCATGGACCTGCATGCTTCTCAGATCCAGGTAACTATAAGTTCTTTCTAACTGTGGCTAGGGGCTCTAATGAATTAGGAGGAAAGGCTAATATTATTTCTCTCTTTTGTCTTTTTTTCTTTTTTTTTCATTGTTTTTGCTTTGTTCAGAGGTGTAGTTCTCAAGGTTCAGAGAAAGTTTTGATCATCTCAGTATCAGTTTCTAATTAAATCTGCCTTCTGAAAGAGACTAGATGTTATGGAGTGATTTTGCAGGCAGTATGGATGCCCTTATAGCAGAGTCTTCAGTGGAACTTTACAAGTCTAGTATAAAAGCTTCCAGAACATACAATGTACTGTCTAGGAGAAGCTCTCTTAATCTTGCATTGATCTTATTATCGTAGTGCCCTATATAGAGTTTTGTTGATACAGTGAAGGGGACAATATTCACTTAAGAGAAGTGGAGATATAGGCTGGAAACCCATAGCTGAATTTACTGCTGAACCAGCAAATGACGATTCTGTGGTCTCAGATGCAGAGCAGATATTGTCATTCTAACATGTAAAACTTTTCAAAATACCTTTTTCCCCCTTTCTGGCATTCTGTTTAATCAGAACTTCAATTAGGTTAGATGGCTGTCATGCAAATAAAAGCAGTTTCATTTATGGTCCAAGAGGGATTTGATGTTAAAAGGTGCACAAAAAGAAGTGTTCCTTTTTGTCTGCTGCTCAAGTACTGCTAACTTGAATCTTCCACATATTGAAATACTACTGTTCATGTCAAGCAGTTTAAATTTATGGAAGTTAAATATTCCTCACTGAATTTTTTGAGAGCTTTTCACATACATGAATTTATATAGGTGCCTAAAGGTGGTCTACTTTTTTAGTTTACTATGATTTGAGAACAATTGTTCTTCATTTTGCTGTTCTTAGGTGGGATTTTTAGAAACCTTAATGTTTGTGTAACTTTCACTGAATTGGGTAGAAATTGCAGAAAGCAGAATTAGGCCAGTGTAAAATACTAGCTAAAGCCCTACCATACACAAAAGGCAAAGGCTTGATTCTTTCTGTGTATCTTCATCCCAGGTAAGGCAAAAATGTGTATTCATGAAACTGTTTTTCTCTTTTGAAATAGGGTTTCTTTGACATTCCAGTAGATAACTTGTATGCAGAACCTGCAGTGCTGCAGTGGATTAAAGAAAACATTTTGGAGTGGAAAAATTGCATCATAGTTTCCCCTGATGCAGGTGGTGCAAAAAGGTACTATACAAGACTAATACTATTAGCATTCCACATAGTCTGTGATTAATGAACTAGATGGTCTTGTCATTTTTTGCTATGTGACCTGTGCCATATACAGAGTACATCACGGGTAAATTCAGCTGCAATGTAAAAACAGAATAACTAGTTCTTCCAATGTTGTTCATGCTTGAAAACGTCCAGGAGCTTTCTGTGCTCTAAAGAAAATCTTTTTCTCTCTCCCTGGATATGGCCTCATTAGCTGAGTCCCTCTGTAGGAGGGAAGGGAGTTTTCCTGCTGCTTGCTTCTTTAGTCCAGTTGCTGCACCTATTCCTGCTTAATTCTGGAACTGCCTAAGCTTCCCTTCTCTGTTAAGCATATGGCCTATCCCCACTGTACCTGCTGGCATTTAGGTAAGAGTTTGCTTAAGTCACATTAAGTCACTTTTCTTTTTTCTTTAAGTTATTGCATGCAGGCTGTACACCTACTGATCCCAAGCTGCGTACTGTGAATATTGTAAAAAAAAGTAATGAACTTTTGTTTTGGGTAGCAAAAGATGAAAATAGAAAAGTTAGCTTGTCGGAGCGTTTCTTCATTTACAGCTTATAAAGCTGTCTTCTAGCAAGATTTTTATCTGTTATCTGTTGAGTAAAAA
The DNA here is from genome assembly GCA_011076525.1 of Nettapus auritus. NCBI lineage: Eukaryota > Metazoa > Chordata > Aves > Anseriformes > Anatidae > Nettapus > Nettapus auritus. Next base: position 128,028,526 of record CM021765.1, on the reverse strand, counting down.
CTAATGCAAAATCTCAGAAGCATGCCACCTGTAAGGTGGTAAAACATGTTGAGGCAAAATGCTTATTTTCAAGTTATTGGTCCTGCTGCTGCTAGAAGCTGAATGGGAACAAAGACAAATAATCCTGTAAACCCAAAGTGATTTCAATGCTTGGAAACTAATTTGGAGAAAACAGTGAAAGACTACCATGATATGATTTTTCTTGAAGTCCTGCAGTCTGTTGTGAATGTTCATGTTCTAATAATTAATAGGGAAATAAGACTGAGTAGAACTAGAGAGATTTGGATTACTCAAGTTAAAGATGTGAAGAATGTTAACCATAAAAACATTCTAACATACAGATGACTCAGTCAATTAAATTTCTTTGTTGGCATCTGAATATTGTTGTTGTCAAAAAAAAAAAAAAATTGTATGTATAAAAAATTGTGTATTTTTATTTATTACAAAATACAGTCTTTGAAGACAGCATTTTTTCCCCCTAGAAAATATTTGTTTATTTTTGAGTTGATGATGAAAAGTTTACTTTTGATATCTTTCTGTTGTAATGCAACCAACTTCAGTTGCTGTTGAAGTAGGGGAAGATGTTGCTCAATAAATCTCAATAAATTCAGATTCTCCTTCACTTATTTTAGTAAAATGTAAAGGTGATGGTTTGGCTTTTCTATTCAAAACATGCAGACCTTCAAAATAATGCCAGGGTTAATGAAAACTGATTAGAATGTGAAGAAAGTTTGTCTTAAAATTAAAATCTGGAAGTATTAAAGAAATATGTTTGTGCATTCCTTTAAAGTATCTTTCTTTTTTATTTCTTACTATTTACTTGCAGTTTTTCCATTTTATTAAGTTTTGTGACTGCAGTAGGGCATGCATTCTGTTGATATCTAAACACCTCTGAGATAGTGAGATGTGCTATGAAATTACCATGTTGTTCACAAAAAAATTACCAAACCATGTGGCTTTTCATTCAGTTGTTTGTTACTGCTTTTCAACAATTTATTCATATTTAAGTGGTAAAGAAACAAAACTCTATTTCCTATTAAATGTGCATGTTAATAACCTTGTTAACAGCATTCTAAAAAGTCTGCAAAAGACTATGCTACAAGACTGTGTCAGCACAGTAAAACACAGTTTTGTTTATTCATTTTATTTTATTTTGTTTTATATTATTTTGTATTATTTTATTTTTTATTTTATTATTTTATTTTATTATTTTTATTTTTATTATTTTATTTCTGTGTTATTATACTTACCAGCTCTGGTATATTAAAAAATATGAATGAAACAGAGGTCTGTAACAGTTTGTTATAGGACATTTGGCCACCAGAGGTCACCCTGAACAATTTTGAAAGATCTTTAAGCCAATGTATTGCTAAGAGAATTGCTGATGAAGTAAACTACTTGATTACTAGTCACGTACTGCTGAAAATTATTAATCACTATTAACTTTGTTTTTCTGTTGGTTTTGTTTCACATTCCAGGAATGGTATTTCAGTTAGGACACTAAAGTGCTTAGAATTAGGGCCACCTTAGGGTATGTATTGTAGGAGCTTAATAAAAACTTGTGAATAGCTGAAATGTCAAAGACAGATGTTTAATGCCAGATTTAGAAAAAGCCAATTTAGAAAGTATTTTTTTTGGTGTATAGCTTAAGACTCTCTGGTTGTACTTATTAACAATGAATTAAGGTCATTTCTAACCTATCCCATTATTTAAAGCGTGTGCCACATTGACTTAAAAGCAAAGGAACTTGCAAACGATGTTTTCAGAGCCATCCTTATGAATACATAGCTTTTCTTTCTTTTAAAATAGTTTTCTAAATGTGTTGTATTTCTTCCTGTCACCTAGGGTTACTTCAATTGCTGACAGGCTGAATGTGGAATTTGCTCTCATTCACAAGGAAAGAAAGAAGGCAAATGAAGTGGACAGAATGGTCTTGGTTGGTGACGTGAAAGACAGAGTAGCAATTCTTGTTGATGATATGGCTGACACATGTGGCACAATATGTCATGCAGCAGATAAGTAAGTGTTATGGTGAACTGGCCTGATGCTTCATTGTGCTGTAACCTGCAGAACAGCAGATGAACAGATATGTTGCAAACCTGCAACTCCACGTGACCTCTGTGGGGTGAGGTCACTGATTCTTGACTTACCATCCTGTGAACAAGCTGTGGCCTTACTTAGAACATGGAATTAAGATTTACAGAAATATATAATCTGGATTTAGAAAAAAGACAGAATAAAGGAAATGCTGTATATCCCTTCATTCAGGGACTTGGGCCATCTATTTTTTTTTTTTTTCAGTACCGAGACAGAACTGTCAGAAAATCATTCTTTACATAAAAAGTCATCATGGAGCCTTAACTAGCTTTACTAGCTTTAATACTATAAAGTATTTTCTTCCAGTGTTCAGTGCAGGTTTAATATTAATCTTTAATGTACATCTTCAATATAAAACTGCTTATCCTTTTCATCATGGGAGATGAGAACATTTTTTTTTCATCTTTTGTCTAGAAGGTAGTTGAAGATGGTTTTCATCTAAATAACTCCAATTTCTGCAGTCTTTCCACATGGTTTCTAGGCCTCTGCTCTGTTGCTAATGCCCTGAGGGTTCAATTCTTAAAAGGGTCCAGTTCTTGAAGTGTACCATGTGAAAGTAGACCTACTGTCTAAACTCAGTCCCTAGCAATGCTAAGTAGGAAGGATTACTTTAAGATTTTCAGGCTGCCTTTATGCTGGTACATCCCAGGACACTATTAAGTTCTTTTTTTTTTTTTTTTTCTACAGAAGTTGGCATTATTGTCTACACTGAACTTTGGTATTTCTGTAACATTAAAAAAAAAAAAATTGCTTACTCAAGAAATGATTATTTTTTCCTGTTGCTGTAACTTTACAACTCAAAATGTATGACAGGAATTCTAGTTTCAAATCTCTTTTGATAAAATCAGAAAAGTAGACTGAAATTAACATTAAGAACAAATATTAGGCATTAACAGGTGGCCAAGGCTAGACTGGAGTGCTCCTGCTTTTCTGCTCATATCGCAACACATGCTGCCAGCTTTGCGATCAGAGGTTTGAGGTTTTTAACCTTTGATTCAAAGATTAAGTGTTTTTTTATGGTTTATAGCAAAGCCCACCCCCACATAATTATATGCAGTGCATGTTGGAAGAGGGAAGGAGCTGCTGAGAAACAAAACATGGGAATGTTTTAAATTGTTGCTGTTGAACATTTACTGTAGTGTTGCTACCCTTGGATATAATCCTTTAAAGCATTTATAACAGCCCCAGTTAAGAGCGTTTTGACTTTAAATTCCTGTCCAATATACTTATAGGCACTGTGAATGTAAAGAATAGTCTTACATCCAGAATAGGTCCATGTGGTACTTCTTAACTTTGTCTTTCATGTTATGTTAAAGTAATAGGGTGAAGCTCAAGTGAGCAAGATGTTGCTCTTAGCAGTTTGAAGTGAAGATCTTCCCACAAGATTACAGTCTTTAGTTGCAGGCTTGCTGTTTTGCTTCTAGATGATCAGGATGTCAAAAACTCATGGAAGGCATTTATGTAGTATTCTGTTTCTCTTTCACTTTAATGAAAATTTGATGGAATTTTGCAAATAGATGTTGTGTAGTTGTTTGCTATCCTCACACTGATCTTCATCAGACCTAAAAGCATGCTTGTAGGCTGCCCACTTCAAAGATCAAAATCATGTACTGCATAGACAATTTTTCTTGACAGTTGAGTCTTAGCAAAAAGGAGGCCATTACTTATTTTGTTATAAAAGTAGTGCTTCCTTATTTACCTATAATAGATTTTTTATAGAGGCTATTCTAAAACTATGAGAAACCTCCAATGTATCTGCATTGTTTGCTAGAAAGATGCTTTTGATTGTGTGATATGGCCTTATATCATGTTCTTTTAATGAAGTAGTGCTTTTCATTATTGACAAGTCTAGGTGAGATGTGCTTTGTGATTACTCAGACTTGTTCACCAAAATACTTCAGGCCCCTTTCTCAGTGGCCTGAAGCATCTCAGCAACCTAGATGCATATCCAGCAGATGAACTAAGAAATGTACTTCCAGATATAGCACATCAACTTGTTTAAGTTGCCTTCTTAGTACACACTCACCTTGTTGTAGTGCATCATCCTTGTAGAGTGATCAGCATCCTTTGATGCTGGTGAATTGTTCAAAATGAGATTTTGTTGAGGTCCTCCATCTGTCCTAGCTGCATTTGTAGTCTTGCATAGTTGAGTATCTGAAGGCAAAGAGGCCAATCAAAGCTAAATTTGATTCTGACTCATGCACAAGTTGTTTTAGTTCTTTCATTGGTACAGGTTTTCTCTCCTGTGCTGCATCATTTCACTGTGCGATCAGCAGCATTTCACAAGCTTGCAGTAAGCTTGGCTTTTAATCATTAAATTTTTTTTTACCTCAGTAGCTTTGTCCAAACAGAATTGTTTGAACTGCAAATAAAAATAAAAGTGTATGATAATGGAGGCACAATAGAGTTGTGAATACTGCTATCTAACCTACTTCATTTCTGCCTGATTGAGGTAGAATATACAACTGACTTCCAACATATTTTTTCTGCTGATGTGATAAAAAGTGCAAGATTTTTGTTTAGTATCACTGCTACTGATAAGAACTTTATTTAAGTTATTTAGCAGTTATTTTTGATAAGGCTTAGAAATCATACAACCTGAAAAAACTCTAAGTACTCTAAATTATTTTGTAGTTAGCTGTATCTTCCTGTACCTTTCAGAAGGAATTTGTGTATAAAATGTATTTTACAGAGATTTATACCTTTCATCATCTATAGCCATGTATTTAAACATGCATCACAAAATACTTTTTCATTTCTGTTCTACAGGTTGGTATCTGCTGGAGCTACCAAAGTTTATGCTATTCTTACTCATGGCATCTTTTCTGGTCCTGCTATTTCTCGGATTAATAATGCAGCATTTGAGGCTGTTGTGGTAACTAATACAATCCCCCAAGAAGAGAAAATGAAACACTGCCCCAAAATTCAGGTACTGTGGTGGTTTTGTGATTTGCTTAAAATCTGGATTTTTATTTATTTATTTTTTACTATTCTCTGATGCTAGAATTTGTGCCTTGAGATGAAACCAATATTCTCAGATACATTATGTAGCTTTATCGTTCGCAGAACATCTGTTAAATCATGCTGAAGAGACATTTTAAGGGGATTCAGGTAGCACAATAGAGTATAAAAATATTTGGTACTGCAACAGATTGAGTTTGCCTGGCTGAAAGAGTAGCAAATGTAAAACTGTCTTTTTTATCATTATTAATCAATCAGTATTTGCATGTAGGAACTCTAGGGCCTGTTGTCAAATCTTCATCAGTATGCCTGTGCAGAAATCAGTGTTTTCTTGCTTAATTTTTGAGTCTGTTCTTCATATTAGTCCTATTCTCATACACAGGTTAATTACCTAATGCTTTGATGTTATTTTACTTCCTAGAAGAGGTAAGAGCAGAATAGTAAATTGAATGTTTGCATACAGGTTGTGTGTTTCTAAACTGCATAGTTTGTTTTTGTTGGCATCCTTTAAAAATTACCTCCTTATTTTTTTTTTTTTTTTCCTTTCAGTTTATTGACATTTCCATGATCCTGGCTGAGGCAATTCGAAGAACACACAATGGTGAATCTGTATCTTACCTGTTCAGCCATGTCCCCTTGTAATTGCAGGAAGTTACACGGCACCTTTGCAGAGGTCCTGTCAACTAGCACTATTGTTTTTAACAATGCATTTCAACAATGACTATATTTGTAAAATTCCAGAGATTTTATGTTTAATTATGATACTTGTTTTGTAATTATCACTTATTCTTTGTAAATGGACAATAAATCTCCATCTCGCAGAAACTTTTAATGAATCTTCTTGAGAGTTTGTCCATCTTCTATGTTTCGTAAGTTCTCTTTTATGTGCTCATTGATACTTTTTAAGATGCTGCTTCAGATCTATTTTTCTTTACAGAACTATTGAATGTTCATAGGTCTCAATGAAATTTGTGCATATAAGATTTTCTGTGTTGAGTGGTGCAGAGTTGGGCATCTTGCATCTATTCATCTTTCAGTTAAACAGCTGTTTTTTTGTTCTGTTATGTTTAACTACCATGAATATTATTTTCTAAGCCCTAACAGAGTTTGAAAGTCTTGTTAATTTCAGGGAACTGTTGACACATCATAGAATTAATTGTTTCATGCACTTCATGTTCATTTTCCAAAAAATATATTTGGCTTCTGTTTTCTTATGTAAAGCTCTCAGTCTCAATCACTTGGTTAATGTCAATTTTGTGTAGTTACAGTCTTCAGTTTTAAGATTAACGTTTCAATATTGTTGGGATGATTCCTTTCATGTATTTCAATAATAAGAACCAATCTTTAACCATGATCAGTTTGTTTAGAGTTCCATTTTTGTCAATAGTTGTATGAGTCATTTCATAGCAGTTTTCTACCCACATTTACTTGATACAGAAATGTATTTTCAACTGCACAGTCGATAGAGCTTCAGCTTGCTGTTACGAAGTACCACAGTACTTTTCTGTGCAGTCAGTGAACTATGACTATTAACCAGTCTTGAATACTTTCATATTAGAGAATTAAAATCATTATGAGAACAGTTTTGCCTCTTGAATGCTGGGAAAGCCTATGGTTAAGTACTGGTAATGCAGCCAGTAATGGATTCTGTAGAGGAAAAAAAAAAAAAAAAAAAAAAAAAAAAAAAAAAATCTGATGTACTTCTAGGTCTTACATTTTTTCTGTGGAATGTTTTCAGTCTTCCTGCTAGAATGGAATATTTTGTGTATATTAAGATATTATTCCTGCACCTAGGTCATGGGAGAACTCAGTTTTCTACCTGAAATTTCAGTTGTTAATTACAAAAGCATCTGCTATGCTTGCTTATTCTGGGATAAATTTATAGTTATTCAATGTTGTATTATGAAGTGTATTTTTTTCATTTAAGACAATCTTAAGACAGATGGTGTTCCTTTTGGTTTCTCTGAGGAAGAAAATTACTGAAAAAATATAAAGCTAAAATAGATTCAATTTCTTCTGTGGGTTTCTTTATCCTATATTAAATATGAGCAAAATGTGTACTGCTTTCAGTGATAAATACGAAAATGAGTATTTAAGATGTTGTGGTGAGAATTCAGTTCAACTATCCGTTCTCAGAGGATTTCTTCATTACAGTTTATTTTATTTTTTTTCAGAATACTTTATAACACAATGTAAAATAGTTTACATTATTATCTTATTTGAAAAACAATTTTTAAATGTAAGATTATTTAACCTATTGTATTGAAAATATTACTGCGCAGTTTAACTGTTAAGTAAAAGTCTGTGGCCACAGAATTATGCCAAAGTTCAGACATTATGTTACTCTGCATAAGGTATAAAATACATTTCATATGTGAAATTAACTCAGTTGTTTTATGGATTAATCTTTGGTACAAGCAAAATGCTGAATTGTCTTCCCTTGATGTTCACAAGTATTGTAAACAAAACTCATAAATTACTTGTGCTAAGAGATAGCTTGTGTTTTTTATTCTTCTGTTACATTTTCTTTGTTTTTTAAATTCAGTGTCCTGCATTCCTGCATCGGTCAAATGGGGAAGAGTGTGTTGATACTTGTGCAAACCTTGCTCATAAATCATGCTATAGCTGTCTTGGGCTTAAGAATGAACTGTTAATCACACCAGACTGATACACATGTTTGTAATAAGATCATCTTTCTCCTTCTTTATACAGTGTGATAATGACACAATGTTTAAACTTCATTGAGAATGAGTTAACACTTTATGAACAGCTGAAATTCTTATTTCTCAGATTGTTCTAAGCAAAACCAATCCACCCGCTGACCGATGCCCAGTCTATCTGCCGAGCAGCCGGCCTCCGCATCATGGCTAGCCACCCCTATATATTGCTTAGCATGACGTCAGATGGTATGGAATGGCCAGTGACTGGCCACACTTTGGCCAGTTTGGGTCAGCTGTCCTGGGTCTGTCCCCTCCCAGCTCTTGCTGCACCCCCAGCCTGCCCCCTGGCAGGACAGAGCGAGGAGCTGAAAAGTCCTTGGCTTGGTACAAGCACTGCTCTGCAATAACCAAAACATCGGCATGTTATCAGCACTCTTCTCATCCTAATCCAAAACACAGCACTCTACCAGCTACTAGGAGGAAAATTAACCCTGTCCTAACTGAAACCAGGACATATATTTAACAAGAGTAGATGGGAGAAAAAGCAGGAGAACAGAGAAATAAACTTGCTAGGTCTACCACATTTTGCACATTTGAAATGATCATGAAGTTACAGGTGCATTCCAACAACTCTGTGCAGTATCCCATCCATTTTGACAAAAGGCACAGAAACAGAAGATGCAGAAAATCTATGTGGTGTTTGTTTATTTATGCTCTTTAATGCTTTTAATATTTCCTGGCCCTTTCTAGGACTTTAGTCTGAAGATTAGTTAATAGAGTTGAGAGCGGTGAGAAAATGTTCTTTCAGCAGAATTATTTTCAAAACAAAGGGGAAAAATTACTGTATTGCATATCAGAAATTAAAGGTTTTATATCTGTTTGCAAACCTTGTTTTGAGTAATCCTATACTACCACCCTACTGGAAGTACATTTTTTTGTCTTTCTTGATAAAAATATTTCTGTTAGTCAGTCAGTCCATTACAAATCCTGATGCTCTGCCTTGTCATGTGTTGCATCATGGGTTTATGTTGGCTGGCAGCTTAGACCCCATCAACACTAGCAGTAGGGAAGAGGCTTGGAAGGGCGGCAGCGAGGAAAAAAAATGTGTGTTGAGATAATGACAACTTAATAAGAAATAGAATAGATGGAGGGGGGAACTGGTGCAGAAGCAATTACTCACCACCTTCTGCAGGCAGACTGGTGCCCAGCCACACTGAGCAATGGCTACTTTGGAGAATCACGCCCCTCCCCATCCAGTTTTATTGCTGAGCACAACATCAAGTGGTAAAGAGTATCCCTCTTGTGTGAGGGTGGGTCAGCTGTCTTTGCAGTCTCCCCTCCTGGCATCTTGCCCACCCCCCGCATACTCCCTAGGGGGTAGGGTGGGAAACAGAGAAATCCTCGATGCCATGCAAGTGCTGCTTGGCAATAGCCAAATCACTGCTATCAACACTGTGTTGGCCACAATTCCAAAACACAGCACTGTATAGGCTGCTAGGAAGAAAGCCAGACAGGTGAGGTGTGGTTTGGATCATCATCTCACTCTTCTCTAGGTCTGTGTTGCACTGTACTTGCAAGAAACGGTAAAAGAGGAAAAAAAAGGCATTGCAGAGAGCAAAGACAAGCATGGGAGTTCAAGTTAGAAGTTGTGCACGTGTGTATACGTAAATCATTATCTGTGCTTATTAGAGGAATTCATGGGGCTGATGGACATCAACTGTTCATGTTTTAAGTAATTTTCTGGGAGAGGAGGGAGTGAGGTGCATGTGTGGTTCACACAAATGCTTGTGTGGTTCAGGTTGCAGGGACAGGGCCCAAAGACCACTGGTGTGAGGACTAGGGGAGATGCTGCCAGAGCAGAGGAAGAGGCAGGGAGGAAGGGCACAGGGCCGTCTGTGCATAACGACCTGTGTGGCTGCAAGAGGAAGGCCTTAAGCATCATGCAGGTTAAGACACTGTGGAGGCCCAGAGAGCCATCCTAGACAACCCACTTGGAGGTCACCAATGTTCAAAGTACCCTGGGCAAAATTAAGTTGACATAACACCAAACAATCATTTGAAAAGTATTATTGATGGAATAAACTACTCTGACAGAAACTTATTAAACCTTGTTGTTTATAATGGAAGCTATATAAGCCCTGTTATTTTTACAAAGGGCTCAATGGGCTGTTAAATATGATGAAGAAAGAGAGAGAGGGAGAGTAAGTTACAAAGGTAGAAGTAAGGGAGAGATCTGCATCACCACCCTGGGTTCCAGCTACATCTCTGATCCAGTTCTTGTGTCAGCGATGGTGGTGGATGCATGAAATGAGAAAGCCTATTTATGTGACAGTAGGAACCCCCCCCAGTCATATCATAGCTCTCAGGACTGTTGGGTAATCTATTTGTGTAGATCTGTGAAGTTCTCCTCCCTCACCAGAGAAGTGAGAGGGAAACCACTTGCTATCCTCTGCCTTTGATGTAGGCCAGTCTTCTCTGCTGTTGTCTTCTGTTTGTTGTTTTGGTTGCTTCCAATGTCTACAAACACAGTTCTGCAAATGCTCTCAGCAGGGATTTTTACATTTGTACATCCCTTAAGGCTTCTGCAAATGATTTTGTTACCATTTCCTCAATTGTGCTACCCATTTCTGTCTGTAGTTCTCTTTGTACAGTTCTCTCTGTCTGCATTGGTTTAAACAGTTAGCCTATATATTTCAAAATCTGAGCAACGTATGTGATAATTTCCTTGGTAAATTGTGCAACACTGCACTCTGAATGTTTATTAATGCATATTTGTGGTGCTATCATAATAATTGGTACAAGGGTTGCCTCTTTAGAGAAAAACAAACAAACAAACAAACAAACAAAAAACCTATCATAAGACTTCAAGACTTTAACTAAACTACCTAGCTTTAAATCAAACACAGTAGAATCATTATTTTGATAAACTACAGTAATATGCTGTAAGTTCTAATTTAGAAGAAAAAAAAAAAAATTTATAGAAGTTCAATCTTCACCAGTGTGATTTTAATCTAACTGAAACCCAAGCCTATAGTTGAAAGATTAAGAAGTTTAAAGAATCTTGCTCTATTTTAAATGAAGTTCTCCATTCAGAGATCCAGCGAAGTACCCGCGTTGTTACCAGCATGTCCTTTCCTGACATGTGGCGCTGTAGGAAGTACTTTGCTGCTTTCGGTTACTTTGTGTTTCACAGCAGGCAAGAGAAATTTTGCGTAATGTCTAAGGGAAAACTGAACTTTTAAAACTCAACTTTTAAATCAAAGTATAGCCCTGAAGCTTGTGACTGCTGAGCTCCCTTGCTTTTGCCCCCCTGCTTTTGAAGGGAAATATTACTGTATTTTGCTACCTACATTTCTTAGATTAAAAAAAAAAAAAAAATGGGGGGGGGGGGGGGGGGGAGGGGCTTTGTGATTCTGTTAGTATTCAGTCATAGTTGCAGTTTCACTCTGTGCGGAATTGAAACTGTCATGCTCTTGATGCTCTTGGTTGAGTGACAGTCACTTCCTAATATAAAAAAAAATAAAAGCAAAGTGACGGTAAAGCTACTAAAGTTTCTGAAGTTTGTAGCTATAGACTGACAGGGAGATTTCCAAAGGCACTCAGTACCTGTTGAAAATCATGGGGTTAGGTGACTGCACACTGTGCTTTAGAAAACCTACTTACAATCAAAGTGAATGGGCATTAAGCACCTCATACTTAAGCTCTGTTCCAATGTAATAAATCAGAGGAATATTAAGTGCTTGAAAAAATTAGCTTTCACAATCCAGCTTGTGTGCTGTCATTCTTTTAGGTACTATTACACAATTAAGTAAGCACATTTGTTTTATAATAAGATGAATAGATATAGATGAACTAAAGATAACTTTCTGCTCTGATGACATACATTCTGTGAAGTATTCTAGGTGGAATAGCTAATGTATGGTATTGCAATGAATGTTTTCCTCCTCCCAGAAAAGCGTTGAATTGTCTTGTAGAACTCAGCAGGATTTTAGTGAGACATCTCTGTTATTTATAATGACCCTAAATGAAAATCTCAGTGCATCTTGCATGAGAAGAAAAAATGCAGTTACCTGTCAATAGCAAGCTAATCTTTTTATTATTATTATTACAGTATTTTAGTAATCAAGTACAAAATATGAGAAACACAGTCCCGAACCTATCATGAATTAATGAGCCCTTTCCTACTCCTTGACTGAAATGGTGATGTCACTAAATGTTTTCTTCTGTGTGCTTTCTTGTTTTTGTTTATATGAGTCAGCCACTAAAAGCAGTGGATTTTAAAGCATGATTGCAAATTACATCTCTGTTCTTTCTTCAGGTTCCAGTCTTTCAAAATGAGGTCAGCTCCACAACAGTCAGAGAAATTATGAAAGGATATTCAAAATGTAAAGAAAAATATGTATGGTAGAAAGAAATAAAATGAACAAATTAACACAAATAAATATCCTAACCATCAAATTATCCTGTACTGTTGAGCATAGCAACTTCTAAATATGAATCTCACAGCATTTTCTACCTCCTTATATGCATACATGCATGTCCTTGCCACTTTTTTTTTTTTTTTTTTTTTTTCCCCCCTAAATCCCATTCAATGAAGCTGAATTCTTAATGGAAAAGTATCTATTAAGAGATTTGTCTGTTTGTATTAGACACTCAAAAGATTCTTAGTAAAAGGCTATTAGCAGTAGAAAGAACCCCAAATACTCACAGAATCACAAAATGGCAAAGGTTGGAAGGGACCTCTAAAGATCATCTAGTCCAACCCCCCTGCCAAGCAGGGTCACCTGCACATTGCACAGGATGGCATATAAGTGGTTTTTGAATATCTCCAGGGAAGGAGACTCCACAGTAATAATAAAAAATTATTAAACTTCCAAAACTTCCAAATCTAAAATATTGTTAATATCTTTCTGTGGTCATAGAGGTTGTACTAAAAATGAAAAAAAAAAAGAAAAGGAACTTGAGCTACTGTAAATCTTTGTTGTCTCAAGTGAATTCTACCCTTGCATAACACATTCCTCTGCTGTCTGATTAACCTCACTTTCTCATTCTGAATATTTTGTAATAGCCCTCTTTCAGGATTCTCCATGGCTTGACTGTTCAACTTAGAGTAGGTCTTCTTATAGTTTCTTAAGCTATGAGACTGTAGGTAGGTGAAACACACAGTTTAAAATGAGGAGCATGTTCCAAAGTGGCAGGGAAGTGAGCAAATTTTGGCATAAGAGACCAAAAGAAAAAAAATAAATAATAATAATAATAATAATAAAATAAAAAATAAAAAATAAATCTTTTGTCTCAACAGCACGTGGATTTATGAGTAAAGTGAAAATTTGTTTAAAAGGCAAAAAATAGTACTCAGTTCTTTTAATGGGGGTGGAGGAGTAACTGAGCTACTACTGTTTTAATTTTAAAGACAGATATTTGAGGAAGTGGGTTGCAGCAGTTCTTTCATGTTTAATTATTTCTCAAGTTGCAGTTCAGCTGAAGAGAAAACAGATAAAGTGGTATTACTGCTATTGTCTTGAGTGAGTTATGTCATGCTATACTCTCCTCTCTACCTGACCTGAACCAGTGAGGACCTCTTTCATGCTGTTTTCTTCTGCTCTGATTTACAGTTTTCTCCAACGACAAATCTTTCAGCTGTGGAAGCACACAGAAAAATGGTATGTGAAACTTTCTTTTTAAAGTTGTTTTTATAACTCTGTAATTGAAACTGTTCAGAAAGGTTTTCAAGAGTATGTTTTGTTTCTAATGTCTATATATGCTGTTGTGCAATTTATAATGACAGGAAAGGAAATCTGGCATTTATTTGCAATGATATGTTTGCAGGAGTATTATAATGATGTATTTTCTAACAGTTATAATTTCTGTGGTGTTCTTTGCTCTCTAGCCTTTCAATCATTCACCTTTTAAAATTCATATGCAGCAGCTACAGAAACACTTCATTAAGAGACACCTAGCCATGTTGTTTCTGAATATTTGAAGAATGCTACAGTTCACATGGATTTCAGTTACAGATTTGCACGTGTGCTCAGTTAATATCAGAATATAAGTACTTTTTAACTTTTTATAAACACAAATGTAGAGGAATTTCTTCTTCAGAGAGAAAAGGACAGCTCACACACATACTCTAGCTGTACTTTTAAACTAGTTTATCATTAAAAGGACTTTGCATGAGTCATTGCCTATTCTAATTTCAGCAGTTTTTTTCTTTATTTGTTCTGTTTCTATAACAAAGTGTTTTGCATATGAACAGCTAGACACAACACCAGAATGTAACGGTTTGCAGTTAAAATAGCTAATATATTGAAAGGGTATGGGAACGCAAAGTATATGCAGAAATTAAACAAAGAAAGTGAGAGCTAGGCTTACTGTGCAAAGATGCCAGGATTCCCCAAAATAGAGCAACAAGTAGGAGCTGAAAAATCTGAGCATTTTACAAGTCTCAGTTGGCATTTTTTTTGACACTTGAAGGAATTTTCAAGCATATTCATGAAGACTTCAAGGGCCCAGATTCATTGCACCTGCTTCCAGGCACCTAGCAGTGCAGTTCCTTGTCTCTGATAGGTGTGCAGTCAGGCAGAGCTCCCTCCATGTTTGGAGAGCTGAGCAGTGCCTGAGGAGAGGCCCCCCTCTCCTATGTGCCTCTGGATGTCAGTGCAGCCCAGGTTGATGGCACTGCATTGAGGAACCCAAGTGAGTGCGTAAAATTTGATCCCCGAGTGTAGTGTCTGAATACAATTTCACATAGAAAGTTTGTGATGATCTAGGCAGCAATCTCATGTTGCCCAAGTCCTAATCTATTGCTTGGATAGAGGGTTTTAAGTTGGGTTAGCAATCATTAAAGCTTGATTTTGACTAATTTTTCCTCAAGAGCATCAAACCTGTGGTTTGCCCCCAGTTAGCAGCAGAGGTTTTCCTTCCTTATTTTAAGGTTACCATTAGACACAGGTTCCAGTGATTGGCAAGCCCATTCTTTTTCCCAAGCCTGGTGACTAGAACGTGTCATGGCATGAACATGAATGAACAGCACTAATAAATAAAATAAAACACACTCTCACTTAGAATTTTTTCTAGTCTAGTAAAAAGTCATTTATATGAATAATATGTTAAGGTTCTTGGAAAAGAAGGAAGGCAGAATACTTACAATAATGTATCCTTATTTTTCTTCTGCAATGTCTCTTAATTCAAAGACTCACCTTCTGTTTTCCATGTAATGAATGCCAGTGGTAGTACCCTATCTTCTATCTCCCACTTTTCTGCCCATATTAGTGGATAAAAATAAATAAATAAATAAATAAATAAATAAAAAGCAGGATAGTGTATGGAAATGAATGTATTTTATCTTCTCCAAATTAGCTCCCCACTTACTCTGATTATTCTTATTCATTTTTTTTTTTTTCATCCAAGTGCTTGTCTACATCAGGAAATCAGAAAAGTTATTATTCCTCTAAAGTTGATTGGTTAGACTTCACTGAAGCAATGGTGAATGATTGTATTCATGTCTTCACTTTGTGTGAGTTTCCAAAGTGAATTACTGTAAAGCAAATTAATTTTTATTAAAAAATAATTCACAGAAGTTGAAAATAATGAAATGACTCATTGCTTTGGAATTCATGGCCATAGTCTGGTTAGTCAAGATCAGCTTTTCCTGAGTAATTTATAAAATACAGTCGTGGCTATCAACCTGGATATTTCATAGTTCATAGAATCACAGAATGGTTTGGTTTGGAAGGGATCTTAAAGACCATCTAGTTCCACCCTTTCTGCCATGGGCAGGGACACCACCCACCAGATCAAAAGCCCCAAAGCCCCATCCAGCCTGGCCTTAAACACCTCCAGGGATGGGGCATCCACAGCTTCTCTGGGCGACCTGTTCCAGTGCCTCACCACCCTCATAGAGAAGAATTTCTTTCAGTTTAAAGCCATTACCTCTTGTGCTATCACCACACTCCCTGACACAGAGTCCCTCCTCAGCTTTCCTGTGAGCCCCCTTTAGGTACTGGAAGGCCACTGTAAGGTCTCCCTGGAGCTTCTCTTCTCCAGACTGAACAACCTCAGCTCTCTCAGACTGTCTTTGCAGGAGAGGTGCTTCAGACCTCTGATCACCTTTGTGGCCCTCCTCTGGACTCATTCTAATAATTCTATGTCCTTCTTGTGCTGGGGGCCCCAGAGCTGAATGCAGGACTCCAGATGGGGTCTCACAGGAGCAGAGCAGAAGGGGAGAATCAGCTCCCTCAATCTGCTGGCCACACTTCGTATAGCACAAGATACTGCTAGCTTACTGGGCTGCAAGCACACATTGACACATTTAACCAAATCTTCCCTTTCTTTGGACCTTCTGAAGGGAAGAAAGCTCTGTGATTCTTTCTGGGAATGGGAAGGGAAGTAATGGTAGAGGAATGGCTGTGGTATAATGCACTACCAGGAAACTGATATGGTTTTCATATGCCAACATAGTGGAAGATCTGCACTGTATTTTAATATTTTTCCTTCTATACTGAAGCTTTATATTCAGAAGCTGACTGACTGAATCTCCAAAGTGACTCCACTCAGTTGTTGAATCTAGAATTACAGTGCTGTGAGAGACTTGATCTAGCTTCTCTTCCACTGGCTGCCCTGCTAGTCACTAGAGTGCTCCTCCAGATACAGAGATGAACCAGGAGATTGATCATTGTTATCTGAGGTAATTCAGAAACACTAAGTTATACTTGCATACTGAAGGGATATAGTGGCATAAGTAAACAGAGCATAGAACATGAATTCCCAATTAATCTGTACCATCTACAAAGCATGTCTAAGGAAATGCTCATCAGTGTTTTAACATACAGTCTATATAATGAGAAGGTCTTGATAAGTTCGTGCTAGCCAGATAAAGAGCCAAAACATTTCCAAGTGTCTTGAACACTTTACCTAATCACATGATTTTCAGCTGCTTACCTGGTTATCTACATTTAGTCAGTATTATTCTATGAGTAGCTAATTCTGTTTTCTTAAAGAGCATTGAGTACCATGTATCTATCTGCAGTACTTCAAAACTGAGTTCTTCAGGTAGAAATGAATTATTTTGATTTATGGTCATTTTGGTGATCTTGAAACCTCTTGGCCTGCATCAGACAGAGGCAGTTTTGAAGCTATGCAATGCAGCAAAACAGCCACAGCCCCTCTGCCTGGGCTAGGCAAGCCAAGGCTGGCAGCACGCCTGGCTGGCTGGCTGTCACTGGTGTCAGGGCCAGGGCATCTTTGTCACTGAGAGCTGCTGAAGAAGTAACTAGTATGTTATGAAGTATTAAAATCCTATTGCTCTTCCCACCATACACACTACTCTGCAAAGTAGTGAAGATCACAAAGACTTGAGAGAGTGTGTTTTTTTTTCAAGGCTCTACAAATGTTTATGGAATTTTGGCTCTGATTATTGAATTATTACAATTCTTTTAGGATACATGTTCCATTTTAAATCTGTGTTCAATTTTCACTTTTGGACCTACCACTGATACAGTGCCCTCTTGGCCCTCTGTCTTTATTGGACAGTGAAAATAGAAGCTGGTATTAAAGTATATTGAATCATAAAATCATAGAAACATAGAATGGCTCAGCTTGGAAGGGACCTTAAAGATCGGATAACTCCAGTGCCACCGAAATAGTGGCCAGGTTGGTCATCCACAGCTTCTCTGGGCAACCTGTTCCAGTGCCTCACCACCCTCCAAGTGAAGAACTTCCTCCTAATCTCTAACCTGAATTTATCCTCTTTTAGTTTCAGACCATTCCTCCTTGTCCTGTCATTGCCAAGCTGAATAAAGAGTCATTCTCCATCCTTTTAATAAGACCCCTTTAAGTACTGAAAGGCTGCAATGAGGTCTCCCTGGAGCTTTCTCTTCTTCAGGCTGAACATGCCCAGCTGTCACAGCCTTTCTTCATAGGAGAGGTGCTCTAGCCCTCTGATCACCTTTGTGGCCCTCCTCTGGACTCGTTCTAACAGGTCCACATCCTTCTTGTACTGGGGACCCCAGACCTGGATGCAGCACTCCAGGTGGGACCTCATGAGGGCATAGTAGAGCGGCACAATCCCCCCTCCCTTGACCTTCTGGCCACTCTTTTGATGTAGCCCAGGCCACAGTAGGCTGCAGTTGAGGCATAGTCATTGACTGTTTTTGGTCAACCATGCATTTATTCTGACACATAGTAGAGGAAGAATGCTTATGTGAAATTTGAATTATACATGCAGCTGTTAGTCAGTATGCTTTTGAAAATTTATATTCAATCTTAATGGGTTATAGATTTTCTTTATGTTTTTGTCTGCTTCTAAATCCTAATTTTACTTATTTATGCATATTATACAATTTCAGTTTGCTGGATGTCTAACACTGTTTCCCCTTAATGAAAATTCACAGTCTTTAATCACCCATCTTGTAATCTTTAGCAAATTTTTTAACTTTTTAAGGTTCATTACTTAGAAAGTGATATTTATCTTATCACCACTAAGAGAAGAAAGAAAGCATTTGAGGAAATACCAATATAAGCCTTCCCCTAGACTTTGAATCCCTCCTGTGCATCCACTTCTGGCCACTGTAAGACAGGCTGCCAGGTGAACTGGATATTTAACCCACTACATGGTTAATCTGAGGTCCTATGACATATGTTCCCATTGCACTCAATTAATGCCTCCCTATTTCCTTATTTTTAGGTACCTCATGCAGAGACTTCAAATGCACTGCCATTTGTCTTGCTCTTCTTATTTCCACTGCTGCTGTCAGGGGCTTGGTTTCCTAAAAGTTTACCCTGTGATGTAGAAGCCTCTGAAGGTACAGTCAGAGTGGACTGCAGCGATCGTCGCCTCACAGAAGTCCCCAGAGGGATCCCTGCAAATGCTACAAACCTGACCCTGACTATTAATCATATCCCCCATATCCATCCAACATCTTTTGCTTATCTTCAAAGGCTCGTGGAGATTGACTTCAGATGCAACTGCGTGCCTGTCAGACTGGGGCCCAAAGATCACGTGTGCACCAGGACACCAACAATTGAGAATGGCAGTTTTGCTGCTCTGACAAGATTGAAGTCATTGTACTTGGATGCAAATCAGTTGTCAGAAATACCCCGGGGTCTTCCTACTACTTTAAGTCTGCTAAGTCTGGAAGCAAACCGTATATTTTCTATCAAAAAAGCTAATTTCTCAGAACTAAGAAACATAGAAATATTGTATCTGGGACAGAATTGTTACTACCGAAACCCATGCAATGTTTCATTTGAAATTGAACAAACAGCCTTTCTGGATCTGAAAAATTTGACAGTACTGTCCCTGAAGTCTAACAACTTAACTCATATTCCACCCAACTTGTCCTCTACTTTAAAGGAATTGTATATTTACAATAACATAATTCAAGAGGTTCAGGAATACGATTTAAGTGCCCTTCACAACCTAGAAATTCTTGATCTCAGTGGCAACTGCCCACGTTGCTATAATGCCCCATATCCTTGTATTCCCTGCCCCAATAATGCACTTAAGATACATTCAAAGGCTTTTTATTCCTTGAAAAAATTAAGAATTTTGAGACTTCACAGTAACTCTCTTCAGAGTATACCCAGCAGCTGGTTTAGAAACACCAGGAATCTCAAAGAGCTTGACCTCTCCCAAAATTTCCTCATGAAGGAGATTGGAGATGCTCAGTTTTTGAAGTTTGTCCCCAGACTTGTAGAGCTGGATCTGTCCTTTAATTTTGAACTGCAGATGTATTCTCCATCCTTGAACCTGTCTAAGACATTTTCTACCCTCTCAAATCTGGAAATCCTAAGGATCAGGGGTTATGTCTTTAAAGAACTGAAAAAAGAAAATCTATTTCCATTGCTCAAGCTTAGAAATCTAACAGTGTTGGATCTTGGGACTAATTTTATTAAAGTTGCTGACCTAACAGTGTTCAAAAAATTCCAAGCTCTTAAAGTCATAGATCTGTCAGTGAATAAAATTTCTCCTTCTTCAAGTGAAAGCAACTCTTATGGAATTTGCTCTAATCCCAGGATTTCAGTAGAGCAACGCAACAGGCAAGTTTTACAAGAGATGCATTATTTCAGGTATGATGAGTATGGCCGAAGTTGCAAGTCCAAAGACAAAGAGGCTAATTCCTACCGACCTTCAGTTAATAGGGATTGTCTGGATTATGGAAAAACTCTGGATTTAAGCAGAAACAACATATTTTTTATTAGCCCCTCAGACTTCCAGGATCTTGATTTTCTCAGATGCCTCAATTTGTCAGGTAATGCAATAAGTCAAACTTTAAATGGAAGTGAATTCCACTACCTATCTGGATTGAAATATCTGGATTTTTCTAACAACAGAATTGACTTGCTATACTCAACTGCTTTCGAAGAGCTGAAACTTTTAGAAATTCTAGATCTAAGCAACAACAAACATTATTTTCTGGCAGAAGGTGTTACTCATGTCCTTAGTTTCATGAAAAACTTGGCCTATCTGAAAAAGCTGATGATGAATGAGAATGAGATTTCTACCTCCATTAGCTTAGGAATGGAAAGCAAATCTCTTAAAATTTTAGAATTCAGAGGAAATCGTTTAGATGTTTTATGGATGGATGGGAATGCTAGATACCTGTCATTCTTCAAGAATCTGACCAACTTGGAAAAACTGGATATTTCCTTTAACTCACTCAGTTTTTTGCCTTCTGGTATTTTTGAAGCTATGCCTCCAGAACTCAAGATACTCAACTTAACCAATAACCGGTTGAATACTTTCAAGTGGGGAAGACTCTACCTTCTGAAGAAACTAACAACTTTGGACCTCAGCAACAACCTTCTGACCACTGTTCCCCGGGAACTGTCCAATTGCACTTCCACACTCCAAGAACTGATTCTCCGAAACAATCGCATTCAACGGCTAACCAAACATTTTCTCAGAGGTGCAATTGGACTGAAATACTTAGATCTCAGTTCAAACAAGATCCAAATAATTAAGAAATCTAGCTTCCCTGAAAATGTCATTAACAACCTGAAGATGCTGCTTTTGCATGGCAATCCTTTCAAGTGCAATTGTGATGCAGTGTGGTTTGTTTGGTGGATCAACCAGACTCAAGTGACTATTCCTCTTCTGGCCACAGATGTGACGTGTGCTGGCCCAGGGGCACATAAAGGAAGGAGTCTGGTTTTCCTGGATCTGTATACTTGCGAGTTGGACACCTCCTATTTGATCATGTATGCATTATCAGCCACAGCTGTCCTAGGTTTTATGGTGTTTGCTGTTATGAGCCACCTATATTTCTGGGATGTGTGGTATAGTTATCATTACTGCACTGCAAAGTTGAAGGGCTATAGACGTTTACTTTCACCAGATGCTTGCTATGATGCTTTTATTGCCTTTGACAATACAGATCCAGCTGTGAATGAGTGGGTGATGACAGAATTGGTTGAAAAGCTGGAAGATCAAAAAAACAGGAAGTTCAATTTATGCCTGGAAGAAAGGGACTGGCTTCCAGGACAGCCAGTCTTTGACAACCTTTCCCAGAGCATTCTACTGAGCAAAAAGACCATATTTGTGCTAACCAACAAGTATATTAAAAGTGGCAGCTTCAAAACAACATTTTACATGGCCCACCAGCGACTTCTAGATGAAAAGATTGATGTGATTATCTTGATATTTCTTGAGAAGGTATTGCAGAAGTCCCGGTATGTTAGGCTGAGGAAAAGGCTCTGCAGAAGTTCTGTCCTGGAATGGCCGACTAACCCTCGATCTCAGCCCTACTTCTGGCAGACTCTGAAAAATGCCATTGCTACATGCAATACCCTGGCTTACAACAACCTTCTTCAGGAAACTGTTTAGCTCTACCATTCACCATAGAACATTGTTACTATACACGGTGAGGAAAAGAAAGATACTGAACTTAATATGGATAACGTGTAAGTTTGCTGTGACAGGATTCAATATAAACTGTTGCTAGAAAATGCTTAGCTGACACACACCTTGCTTGGCATTTGTTAGTGCACAGTGAGAGAACATGCACTCCCCACTGGAAGTTCCTGGTTTAGAATAGAATGGCCACTTCCAGCTTTCAGTTCACTGGAGGGTTCCAGCATCTCCTGCGACTGGGTCAAGTGTATGTGAGACACTTGTTCAACTTACTCTAGTACATAGGCTGCCAGGAGGTGTTGGGCTACGCCCAAAGTTGCTGTTATTTGGATCACTGTTGGAGTAAATGTGGTTTTATTAGAAAATTATAGTTAGTGTGTTTGTATATATTTATGAAAAACAGGGACAGCATTTACTAACACATTCATCTCAGAAAGTACCTTAAGCAAATTTCACACTTAGGCGTCAGGAAAATGTAAGCCCAATTATCTTTTCAACTCAGGCTTCCAGCAGCTTAGTCTACCAGTTCTGTCTGACTGGGCAACAGCCCTAATCACTGGGGAAATGATGTGCTGGTGGGAATGCTGCCAAGGGCTTGGATGTGGGATGGGAGCTTTCCTGCTGTTGGATTGTCCAAAAGGTCATAAATCTGAAGAAGCTTTGGAGAACTCACATGGGTTAAAATAAGAAGGTATGAGAGGAACAAGTTCAGAATGGCTTGCAGGCAGTGGGTTGGAAAGAGTTTGGAAAGGAAATCCCTTTGCTTGGGGCTGCTGCATGGGAGTGAGGAGGGGGAGCAGGACTGCAGGTAGGCTGAGGGAAACTTTTGAAAATGACAGATGGAGAAAACTGTTGAAAACAAAGAGGATGAGATAAAGAAAGGAAAGTAGGAAAAAATAAGTAGGAAGAGTTGGAAAGAATAGAGAAAAACACTAGCTAAGTTATGGCATGGTAGAAGTAAAGAAGGATTTACTGATAATTTCCAAGCAATCTGTTCACTTTCCCTTTCATCTCTTTCCTTGGCTGCTGTCTGAGCTGGCTGCTCCAAGATCTCAAGGCTTCTGTCCAGTGATGTGTGGTTGGCTTTAGGAGCTCAGCTTCACCATTTCCACCCATGTCCTGTGTCACAACCCCTTTGTATCGTCTGGGAGAGTGTCAACAGGTCCAGACAGAGATGGGATCTGGGGAAACACTAAACTGTCAGAATCACTTACCTCTGCCTGCCCAGACCTTCTCCAGAGCAAAACACCATCAAACTACAAAACATGTAAGACCAAGTCATACAAGGAGAGAAACCATCTGACTATTTCTTTAGTCATACCATGATTGCTCCAAAGCATTTTCAAGCTCTCCTTTAATTCTTGTTCCCCAGGTAGGTCTCTTCCACAGTGGCTGCTTAAAACCTAACCTGGGAATGGGCCTGACTTTAGAGATAACCTGAAGAAGAGAACAAATGTTGCTTAGAAAAATAAAGGCTTGGGCCTATTCCTCACTCTGGTTTATAGAGCATCCTCATAAAACGTGACAGTTCTTCAGCTGAAGTCTTTAAAAAGGCATCATAAACCTTTGTGTGTTGCTCAGATAGTTTTGGGAGAAGCAGTGTACTCACACTTTGCACTTTTGTCTGCAGCACAGTCTGGGCAGCTTCTCTCCTCTCTCTTAAATCCTTTTTTTTCTTCTGGTTAATGGTCTGGCCCATGGGAGCAGATGCTCTTTATTGATTTGAATCTGCTTATCTCAGCTGCCTTCAGCATTTCCACGCCCACGTTTCTGCCTGGTCCTTTCCTCAAACAAGACATTTTTGTTTTAGTTCTAGGAATCCAGGCAGACAAGAGCACAAACATAAACAAGGAAACTGACCACAAAATATTAGAGACCATTTTCCTCATTTTGTTATAGCAGTTTTATTGATGAAGAACTGAAACAGGAAAAAGAGGAGGACCTTGGCAGCAAAGTGGGTGTTTTATAGCTATATTTTAAAGAATGCCTTTTAACGGTTGTGTTTGTAAGCCTAAACAATCTGTGTCTGTAAATAGAATACCATGAGCTGTAATGCAACTCTTTTCACAAGGTAATGCTGAAATAGGAACCTCTGCTCCTCATTTACTCCCATGACATGTCCCTCCCTCTCCCCACACCACTTCTTCTACCTGAAAGCAGCTTCCCCTTTCTCAGCCTGTGTGGTTAGGGCACAAGATCACTTGGACTATCTGAGGTTATGATGAGAAGTGTTTTCTCCTCTTCCATTGAGAAGTGATGAAAGGATGGGTACGGGTTGAGTAGCAATGGGTATATGTACACAAGTTTGAGCTTACAGTATGGTGAGAGGCTTACTTATGTTGCAGTGCAAGATTGAAGAGTCTCCAGGGATGCTGCATCAACCCCTTTGTGAGTATCTGAGAGAGACAACAAACCATGCTGTGCTCTGCGGTGGGAAACAAATAGTCTTCTGGCATGGCACTGCCTGCTGTCAGAGCCAGTGTTCTTGAACACTGTTCTTGAACAGAGGCTTAGTCACAAGGAGAAGAGCCCACCACAGCTTTCATGTGGCAAAACCCTTCCTCATACCTTCACCCTTCCCCTGCAACAAACACACAGCCAGGGGAATCAGGAGGGACTGAGGAAGACTGCAACACTTCAACTTAGTACTAAAGTCCACCACTAAAGCATGCTAGTAAGTTCTACATCTATATGTTTCTTGAAGAACCACGGATGGTGAATCAACCACTTCCCTGGACAGCCTATTCTAATACCACACAACCCTTTCAGTAAAGGCATTTCTTCTAGTATCCAAACTAAGTCTCCCCTAGTGCAACTTGAGGCCATTTTCCCATGTCTTGTCACTTGGTGCTTGGGAGAAAAGCCCAATCTTCACTGCTCTACAACCTCCTTTAAGGTAATTGTACAGTGTGATAAGGTATCCCCTGAGCCTCCCTTTCTCTAGGATAAACCAGTTCCCTCAACTGCTCCTTGTAAAATCTATTTTACAGGCCTTTCACCAGCTTTATTGTTTTTCTCTGGACATGCTCCAGCACCTCGATGTCCATCTTGTAGTGAGGGGCCCAAAACTGAACCAGTATATAAAATTCTCTTTTACCTCTTTGATCTCCTTATTTTTAAGAACTAGCATACGAGAAACTTACAGCTGACTCACTGTGAGAATAATTTACATTGGAAGGGACCTCTGGAGGTCAAAACAGCTCTAATTTCAACATAGTATTTGCTTGTTTAGGTCCTTGTTCATGTATAAACTTGAAGCACTTTGTAGTAAAAATGACATTCCATACAGGAACATGATAACAGCATCTGTAAAAGATCCTGTGAAGATCAGGAGCTCTTGTTCTGTAGTAATTGTATTTGGGTCACAAGCACTCCAAACCAGCAAACATTTTTGTCTTCTGAATACCCCCTGCCTGTTCATTTTTCTAAATCTCGCTCTGAAAGTACCTGCCTGTAGAAATAATCCCTGTGATAAACTGTTCATCTGAAATATTCAGTCATCAGTGACATTCTTCCATTTACTCTGCACAAGATATTCATTTAGGTCATAATTCTTCCCAGTTGCCTCTGTAGGACCTCAGCTTCATCAAGTGTGTATGAAAGTTAGCCTCTTAATTTGGGAAGATAAATTTTGTGTCTAAATGCAAAAGACATACACAAAAAGCCACCATTATCTCCATGAGTATAAATGGGAAAACTAAAGCACAGAGAAGTCAAACCATATCTACAGTGTCCATATGGGGACAAATTCTTACTTTGGTTGTGCAGATTATTGAAACAATGCTGAGGCAGTTGGAAACCCTATTAAGATATTTAAAACTGTTTTAGTGGTGTTTCGTTTTTGTTTGGTTGGTTTTGGTTGGTTGGTTGTTTTTTTGAGGTGGGAGGGGGAGTTTCTTTGCTCCAGGTATGCAGCTGAAGAAGTGGTATCAGAATAGCAACAGATATAAATCAGTGGCCTTACCTATCTGGCCTCTGTCTTCCTTCCTTTTTTGTTACTGAGACATACTGCTAATGGTAAAGTTCTGAGCAAAAGCAGATCTAGACAACTGTGTGGGTGTTTTGTTTTTTATTTTCTTGTTGTTGTTGTTTAAAAAAAAAGAATCACACACTAAAAAAACATCTTTGCCAGTGCAAATTCAGAAACATTTGAGCAAATAAAATTTCAGGCTTCTTGTAGCTGTGTCATTACTAAGGGACTGATAATATGTTTATATAATTATGGAAAATGTGGCAAGCTTGCAAAACGGAAGGATTCAGGTTTCAGTTTCTATCAATTTCAATGTTTTATGTATTTATTTATTTATTCTGAATATTTTCTTTCTTCTTACAAGCCATGTTCTAGTTTCATTGCCTTAGATTTTGGGTTTATCTATGCTATATTCTTCATATAAGTATCTGCAATCCTGACTTTACATACTTTATCAATTTATTTTTTTTTTTTACAACTCCACAAGAATGAGAGGTTCTGGAAGTAGGTGTTACTTAAAAACACACATGACCAGTCATGTATTTTCCTAATTATATTGACTTTTTAATTAAATACAGTCTGACTTTCTTTTTGACACAACTTTTTTTTCTCTCCTGTGTTTCTTCTGCTGAAGAACTCAATTGAAACCTGATTTTTAACTGACATCCCTCAATGGGAAATCACTCTCAGTGTTCAAAGGAAAAATTCCTGAAACATAAAACAAGTGAGTTTTTACATTATATTCTTTTCTTGTTTGCAGATGATTATAACCTATCCCTTACTGAGAATATTGAGATTCATTCATCTATGTAGAAGAATCGTATTCTGAATTCAGCTGAATTCTACATTTTATTCTTAATAAAATCTCATAACCTAATTATCTTATTGCCTTGGACCATGACTTATCTTACTTTTAGGTGTGGTGTTATGTAAGAGAGACTCAGACACTAAGTGTTGCTTGTTTACTTAGTCTGAACTCACATGTGTGAAGAATAAGCAGCAACTTCCAAAAAAGAATTTAACTGACCCTTGCTCCTTTGGAAAAACAAACCTAAGAGCCCTTCCACAATTTCTAGTGCTTTCCAAGAAGAAGAAGAAAAAGAAATTATGTGCACCCTATAGTTAATTCCAGGAAGTGTAATCTTGTGAAAAAGGAAGTCATTACTAGTGGTTTTAATTTGTGATAGCAGCCAGGGATCAGGTTAGGAAAGCCCTTTTAGAATTAAATTTGGCCAGGGACATCAAGGGCAACAAGAAAGGGTTCTATAGGAACACTGGTGATAAGAGGAAGATTAAGGAAACTGTGGGCCCTCTCTGGAAGGAAATGGGAGACCTGGTCACCTGGGATATGCAAAAGGCTGAGGTACTCAATGATTTTTTTGCCTCCTTTTTCATCAACAAGAACTCCACACACATAGCCCAAGGCCCAGAAGGCAAAAGCAGGGTCTGGGAGAATGATGAACCACCCACTGTAAGAGAAGATCAGGTTTGAGATCTTATAAGGAATGCCATCCAGAGGGACTTTGACAG
Source organism: Nettapus auritus (assembly GCA_011076525.1). Lineage (NCBI taxonomy): Eukaryota > Metazoa > Chordata > Aves > Anseriformes > Anatidae > Nettapus > Nettapus auritus. The sequence goes on along the minus strand of CM021765.1, from coordinate 128,001,456 downwards.
GTGTGAGAGGTGGGCCTGTTCAAGCCTCATAAGATTCAACAAGGCCAAGTGTACTGCACCTGGGTCAGGACAACACCAAGCACAGAGGCTGGGTGGAGAATGGATTGACAGCAGCCCTAATGAGAAGGACCTGGGGGTGTTGGTTTATGAGAAGCTCAACATGAGCCAGAAATGTATACTTGCAGCCCAGAAACACAACCACATCCTGGGCTGCAACAAAAGAAGCGTGGCCAGCAGGGTGAGGGAGGGGATTCTCCCCCTCTGCTCTGCTCTTGTTAGACCCCACCTGGAGCCCTGAGTTCAGCTCTGGGGCCCCCAGCACAAGAAGGGCATGGACCTGTTGGAGAGTCCAGAGGAGGGCCACAAAGATTATCAGAGGGCTGGAGCACCTCTCTTAGAAAGACAGTCTGAGAAATCTGGGGTTGTTCAGTCTAGAGAAGAGAAAGCTCTGGGCAGACCTTCAAGAGGCCTTTCAGTACCTAAAGGGGGCCCACAGGAAAGCAGGGGAGGGACTGGACAAGGGGTAATGGCTTTAAATTAAAAAGGGTAAGTTTAGATTAGATATAAGGAAGAAATTCTTCTCTTTGAGGGTGCTGAGGCACTTGAACAGGTTGCCCAGAGAAGCTGTGGATGCCCCATCTCTAGAAATGTTCAAGGCCAGGTTGGATGTGTCTTTGAACAACCTGGTCTAGTGGCAAGGGTATTGGAACTAGGTGGTCTTTAAGATCCCTTCCAACCCAAACCATTTCATGATTCTATTATGTTGCTGTTACAACATTTTTCTGTTGTTTCAGAACAGAGTATCTGTGCCTGGATATCTCTTGTAATTCTACCCATGAAGCTCATTCTGGCAACTGGCATCAGAAAAGAATAAGTTTCTCATGTGGATGACCATCTTTGTTTTTCGTTTTGCTGTGCACATGGTTTTTCGTTTGTGCTGTTTTAGCTTGCATCTGGAAAGAGAGGGAAAGGAAGAGGGTGCTATTGAGGGATTGTAGGTGGCAAGCCAGTTCATCTCAGTGGTGGCTGAGAGAGAGACATGCTGCACCTTGAAGGATGACTCTAAGTTTTCTAAATATTGTGAAACACATCCCAGAGTAAGTGATGCACGTAAAGAATAAATTATCTCATGACTTTACTTGTGTAATACTTTTCCCTGCCCTACGCATCCTGTTTTCTCATTTGTTCCACTTGCTTAAGAAAAGGAATAATGTCGCAAGCATGGACAATGCTTCCTCAATGCATTTTTAAGGATAAGTAACAATGTCCGGATTATATTTATTTATCAATCACAGCTGCCACACGCATGTAAGAAATCAATCAAAGACAAAGACTGAAGACTCCCTCATTCTCAGCCACTCTACTTCTACCTCAGCTTCCTGTGGCTGGCTGTGAATTAAACGCTGAGATGAAATTTGAGGTGGAATTAAATTCTTCCAAAAACCTTGCCCTCTGATTAAAGATTCTAATCACAGAGCAGTTACATATGTATATGTATATGTATATTTAGCAAAATAAACCTTCAGCTTTAAATATATATATATATAATTTTTGATGTCATGGACCACAAAACAAGGAGTCTTCCTCCAACCTCCCCCCCCAAAAAAATAATATATCTATATATAATTTTAATAATCACTCACTGAATCTCACAGAAAGCATGTGGTTCATGTGTTGGAAGAAAAAAGAAAAGTAGGACAAACGACTTTTAAAGCATGCTAAATATATAAATAGCTCTAAAGAAAGAGGAACCTAAGAGCACAAAACAAATCATTTTCTCAGAACAGTATTCTACTCTCAGGAACAACAAAAACTGAACTGATGGTCTGTCTGGCACAGTTCTCAAGTTTTTTTGTTTTTTGTTTTTTTTTTTTTTTTTTTTTTTTTTTTTTTCTTTATATTAGAAATTCTATATACAATTAGTGACTTATTAATATGTATTGAGAATGAAGTTGTTTCTTTTGTCATGTATTTCTTATACAGTATTTATACTTTTTTAATCACTGAATTTATTTTGCAATTGAATATTTTAATCAAAATTAATATGACTGCTGCAGTATCTACTAGGGAAATATATTAATTAGTTATTAGCATCTAATAACCCAATTAGTTACACATTACTTCATTGGAAACTAGAGACAATAAAAACAGAATTACTTCAAATTTACATTTAATTCATTTAACAATTACTTCAAATTATTTTTATCATAAAAGATCTTCCAGTACTACAGAGTTAAAACAAAGCTGTTAAACTGTTGTTGATAGCAATGAACATCTTTGTTACACAAAATGGATAATGCTAACAATGAAAAATGTTTGCTTAGCACTTAATCTGCTATTCACTGACTGACTTCCTGTATTACAGTCTGTTATTCAAGATGTCCACTGTATGCTCTAAAGACTTTAAATTGTAGTTGACTCTTCCAACATTAAAGCATGCTCATTATTTCTGAAAATAAATAAATAAATAACTAAATAAAAAAGCAAACAAGCAAACACAATTTCTGATGTGTCTTTCCCTGGATACATCCTTCAGATCTCTTTCTATTCATTTATCTTCCAAACTAGAGAATGTTCTGCTTTGAGATACTTTCCCCTATTTTTTATTTTTTTTTTTCCCTTAGGATATCATCAAATATATTCCTCACTTTTTTAACTATCTCTTGGATAAACTGGTTCTTCCTTCCCAAAAGAAAAAGGTCTTCTGTTTAAGTCTCTCATGGGAAGGCACTTTGTACTAGTGCAGGTGGTACCATGGGTATAGCATGAGAAAAGAGCCGATGCTCAACTTGCTGCTGCTGTGGGCAGCTGGCCTATATAACAAAATTAGGAGGGAACAATTTAGGGAGCTGCAACCCAGCTCCTGCAACAAACAGCACCTCCAGAAGGAGCTGGGCTGTCACAACACACTGTAACTCCTAAGTGCTCCTTAATGCCCTTTCCTTGGGAAAAACAAAAGTCATAGTTGGGGGCCACCTGACTCAACTCTTTTCTCATACCTCTATACTTAAGAAGGTAAACCTAAGAACAATGAGCAGAGATGGAGACTGTAGAATGGTGTAATTCTGCAGACACAAAGAACCCCATAATGAAAGGTGAACTAATTAGGATACCATGCAAATACCTCATTGCCTTGTCAATTATACTCTTTCCCTCTCATTTCCAAGTCTTCCTCTACCATGTTTTTTACTGTGATTTGTTGATCTTATATTGCATAATGTATGAAATAAATAAAAGAAAAAGAAAAAAAAAGTGTTTAAGATTACTTTAGCTGCTGTTTATAAATTCCTGATAACTAAAAGAATTTCTAGTAACTTTACTCTTTCTCTCTGTCTCCCTTTCCCTAACGAAGGATCATAATATATTGTCAAGCCTACAGCAGAGCACAGTAGCTCCTGTGCCTTAGTAATATTTTCAGTTATTTTTCATGGACATAAATGGAAAACTGCTTCTAGTATAAGTGAATAGAAAATGTATGGTGGCAGAACAAAACAATACAAAGTGCAGCATGACAGGAAATTGAATTTGATATATTTTTGTTCTTGAGAAAGTATCATGAGATGGTTAGCTCTCAATGAATCCCCACATTCCTCTGCCTGCTGATCACCACATGCCCACTCACCTATCAAGTGAACATATTGATTCTACTTCTTATTTTTCTTTACACTTTTTATTGTTTTCCTCCCTTATCTTGCTTCCACTTCCAGTTTTATAGGGTCTCTTTCTGAAGAGCAAATTAATTGACTAAAAGTTAATCTCAAATGTTTATATTTCTCTAGTAGTTATGTTTTACCCTCATTTTAGATGACAAAATATCTCATGCTGACTATTCACTATGAGATATTTTATATGAATCCATATGCATATGCGTTAAATAAAAGCATATACAGGAAAAACTTCATGTCATTTTACAGCGATGCAGAAGACACATGCCTATATTGCATATCCACAGGCATATCTTTATCTCATTGCACTAAACCCACTAAATTAGTTGCCTTCATCTCATCTGTTTGTCATTTGTACAAGTAAATAGTTATCTCCATCAACATAAATCCTTTTTGTGAGTGTGTGGCCTTGGGGTTGACATGGGGGTCCGTGTGGTTGTTATGTCACATCTTTTTTTTTTTTTTTTCTTTCCATCCTGGAAGTATATTTTTAATTTGTGTGATTGTGCATGACAATGTTGTGTAGGAATAGCTGTGCTAGAAAATTGCAGTGTTTCAGGTTTGTTCCTTCATGTGACATTAGTGTAAACAATTTTTGAATTATCATTGTAGCAAACTCATAACATTTTTCATCATAAACACTTTTCCTTTGGGCTCCTTCTTAACTTAACTGGAGAGTTTTGAAAGCTTGCAATAGCTCATGTAAATTCTTCCTATGTGCTCTATTCATGTGAAGGTATTTGCTTGCCCTCAAGTCAATGACCAGAATGCAATCCAGCTTCACTTTAACCATTTTAATACAGACTATGAGCATATTGCTTGGTCTATCACAGAATCACAGAATCACAGAATAGTCTAGGTTGGAAGAGACCTCAAGATCATCGAGTCCAACCTCTGACCTAACACTAACAGTCCCCACTAAACCATATCCCTAAGCTCTACATCTAAACGACTTTTAAAGACCTCCAGGGATGGTGACTCCACCACTTCCCTGGGCAGCGCATTCCAATATCTAACAACCCTTTCGGTAAAGAAGTTCTTCCTGAGATCCAACCTAAAATTCCCTGGCGCAAGTCCTGTCACCAGGCACGTGGGAGAACAGACCAACCACCACCTCGCTACAGCCTCCTTTGAGGTACCTGTAGAGAGCGATAAGGTCACCCCTGAGCCTCCTTTTCTCCAGGCTGAACAATCCCAGCTCCCTCAGCCGCTCCTCGTAGGACTTGTTCTCCAGGCCCCTCACCAGCTTCGTCGCCCTTCTCTGGACTCGCTCAAGCACCTCCATATCCTTCTGGTAGTGAGGGGCCCAAAACTGAACACAGTATTTGAGGTGCGGCCTCACCAGAGCCGAGTACAGGGGAACGATCACCTCCCTAGCCCTGCTGGTCTATACTATAGTATTAATTCCTTATTTTAGTATGTGAAAGGTAACATCATTGAGCTTTCAGTTTAAGTGAGGACTGGGGAAGGTATAGGAATAATGTATCATAAAATTGTAATATTGTAAGAGTACTGAAGAGATTTTTCAAGAGAAGCTTGGCAATTTTTAGAACCTTCAGATTTTGATATTGGATGGGAACTGATATGTTAAGCCCAAATAACATAAATAAGAAAGTTCCCCAGCTTTTGTATTTATCAAAGTTATTTATTTATTTATTTTAAGTTAAAGAAACTGACTCTTAATAGCAATCATTACTGAAGACACTGCCCAAGTCTTCACCTACTGTTACATGGTTAAGTTTTTAGTCAAGCAGCATTGTCTCCATTGCAATTGGTTCTCAGCACCACAAACTTGAAGGAAATGTTTTGGGAGGAAACTTGAAGGGTGAGGATGAGAACTGGTGTTTGGTGACCCCTATGGACAATCTTCTTCCCATGGAATATGGGACTTTCCCATTCTCACTAACACGACCCTGTGTCACTGTCCCACTGTAACCTGACCTGGGTGCCATCCTGCTTACCAGTTACTCTACAGCACCTATGATCTAAGTCATAATAACTCAATTCTACATTTCCATATAAATGTTGCTCTGGAAACTCCTTCAAATGCATCCTTAACAAAGCCTTCAATTTTGATTAGCATTGGACTCCCTCAAATACCTGCTGTCTGCTTTCAGAAATTGTCAGAGCTCCAAGTGTGTCACATTTGCACCTGACTACTATATGAGGGTGGTACTGTCTGGAGTCCTCACAGAGGGTTCATCTGCTCAAACAGAACAGGTTTTATCTTTCAATTATCAGAAGCAAATCTACTCCCATTATTTAAATCTTTCTCAGCACTTGTCAAATCTAATATCTTTGCAGTATATGAAGTTATCTTTGAAGTCATTATTTGTTAAAGGGCATTTTCAAAGAGCTAAATAAAGCATGTGTAAACCTCCTACCCTTAAAAAGCTAAATGTCCTTGATCTTGGTCCAAACATCATTAGAAAAGCTGACATGTCTGTTTACTGTTTACAAGGAATTTGATAATTTGTCAGACCTTTCCATGAAAGAAAATAAAATGTTCCCACCAAAAAAAAAAAAAACAAAAAAACAAAAAAACAAAAAAACATTTTTCTTAATTGTTTGAAAAAGTTAAAAAAAAAAAAAAAAAAAAAAAAAAAAGGTAACTTGACAGATTACCCTTATAACTGATGTGGAAACCCAAGCAGCATGCATCACTGACATACTCTGATGGTGAAAAAGAACAAATATATTATTCAGATAATAGATGTAAATAATATCATAAAATTTTGGGTCTAAAAGGTATTCTCTTCATTAATGCAAAAGGTATTCTCTTCACTAATGCAAATCAGTTTAAATTTCTAAAGGGTACAGTTCATTTGAATTTTTCTTCAAATGCCCTTGGTGAGCCTTTCAAGGACACTGAATTCATCTTTCAACTAATCTAATATTTATGTGTCTCTTAACTAACTGCATTACAGCAGTTATTTTGCATTTAAAGAATTACATAAACTTGAGGTATTAAACCTGAGCTACAACAAACTTTATCTTTTAATGACAGGTTTGAAACAGAACCTCCTATTTATTGAAAACACTCACAAATTAAGAATTTTAAATTTAAGCTTGAATGAGATTTCTCCATCAGTAACATCCTAACTAGGAAGTTCTTCCCCTCAAAAATCAGGCTTCAGGGGAAACTATTTTGTTAAAGTACGGCAAAATGGAGACATGCATTATATAGGCTGGTTTAAGCACCTCAAATATGCCACTTCTTAACTTTTCTTATAACAGTCTTTTATATATCCTTCTGATAGCATATGAAAATCTGCCAAGGAGCTTAACTGAACTGTATCTCAACATCTACGAAGTACACACTCCCATATGGGAAAAACTTAGCTACTTTAAATCCATAAAGCTGCCTGATTTCAGTCAGAACTGATTAAAGACAGCTATACAATTAAAGACTACTACAATTACACACAACTGTTTTGTACGCTGTTTCTGTGACAGACCAAAATTGCTATGATTTCTGTTGAATTAACTAAGGGAGTTTCAGCCCACCACATCTAGGTTTGAGTTGTAAGCAGCTGCAAGCCTCAGGCAAGCCAACATTCCTTGTGGAAATTATAGAGGTTTCCTTAAATGAAAGAGGAACTATTTTCATTACATTGTTCATTCCAGGGGAAAAACAAACAAACAAACAAACAAACAAAAAAAAAACCACTATTTTGCAATTGGATCGGCCACATTAACTCAGTCAACCAAACACACACATTCACACACATTGCATAAGACACCTGAGAGTGACCAACCAGAAAGCACAGCTTCAATTTGGCCTGGAGAAAAGGGGAACAAGTGGGCCCTGATGTGCCCAGTAGGAAGGGCATGGTTGTGGCCAGCAGCTAGGTGCAGAGTGTCTAGGAGGCAGAAATGCTGTTTCTGCCCCCATGAGAAGTGCATGAAAGGGTTTGCAAGGTGCTATGGCCATGCACCTGTTGCAGCTGCCAGAGAGAGAGAAGGAATTACTGAAGCATTTTTAATTGGCCAATATAAATCCTATAGACTGCTATTAAAAGCAAACAAATAAATAAACAGAAATGTTATAAACTTTCATTTTTTTGAAGTTCTATGCTGCTTTTTTTCAGACCAGTGCCTACTGGGCTGATGTATGCAGTGTAACCACAGTAATCATCTCACCTTGTTCCATTGCCTACTTTAGAAGGAGATGACTTGTGCTTTGGAAGTGCCTTTTTCTCTCTACCAGTTGCACAGAAACTCATGAAAAGGTCAAATGTAGACATCTGTGTTTTAACAAATGAATCCTTCGTCAGATGTAGGCTTCATGGTTTACATGGGCAGCCAAGACTAACCAGCTAAGCATGCTCGCAGCCCACAGTTGGCAAATATTTTAATGTAAATCTTCACTGTGCCTCTGACAGAAAAGCCAGAAAAAGACAGAAAAGATCATGCATAGCCTTGTTGTGGGTGTTCCAAAAAAAATATAGCGTGCGTGTTACCAGTCTAATTCTGTGGTGGGTCAGACTTGCTGATTGTAGGCTGATCAGCTACTGAGTTGTTGGTTTTTATTTGTTTGTTTATTTTTTTATTTATTTTTTTTTTTTTGCAGGACATCTGAAGTTTCCCAACTATGTTGGAAGTGGTGCATAGTAGTCACATGCATGATGTCTGCATGTGCTTGGCTGATTGCCCTGCATCACTTCATATGGGCAAGTCCAATGAGGAGAGACTGAGGGAGTTGGGGTTGTTTAGTCCAGAGAAGAGGAGGCTCAGGGGAGAGCTTATTGCTCTCTACAACTATCTGAAAGGAAGTTGTGAGGAGCTGGGGGTCGGCCTCTTCTTTCAGGTAACTAGTGATAGGACAAGAGGGAATGGCCTCAAGTTGCGCCAGAGGAGGTTTATGTTGGAAATTAGGAGATATTTCTTCTCAGAAAGAGCAGTCAGGCACTGGAACAGGTTGCCCAGGGAGGTGGTGGCATCATTGTCCCTGGGGGTGTTCAAGGAAAGGTTGGATGTGGTGCTTAGGGACATGGTTTAGTGGGTGACATTGGTGGTTGGACCAGATGATTTGGAGGTCTTTTCCAGCCTTAATGATTCTATGATATATGCACCTAAGACTGACTGGCTAGGGCTAATGCACATCCAGAAGACCCTCACACCTACAGAAAAGAAAGTCCTTGGTGTCAGTATATTTGACACTGAGGAGGCAGACCAAAGAGGACAGACCTATCTGTCTGACAGCCACACTTCTTTCAAGTATTGGGGTCTCTTCTCCACTTTTTCTCCATTTTCCCCACGCTGTGTTGGACATTCCTGCAAACAGCAGCTCTTCATTCCTGAGATCAGCCTTTCTGTGACATTTTCTTCTGCACTCTCTGCAAGCAGAGATGATGCTACAAATTGTTCTTCAGTCAGGCTAGTTATCCTGGGGGTAAGAACCCTTAGCTGCAAGCTTGGTACTGATACTGGTTTTGAAGGAGAGATGTTCTGCATGCAGTGTTGTTGTTTAACAAACAGGTTTAAGCTTTTTTAAATTCAGATAATCTCATCAATATCACAGATAAATTGTGTGCCACTGTACTTATGTTTTCACTTTATCTTCCTTATCCTCTTGCCAACAATATAAAATTGTTAAAAAGTGGTTCCTGTTTCTTAGGTTTTGATTCCATCAAAAGTTTCAGACTTCCCTTTAATCCTTATTTCACTTCTTGATTCTGAAAATATCCAATCACATATTCTAATATATATATAAATATATTCTGCAGATAGCTTGATACTGTGCCAGTTTTAGTTAATATATTTGGTTTAGTGTTTGAGAAAGCTTGAGGAGATTTTGACATTAAATCTTTGTCATTAGACATTTTTATGTACATGAAAGGATTTATTGAAGACAGATTTTATATGCTCTGCCATGATGTGAAGTCAAACTCTTACACCTGGTTTCCAAGGATGTAATGTTTACTGCAGGAACATGAGACAGTTTTCCAGTGAGGTTTCACCATTTTTACAAGTAAGTGCCATACATTTTTACTCCTTTTCTAACAAGTTGGAATATCACAGTTTTGATTTAAATAAACCTTTAAAGACACAACAATCTTTTCAAAATATGAACATAACAATTCTGTAATGGTTTAAAACTGTTTTTGTATTGAACAGGTACTGTCAAAACTAAGAGGACCAGTACTTAATCTCCCATGTGTTACTGCTAACATTTCAGTCATTTTTCTGCAACATCATGAGGGAACAATATAAATCACAGGAATGGAGACAAAAAAGGCTAGCAAAGGAATGTGCAACATTAAATAAACTGAATTCTAATGAAGCCAGTGGTAATTTTTCTGTGACTACAATGGCTTTAAATAAGGCCCCGAGGGGCAAATTTTTAAAGTAATGTAGCTGCCAACATTTTTGTAAATCCCATTTGGTACCTATCTGCCTGTTTAGGCAGCTGAATAGAAGTGAATTTCTGCACTATCAGGTAACCTGATGTCTCAGACAAAGTCATATGCATTTGCTACTGCAGGCTGTGTTATGCCTTGTTGAAACTGTTCAGCATCACAACTTTATTTAAAGTGGTTATGAGAAGTCATTAAACTCTTCCCTGAAAGTCAGCAGGTAAGTAGTACTCTCCAAAATCCAATCACTGATTTCTACATGGAAGGCAAAAACAGCTCAGGAATTTCAAAGTACTTGGACAAAAGTATTTTGTGGAATAGAATCCTAAGCATGTAGTCTACACAAACATGGGTTCATGATGGGAAGGCAGAGCTGAGCCGTGTGAGACAGCCCATAGGAGAAGCCAGAAAAGTCAGCAGTGTCTCAACAGGTCATGTCATGTGATGGGGAAGGAGGAAACAAGAGTCTTTGCAGGTTCTGGTCAACAGGATAGTTTTGCTGAGAGGAGGAAAAATATCTGCAGTGTCTGGGATTGTCTGTTGCAGCCAAGCAAACAAGACTTTACCCACTTTTATATGTAAAAGCTTGCAGAAAAAATAGAACGTGAAAAAGTCTGACTCAAGTATCAGGTTGTCCCTTTGTCTGAAATAGTCCACAAAACCTGAATTTTGGCAAGTTATTTGGATTAAGAGGATACACCTGGATCTTTTCTAAAGCATTTACTTTCGAGGTCATCGAGTCACCTGTTTCTACCTTTGTTGTGTTCCCAACATGTGCATTTGAACAGGGGACATGTAGGCAGTCCCTGTTATGAGAACCGCTCCTTGCTCTGTACCATACCTGTCACCTGGTATTCATGAAATGTGTGACCCTATCCTGACTGCACAGGCAGAGTACATATTTGGGTACCCCTTTCTAGTTCAACTAGAAAGGGAGGTGCAGTGCCCTGTGTATCCTGTCCCCAGGCCTGGATACAGAAGGTATGTGATACACCATGGAGCACACCTGGCCCTGGGTGTAGGCAGAGACAACCTGGGACAGGTACTGTCCAGACTACTGGTGATGAAATTTTGTTGGATGTAGTGGATGAAAGATCAAGTACCATTTTGGTACTCTATGACATTCTTCTCTTCAGGTGGCTGCCCATGTTTAGTATCCTCCTGTGAGCTAGAGCAGACTCACCTTGTTCATGGCCTTCTTGTCTCTTACTGCAGTACTTACCGTGCCGTACGGGGTCCAGCAGGGATGGAGAACAGTTTCCCTGCAGAAACCCACAGAGTGCTGTGCTCTGCACTTGGAGCTAGAACAGCAGTGGTATCACACCAGTGCTGTGCCTGCTGCTGAGCAGTGTTGGCACAGCATCAGGAATCCCTCCAACAACTCCAGAGCCAGCAGGCTGGGGGTGAGCAAAAAGAGACCAAGGAACATCACCAGGGCAGCTGCCCTCTTCCAGCCAAAGGGATACTCCATACCATGTGGTGTCATACTCAGCAACAGAAGGTGGGGATAGAGATGGAGAAGGGGGAGCTTTTGTTATGAAAATGTCTGTCCTCCCAAACAACTGCTACATGTATTGAGGCCCTGCTTCCCAGGACGTGGCTGAATATTGCTTGTTGATGAGAAGTAGATAATATAATTTTTTATTCTCTTTGTGCTTCCACTCAGCCTTTTCTTGTTTTTAATCTCTTCATTTCACTTTAATTAAATTTTCCTGTTATCCACAAGCCTGCTTTTTCTTTCCAGCATACTTTCTTCTCCTCCCCACCTTTTGAAGAGGTGGAGTGAGAGAGTGGTTTTGGTGGAGTTTGACTGCCCAGCAGGGTAAAACCACCGCAAGTGAGAGCAGCTCAGTTGTTCAGTAGATCTGACTTTTTGCAGGGCTTTTCCCACTAGCTGATCAGGAGCCTTGTCATTTTGTGGGTAGGGACATTACTTAAGGATTTTGTCTGTGTATTTCAAATGGTTGGGCTGGGAGCATCATTTTAATATTCTAGTACAGTGTTTTTCTGTTTTGATATGTATGCTCCATAACTTTCTATATATTTTTTTTTTTGTTTATTTCATTTTATTTTATTAGTTTAGTTTAGTTTAATTTAGTTTTTGTAAATAAGTCAATGTCTGACAACGTCATTTTAAATGATTGAGTCTATGTTTGACAGGAAAGTTTGATAACCCATTTATGCAAGTTCCCATTTACCTTAACTGTTCAAGCAAAACCTTGGCATAAAACTTTGATGAGATTCATGATTTCTGTTGGCATGCAATAGACCTTCAAGATGTTCCAGTGTGAATTGCACCGGTAGCTGTCAAATGCTTCCATAAGCCCTGATAAATTTCTAAAATAAAATTTAGAAATCTGCCTCTAATTGAACTAGGCTCCATAATTTCTGGATTTAAAACCTACTGTCAGTTTTTCTGGATTTAAAACCTGCCCTTTTTATGGGCATATGATAGCTGCAACGGTTGGACAATCTTTTCAAGTTTCATCCCATAGCTCTTGTCCATGAAACACATGATCGTCTATAAATAGCATGTATACAGATCACAAGAAATCACATGCATTCCCTGATTTAGCCTGAAAGTATATGCTTTGTATATGCATTAGCACATACCTTTTCCTACCCAAATAATGAGGTATAGGTATACCCTGCGCTATATTTATTTCCTATACTGAGCAATATAGGAAATAAAAAATAAACTCACAGTTATTATTTACTATCATCTTATGTTAATAATACCTAACGGGCGCCTACAGAACAGCTGGAGAGGGACTCTTTGTCAGGGAGTGTAGTGATGTTACAAAGAGTAATGGTTTTAAACTAAAAGAGTGTAGGTTTAGATTTCACATTATGAAGAAATCCTTTACTCAGAGGGTGGTGAGGCACTGGCACACGTTGCCTGGAGAAGCTGTGGAGACTGCATCCCTGGAGACATTCAAGGCTGGGATGGATGGGGCTTTGGGCAACCTGGTCTGGTGAGATGTGTCTCACAAGTGAGCCGGGATACTCTTCTAGCTGAATATGTGCTTAGGCATTCAGAATACTTACCTCCACATCAGGTTTATGGTCCGTGTTCACTAGGACAAAATATGATGAAAATAAAAAAATTAAATGAATGAAAACACTTTGTTCTGGCAATTTTGAAATATCTTAACCTTTAATTTTAAAAAAGTCTCCACAGAACAGGAAAGTAAACAAACCTCAGACTGCTATTACTGTTCCAGTAATTATTGATATTTGGTTACTCATTGCAAAGGGGAACAGAAGAAGCTATTCAGGAACAATTTAGAATTTCACAGACTTCCACTTATGAGATGGTACATTCACATGCGGAGGAGGGAACTGGATCCTTATCTATGTAATGCAACTATCCTGTCAGCTCTGCTACTGACTTTGAAGGCTGAGCATGGACAAAAATAAGGGGAAGTGAATCTAAACCAATTATCAAAATCAAGCAAAAAAAAA
>CM021765.1:127959490-127987867 GCA_011076525.1 Nettapus auritus | reverse complement strand
AAAAAAAAAAAAAAAAACAAAAAAAAAAAAGCTCAAATACGTAACTTGGCCCTCTACATGAAAATTTGAAAATTTGAGTGGTTTTATTTGTGTTAATGGATTAGTTTTATAGGTATTTGTTTTTTGTGTGCCATCCCATGAAGACTGGCACTGCCTATTTCTGACCATCCATGCACGGTTTGGGTCTCCTGCTACTGCTTATAACCCACCGTGGGAGGTGCTTGCACAGAACAGCACTTCCTCCTTCAGCTGCATCTGCAGCTGTCAGATGGGGAGGACAGTGCTGCTGGAAATAAAATAAAAATGCCACCTTTTTGCTACTGTCCAAAAATGCAAAGTGCACCAAGCAAATAGAAGCAGAAACTAGAATGTGACAGTGCTGAAAATTCCAGCTCCCTGACAGCCTCAGAGAGGAGTCAGACACATATATTGTCCATCCAGACAAGGCAATGTGCCTGGATGCATCAGGTAGCTGTGCAAGCTATGTATTCACAAAGAGATGCTAGAGTTGACTCGGGGGGTAGGAAGTCTTTATTTTGGATCATTTTCCTGATTTTTTTTTGCTTGCATCACACCTGTTCTGCAGTTTAAGTGCCTAAGAACAAGTTCTTGGATATCACTCAGTATGGTGCTCTCTCTTAAATGTCAGTTTATCTACCTCAATGCTTTTAAGGATTTGAGACTAAAGAGTGCTCCTTTAAATAGCCTCTGAGCTTCCCCTGCTTTAGGTGAGAGTTAACTTTGTGCATATATGCAACAAACTCTGATGTTCTGTGGCTTTCAGGTAGTCACTGTGCCTTGCACTCTGCAAGTTTGTGCAGCCATTTTTTGCTTTTGGTGCCCAGTGTGGCAAAAGGCATGCTAGGAATTAAGAGCATACAACAACTGAAAAAAAAACCATCTGCCTATGCAGTGGTTTTCCACTGTATCTTCTGAGCACTTTACCAGAATATTTGCCTCTGACAGGACCTCCCCCAGTCTAGAGCTGTCATTGCTTCTTGCAGCGAGCCAAGAAAGGCTGACAGCAGAGCCAGCGTGGCTGCTGGGTCACCCTGGCAGATGGCACTAAACCACAGGCAGCCACTGCTGGCCCTGCCTAGCCTGGGTGGGGAGGTGTGCCAGCCCTGACTCATCCCATCCAGGCTGCCCACGGCAGGCTGCCCACACCGCTGCCCCTCCATCTAAATTACCACGTGGGAAGTGCACCACTGGTGGCAACAGCCCTACGGGGTCAATGCCTTGTTTTCCAACAGCATGCTCTGTGATGCTGGGATTTTGAGACAGTGCTGAGACCAGCAATGTCCACAGCTACCACAAATGTTACTGCTAGGTAAGTGTCATCAGCATCAGCTTCGGCGTGTATGCTTAGAAAAGCTTTCACCGTAATGAGCAGGCAGTTCTGAACTGCTGCTGCTACTGAGTCCCATACAAGCCAGGACTCCAGGTCAAGTAGTTACCCAGGTAATTTGATTGCAGTGTAAAGAATCAGAATTTTATGTGATTTTTAATAGCTCGATTAGACAGCTTCATACTTAGATTAACGCTGATCTTCTCTTTCTCTGATATTTGTACAGATGTCACCTATGGTAGAGACCACTCTGTAAATAGAACACTTTGACTCATCTCCGTTGGTGTCTTAAAAGCACTTTTTGGTAGAACTCATAGAATTTTGAGTAAAGATTATGTTTTTCCACTAGTATATTCTTGCTATGTAAGTATCTAGAACAACATTTTTATTAAAGCTTTTGCTCATTGCTACTTTGGCTTCTTTTCTCTCTCTCCCCTCTGCCATTCACCCATATTCATCATATTCATTTATTTCCCAAATACTATTGTCAGCATTTGAAGATTTTTATGTATTTAGGAGTCATTGTTTATGTGCACCCATCATTTTCCCTATGCTTTTTAAATTCATCTAGTAGGAATTATTCTGTATATTTTTATTACTATTATTATTCGATTAATTTTCACTTTAAATTTTGATCTTTGGAAGCTGTTTTAATAAATACTGCTCTTATTCACCAATATTAAACCACTTCCCTTTTCAGAGTAAATCTAATATATATAGGTATATATAGGTAACTAAAAATATATTACTATTTTTAAAATGTGTAACTGTATAATTATTGACATGAAGATTTTTTATGTATTCTTGTAAAGACTAATATTATTTTAAATGGCATTCATTTTGTCTGTTAATGGAAAAAGTTGT
The DNA here is from genome assembly GCA_011076525.1 of Nettapus auritus. Lineage (NCBI taxonomy): Eukaryota > Metazoa > Chordata > Aves > Anseriformes > Anatidae > Nettapus > Nettapus auritus. The sequence goes on along the minus strand of CM021765.1, from coordinate 127,985,655 downwards.
AGTGCGTGTTCCAAAAACCTGTAACCAAAGTTCTGTTTTCTATCTTTTACAAGATTAAAATATTTGATTTTCTTTTTTTTTTTCCTGAAGATGGGATGTTTTCAATATTTAATTCCAATTTTCAATATTTAATTCCATCACTAGGACTTTTTAAACTTCAGAGTGGACCAAGCCAAGGACTCAGAATGTATCCCACTATTTCAGGTGCTTCTAACCATGGTACGACCAATTTTCACAGTGTAATCTCACTTCATTTCCACTGAAGCAGGTAATGTGTTATTGAAGTCTCTTGGTGCATTTAGAGTTTTTGCACTCCTTCAAAAAGACTTTGGAAAAAGGCACAGTACAGTGTTTCTGAGTAGTGTCCAGTGCAGCTAGCTGCTACACCCTGTCCTTGTAGAGCGAAGTGTTTAGGTTAAGCTGAAGATATTCCTTCACAGAGGACACCTACGTTATCTCTCTGCTTCAAAAATTCATGTCCACTGGGTAGATATTATTTCTCAGATTAGACATGTTACTTGCATCTGAACATATGTTAGGGCAGGAAACTACAAAGGTGCCTATTTCCTGTCACAGACTGTGTCTACAACAGCATATTTATTTATGTATTGAGTGAATACTGTTGGAATTAAATCTCTCTCTTATTCATCCTTGCTGTGCTTTGGTTCATCATGTGAAGTGGTCCTGAAACGTACTCTGGTTACCTCTCAGCTGAAACAAAGCTAGAAATCATTCTCCAAAAGTACAGATAATGGGACTGTCTAAGGACAGTCTACAGCCTCTCTCTAAAATAAACATCTCTAAAATGCATATACTGTGGACAGAGGGTCCTCACCACAAAATATTTTGCTGTACAGATGTACTGCTCTTGTGCCAGACTACTTGTAGATGTGGCCAATTGGATAGTGTGTATAAGCAATATTAAATACTGTTCACGAAATATCTCAAGATAATATTTATTTTCTTAATACAATCATTTTAACCTTGGGAAAGTTAAAATTATTAAAACCATAAGCAACTAGAACCCATTATACTTATAAAAGAGCTAATAGTTTTTTTTCTTGAGATCTTTGTAAAAACGCATGCTTTGTGTACTAAAAATTATCTAGAATAAGATTATCAAAATTATAGGACAGAAACATCTACTACCTTACTACTTTTATTAATAGGCCATTCATCCAGCTATTCTCTCTTGAGAAAATCTCTTCAGGTTATTTTCTCTAGTTTCTCTCAAAAAGCAACAGCTGCATCTAATGCTATGTGTTTTGCTAGCTCTTCATAATCCTCATGATTACAGAAATCTTCTATTACCCTAGAAAACTACCATGCACTGAGAAATAGAAATTATCATTTCCTTCACAGTCTTTCACTGATATCTGCAGTTTTTAACAATAAATGGAAAAAAAAAATGATAATGCTGTCACTTTGATACTTGTCTATATTCATACCAAAGCAATTTCTGGTTACATCTTTTAAAAGTTAGTGCATCTTAAAGAATAACTTTAGCAATAATAATGCAACAGGTTATTCCTATCCTATTCCTTCTTCTTTTTTTTTTTTTTTTTTTTTTTTTTTTTCCTTGACACTTAACAGATCTAGGGAAATTATGTCTCAGTGACAATCTGCATGAAGTACCCCAGGACTTTTCACTTCCCATTGCAGCACTAAGATTAAATGTCAGCAGTGCTGTTTGCATTTCCAAAGGTTTGCTCTGGTAATACTATTTAGAGAAGCTTTGTATGAGTTAGAACTGGTACTACAGCAGTCCCTATGGAATGATTTTGATACATGAGATAAGGCTTTTGCAGGCGATTAACCATTCTTTCTTCTTCAGCAGCTTTATCAGCATACCTCTCTGCCTGTTCTTCTCAGGAACAGGTCTTTACCTTTGCTTAATTAAATAAAAAATCTGTTGGTGGGATTTTAATACACTGCTTAATATGAGAGCTATTGATCTAAGCATGCATTGTCTAAAGTGTTATAAAGATCACTTTATATGAGAATCCTGCATGGGGAATATTTCCATTCAAAGACTTGCTAGTTTTGTAAAACCTTTAACAGATTTAACATTTGAGTTCCTACCAGCCATTCTCTAACTTTTCTACGTGCCATTCGTCTTCATGGCATGCCCCAGTGTGCATTTAATTATTTAAGGAATGAAATAGCTTTCAAACAGTTCTTACAGAGTTTGACCTTTCTGGAAGAAGTTATCTGTAAATTTTGAGAAAAAATATAGTGACAGTATCTAAAAGTCACACAGTCCTTTTCTTTTCTAGTACCTTCAAAACCATTGAATATTCCATGTTATGTTTTTGAAGACCTGTCTGAACTCAAAAATCTCTGTTTCCCTGAAAAAGTCAGGCTTTTTGATATCAGATGCTAATATCAACATGACTTTATGAAACAACTTAACTTATTATCTTTCAAAGTGTTAATAATCTCACAGAAATTAATTTACAAGATGTCACTTTTAGCATAAAATAAGATTAGTCTGTTAGAATTTGTTGAAAAAAATAAATTGATTTTAATATGTGAAAAGATGAGTAGTTGAGCAGTTGGTAGAACAAAACAGGGACTATTTGTTCTTTCTTCTTTCAGACCACAGCATGTCTGACCTTACAAAGCATGGAGGCTGAGCTTCAAAAGCCTCCAATTCATTAACTCCGATCAGTTTAAACTCAGATCAGTTAATAAGCTTTGGGGAAATGGCCTGATTTAATTTGTCTACAAAATGTGTACAAATTGAATGGCACTGAATTCAAGCAAAGTGATTTCAAATATTTTAATCTACCTATCAAATAATATATTGGATTGTACTTGTAGTTTTGCATTACAAGAAATAAGAAATCTAGAAGTATTACACTTCAGTTACAACAGACAGGAGTCACATCTGAGCTGACATTTACTCAAAATCTCCCTTGCCTAGAGGTTGTTAGTTTCTGATGGAATCTTCTACACAGAGAGACAAGCATCTAAGCAGCAATCATCCTGAGGAAGAAGCTTTCAAAATAAACCACTTCAAAGTTTCATGGGGCAACAGATACAGGAAAGACATACACTTTTAAAGAATCTTAATAACCTAGCACATCTTGATATATCCCTCAATAAACAGCTAACAATCCCCACTAAAGCATACTTAATATATGTCAGTTCTGAAAAGCAGCAAGCTTTTATTTAACACCCTTCAGTGCATTTATTTGTGTGAAGATTAATGAAATGATCAGAGCTTTGGCCTTAGCATAACCACTGATGATGCTCCCCCTGGAGACTCCTGGCCAATTCTTCTGATAAAGCTGAACAGGTTTTCAGAGATTTTTGTGGGATCTTCTGTTCAAACAGGCTATCCTCTGTACATTGATCTGAGTTACAGCATGCTAAGAGAGACAGTCAGCCTGCAAGGCTTGAAAAGACATACATTTAAACGGCAAACTGACAAAATAATGACTTATCATAGAATCATAGAATATCCCAAGTTGGAAGGGACCCATAAGGAACATCAAGTTCAAGTCCTGGCACCGCACAGGTCTACCCAAAAGTTTAGACCATGTGACTGCGTGCACAGTCCAATCTCTTCTTAAATTCAGACAGGCTTGGTGCAGTGACTGCTGCACTGGGGAGCCTGTTCCAGTGTGCAACCACCCTCTCAGTGAAGAACCTCTTCCTGATGTCTAGCCTAAACCTCCCCTGCCTTGGTTTGACACCATTTTGAATTCACCAAAAGAAAGCAGTCCACTAATACTTTTATACCACAGGCAGCAAAAAGTCAGTTGTGCAACTCTATATAACAATGTAGACAAAAACCTTGGAGGAATCCACCATTGCACATCAAGGAGTTCATGATCCACATAGCAGCTTACCTGAGAAGCACAACCTGTTGCTGTGCCTTGCACTACTACATGCTTGTCTAGGCCATGAGGACTTTGCCATGCTGCACACGTCCCTTGCTGTAGGATAAACACAGTCAGATACTTGTAACCAAAGAGCCAGTGGGCAGCACCCACCTGGTAACAGCAATGATGCCATCAGCATCTCCTTGATGACACCATGAAGTGAAGCAGTACATTTTCACATAAACATCATTTTGTGCCACAGTAAAGTAAATAAATAAATACTAAAAAAAAAAAGACTTGCTTTACTTCTATGAGAATCTATAAAAATTCTACATATGATAATGCCAGCAGACCTCATCATAAATAGGAATTCTGTTCAGCATGTGATACCTTGGCCAGAAGTCTGTCTGACATTAATTTCAGGGTTCCCAGACTCAGAAGGAACAAAAGATGTTTCACCTTGCGACCAGCTTTTGTGTGATATTAATAATTTGATTATCTTTCTTGAGAGTAGTTGTGCTGCTCTTGCTGGGATCCAAAATGAACCAGCACCTCCTGGTGCCGGACACTATCTTTGCTGGTCTGCAGAGCTGCAGGTTATTTCTTCCATACTCTTATTAGAACCATTGTGACAGCAATCACAAAACATTTTACAGGAATGCCTGATACATCTACTGCTCAGAAGCACTCAGCTTTAATTTAGCTAGGAGGAAATGGAGGCAAGCGGGCCCTGATCTACCCAGAGAGAAGGGCCTGTGAGCTGGGCATGGCTGTGGCCAGCAGCTAGGTGCAGTGGGGGCAGGTGGCAAAAAGGCAATATTTTCCCCCATGAGAAGTATATTAAGGGGTCCCCCAAGGTGTTGTGGCCATGGCTATAGGCTGGAGGCCTTTACTGGCAGTCCAGAGGAGCAGGTCTTGTGGTAATGCCCAGCCACATGGTGTTTAGGAAGTGAATGGTGAATTTGACTCTCTGTGTTGTGCTCTGTTATTTTGCTTCTGTGACAAGTTTTATTCCCGTGAAACCCTGGCCTTCACTTTTGTGGCCATGCAGCCAGATGCTACTCAGGAGATACGCATGGAAAGGCATCACCATAAGGTTCAAAGAAATTTCTGCTCTTAAGAGTACTTACTACTTTTGTGTAGGACATTTTTTTTTGCTCTTTCTGAGTGACCCAGGGTACTCACTAGGCCTCTCTATCCCTTCCTCCATTATCTGTGCAAGGCAGATAATAAGAATTGCTTTGTAAGTCATTTTGTGTCTGTAAAGGTCTTTGAGATACCAAGATGAAAGGCACAGGGAGCCTCATCTTGCCAGAGGAAGATCTGTCAGGATCTCCCAGAGCAGTGCCCTGTCAAAATTCAAGCTATTAAAATTATTGATGAGATATTGCTACTGATCATTTCAAGTGACTCTACCTTTCACACATGGGTTACGTGCAATGATTATGATCATTTTACAGGTTTGGTCACCTTGTGGGCCTTGGTATTCAGCAGTGTCAGCTGTGGCTTTATCTGACTCTTCCTGACATGAAGCTGTCATAGCAGCTGGCTGAAAAGATACCCAGGCACAATAAATTCAATTATTTCCAGTCTAACAGAAGGGAATCATCAAAGGTGCCTATGTGTATAAACCCCCAGAGACAATTCTCTTCAAGTCAACATCCATCTATGGCGGTAGAATGCACTGTCTTCAGCTAGGTTTCTTCCAAGGACTCAGGAGAGGAGAACGCACCTTACCATGGAGTTAAAAACAGGCAGTACACTAAGCAGAGGCATCCTTACACCAAGCAGCAGGAGATATGCCTTGATATGCCCACCTCCTGGGATTTTTGCTTCTAACCACAAATCTGAACAGACATTAATGCATTTATGTCTGTGGAACTGAATACAACAGGGCCATGATAGATATCTGACCTCAGGCCAAGCAGCAGTGCTGGGTGGCTTTGTTTGGGAGATAAGTAGTTAAAGCAGTCCAAAACAGTGCCAGGGAATGAATTAACCACCAATGAGGGTGGATGGTTAAGTACCCAGAGCTTTGTTCACTTGCATTTCCTTTCCTTTTCTTTGTGCCTTGTCTCCTGAATGGGTCACCAGCTTTGTGATCTTTCCTGATTTAACAGCTCATCATTCCGATAGATCCCACTTGGCCATATTTTGTTATCAGAAGTGATCAGTATATTCATATACCAGGTGAGTATAGAACTGACTCTATTAAAGTCAGCAGAACTTACAGTTATTCTGGGACAGACAATAGAATCAGTAGATGACAGCTTCCAGTTTTGCCATTATGATGGCAAATATCTTTATCTTATGATGGCGTATATCTTTTGATAAATTGCAATTAAAAAAAAAAAAAAAAATTAATTGCAAAAAGATGCGGAATTGCATCTTTTATGACAGAGAGATAAAAAGGATGAGCATCTTTATTTTTATTTTTTAAGTACATGCAATGATGAGAAATCAAAGGCTGTCTGCTGTTTCTTAACATTGATTTCTATTCATACATCGTTTTCAGAATCAACCGGAAACCAGTCAGCTTCTATCTTCTGACCGGAAAAAAATATTTTATAAAAGTGTGTGGAGTTTTGTATTACACAAGGTAGATTTGCCTAATTAAGTCTTCCAGGTAACTCTGTCATGATGAAAAACATAATAATATTTCAATATTTCTTAAAACTATACTTGTTTAGACAGCTCTGTGTTTAAAGCAAGTAGTGAGTATTATTGCCATTGAACCATGGTGATCTTGCGTCACAGACATTATTCATCTTTGTTTCAAACAATTCTAAAATTTAAAAAGTTTTTACTAAATATTTTAATACATTTAGTTTTTCTTGGTATTTTGAAATCCAGTTTTCACATTTAATTTCCAGACGGTATAATGTCTGCGGTCAAACCAGTTCAATGGCTACTACACTACCACTTACTCACGATTTTAATGACTATGTCTTTATGATAGCCATTTCATCTCTTTCATCTCACATTCTTCCCATTCTTACTATGTGTTTATCTGAATCTTGTCTGCAAGATTTTAATAGCTTCTTTCCAACCATATACATGTATTATTTTGCATAATAATACTCTTAAATGATTCCTTTTTTTTTTTTTTTTTACTTTTCCTTGTAAATATTATTGTTCTTCAAATCTTACTGTAGTTTTGAGACTGATAAATCTCTCTTTCCATGATATATAATCTTCCATTCACAAAAAGGAAAAGAAAGGAATCTAACCAAGGAAGTAAAAATGCCTGAATGCTGGTGATACAGACCTGATCTTTCACAGTAAGAATTTTTTACTGCCTTCAACGTGTTTAGGATCATTATAATAGCAATACAAACACATTCTTATAAAAGTAATATAAACATTCCATGTAAAAGTAACAAAAATCTGATCAGATTTTCAGGGAGAAAGATTTATAACATTTTCATCTTCCATTAGCAACAAATCCTATTTCTGTATAGCAATGCCTATTGTCTGTGCTGTTGGTATTTATTTAGAGATGCATATATATAATTTTTCTACATCAACAATGAAAACTCAGATAAATTCTGCAATCCTTGCTCTGGAAAAACAAACAAACAAAAACAAACAAACAAACAAAACTGTAAATTTGTATTTAATTCCCAAAATTTACATCCTGTACCAGAAAGCTTTCTAGCTTAAAATCTCTCTAGAGGTTGTTTTGGTGCATGCATTTCAATAAGTATTGTTAGACCTTAGAAAAGCAGAATGAGTAAGAATTAGTGTAACACCTGGGACAGGCAAGCTATTTCAAGGAGACCTTTCATGTTGGAGTCAAGTTTTCATTGACTAGTATCTGATTTCATCTGCTGCACAGAGAAAACAGGCCTTCTCCCATGATATTGGGAAGGGTGCTCTGGGGTGGAAATACGTTCTGTATCCCTTCCCTTCCCTTCTCTTCCCTTCCCCTTTCTCTCCTTCTCTCCTTTTCTCTCCTTTTTTTCCCCTTTCTCTCATTTTACTTTTTTTTCCTTATTTTCTACTTTCCTTTCTTTTTTTTTTCTTTACTTTTTTGTTTGTTTGTTTCACTTCCCTTTCTCCTTTCTCTTTCCTTCTCTGCCTGACTCCCTCCTTTTACAAATAAATAGGTACATAAAATAAAAATGCATAACTATTTAAAAATTATATATATAAGCTTTTCTTAGATGGATAGATATAAATAATTGTGAGACAACCACCAAGGTTCTTCATACCTGTCAAACTAGGAAGAAAATGGGAAAGGCACTGCCTAACTTATTTCTAGTACTTTGAAACCTGGGCATAGATTAGACTCATGCTAGTACTTGTTAAAGGCAAAATTCACTTTTTTTTTTTTTTTTTTTTTTTTTTTTTTTTTTTAAGGAAACTTGAATGCTTCAGTCAGAATTCTATTATGAATTGGACTTTGATATTTCCAAACTTATGGTTGAGACCAAGTATCCAAACTGTTGCCCCAGGATGTTTCAAAGAACAATTCTTCTGTCATTCCTGGCTCTAGCATAAATCACCTAAATAGACTGAATACAGATGCAACTGAACTGAAACTCTAAAGCTGTAAGAAGAAACTTTTAGAAGATTCTTTCAGGGCCTGAATAAGATGAATTAATCTAGACAGGAGTCACTATCCAAAGACAATGGAAATGCCTCATGATTTATGCAAGAAAGGGGTAGAAAATAAATATGCAGCTTTTGCTGGCTGAGCAAATGTAGAGAACTGCTGGCCGATGAAAACCACTTATGCAAAACACCATCTGAGTTTCCATTTCCTTTTACCTCTCTGAGTTTAAGAAATAATTGCATATTTTCCATCAGCAATGTTTCTTTCAGAATTTGAATGGTGAAAGAACTCCACCTGAATGGGAATCATCTTTGCAATAACCCCTGAAGGAATAATAAGATTCTGCACAGAGCCCTCGATCTTTCTTCCACACCTTGTGACCACAGCTTTCCTGCCACTCTCTTTGAGCAGCCTCCCTGGAGGCTGAAACAAACTGCCTCAACCCTGGGGAGCCTGCACCTGGAGACCAGGAGGAGGGAGGCCCATGGAAGGCAGGAGCTGTCCATGGTCCATCCCAAGCACTACCACCCAACCCCATCCTCTACTCTGTCCCAGCACCTGGGACACTATTGGCATTTAAGCCTCCCTCCTACTACACTTCTCAGTTGGCTTTCTGCTCAGCAAAGGATATGGCCTCAGGTGAGTTTTTACTCTGTCTCTTCTATAGCTTCTTGACTCATCTTTTAATTATGGGGAAAAAAAGTGCAACCCCAGGTATATAAACATGCCTAACAAGTCCTGTAACATGCTTCCTTTCAGCAACTTTATTTAAGAGATTTGATATTCAAGAGCTTTATTACGAACAGCAAAGCCCTTCAAAAATCTTAAAATCTTCTTACCTGTGGTTTTAGAGTAGTATTTATGAAGCAAGGTAATTTCAGTCTTTCACTGAGCTAAGTACAATTTCTTTGTCTGGCAGCAGAATATCTCCTTTATCACAAGTTAGTGACACCAGTACTATTAGTAAGAAATCAGTCAAAGACAGATACAGACCTGGAGGAAATAATATGCCCTTGCCAGAAGACAAGCCCAGAAATGATATATCTTTGGTCAGAGCCCAGTGTAGCATGTTTGATAAATCCTTCAAATTTTAAACAGTGCTTTCCTTCACTGACAAAGAGCAATTTGAAGGTGTTTAGAGGGCATTGTGTATTAATTTGTATTTTAATGGCATTAGCCATGCTCTGAATGTTACCTGTTCTGTCTTCCAATGTAATCTGAAATATCTAGGTTTGTCTAGTAATAAGTTGGATTTAGTTTCTCATTATGCTTTTCATGATCCACTCTCATTAGAGGTGTTTAGTTTTAGTGAATATAAGCACTACTTCACTGTGGCAAGGATAAAAGTCGAGTGGTAGTTTTTGTGTGTGTGTGTGTTGTTTTTTTGTTGTTGGTTGTTTGTTTTTGACCTTGAAAACAATGAAACGGTTTAAGGGGGCCTAACTCTAGTGCGTATACATGAATAAGGAAATTCTGAGATAACAGTGTGACAGTAAAAGGTCTCAGACTTTTGGGAAATGAAGCATACACAAATATCTCTCTGAAATGCTGTACACTAATGCCTGCAGCATGAGGAACAAACAGAAGGAGTTAGAGGTCTGTGTGTTGTTTCCAGGCTATGACCTCATCAGGATTACAGAGATGTGGAAGGACAGCTCACACAGCTGGAATACTGCAGTCATTGGTACAGGATTTTTGGAAAGGACAGGCTAGGATTGTGAGAAGGTGAATTCATTCTCTATGTGAGAAAGGGTAATGAGCTAGCTGAGGGAATGTAGGTTGGAATTAGCACATAGATCAACACAAATTGCATTGTTATTGGTTAAAGACTACTTGATAAGGAAGAAGAAATACATGAGGACTTGTCCAGACAACTGAAAGAGGTCTCATGTTTGCACACTATGGTCCTCATGAGTGACTTCAATCACCCTAAAATCTGTGGAGGGGACAAAACAGATGGGCACAAGCAACCCAGGATGTTTCTGGAATGCATCGATGACAACTTCCTGACACAGGTGACTGAGAATCCTACAAGAGAGAACACGATATTGGATCTCACTTACAAACAAGGAAGGTCTGTTCAAAGACTGGAAGGTTAGGGACAGCCCTCACTGCAGTGACCATGATGTTGTGGAGTTCTTAGAGGAGGAACAAGGCAAAAAGGAGGACACCATTCCTGGTCTTCAGATGGGAAAAAAAAAATAATAATAATAAAAATAAATAAAAAAAATAAAGCATTTCTTACCGAAGGATGAACCAGGCTGCCCAGAGATGTTGTGGAGTTTCCATGCTTGGAGACATTCAGAACACCCCTGGACAGGAGCAACCTGCTTTAGATGATCCTTCCCTAAGCAAAGGGATTGGACTAGATGACACCAGAGGTGCCTTCCAACTTCAACTACTCTCTGATAACATGATTCTGTGATTTGAAAATTTAGAACAAGTAATAAAGACATTTAATATGCCTTTATAACTCACAGAGATGTTTTTATTCAATAGATCTCTAGGAAAGTTTTTGTTTGTTTGTTTGTTTTTATGTAAATCATCTCAGTTATCTATGGAAAGATGGGGATAATAATTGTGTACATCAGTTTAAAAATCTTCAGAGTTTGCTATATGTTTACCTATTCCACAACTTCACAACATTCTTTGTCAGGGACTTGTTGTTGGTACACAGAATTTATGCAAACTACTTGTAAACAGTGATAAAATACAGTACTTTTAACGGACATTACAGTCTCAAAACTCAAATTAAGCACATAAAATGAAATGCAAAACCTTCAGTATCATAAATAATAAATATAATAGCAATAATAATATTGTAAATTAGTTTATGTTATTAAATATATATCTATATTGCCAACAGCATTTTCTCCTTTCATGTACTTTTGTTCCAACAAAACAAGTTACCCCAGCTTGCTGGTGGACCTTTTTTCAACTCAACAGCGCAATTTATCTCAGATTTTTTATAGCTACCTTCATCACATAAAGCAAGCAACCTTCCTGTCAAATGAATTAAATTATTTAGTGCGACTGGTCTTCAAAGGGAATCTTTCTGAATGTGCTTGAGCAATTCCTGATTTCTCAAAATGGCTGTATGTAACTGTTAACGCAAGAACCCTATGACTGGAAACTGATTGCATCTATGCAGTACAGGGAGGTTAAATAGGTCAGACCACAGGGACCTTAAATTTATAAGCCTGGATTTATTTTCAGCAGTATATTGCTTTTTCTCTTGTTTTATTATATTCACCGTTATAGCATCTCTTGTCTGACAAACTGCCTCACTCTACGTCCGTGTCCACACAAAATGCTGCCCAGACCACACACAGGACAACCAAGAGGAAACAGTGACTAATAGGGGAAAAAAAAAAAAGCTTGTTTTGTCTAGAAGAAAGGGCCTGACAGCTGGACATGGCTGAGGGTCTTTTCTGTCACAGTCTGGAAAAAACAGGGCTCCAAAAAATAACAGCTAGTACAGTAGATTTTCATTAAGCAATGGGACAGGAAAAAGACTATTTGCTTCTGAAACTGCTATATCAGTATAGAGAAATTACCTGAATTGTGAAGCCAGTTGTGCTTTCATTGGAAAGTGGTATTTGTTTTGAGAGGACTGTAGAAGTTTGAAAGTGACAGAAACTATAAAACTTAGGCTTGATTTAATAAGAAGTGTTATATTAATAATAAATATTATATTATACTACTATTGTATTATATTATATTATATTATATTATATTATATTATATTATATTATATTATATTATATTTATTATATTATAATAAATATTATATTAATAGAAGGTCATATCCACAAACAATATAATATACTGGTGATTTGGGAAAAAGTTTTCATGACATTTTTCAGTTGCTATTACTAAGCATAAATAGTATAGATTTATGCACCTTAAATAATTATGATCTCACTTTCCAGTGAAATTTCTAAAAGTCTTTCTGTTTTTGTCATTCAACTAGTTTATTCTTTCTCTTCCATTATTCATTTTGAAATAATTGTTTTTGCAGATCACATAGTTCCCTGTCCACCAAAGTGGGCACCTGCCTGTCTTTCAACACATTGTCCTGTCTAATGGAAACTGGATTTGTTCTTTCTCTTATTTAATTCACTGAAGAAACAAAACTGTTGAAGTCCAGACTTTTTGTGGTTCATATCACCAGATAATTATTATTTATTTAAAGTGTTTGAAATAAAGCTGTTTACTAACAGACGAGATGCAGAGCAACCACACAAGGAGGCACTTAAGGGTTTCATCAACAGACATAGGTTTGCACCTTAGAATGCTTATAGTGTTACAGGAATGCAACATTTCTCTTATAGGGGGGACACTTTTCCCCAAAGAAGATGTTAGTGTTCCTAAAAATATTTTTTATTTTCCTTCTTTCTTGGTGAAAATCTCATGGACTTCAAAGTTCTACTTGAGAAAAGAAAATAATTATTTCCATATGAAATCAGCTTTCTTTGTGTTTGAACTTTCTTTGTTTCTCTGAACTTACCCAAAAATCTGCCTGCAATTTACTGGCACAAGTGGATTGGCTGGGACAGTGTTATAGGTTTGTGCTTTTGGAGTCAATTTGAATTCAATAATACATATAATATAGGCTGCTGCTATACTTCTGGGAGCTTTTAGTTTGGTGTTAATTAGACTAGTTAGCTAATTCACCTCTTTTTCACCATCAGAAAATGATCTCGTGGCATTGTAAATGCTTATGCTAGTTTCATCAGCTCCCCTACAGTCAGAAAGAGACAAGTTTTTCCAAAAGGGCTAGACCCTAACATCTAAGATCATGGTTTTATATTGATTATAAGAGGAGCCTGAGAATTCGGGCATTTATCCTCAGTCTTAAAACCTGTGATGAGGATATTCCTGCTTCCACCTTGCTGCTTGCTTCAGATCCTTATATTTCATGAGGTGTATTCCCTCCACTTCCAGCATCCATGGTTTGCTCCCAAGCAACTGGTAAGGCAAGAGATTTCCTACATCCCAAAGGCTTCCTGGAAAACCTGTACCAGAGAGCAAAGAGGAAATAAAGAGGAAATTAAGTATAGGAAAAAAAAAGCAAAAAACCAAAACAAAACAAAAACAACAACAACAACACAAAAAAAACACATCCAATAATTTTAAAAGTGAGAAATGAAAAAAAAAAAAAAAAAAAAAAAAAAAAAAAAAGCACCTAATCAATGCTTCTCTCAGCTCTATGGAATTAAAGCTATGCAGCCAGGACTTGGTTTGATCCAACATTTGAAAAAATTGTTAAAAGAGTTAATAAAGTAATTTTCCTGATATTTTGCTCCTTATAGTTTGAGCAGTGCACAAACAAGCCTCTACCTTGAAAAATAAAAATTAACCAAAACAAAACAAAAAAGAAACATTAAGCAATTTGTCCTAAACAAGTATAGAAAACTTGTCAAACCTTGAAAATTTTCATAAAGTGAAACATATGGGAAAACAATTAAAAATTTTAATGAAATAACATATTTAACATCAAATAACATAATTTTAAATTCAAACTTTATGAAATGTCTATTAACAAAAATAATGAAATATTTTAAAATAAAAATGGTTTGATACTACTATGTGGAATTATTTAGTTTTGCATGTTTAAAATATATAACATCTCCAACACCAGCACTTTTTTCTAGATGTTTCAGTAAAAAAGGTTTGGCAAAACTACAGCATTTTTCTATTTATTTTCACTATCTGCTGAAATTTAACAAACAGCCTATTTCATTGAACAAATTAACTCTCCCAGATTTAGGGTGCTTCCACAAGCAGTTTCATATTTGATTTTCATTTTCATGCTATTAGAAGGTGGTAAAAATAGATCAAGTATCATTATTTACACACATTTCTTATCTTTCATTGTGCTCATGTTTAATGAAAGCTTGAAAAATAATGAACTTTCTAAGGAATACTTGCTATTAGGTGTCACTACTTTTATCTAGTGGAGAGAAAATTCCACAGTAGTTATCAGCACATTTGCAATTAACAGAAACATCTAATTTTCTTTTTCCTTCAGTGTTGAAATTTATAGCTAAATGAGTTAAAATAACAGCACCGCATATCTTTGTTTAACTGTTGGACAGAATGGAGCATTGGACGAGGATCCTTGAACAGGATTTGTTCCATGATGACACTAGTTACAGTATTCTGCACATCAGCAATTAGTTTACTTCAAGCTGATTCTTTCCCTTTTCAGTGCAAAATTCTTTCTTCTCTTAGGTTTTATGGAGCAGAGTTTTCACCCAATATCCATGCTCCTGTGACTGGCAGAAAATCCTTCTTGAGATTGATTATTTTTCCTATTTTTAGTTAGGATGATAGGACAGTTCAATAATTAATGCAACTTAAAGTAGTCTTATTATGTCAAAAAATGTAAAACCTATAAGCACTGATAATAGCAACCAGGTAATTAAACATGTAATAAGAAGATCTATGCAGAAAAAGCAATTTTCTGGACATACCAGCACTATAACGTCAGTCCTAAACAGCAAATCTACTGCTTATTCTTCAGTACCAACTAATGGTACAGAATCATAATACACACATTTCTGTTAAAAAGACAACAAGACTTTTTGTTTTGGTTTGGTCTATTTTGTTTTGTTTTGTTGTTAGCAGCCTGTTTATGAAAAGCTACTTGGGAAAAATTACAATTTTGAAACACAAAGAAGGACTTCTCATGTATAAAACAGTGTGTTCATGATTTCCAGTCCTTAATGATAGTACACTTCCATTGCCAGGTAAATGTCTTGTTCTTTTGTTGTATTTACTGTTTTATTGTGCTCTTAAAAGGATTCAGATTTACAAGGACATGGATCTTGGTCCAGACAACTTAAAAAAAAAAAAACATCTTCACATCCCAGAAAAGAAAGTAAAATACTAATTTTTACCAATACAAATATTAGCTAACATATAATTTTCTCTCCCTAAACAAATATCATAAAACAACTTTTATTGGCTTTTGCCAAATATTGCTTATTTTAATGCTATGACAATAGCATGGATAGCTGCATTTCCCAGTTCTTCTAAAATAAGGAAACTATAAATGTATTTTAACAAACATGGGACATTATTAATCTTCCAGATATGAGCAAGGCAAAATTTAAAAACTGTCTGCCCTATAACCTGTAGCTGCCCTTAAATATGAGCTGCTCTTAAATATAGCTAAACAAATTGTTTGTTTAGCTATAAGACATGGAGTAAGCTGGAAAATGCACATGTAACCTAAAATTACAGTGCAACCTGTAACGCTGAAGCAGAAGAAAAAAAAAAAAAAAAAAAAAAAAAAAGAGAGAGAGAGAGAGAGAGAAATCTCTGTACTTCATCAACAGCAGGAGATGCTGGTTTTGGGGTCCTTCTTCTTTGTGCTCTTTGGTCATACCTCTCCTGAGTCATATAGCATTGCGAAGGGCCTTGAAAGTGGTTTGCCTCTTACTGTAAGGCTCAGGAAAGCATTCAAAATTTCCTCTTCTGATGGCTTTGTTAGATTCTTGTAAAGTAAGGAACTGGCATGGCAGAACTGCTGCCCAGACAAACGTTTGCTGAAGAATTAGTTTTACAAAAGACCACATGCACTTGTTCCTGTTCAGCCAGTCCCCACCCAGAAACCCTTTCCTGTGCTGAGGTCACCCTCTGCAACTGTCCCCAGACAGGATTCACGCAAGGCAGATGAGGGAGAGAGGGGCATCAGGCATGTGTTCAGTCCATCCTGAATGAGCCATTCATCAACTCACTCTGTCCTTCTGTCAGACTCCATTCTAGGAACACCTTTAGTTTATTCTTCAAGCTTCATCCTTTCATCCACAGTATTTCCACAGGAGGCTTTCATTCTGCCCTTAGAAGCAGCATGAAAATCACATAAGGTTTAGAGGAGCTGGGTTCAGAACAACAAAACAACACAAAACAAAACAAAACAAAACAAAAAACTCCTTGCCAAAGGAAGCTGAGGATGCCAAGTTTTTCATGTGGAGGCTGAGCAAACACATGGACATAGCCACTGAATGTTAATGTACAGGCAATATATTGTATTGGAGAGTCCTTGAACTGAAAACTGTCATGGGCCAGAGGAGCACTTGAAGTATCATCATATACTTTGGTCTATGTGTCACCTTATGGCCACCCTCTGATTTTTGTTTTTACCATTAATGTTTTGTAAACATTCAGTAGCTTAACACAGACATCAAGTGGCCTCTTAGTGATGAAGGTCCAAACAGGAACTCTGCCTTTACAGCAGAATCTCAGTGAGCAGTATATATGCCATTATTTCTCTGCACAGGGCCAGTCACTGCAAAAGGAAAAAAATTGGATTCCTGAATGAAGACAGACAGAGGTGGCATAACAGGCCAGTGAATGGAGGCCAGTGAAGGCCTCTCTCTGCAAAGCACATATTAAAAAGCTGTTAAAAGCACAGAATGGCATCATATGGATGGTCTAATCTGAGAGAGTTGAGCACACCCTGTCTTGTCCTAACAGTTAGTCCTGTTGACAAAATGAAAGGCAAATATCACTTCAATGGGAAGAGTGGAGGGGTGTACCATTGAAAGTAGACTATTTGCTTTCAGATAAGAATTAGTTTTTGATGGCCAGTTTGATGGTGCTTTTTGAACCAGCAAAGCAAGGAAAATGGAGGACTTTTATAACTAAATGTTCTTCATAAACACTGAAGTTGGTCATTAAATATGAGCAAAAAATGTAAAAGTCCTCCTCTCCCTGACAATGGGATGTGTTCCTGGAAAGGACTGAGAGCTGATCTCTGATTGATTTTAACACTACCAAATGCCATCAATAGGGAATGACCCAGAATTCAAAGGTGGAGGCTCTGCCTCATGCTGAAGGGTATTCCTATGACTGGTTGGTTGCCAGGTCTCCCTCCAGCTATCTAGCAATAGCGAGGCTCCTGCCTTCCCACTGCTACCTGTGTCTTGGGATTCCAGAGCTGAGTTGCAGAACAGGGATTTGCTGGCAGTCTGGGGTTATTTGAAGGGAAAAAAGACACTGAACGGGGAGTTACAAAGTACCATCCAGCTTCCCTGTGGTGAGAGAGGAGAGAGAGAAGGTCTGCAAACAGGGAATTTCGCATACCTGCAGAGGGTGGATTCTCTGCAACCAAACCGAAAATCTTGTGGGCACAGACAGCTAAAAACATCTGAATCCAGTATGGATTCAGAAGATGCCTGAAGCCTGCAGGCTTGCACCATTGTTAAGTCCTTACTGATCCTGAGCACAATGCAAGGGAGCATGCACTTGCACAGCTGACCAGGTGTGCAGACACCCTGCACATTAAAGTATTGATAGGCATCTCCCAAGAAAAAGCCAGCCAGAGACCTGCCAGTTGGTGGAATTCTGGCTGACTGCAAAGAAAATCTTAAAATCATGAAGAGGAAGGTTCCCAGCTGCCTTAGCATAAAATACTTCTACTTTCAGCTGAAATGCATATTACTTGTTCCAAGGCAACACTCTCCCTCTCCCAGGTTATCTACCAAAAGGTTTAGCACCTTGTCTCTACATAGCTACTGTGGGAGTAAATAAGAAAGGCAGAGGTACAAGAAAAGACTTTCTTAGGCATGTGAGCATGCAAGCATATTTTCCAGCAGAGGCCTTTCAGAGAGGAAGAAGGTGACAGATGATGGTCAAGATTGCCATCTAATGGCCAGAAATCAGACAATGGAGAAAAGGAATTGGTGATAGGGCTACAAGGCAGCGAGGGAGGATGCTAGGAGCACAGTCTTGGGTCTGAGGTTTCCTGCTTGGATTTCTAAGTGGAAATTCAGTTTATAGGATTATCAAGAGATAGCAAAGGGCATTTAGATTTTACATGTGACTGCAAACTATGTGAAGAGACAGACAGGGCCTATCATATAATTACTTATTCTTTACTGTTGTAAATGTTACGGCATATTTGTTTTATTTCCTTTAGTATTTTTGTTTATATTTTAGAAATTAAGTAGTGGAGAGAGAAAGAAAGAGGTCTTGTTCTTGTTTATAGGAATGCTGCAGACAATGCACTTCCAATTTCAAAAGTATTAATTGCTCAACACTCACTAATTGTTCAGATAGAGAATCCAGTTCTCCTTCCCAAGACCTTCCCAAGGTGTTACATGATAGGGGAGCAGTTTTCACCTGTAGGGTGCAGTGTTTCCCTAAAAATACAGTTGTGTAAATGATCCTCAACAAGTTGGTAAAAGACATTCTCCTATTCTGTGCAAAAGCTGTTTTTGTTTGTTTGTTTGTTTGTTTTGTTTGTTTGTTTGTTTTTCCTAAAGACAGCCTTTAAAACTATTATATTCTCTGAAATAAGGTGCTTTTGATAATGATCTTGCTAATCAGGAAAATTACTCTGTAAGCTTCATATATGCATTGCTATAACAATCTAATTACAGTAACACTTTCTGACAGCATATCTGTGCTTAACAAAGTGTTTAAGTATTACATTTAGCATGTGAATAGACAGTGAGATTAATCATGTGCTTAAAATTAAGCAAATAATTAAGTTTCTTTGTTAACCATGTACAAAATTGATATCCAGATTGCTGCCAGGATTTTTTCCTTTTCTCAAAACAGAATATTATTATTATTATTATTATTATTATTATTATTTTTGCTTTAAAAAATGCTAATTATTTTAAAGCACATATCTATTTCCCTGGTGGAGTTACTTCTTACTGTTTTACCTGGAGCACTAGCAGTTGTTACTGTAGCTTTCTTAGAAGTGTTAGCAGTGTTACACTAAGATCAACATTATTTATTTATTTATTTTAGTTGGAGGAGGCAAAAATAAAAATAAAAAAGAAATAAAAAAGAATATATTATCCCCAAATTATTGGTTCTGTTCAATAAATGTAGCATATAGTTCAAATATGCAGCCTGAAAAACTTGGGAGCAATCCTTCAGGCAAATGTAATGAGTAAATACAGTCAAGCAAATGGAAGAAAAACACATTTGGCCCCCAGTACAACAATGAATTCAACATCTATTTAACCTGTCATGATGTAATTTAGTAGGAATTCTGCTTGGACCAGAGCTGTACTTCTTGCACCTTACAAGTACATTTATAACTCTCTTGCTTAAGAAGTTAAAGCACAAAGAACATTGGCCACACTCAAAAAAAAGAGATCAGCCATTTTATTTTTTGCATCCATGACGTAGTGGAACTACATTTTTCCCTGGTGTATCAAGTGGGAATGCACCGACTTTACTTTTAATTACTAGGTTGGGCTTTGGTTGTAGTCTGTGGTGAGAATTATGTACTTCGAAAGAGTACATGATCTGACCTGAATTACACACTTACTTTAGTCTTTAGCGATATGTATTTCCATTTACAGATGCAGAAAGGGAGCCTCTCTCAGGTCATAAAATCATGGTTTGTGGTGGAAGGGACCTCGGACCAGCTTTCCTCTAGGACCCCTTTAGGTATTTGAAAGCCACTGTAATGTCTCCCCGGAGCCTTCTCTTCTACAGTCTGAACACCCCAACTCCCTCAGCCTGTGTCCATAGAAGAGGTGCTCCACCCCTCTGAGCATCCTCATGGCCGTCCACCCCTCTGAGCATCCTCATGGCCCTCCTCTGGACTCATTCTAACACACCCATGTCCTTCTTGTGCTGGGCGCCCCAGAGCTGAATGCAGTGCTCCAGGTGGGGTCTCAGAAGAGCAGAGTAGAAGGGGAGAATCACCTCCCTTGCCCTGCTGGCCACACTGCTTTTGATGCAGCCCACGATATGGTTGTGTTTCTGGGCTACATCTAGAAAATTAATCCTTTTAGACAACAGCTGTAAAGAAAATAAATCCTGATCTTATCTTTTATTTCAGGAACCTTTTTGTTTAATGTGCCTGATATCCTGAAACAAAACAAAACAACAAACAACAACAACAATAACAAAAAAAAAAAAAAAAAAAAAAAAAAAAAAAAGCTCTTCTGCACTCTGTATTTCTCCTCAGTTTCTTTCTTAGAACAGATGCAGGGGCCAAGAATGGCAGCTCAGACAGCGTCAGTCAGAGCCTTAGTGTCAGACAACCATGAAGAAGTGGCAAAAGAGCGTATGATAAATTCAGCAGAATGTTGTTGGCTGCTACTGTTCTGAAGGGGCAGACAAACAGAGAAAATAAAGCCAGGCTTTTTGTTTGTTTGTTTGTTTAAAAACAGAGAGAAATAAAATTATTTGTCTTCAGTATTTTTATTTGTTTGTCACTATTTTTAAGCATCTTTGTACTTTCAAATCCAGTCTGGTATTAATGTTAGAAAACTAGGAATCAAGTGAAAACAGTTGTGCTGGCAACTATATAAACAGACCGAGAGACATGCCAGAAATCTTTCTGTGAGCCGAGGAAGATTCTGGCAGGTATGCAATTAAAAATAAAATGGGACAATTAGGAATGTGTGAGAAGGCCTGAAGAAGAAAGGGGATCAGGCAAAAAGGTGGCACCCATAAGAAAAGATAAATTGTGATTTATTTTGTACTAAAACACACTTGTATGGGCGCATGAACACACACTCTTAAAACTGCATGGCATGGTGATCATTATATTGAAACTTTTGGCTATAGAAGACCTCAATAAATTATATTTTGACCTCAAAAATAAAATCAGGATTCACTGTTTTCCTCATGGAACTACAAGAGGAAAAGGAGCTCCTTTCAGTAGATGTCAATATCCATTGATCCTGCCATAACTGTACAAAACAAAAGAATGAACACAACAATATGCTTTGAAAAATAATAAAGTTCTAAAGTTCATAGGGTCTTACAATGCACCACATAATATTTAAACAGGTGTGAGTGACCTGGGGTAAGATGATGCCATCCATATCCTGCCTTGGAAATAACTTGCTGCATTCACAATAAGAAATTTTCCTTGTAAGAATAAAACACTGGTTTCCACCATATTAACCCATGGATTTTTTTTTGTTGTTGTTGTTTGTTATTTCATGCAGCAGGAAATTCCTGGAGGACGTCATGGGGCAAATGTACTAATTTTAACCTCTACATCAGTCAGGATGTGGAGTCTTTCAAGAATCTAAGATCCTTGGTGCCTGAGATCAATTTCTTCCTACAGCTGGATAGAGAAATACAGGAATATGCTTAAGCATTTGCCTGCATATCCTATCAGTACAGAAGGCTTAAATCTTTTGAAAGGGAACAACTCATTTCCTGTTCCTTTCAAACACCTCATCCTCTGCCCTGCCAAATACAGAGGAGAAAGTATATTGTCCTTTGAGAGGCTGTGAGTAATGTCTGGACTAGGGAAGGAAATAGGTAAGCAAATATCTGTTGCTTCATTTATCTTATTTACAAGGTTCCTGTCATATTGGCATCTGTTAATAAGATCCTTGCTCAGACCTGTACTTTTCTGATCATTCTTTTATCCATATGATCTTTACAGTATGAAGTAAGATGGTTTAAGTGCTGGAGCATTTCAGGCCAATCTTTCTCAACAGCATCTGCCCCTGTGGTTATTCACCATCCTGTGGTTGCTTCATCATGCTCCTACAGCCTCAGCGACTCCTCTGTAGGAGGCCTCAGTGATTTGGCTGAGAAGAACCACAACAGACACCGCAGACACTTCCCTCACAAAAAGAGGGATGATACTTGAACCCACCTTTGTGTCTCGTTGTTATCTCCCTCATGGGAGAACCTCAACATGTACTGTGACTTCAGTCTCCATTCAAATGGAAGGAAGAAGCCAATCCTTTGACCCAACTTAGGCAGCTAGTCTGCCTGGAAAGACAACCCCAATATTCATCCTTTGTCTTTACTGAAAGACTCACTGGTTTCAGGTGATATTGTGGTGGGTCAGAAACCCATAGCTATGGCCAGCTACCATGAGTGGAGGGAGGACTACTAATGTGGAAAGGTCTGCTGTTCCTCTTTTCAGACTAGTTGGAAAATTATCAGTGTAATTCTTCAACAGAAGAATTACCAGTATTTGTGAAGCCACTGTCTCTTCTGAATGTCTTATTACTACAAAAGATCAGGTCTAAGACATAGAGAAGTCTTTCCATTCATGGGTTATTTCTACAAATACATAATTTGTGGCTCTTTATTTCACAAGACTTTCATTAACATCCATGGACCTTAGGCCAGGGTCTATGTGGGAAGAGGACATTCAGGGCAAAGGACTGCCATTAGCTCCATTGATTTATTTGTGAAAATTATGCTCTTTTCTCACTCCAAAATACTGCACAGATCATAACACAAACATAAACCTTAAGCTTCATACTTCCTCCTGAGAAGCTGATAACTAAAACCATTCTATGACAACATGAACCTGTCTCCTAGCCCTCAGTGAGTCCAGTGATTTACCTGGAAAATGCAAGAATAGGAAAGAATATATCCCTGTGTAACCTACTTCTTATGGAAACTCATCAGTCAGTCAACAGATCCTGCAACAAGTTGTAAGATCTGCTTAATGTCTACTTTACATGGAATTAAGTACCCAAGAATGGGATTCATCTCACATAAAGTTGGCTATTTAAAAGTTAAGTGGCTTCTCTAAGGTAGTCCCTTTATACTCCCCTACAGGTAATGGGATGGCAGGGAGAGGAAATGCTGGGGAGTGATTCATTTCCCTTAACCTAAAACTCTGTCCTTGGATGGGATGAATCACTCAAGAAGTGCCTTAGTACTGATTTTGGATAGAGCCTGGACTACAGCTGCATATCGACTTGAGGTTGGATAACTCTCACCCTCCATGACACTTTCAACAGCACCTGGGGTAATCAGAAAACATCCATGCTACTCAGTAGAATGTACACTCCTGTCCATTACTTCTGCAAGCAAAAGTAAAGTTTCCAAGCCACTTCTGTTTTATTTTAAAAAAACTGTGTCCTCCAAGCTACTAATAAATTCCACCCTCTCACCTCGGTAGAGAATCAATTGCTGATTCTTCCTCTTAGCAGGCACTTTTCCCATGTGTTTCTCATCCTGGCCATATTTGCTGAGTTTGCCTACGAGAACACCACACAGGAGTATTCTCATAAGTCCTAGTATAGTCACTGTGTTTTACACCTATTGCTTTCCCCTTATGCAAAGACAGAAATTGGATAGGCTTAAATCTCTGTTGATAATTATTTATCATCACACAATCTTCTGCATATTTATTTATTTATTTATTTATTTTCCTGAAGTTTGAAGTTAGATTGCCAGGTCTGTAGTCCTGTGTTTATCTATATTGTTTTGGCAAAAATTAGTATTGTCTTTGACCCTTACTGCTTGTCAGAAACCTCCCTTGTCTTTTCCACATTCTTAGAAGAACCCCCTATGCCTAAGACTTTACTTTGGTTTACTCTATAAATATTTTCAGTCAAGTTCCACCAGAATGGATCAGCTTGAACACATTTATCTCAGCCACACTGTCTAACCCAATCTTCACTCCTTCAGTTCTGTCTTCATCTGTCTAAATTAATGTGATTAAGCCCTTGGCACAGTTTACCTTTTTGAAAGACTAGTGCTAAAAGACACCTCAGCCTTTTCTACCCCATCTGCTCCTCACTCTTTTCTTTACTTAGCAATGGGCTGTGGCATTTCTGGTATGTGCCTTTCCACAGAAAATTCTGGAGGAAAATGAGGGAGAAGTTATGAGATATAAGATTAAAACATCTGAGCATTGGTAAAATTTTCTTCCTAACTAGTTGTTTTCCACTATGCTTTATCATTTAAACAGCAATGTTAGGGGCTGATAGAAAAGAGTACCTTTCATATATCAAAGCAAATGGGACAGATGAGTGGAAAATACCATAAATATTTCTGGTGTTTTCAAAGATATAAAGAGTTCCCTCATTTAGCTTAAAATTTCTTTGGGGGTTTAAGTTTTAACCACTCATATTTGCTCAGAAGAGTTTGCTTCATGGGCATAGGCATTTATCATTCTGTCATACACCATATTAAGGTAGATGGGCCTCAGCACTTCAATTAAATTAGGATGTTTTAGAGAATAAGACCAACCACCTAGTGAGAAAAATCTTAGGAGATACAATTTCACAGGCATGGGAGCTCCTGTGTTTTCAAGCCAGGTCTATTCTTGCTCCTTGTCCTTGACTTTACACTCAGCCTTGTGTGATGTTTCCATCTCACCAGGGCCTGGATTGGGTGTACACGTAAGATTTAAGAATCACAGAATCACAGAATCATCTAGGTTGGAAGAGACCTCCAAGATCATTGAGTCCAACCTCTGACCCAACACTAACAATCCTCCACTAAACCATATCACTAAGCTCTACATCTAAACATCTTTTAAAGACCTCCAGGGACTCCACCACTTCCCTGGGCAGCCTATTACAATGCCTAACAACCCTTTCAGTAAAGAAGTTCTTCCTAATATCGAACCTAAACCTCCCCTGGCACAACTTTAGCCCATTCCCCCTCGTCCTGTCACCAGGCAGATGGGAGAATAGACCAACCCCCACCTCGCTACAGCCTCCTTTAAGGTACCTGTAAAGTGCGATAAGGTCACCCCTGAGCCTCATCTTCTCCAGGCTGAACAATCCCAGCTCCTTATTCTTCTGAGATGTTAGAGTAAGGGTTTATGGCAGAGGAGGCTGCCACATCCTTGGAAACCTTGGTGCAGAGAGTGGGCATGTGCTGCACCTCTGCTTCACAGAGGGCCAGGGACATCACTGGTGGGGTCGGTGGTGATCAACATTCCCCTGAGCATCAGTGCAAGAGGTGGGGGAAGGGACCACCTGTGGGAAATGCATGTGGTCCCACCACAGACAAAAAAAAGCCAACACGGTTACAAGCTGAAATCCTCGTCCTCTGCAGGCCTCCCAGGTTGCTCTCTGTAGGCTTCAGGAGATGTGTGGGAGCAACATCAGGGAAGACTTGATTTTCCCCTGCTTTCTGGTCCGCATGCTTAATGTTCAGTGAAGCACTACCTATTTTGGTCATCTGAATTATGGCATACTGGATTTCATCCATCAAGTGCTCTGATGTATTTGTAAAACTTCAGAGAAATATTGATATTAAGCAACCACAAGAGTGCTTTAATACATCATTTGAAAAATGGCAGATTTATATAAACCATTTAAGATGTTGAGAGAAGAATTATCCTAAATTCTCATTTATATCAAGTCATTTCATAGTGTCTCTTGAATTCTTGCCCAAAAAACTTTTGGGCCAAAACTTTGTGTCAGAAAATAATTAATACATTCTCTGAGGGAGGCTGATCAGTTTCACTTTATACTTCATTCTTTCTCCATTACCAGCACCTCCTTTATCTTTCATTTCTTTACTTTGCCCACTAATTGAAAAATATACAGTAGCTTTCTCTCCCCCAAGACAGTTTTGACTCAAACTGCCAAAAGTAATTTCTGTTTCCCACCTCTGTCTTAACTAATGTCAGACCCGCTCAGCCCTCTTTATATATACTATGGTGGTAACAAGGGGATGGGAAAAATTCGACCTCTTTTGGCAGTAAACCACAGGACAAAGGTGAATGCTAATTGAATACTAATTTAGATATTATCCATAGCATATCTCTGCTTGTGCAGAAGAAATAATGGATGCTTTTAAAGTTTTAAATTCAAGGTAAGTTACTATTCAAGCTGGGTGCAGATGGGCAAGCACCCAGATTAATAAGCTTAAATGACTTTTTATGCTGGCTCACTTTTCATGTTATCTTTCACTCATTTCTAAAGGGGCCTTGGATGTCAGAAAGATGGCTCCCAGAGTCAATGTCTGAAATAAACCGAGCAGTCACTTGTGTGAGTTCTTTGTGGCTAGTTGGAGGAGAGGAGAGGAGAGGAGAGGAGAGGAGAGGAGAGGAGAGGAGA
>CM021765.1:127946815-127959480 GCA_011076525.1 Nettapus auritus | reverse complement strand
AGGAGAGGAGAGGAGAGGAGAGGAGAGGAGAGGAGAGGAGAGGAGAGACACAAGGTTTTGATAATCTGTAACATTATTGACCATTTGCTGCCTTTTTCTGTCTTATTCATGAGCTCTGCTCTGTTGCTCTCAGTAAATGAAAACAATACAATGTATGAGCAATACAATAGCAAGCAATAAACCTGAAAACCTCAGCATGTCATTAACTGAATGACTAGTTTACTCTCATCTGGGATAACTGCCTAGGCATTCAGTAGCAATAATATCTGTCTGGCTAGAGAAATAATTCCCAGCTATGACTGAATGGTGACCACCATGTCTTGCTCAATTCTCTTCCTGACAAACACAGACACTACACAGAAAGAGAGGCAGTGTCAAAAGCCATAAAAATGTGTGTCAGAGGGGAACTTAATCAGACTGCAAGTGGTTACTTTCAGAAGATTAAAAAATATCATGCTAAAAATCTGTGATAAAAAAAGGATCCTGGTGAATATTAGAGAAAGGAAACATGACAAATAGTGAAAGAAGAGTAACAGAATATCTCTTCATCTCTTGTCCTCATGCATCAAAAGCGGGTCTCCAGGGAGCTTGGAAGATAGTGCATATTCAATGGGTAAAATGATTTCTCAAATATTTTTTTCAAATTTTCAAAAGTTAGTTTGGGGAGTTCTTGTCATAAGGCACAGAGGGGAACTTAGTAAAATGCATGAAAAAGTTTTTGAAGTAAATGAAGTAAATGTATGGTGGTGTTCTTCAATTCTCTTGAAGGAATATATAGCCTCATGCTTCACTCCAGAGGTTAGTGGGGTTTCCACATCAATACTGAATATAAATGACAACAGTGGTCTTCATATGGATCCTTGCAACTCTCCCATGTTGATTGATTAACATACTAAAACCTGTGTATTTCTCTCTACACTGTTTTTGTTATTGTTTTATTTTGGTTTGTTTTGTGTTGTTTTTGTTTGTTTGTTTGTTTGTTTTGTTTTTCTGCTTCTTATCTATGGCACTATTTTATTTTATTTTTTCACTGTCTCTTTGGAGTACCATAGGAGAGCTCTCCCATAGGCTTTTTTTAAACTTAAGGTAGTTACTGATTCTCTTTTATCCTCTGCTCTACTAGCTCTCTTATTATACTGTGTTAGGAAGCAACATCTTAATATTTTACAGAAGAAATACTAACTCATCATAGAATATTTTCTGATCATATGTTAAAACTCTAATTATAATTCGGCTAATGAATCCATGTATACCTTCAATGAAATAAAATGTAGGCAGTGCTGTCTAGCCACCAACGTATTTGCCCAGCAGATGACTGTAATAAGATTATGTGGATTTCTAGCAGATCTGCTTCTTCAAAGCTTCTGGGGAGACTTACTAACTTACTTTTCAAATGATCATGTTATTGCAATTTCTTGCTTTTCATCTGTGCTACTTCTGTACCACTGGCTCAGTGACTGTCAACCTGCAAGCTGTTGACCACTGAGAGCTGAGTACAACTCTGAAAAGGCTTGTGGAAAACTGTAAGAGAAAGCAGTTTAAAACAGTAATCTCAAATGAACTAAACAGCTTTGTCTTCTCCTAAGAAATTTCAAGGTGTTTACTGGAGAAAAAAAAAAAAAAAAAAAAAAAAAAAAAAAAAGTTAAAACCTACTTAATAATGCTGATATATATAAATTTCACTGTGCTGGATTATAAATGTATTTTGGAGTAGCTTCCCAACTGTGGAGTGGTGATGACGGTGACGATGCCTGTCCTGCATCTAATACATGCTTATGGTCATAGCAGTGACTTTTCTTCTGTTGCCAGGATAGTTTGACAAATGTTTGTAACCGCTACCAAATGAGTGCCCCTCTCACCTGATTGCAGGTTCCCCATTACTGGCTCCCTGATTTTCACTAACACCAGGAAACTGAAAAGCCTCAGTGTTTCCTCTTCACTAATTCTTGCCACAGTACTTGCTTTTCTCTCTCCCATTAGGAATTAAAAATCTGTAAATGGTAGGGTTTCATCTTTGGTTATGTTGTGTGTTAGTTTTCTGTTTTGTTTTGTTTTTAATGTTGAAAATGGACCAAATTAATCTTCAAGAATCTTTGTTTCACCTTCAAAATAAAGTTTACTATTTTCCAAGTATTATCTAAACAGCAGCTGCTAACAAGGCAAACAAATCTAGAAAAAGTTATTTTTGGAGCACATAACCATAAATCTGGAAGCCTACATGTTGTAGATAGCTAGAGGATGCTGAAGCGTATGTCCTGTAGTATGGGCTGAAGAAAGATATTTGACTGATCATCAACAAAACCTTTTATTTCTTGTTATTCTAGGCATTCATTCAGATAGCCAGCTTAATATCCTCCTATTGCTAATAAAATTACTTTCTTATTTTCTGCTAACCTCACATTATTCCAGGAGAGTATATACAATTTCAGTCTCTTCACATTATGGTATTTAAGAAAAGGAGCATGTTATCTAATGATTATCTGTACTCCCTTAATGTTCGGTGCCTTGCTCACAGTAGTGCGTTCAAGCTGCAAACAGAATAAAATGGCCCATTGGAATGGCCGTTGGAATCGTGGCAGCTGTTTTTCTCACCACTAAGTGATAAATAAAGTTTTTACTAGGGATCAACAAGTGATAAATTAAGTTCTTGCTAGGGCTGTGCCCAAGCACCAGCAGGAGAGAGTCTCTTAGGACCAATGTAAAACATTTTCTCTCTCTCTCAACAAGAAAACCATCTCAAATTTATACAGACCTAATCTTGAAGAATCTTGCCCTGAAGAATTTGAAGAAATTTTGAGATTGTTCTATTTCTAGCAAAGATGGTGATACTAGAAAACTACATTTGAACATTAAATTTGTTCACGAACCAACTGTGTGGTCAATATTTCAATTCAGTCTACGTTTTCATGGGTGAGGATTAGTGGCAGAGTGGATGGTAGAGTTGAGCAAATAGTGGGTTGTGCCTCCATCACGCAAACAGCAGCACATACTTCACCTGTCAGTACTCAGGAGGGATGGGATGCTGCGGGATGATGTATCTTTTCAGGAAATCCAATTTGGATGAGGAGCCTGAATTTGTCCACTTAAATAATTTTGTCTGAGCCAGTAATCTATTCAAATAGGAATGACTTTCTATTGTCCTGCTTCTTTGTTTTCATTTTAGTAGTGTATAAACTGGATATAACTGCATTAACCATTACTGTCTTGGTAGATTTTTTTTTTATTTTTATTTTTTTCCAGCGAGGTAAAATCTGTTAATCTGAATCTTCCTCAGCCTAAGAAATATAGCTAAAACCATGGAGCCGACATAGCATACTGTAATATAATACAGCACTATATTACAAGTAAATATCTAGATGTTATATTACATCATATAGTTTCATATATATAATATCTATGTATGATATTTTTATATTCAGTATTGTGTATTATTATATGTTATATAGTATATACATTATATATTATGTATATTGTATATATATATATGGAACAGTTTGCTCAGGGAAGCAGTGAGATCCCCATCCCTGGTGGTATTTAAGAGACGTGTGGACATGGTAATAAGGGACATGACTTAATGATGGGTCTCTGTAGGTCAGGTTGATGGCTGGACTTGGTAATCTTGAAGGTCTTTTCCAGCCTACGTGATTCTATGATTCAATATACTGTATGTACATATACAGATATGTAAGGATCATCATCACCACAACCTCTGGCCTTATTTTCAGAGAAAATGGGGGGGGGGAAAAGAGAAAAACAAAACAAAATACATTTTTGAGGAATCAGGACTCCTTGTTTGTGTTAGCACTATGACATTCTCAAGTGATCTCTTTTCTGGATCTTTACTGAACTTAGTCAACAGTGAGGCACAGGTAACTCATGTATTTCAGGACATGTGTGCATCTTTTCTTCTGAAGCTGATGTTCGGAAGTTTCTATTTCCACAGATAACAATGTCAAATATGTGGAAACCCATGGTAATTACCAGGAAAAATTTAATTCCTACAAAGCATATTTCTGCCAAGCATGCTAGTGTGGGAGAACTATCATTCCCAGATGTGCTATGAAGTTTATCAGGAGAAAATGACCCCTAAGAGAATTTGTGAGTGTATCTAAACCAACAGAGTAACTTCTACATTTGCTGTGTATTGCAGAAGCAGCCATGGCATTTTTGGTTTTGGACACAACTCTCTATATCTGGCCTGTGCTTTCATGGTTTCATTTTAGACCTGAAGTCCTAGAACATTTTGGCTAATATTATCAGTGTCACAGATGTGTAACATTAAAATTGTGTGTCAATACAAACTGCAGCCCACTGGTGGCAGCAGTTCGTTACTAGTGGACAAAACTCTGAACAGCGTGGGCTCTACTTACATGCATGATTTATGGGGAGAGACAATGAACTTTCACATCTAACTCAGTGTACAGGGTTGCTGCTCTTCCAGTTCTGATTTTATCAAGACTGTAGCTGTGAAATAAAACTTATTTTACTGGTGTAGGAGACAAATCAGCAGAAGATGAAGAGGCAACACAAATAAGTTAAGACCTGTTCCCTTTGGGAGCTTTGATATGATCCCTGTTTCACATACATTCTCTTTAAGGTACATTGAATAACTAAAATAAATGGAACTAGGGCTCATTCCCATGCTTATTAATATCAGTAGCAAAACATACATGGAACAAAAAAAAAAAAAAAAAAAAAAAAAAAAAAAAAAAAAAAAAATTGAACCTGCATATTTTTGCTTTTTCTGCTCCTGTGTGATAGTCTGCATCCAGGTGGAAAGTAGCTATACACCTCCCTACAAAAACGACCTCTCCGCCTGCCTGCCTGCAGTGACATGTTTTAGCAGTCACCCAACTACATCAATACGTATTAGTGTTACTGTTGTTGTTTTTCCTGTGCATGTGTGCAGTAACTTCCTACCAGCCCTAAACCATGCCACGAAATGCTTTTGTTTCAGTTAGTTATAAACAAACTTGTGCCCAGTGATAACGAGCAGCAGAGGTGACACTTAAATGAGCAGATGCAATGGACCCTGCTGCCACCAGACACTGTGAGCAGCTCTGAGAGCTCCTCTTCCTGTGAGGAAGATGGACTCTGCTCCATCTGCCACCACTTCTTTCCTGCCAGTGACTGTGTCCTTGTGTGCATTTCTCTAAGCCTGACACTCTGAACGGAGAAATCACAATTGTTATCAACCTTTAACCTCTAGCTCTGGTCTGTACTGTTCTGTGTGGAATAACCTGAAAACTCCCAAGCAATTTCAAAAGTGATGCTTTCCCAAGCCTCCTGCCTTCATCCCTTAGTTCTCCCAACAGTGATGGTGAAATTGTTTGAAAAACTGAGACACAGACAAGCCTGGGAAAGCCCTAAATGCCAGCCATGCACAGAGTGCTGTTCAGCCCACCCACTCAACCTGAGCTCACTTCTTATGACCATCCCTCCCAGTCCCACCTGACAGTGCTCAGGTTTCAAAACTCCCTCTGCCTTGAAAGGAAGCATGAAGGCAAAGAACAGGAAGGCTTGGGAGCTGTGTGGATGCCACTATGAGCTTTTGTTTCAGGCATGCTGGTGGGGTGATGAAACCTTCACACTGCGAGAGTTGTGTCTTTTGTTCTCAAGAAGGAAACCCCCCATACATCCCGAGTCCCTACCATTTGTGGAGCATGCCAGAGGCAGATGAAATGCCTAGCTATGGCAGTCAAAACACTTCTCCTCCCTTGCTTTTCACAAACTGGTACAGTGAAGAAAGCATCCTGTCAGTAAAGTTTAAACGACATGACGTGATTTACCCCAACAGCTCCGTCCTTTACTCCCTAGCCCGGCAAAAACTCAGATAAGGATGTGAGTAAGGTTTTGAGTGAATCTCATAGACATTTCTACATCTGGTCCTGCAGAAAGCTTATGGCTTTTTTCTTGTTGATGTCTGTTTGTTTGCTGGAAATAGATTAATTGAAGAAGGGATTAGTGGAGAAAAACAAATAGATCAGATAGGTAAACCCACAGAAACTGTGGAAAATCTTGCCTGCTACAATCTTACAATCTCAGGACAGACAAGAGAAAAAAGATTGTTGCACTTTAATGGGCTTGGGGAGATGAAAACACAAAGGAGCTGATAGCTGAATACACTTAAGATGGTTTCAAAATGAATGTCTCGGATAGGGCTAGCAGCATTCAGCACAGGCAAGTCAACCCGCCCAAGAAAATCAACATAAAGCAATAAACTCAGTGTGAGTTCCAGGCTGTTGTTTGTTTAAAGTTAGGTCCGAGATAGATATCAAGGCCCGTGTAGCACAGGTGTGTTCTCCAGGGCAGTGCTGTTTTCCAAGATAAATAAGTTGATCCTGCTGCATGCTGATGCACACTGACTTCTGCTACTATCACGTCGAGGTGGGAACGTCAGCTTTGGAGGGCGGGAATTCCAGTCTCGGCAAGACACAATTCGCCCATTTCATGACGTCAGGCACATGCTGTTATTCTGCAGCTCGCAGTATGGGCAGATGCAGTTCAGACACCCTGGGGAGGTACCTGGGAGGCGTTCCCCTATCTCTGTGCTCTCTCCTACAAGCAAGCAGAACGGGCAGTCCCCACTGGTGTTAGCCCCCAGTTGGCTGCTGCTAGCCATTGCTTCATTCAGCCTGTTTGTTTTCGTCATCCCCTTTTCAATGGGATCCTGAAAAGAATAGTCTTCTTGTCTTTTGTACATACGCACTTGCTTGTGTGTTGAATAAAGAGACCACAGTATTTTGCATGTACATCTAGCTTTATCTTCGCATTGAAAGAAACTCATATTCAATGGTAACATAACAATCCAGTCTCCCCATTTGCTTGAGATTTCTATTTGTACTCTCTGTTGACAGCCATGCGCATGACTTGTAATTAGCAGTTTAACTTAGGAAAAGCTTAACACTGGAGGATCAAGGGGTTCCTGGATAGGGCTGAATTGCACTGAGACATGATGCATTTTGCTTTTGTGGTGTGTTATGCTGATGCTGTTATTTATGCACTTTCAATATTATTATTTTCACTCATCTAAATTAGAGGAAATAAAAGTTGCTGCAGAATTCAGGAAATCATGACAAGCACTTGTGAAAATTTGGCACAGAGATGCCTTCTTCAGGAAGGAGATATGCTATTGTTTTCAGTTCTCTCAGATAATTAGTAAAACAGCCATTTTTTCTAGAGTTAGCTCTCAGCCTTAGCTTTTACACACAGATCTGGTAGCAAAGAACTCCAGACAAAGGAGGTGGTTTGGACACTTTTAGTCCACAGACCTCTGCAAAGTAGCCCCAGTGAAATGTGTAAGACAAATAACCAAAAGCTTGGCGGTTCCCTGCAGATTTAAAGAAATCTGTCTGAGGGCTGGAAACATAATAGCTTCCTCTCAATCTATTAAAAATTTCCAAATACAATGAGAGTAACTTTTTAGCATCTCCCCAAAGCTGGAAACCACAGCTGAAGGCTTCCTCATCTTGGATTTGTTACTGGCAGGCAGCCTTCTCTCAGTTTCAGATAGCGTAGCCCTCAAACTGTAGCTTTGCTACAGCTTCTGCATGTGTTAAAAGCAAGACTCAGTGCTCTTCCTTTATTGTTCATGGGTGTAGGGAAGGCAGGGGAACCAGATTCAGGCAGATTGGTGTGGGAGAGGAGCATCTGCTGC
Source organism: Nettapus auritus (assembly GCA_011076525.1). Taxonomy (NCBI): domain Eukaryota; kingdom Metazoa; phylum Chordata; class Aves; order Anseriformes; family Anatidae; genus Nettapus; species Nettapus auritus. Next base: position 127,951,823 of record CM021765.1, on the reverse strand, counting down.
TCTGGGGTATTTAGCTTCCTGTACAGCAATCTGAGCTTCCCAGGCTGGCTTCTCCTCTCCCACATGCACTACTTGCTTAAAGTCCTGACCTGTTGCAAAATTCCCTTTGTCAAACACAGTAGAAAAAGGAAATGCCACACTTTGCAAAGCCAAGAAGTGCCAGTATCTGTCCTGCTAGAACAGACATTTTGCAATTCCTCTTCTGAAACTTTGGGGGGATGGGAAGGCTCTCCCTTTACATGTTCTGCTCCATGATTTTTTTTTTATTATTATTATTTTTTGTCAAGAGCATTTGGTGGAAAGTGATACAAAACAAATGTTGAGCTCTGACATTGGACCAACTGAACACTCAAACCCCAATGTTACTATAAAGCCACTTCTGCTGCTGGCAGTGAGGTAGTGCAGCCAGAAACTACAAAAAGTGATTGTCTCCTCCTTACTTGCACTCTCGGGATTTCTGCCAGCTCGAGTTTCCTCTAACGGTATATGGAGTGAGAGAAAGCATTCTCTCTCAGAGAGTCAAGCCTGTGAAAATAAGATTTCACATGTGAAACTGAGGCCTGGAAAACAATCCCTCGGCTTCTCTTCCTCTAATTTATTTTCCATATGATAGAGAAATTTGCATACAGATTTTATTTTTATCTTAAGAGTCATCTGATGTGCTGGGGATCCCATTATGAATAATAGCTGATATGGAAATTAATTTTGGGTGCTTTATCACATAGGCATTTTGTGTCCCCTCATTATTATTTATTTATTTATTTATTTATTTATTTATTTATTTTAACAAATGCAGACACTGTATGGAAGAACTAGCACAAGGTTAGATTTGTGCTCCTGATCATGTTTCAAAACATTTTTCAGTCAGAGCTCAAGTAAAAGCTGAAGTCAATTTTAGATACAAACACTTTTACTGACATCAGTTAATATCTGATTAAGCCCCTCTGTTGCATACCCTCAAGCAAGTCTTTTATTATCTCAGTCTCACAGTCTGACAAATGGGAACAGTGTATACTTACCTGGAAAAGGAGTGTTGATCTTTTTACAAGGCTTCAAACATGGCCATACAAATGAGACATAAGAACTATGGTTTACTACTTGCTGTTTCCCACTCCATGACTTTCCTATAACGCAAGGAAGAACTTGCTGCCTTGACATAGTACAGGCCCTCGATATTTTCAGCTGTAAACTGTTAGCAAGTGTCCAAATTCCTTCTTGCAAATGAGATCAGCAATCTGCTGAAAAGTGCTCTCCTTTAACATGCAGATGGCTAAGAGAGCGCATGCCTAGCAGGGTACCAGTACATCACCAAGTATTTGTTGACTGAATTTTTTTAATAGTCCCAATAAGAAACTGGTGACACACAAAAAAGTAACAAATGTAGAAGCTGATCAATATCCAAAATAAGAAGTCCTAAGCTAGGCATCCTTTACATAAATAATGTGGCCTAGGAAATGTGCTAAGGAGTTTGTTATCCCCAGGTGCCATTTGGGATGGGGCAGTCTTGAATGACCATGGACCTTCCTCACATTCTCCATACAGCAACAAAAAGAAACAGGCACAAAGGGACATATAGACAGATATGCATTTTCTGTAATTATAGCACTAACACAAAATGCTACAGTGAGTATTTACTTTCACAGAAATTAGCCTATGTCCTGCCAGCCAAATGCAATGCCTTCATTTTGCTCCAGCAGAACAATACAGCCCTCATACATGCACTAAGTTACACACGGCATTTCTAAGATGCTGTGCCTGTCTCAGTGATAATACACAGAAAGGGAAATACAGAAAGGCAGAGAAGCAACAGAAGTGTAAACCTTTTATTTGTCTCTGTCTCACAGGACTGTAATTGAATCTACACTCAGCAGAGGCCGGCTTCACACAAATCAGCAACGCTGCATTTAAGTGTGTGGGTTGCACTTATTTAAGAGAGCTATGGCTCTGTCCCAAAATGAGTAGTGCTACCACTGGACAGGCTGCTTCTGGAAAATCAGACCCTAGTCCCATAGACACCCACCATTCTGCAACTACAGGAGAGCATTTCCTGCATTCGGGTCAGGGCAATAGTGATGTGCTCAGACACTTGCATGAGTGATTCCAGTAGCCAGAGAGGAGAAAAGCTCTAAAGAATGTTTATATTGATTTACCATCACTTAAGCGGCCAAAAACTCTTCAGCAAAACTGAAAAGTCTGAAGCTGTAACATCATTGGTGATGCTGATAATTAGGGAGATTTCACAATTCCCAGTCACATGGTTCAGTGCTCAAATGTGTCGAAGCAAAAGGCCATAAACTCATTTTGAGGAACTTGCTCAAAAGCTAGCTAGCAAATTTAGCCTGTTTCCAACGCAGAAGATCCCTCTGCCACGTTTTTAATGCTGTTATTATGACAATCTGTAAATATTCTCAAACTATACGCTATGTTCCTTGCTATTTCTTTCCTCAGTGATTCTTTTGGCCATTGGTCTTGCACCATTCAAGGCTCATAGGAGTTACCATCTCTCTCAGCAATAGACTCTGTTCACCCAGTTTTGGAGGCGCTCATGGACGGGGGGAATAAAACAGACTTTATACACTGCACCACCAAAAGTGAAGGAGCTCGGCTGTAGGAGGACTCTGGGTGGACTGGAAATCTTCGTCCACTACAGTGAAGTATTATTGGAATTGCCATGGGGACAGGATTTTCCCCCCATGACCGTACATCTGGAAACACTAGGAAAAATGGCTGGCCAAGGGAGAGAGGACAGCCGTGAAGCAGAGGAAGCAGCAGCATCCCCGAGGAGTTGTCTGCAATGCATTTACAGCTCTCCTGGCATACATTAATATGGTCCGTGAGCCATGGCTTCTGCTTCACCACCAGCCACGCTCGCAGTTCTGGAGGGCAGGGTGCAGGGAGCGAGCGGCCACACGGGTGCCACGCAGATGTCCCCAAATCAGCAGCAATTCATTCCCACGGGCTCCCACGAGCCTGCCCCACCTCGCACCCCCCCCCTTGCCGAGCCGCTGCCAGACAAAGAAACGAGGATATCCCCAACTTGTTGCCGCCCTGCCACGCACCCCCCAATGGATAATTCAGTGTATTATCCAGCACTGCAAACACACAAACCGCAACCACCCGTGCGCCCCCAGCCAGCCGCTTTACAAAGCTTTTAGGGCGGTTGGCGGCCTGCAGCTCGCCGGCTCTGGTCCCCTTGCGGCACGCTGGGGACATTTGGTGCTGCGGCGAGGGGGGGCGGCCGAGCTGGCCGGGGCGATGCCCCCCGGCTGCGACCCACGGGGCTCGGCAGGAGATGCCGGGTGGGGCTGCACCTGGCCCGGCTATTGTCTGCCGGACCAGCACGGCTCGGCACGGCACGGCTCGGCACGGCTCGCTCTCCTTTGCGGCATGCTTGCAAGGACAGCGATGGGGTTTTTCTCTTCCCTGCAGCCGGAGGTTGGGGGAGGGAGGGGAGGCTCCCGGAGCTCGTAAAGGACCGAGAGGTCCGCGTTCGCCTCCGAAATGAGGAAATCCGAGTAACACCCCCAGCCGGCAGATATTGCCCAACCCGCAGGAGAGGGGCACCCCGGGGGCTGAGGGAAAAGCTCCCCAAAGCTCCCACACGGCCCCGGCTCCGGTCCCAGCCCCATTCCCAGTCCCTGCCCTGTTCCTTATCACTGCCCAGCCCTAGTCCCGTTCCCGGTCCCGGCGCTGGGGCAGGGCGGGGGCTGGGGAGCCGCAGGCAGCGGCCGCCCCCGGGGGCGCCCTACCCCCGGGGGCCGGGGCGGTCGTGGGGGGCGTGTGTCTGTCTGGCTGTATGTGTGTGTGTGTGTGTGTGTGTGTGTGTGTGCGCGCGCGTGTGTGTGTGTGAACGTGCGTGTGTGTGTGTGTGTATGTGTGTGCTGGGGGAGGGCGGGCTGGGCGCTGGGGGAGGGAGGGGAAGGAAGCAAAGGCCGGGGGGGGGGGGGTGAAGAAGAAAAAAAAAAGAGAGAGAGAGAAAAAGGCGGAAAGCGGCAAAATGGTTAGCGGATGACATCACCGTCATTTGCATAGGCACGGGGATAAAACCGCCCCGCCAGCGAGCGCCCTTTATACTGGCGTGCGGAGCGGCGGCAGCAGCGAGCGGCGGGGCTGAGCATCACCGCGCGGCGACACCGGTGGGTCCCGCCGCCCCCCCCGGCCCCGGCAAGGCCACCCAGGGGCCCCGGACGGTGCCCCCCCCCGGGGGGGACCGCGGGCAGGGCAGGGCGCGGGGGCTATTGTCCGGGAGGCGCTATTGTCTGGGGGGGCTATTGTCTCGCAGGCGAGCCGCTGAAGGGCGGTGGCGTGCGACCCGCCAGCCGCCTTCGTTGCAGCCCGGCGGCTTTAGTTTAAAATTATTATTTATTTATTTATTTATTTTAATTTTATTTCATTATTGAGTTAAAAACCCGGCGGGCACCGGGCGCTGCCCTTCTATTGTGCTCCACAGCCTGCAGATCCCGGGAGCTGCCACCGGCAGGGGCTGGCGGCGAGCTGCAAGCGGCTTGGATGCTGGACTGATTTTTTTTTTCTCATTCCTATTTATTTTTATTTATTACACGCCGGGGATTAAGCGCCTGAATTTCGGCGTGCGTGGAGTTTTCGGCTCCAGCGGCGCGCCTCCCCCGGTGGATGCCGCTGGTCGTCTTCGGGGCGCGGCCCCGTCGGGGCCGGGGGGGTCCGGGGGGAGGTCCGGGAGCCCCGCCCGGGGGTAACGGGCTCTTCCCTTGTGCGCGCAGAGTCACCTGCCAACATGTCCGACAAACCAGACATGGCCGAGATCGAGAAATTTGACAAGTCCAAATTGAAGAAGACAGAGACGCAAGAGAAAAACCCCCTGCCTTCAAAAGAAAGTGAGTGGGGGGGGGGGATGCGCGGCTCTGCCCAGCCAGAAGCCCCCCCCGGCACCGGGTAGCGCTTCGTGGGGATCCATCTGGGTTTCCATTTTGATAAATCCCCCTTCACGAGCCATAGAAACTGTCCGACGGGTGCGTTTTTCAGGTTCACG
>CM021765.1:127871065-127946715 GCA_011076525.1 Nettapus auritus | reverse complement strand
TTTTTTTTTTTTTTTTTTTTTTTTTTTTTTCTTCCCCTTTTCAGCAATTGAACAGGAGAAGCAAGCGGGTGAATCGTAATGAAATCTGCCCTTCCAAATTATGCACTGTACATTCCACAAGCATTGCCTTCTTATTTTACTTCTTTTAGCTGTTTAACTTTGTAAGATGCAAAGAGGTTGGATAAAGTTTAAAATGACTGTACTGCCCCTTTCACATCAAAAGAATAGAAAGAACTACTGACACTGAATGAAGGCGCTGCCTTTCCCTCTGCCTGTCTGGCTTTGGTCCTGGTGGCATGAAAGAGCTTGCATGTTGATGAAAGAAGAACTTGGGTGGGACTACAGTAAACTAGAGTAACACATGAATAAATGCAAAGCTGTACCAAGGTCCTGCGAGCTGTAAAATGCAGTTAATCGAGTGCCATTTTTTTTTTTTGTTCAAATGATTTTAATTATTGGAATGCACAATTTTTTTAATATGCAAATAAAATGTTTTAAAACCTGGATGGTATTTATGTCCTCTGTTTGGAGAACCGTACCAAAGGATACAAAGCATAAAAGCCGGTACTGAGACACGGGATGCTAGAAAGCCTTTGGAGAGGATTCAAACCTCAATCACCATTCTGAATTTTTTGATATACGCTCTCACCAGTAGATAAATTTGCGTGCCTTGAAGCTAGCCTTTAGAAAATTTCAGTAAAAAATTGCGTGTCTTAAAATTTGTTGTCATGTGAGTATATCACTTTAAATATTTCTTCTTTAATAATTAATGTAGAGATTGATAAAGGCAAAAATTTGGCTATTTTTCTTGCTTTGCCCCACCCATAGCATAGCTTTGTTAGTAAGAAGCTTTCTGTTTTGCTGCACAGATTCAACGCTGGTTGTATAAATCCATAGTTTGTTTAATTAATAATTAAAGCTTGTTCTGCTGATTCCGTATTTAAAGGAAGAAGTAACTTGAATTTTCATTCCATGATTGAACATCAGCTTTTTAATATTCTAAAGTAATTTTAGTAGATGGTGCCCCATGCATATTAAAATCATTTTACTAAAATGCTAGTCATGTTTGGAGCACTTTTATGATCTCTTTAAGGCTATTTGATCTTAAGAATTGGTATCAAAGAGTATAAGGCTACAATTTTCCTCCTAATTCAAAAGTAACCATCTGGGGGCAAAAGATTCACAAATTTACAAAATTAGGATTATGATAAATCCTACGTGCAAACAGCAACACTGCGCTGCTGGGTTATGGCTGTTCATTCAGGCCTGGGACACTTTTTGGTAATTTTTCATGCTCAACTGGGTAAAATCAACCAGAAAGATCAGTGGGAGTTGACTTTAGTAGTCATGATTTAGGTTTTTTTCTTGTGACTTTGTAGTGAAAAATACTTAATAGCATGGGAAAAGCTGTCAGATAGGCCTATAGCAGGGTGGTGAGTGTGGTTCTTCAGAGCCTTGGTTGTATCTTCAGGTGTTGAGCCTCTATTCATTTCAGCCTGTGCCAATAAAGCAAAACCAGTCTTTCTGGGCAAGTCTGGGTTTTGCTAGGGCTGCTTTGAGGAGGTTGCGTAGATTTGGGTATCTGACTAGCAACAAACTTTGTAATTGAGTGAGGACATCAATGAGGGTGGTGGAGCTGCTTGGAGGCTTGGTGGATGTCCGTGCAGCTGGAGGAGGAGGCAGCCCTGGGGTGCTGTGTGCTTGTGGCACAGTCCCTGGGCCCCCCGGCAATGGAAAACTTGCAGAACTGAGTGGTTGATGGATGATAAGCTAGGATTCCTGCTTGAGATGTTTTGAAGCAGTCCATAGGAAGATTTTGGATGTCCTGATGGCAGAAGGACCTTGCAGTATCTTAAGCCAATGAGCTGAAGACTGAAATGAACCTTTTCTTGTGGTTGTATTAAGATTTCATTTTTTCCCATATATAGTGGGAAAAGCACAGCAAACTAAGCTGAGTTTCTGAAAAGACAATTAAACGATCAGCTTGCAGCCACTGATCTTAATCAGGAAACACAGGATGTAACATGACTAAATTCAGAAGCATTACGGTCTGAACTGTATGTGTGCAAGCGAGTAGAGGCGAGCACTTGCTTACGGTGGATTCACCTATATGAAGGAAACCAAAGCAATGCGTCTCTGAAGGAAGCAGAGCATTAGACATGCATAGCTCTTTGTAAGTCAGTGAAAGTGTGTTGCTGTCAGCCAGCACAACTCAGCAAAACAGGAAGAAGATACAAGGCTTGTGCAAGTCCAACTGGATCAGAGGACCAAGCTGGCCGAGGGGTACTACCATCTGTTGCGTGTGTGGTAGGAGGTGATGAGGCTCGTATCTGTTTTCAGGAGGCAGGGCATTAAGCTACTGCTATTGTTAGCTGCTCTATTTATGGAGTCAAGGACTGAAATACAAAATTACCAGGAAGGTAAACATTCCACGTCAAATTCAGGAATTGCTGGAGCTTATCATGCCCTGCTTTGCTCCTTGTTCAGCGCTTTTCGTAGATTCAGAGGAAATGATGGCAGATACTCTCCATGCCTTGCATGGGCAATATTGAGGTGGTCACATATGACAACCATTTTACACCAGTGCAATTGATTAAATGAAGAATGAAGGCTTGGATGGATTGATTGTAATACTTGGGGCTGTGTCTATGCTGGTTTTTCACTGTGGCTAATAGATGTGTCCAATCTTTGGCTGTCAGTCTAGAAACTTTCCCCAGCAACAAATTGTCTAGCAGTGGAAAAAAAATGGTCATGAAAAAGGGTCATCAGAACCAGAAAGGCACATACGGTTTTTGATCTCCCAAGCTGTTATCCCAGCCCTGTGAGAGGCAGGCTGTACGCTGCTGGCTGACGTGCTCCCCACCCCCAGCATCCAGGCAGCCCCATCCAGGCTGCACCGCGTGGCTCTTCCTCCCTTCATGGCAAAGGAGCAATTTTCTCTCTCTTTCCTGCACCTCCCAAGATACCATCAACTGTGTATATATTGTACAGGCAGCATATGCTAACAATATCCAAAATAGATTGTTGTGGTATTAAAATTAATTCAAAAAATGTTGAGACCTTAAGGCAAGCATTTTGGTCTTGTAGACTATTTTTGTGCAATGCTGAATGTGTGATAAAACACCACTTCCCCTAGTAACCCTTTACTTCCCCAGAAACAGTTTAGAAATGAGCATCTCCTATTGTGTATTGTAATCATACATGGCTGCCACATACAGCTGCAGAAGGAAATACTTTCATTAACAAGGAGCTATGCTCTAATCCAAGCAGCATATAAAATACCCTGAGCACATAATACGGCATGCAGTTCAACAATTCCATGGGGCTGATACTAAAAGGGGTGTGAAGAAATAAAAATGGAGCAGCTGCTTATTCGTTCATCTGCAGTAGTATGACTATGCAAAGCAACCTATGACAGGCTTGGAAGAGATGTCTGCCGTGAGATCATCTGATGTGCCAGCTTTGTGCATTTTCAATTCAACAGGCAAGGCAACTGAATTGTAAATAAAAAGGGGCTATTTTGTTAATTTATAGAAAGGCAGTTCCAGACAACATCTCTCTATTATTTGTACACTGTCTGACAGATTAATTTGCTATTGTCCCTGTAATATGATTTCTTAAAAAGCTCTGCTCTTTACCGTGGCACCTCTTTCAAAATTCTGTGACTTATGACAAGAAAGGGCTCATTTTTCTCTCTGTTTTCAGCTGAGGTTAATGACCTGAATTCCAGTATTGGTTTTACTAGGTTTTAAAAATTATGTCAGTCTCCTCTCTGGTTTTCTTTTTTTAAAAATATATATATATATTTTCAGACATAGGGGGTTCTGAGAGATGCTTATTTTCCCTTTGGGTTAGTGAGCTTTCAGCATACTGGAAGAGCAGCGAAGATATATTTTTTATCTTGTTTCTGCAATCACGAGGACTAAAATATTCCTTTTTTCCCTGTAATCAAAAGCTGAGGTTCTCAGGAGATTTTTCAGTCGCCTGGAGCCTGGCTTTATGGAAACTGTCAGGCATGATGAGATTCATCTGGGAGAGCCTCCAACCACTGCTCCCTCACAATAAGAGGATTCTGATGGCAGGGCAAAAATCTATAGCATTAATTTCAGGCCATTTTGTACAAAGAATGGTAGGCTAAAGCTGTAAAAAACTATTTTTTATTTATTTGTTTGTTTATTTGTTGTCCTATGGCCTCAGGTTTTCTGATGGCTCTGGATTTATCCTTTAGCTAACATCAACTTTTCATTCACCAGTATTTTGCAAATGAATTGATATTTTTGCTCTAACTTAAACATATTTCCAGCATTTGAATAGTCCTCAAATGTTCACAACATTTTCAATTAAAATATTATATTGAAAAAAAAAAAATCATGACTCCATTGACCAAAGCCTTCTTGGTGACGAAGGAACTTTTCCCGGTATTGTCATTGTAATCATTTTATCTTTGGCATGGCGTCCCAGGCTTGAAATTTGGGCCTGAAAACAATCTCTTGTGACTTTGTAGACATAGCATATTTCATGAACAGACATTTGCAGTGCCCTTTGTTTGCATAATTTTAGGAGATGATTTGTTAGTGTTAGGTCAGAGGTTGGACTCGGCAATCTTGTAGGTCTCTTCCAACCTAGACTTTCTGTGATTCTGTGATTCTGTGATAATACGTTTGAATATTGAGTACACTTACAAATGGGCTAGAGATGTGCTGGGGAAAAAAAAAATAAGAAGAGGAATGCATTTACATGTTCCATAATATTTGCCATAGATAATTTAGTTATCCCTAATATCTTCTTGTGCAGCAACAACATTCAGTTCTCTAAAATGAGAGATGGGCTAGCTGAAATCTACTTATCTTGACTGAAAGGATGAAATCTAGGCTCCCAGATGGTTCAAATCTTACCTAAGGTCTTTTATAAATTTTCATAAGTATTAGTTTATGTTTGACTTCCTATAATGGTGCTTCATTTCCATATGACTTATAATCATAGATAATATTGCATATTTTACTTAGGGTTATACTTTAAGATATTTTGAAATGAAGAAATATTTCTTCAAACCATCACTTGCAGCTTTGTAATTTGCTTTTAAGGACCTCTGCACAGCTAGAACTTAATGCAAGATGATGTAGACAATTTTGAAGCTATATAATAGACTGAAGAATCGCTTGCTGCATTACTTTTTCATGCATCTTGGTTCACCTCACCTGCACTATATCATCTGGCTTCTGTAAGAAAATTGAGCCAACAGAAGGATATTCTCCCTCCATCCCCCAAACTGGGCATTGCCTCTCAGAGATGAGACTGACCCCCTGTGCAGTGGGAATAGCAGTCAGTATTTCATATGCGATGAGGTCTGACAAGGCACAATATTTATCCTTAAGGATGGAAATAGCAGCCTTTTGGCAAATGGCTCATAGTACTTGCTTACCAATCCAAAGAGTCCTAATTGGATTGGATAACACTATGGTATTGGATAACACTATGGATGAAAAATAATTTTAGGTCAGCTTTAGAGGCTTAAATGGTTCTCCCTCAGACTATATAGTTAGAAATATCAAAGCAAAGGTGTATACCAGGTGGAAAACTAGAAATAAACCTTTTCTAAGTCTTTACCAGGATGTCCTGTGTGTGATTCATCACGTAGAAAGGACGTGGCCATGTGAAACTCAAATAGCAAATAGAAGATGTTAGTTTAGGCAATGGTGTCCAGCAAAGTTGGAGACAAGAATACCTGTTTGGACTTTTTCACTATTATTTTTTTCAAGGTAGTTTGGTAGTACCTTGGTGTCTGTCATAAAACCAGGGATATGAAGACGTGCATAGTGTAGAACCTGTACCTGTGCTAATGGAGCTGACTTGTGGGCACAGATCTGGTGAAATCAGAAGCCTGAATGGGAGCTGCCCACAGCGAGTACAGCTGGGTCATACATGAAGCAGCGCTGAGGCTGCAGCACTTTGCAACAAAGGCTACACCTTGCTCCCAGGGTTACACTCTGCCTTGAACCTGCCACCTCCTGCCTTCCCTTTTCTCCAGGTGTCTGATCCCAGTAGCAGTATTGAGCTGGTAGCAATATCACAGTGCAGGCTCCTGAGGGGCATTCCCAAGACACTGCCCAGGGCAGCTGAGCCTTCTATTGTTTTAATATTGCTATTCAACTTTCCCGTCACCTCATTTCATGGCAAGATTGTATCCAAGCTGTTGTTCAAAACCAGCCAACTCCAGGCCATCTCAAGGCTGGTGCTGGCTGTGTGCTGCTGGTTTTGGGTGCCATGGGCTCCTGTATTTCAAGGAACCTCCTAGACAAATATATTACATATTATGTGCAGTGGCAACATATTTTGTTTTGTTTTGTTCTGTTTTGTTTTGTTTTGTTTTTGGAGGGAGATTTTAGATAGTGAAGCTCCTGGCTATAAATTTTGAGCCAGCTTGTAAAATGTAAAATGGTTAAGCCTTACTAGTACTATGTAGGAATAAAGACCAGCCATAACCTTACCAATCCAGGCTCAGTGCTGGATTTAGGCCTGCTTTTAGTCCCAGGAAGGTAGAAAACCAGCTTGTATACAAATTCATGACTTACAGAATGTAATTACTAGATTACAGTTACTACACTGTGTATGAAGCCTTTCTTGATAGGGAACCTGATGCCTAGGTCTACAAAAAATCTGATGCTTAGATTGGATCAAAGGCTAGAAGGTAATATGAAAAATGATCGCTGAAGGCATATTAAACAAATTCCATGAGAAATGCATGACAAACTTAACACAAGCATACCTACTCCATAGCATTAACAAACAAAGCATAAAAAATTAAGTGAGCTGATGAAGGCAACAATGATTTTAGTCCCATTATTTCAGCGTTAATTAGGAATAAGAAATCTCATAGCAGATTGTAGACTGCTCTGACATGTTAGGGCACTATAGATGGATCCCAGACAGTCTCATTTGCAGAGCTCATGAGTACATGCAGCTGATGCATGCCTGTATGATGCACAGAACAGCACTCCCAGGAAGAGCTTCATGATTCTTTCATTTTTTTGTTTTGTTTTGTTTTATTTTTAAGCATCTTTAATTACCACTCTGTGAGATACACAGGGGTCCGCTGCCTGCTTTGCTCTTGGTAGCTGGCTTGTCAGAATTAAATGGAGGGGGAAAGGGGAAGCTCTAAGAATGAGTAAAGCTATTATGGATGACACTACTTCTCAGGTTCATTTCTCAGTATCATCACCTTTCTGTGAGAGATGCAGCCTTTTACACAGGTCCATGGACTGTACACCCATGTACAGATGCTTCCCTGGTACTCTGTTTGTTAAAGTCATCTCTGCTGTATGTGGGAGGTGTGGGTTACACTGAGAAATGCCAAAGTAGCTCTTCTAGCTTAAGTCTTTGCTGCATTTTAAAGGTTAAAACCAGAAGAATCTGGCATTCTATGAAAGGTCTCTAAATGGAACGGAGTTGTTTAATCACATGTATTGCAGCATGAGAATGAACTCTTCTCTGTCCTTTTCAACTGGACTTTGTGAGCTGATAGGGACAATTTTTTTTATTATTATTTTTATTATTTTTTTATATTTTTTTGGTAAAGGCCACAATGTGGCTATCTGTCCGCAGTTTTGTCTCTCAGATCAACAAAAAAAAAACCAGCAGATATAGTTCTGAGACCAGGAATAATTTCCTGCAGTTTTCAATTTGGTAGCCTGAATGAATCCTAATTGCATATTTAGGAATAACACAAACTGAGCAATTGGATGCTCACAGAGTCCCAGAAAATATTCCCCCCCCCCCGTCCCCTCCCCCCTTGCAGAAGCTAAAAGGCCCTATGACCTGTCAAGGAGCTGAGTGCCTGTGCTTGCCTTCTTTTCAGTGATTTTTCTATGTGTTTAGGGCATGTGCAAGTCAGGCCACTTTTTATCTGAGTGCCTTATTTACAGTAGTAATGTAGTTTTTGTCCCCTGTAGCTCCCTCCTGGTTTACGATATTAGCTTCTACAGGGTCTCTCAGATAAGACTCTGTCACCACAAGCACTTCTCAGAAGGAATGGGAGCATCCCTCACCATGTCTTTTCACATTTCTTTCCCCTTCAAACCCGAATCCTGGCTCCTTCTCTAAATTTCTTCCCCTCCCTCTGGAGGGGTGCCCTAATCATGCCACTGTTACATGCCCAGGAAGCTTGGTCTTCTCTGTAGCCCTCACTCATCATACGCAAGCTGCATATGTATTACCCCTGCCAGCATCTACTCCCTGCTTCAGATTATATTTCTGACACTTTTATTCAGTCTAATCGTCTGCCAGACTGCTTGGTGTCTTCAAATCTCTCGCTCAACAAGAGACTGCTGCCAAGTTTTTGACAGGGGACTCCATCATGTCTTCTGCCTGGGATGTCTGTGCCTGTAATATACTTTGTGCAAATGCTCCACTCTTTCCTTTCCCCTCTCTCTTGAACAGACAAAACCAGTTCCTAAGAGCTGACCTAGCAGAGGAAGCAACAGCATGCCAGCAAACTGGAAGGATCAGGAGCTGTGGGGGCTGACCATCAGGAAGAAAGAGCTCTTAACTTACCTTTATGCAGTCCTTCCCCTTGTTTATTCCTGCTTCACAGCAATATTTTTAAAATTATATATATATATATATGCATATATATATATATACATATATTAAATGAGCTTGTTTATTTTGCATGATAAGTCCATAGACTTACCCTCTTTCACGCTGCTAGCCAGCAGCGGGGAGGTTAAAAATGCAGTCAGTTACCAGTGGCAACATACTAGTGTTGTAAATCCTTCCCACACATCTTCAGATCTACTGACATTTGAAACATCTAGGCCTTTTCTGTTAGATATACCAGTGTAATTATGTCTCAGTATATCTTTTTTTCCTACATGTCATCCTCCAGGAGTGCTCAGACAAGTATATATGAAGGGTATATATGGGAGGAGAAAGAAAGAAGGAGGCTGAAGTTATAGAGAAAGAAAGGAAGCCATTACAAATTGTTCAATTGTTAGTATTTTGCCTGTGAACAGCCAGTCAGGCCATGACAGTGAAATCAATTATATTTTCTATCAGTACTGTATGGTTATTGTGCGTAGCAGAGATGTGGAGGTGCTGTATATCTTCCTTGTCAGTAGTGCCATAAGCTAACAGACTGTATGCAGCGGGACTGGCATGTATGCTAAAGCAAACACATATGAAAGCTCAATGTGGAGGCCAGGGAAAAGTTGTTCCTTCTCATTAGAGTCAGCAGGGACAGGAGATAGCTTTTCTGATGGTCAGGATTTGACCTCTTTGCTATAACACCCACTAAAAATATTGAATTTCCATATAGGCCCATAATATTTCATCAACACTTCCTGCCTTGACCACTTCCTGGTTCAGTGGCTAAAGACAACTGGTATTTCTGCAGGACTTCATGGGAGCCCACCTCAGTCCAGGCAACAAAATAGAGCTGCAGGAGACAGGGCCACCAGAGCTTCAACTAGGAAGGAACTTGCAAGCAGAAAGCTCCAGATAGGGTCTTGCCTTTGTTGCCTGTCTTCTGCACAGCCCCACAAAGAAGGGCTGGGGGAAAGGGCCATCCATTTATGCCCAGCTCTGGCCAGGGACCAAGAGCTGATGATCTTATTTGTTATTTCCTGCTGGGACAGGGACAGCAAGGGGGGAATTACCTTCAGCATGGATTCTTCTGGGATGAAGCATCTCGCCCATCACCCTTCAAATAGGCTTGTATCCAAAGATGCACCTAGATTTTAAAGACAGATAGTAAACTGGAGTAGCATGAAGTACTTAACATCTGTTTTAAAATTCCCTTCAATTGATTTTTAAGCAGAAGTAATACAGCTTACATTACAGCTGTATTATGGGTGTCTTAATCACATTTCAGACATGGGATCATTCTAAAATGCTGTCAGTGTTAAAAGGAAATGGGCACTAGAGACAAAACACTAATAAAAGCTCATGGCTGTGAGGAACTCACCCAAGCAGTTTACACCCTTTACCATTCCTCTGTGGTGGGCTATTTCAGGGACAGACATGCTGCAGGCTGAGTAAAGTGGGCAGTAACTAGAGGGACTAGTCACATGAGCGATCACCACATGAACAAGGATTTGGCAGGATTAAGCACCCAGTTCTTCTCTGTGTGAATAAATCAGTTTATTATCTGATCAAGGCCTGGGCTTTGTTCTTTGCAAATGTGAATTATTTATAACACCACGCTGAATTTCAGCCATATACGCTGACTTATTCCAACAGATTTAATGAAGTCTTAGCCTCTACCTGGGAAATGTCTTCATATTAGTGAGCCCTTATAGATCACTTCTTCCACAGATGCAGAGTGTAGATTTTTGCTCTGGCAATGGACTGTCCACTGCCTTCAGCCACTGTTGTTGTACCTTCAGCCACAGTCCTCCCTTTTTGATGGTAATGATTACAAATTCAGCACAATATGTACACAGTTTATTGCTTACATAGAACAACATATCACAGGCAGATGTTTCTTCCTCATGTGCAAAACAGTATTTCCAGTGAGGCAGAAAAACATACTCCATCCTTTATGAACATACAAACATTACAGTGTTTGATAAATGAAGAAATATCTCCAGCATAATTTTGCAGTATCTGATCTATCAATGTTTATACTATGCAGCTTAAGGCAAATGATATACACAGGAGATGAAAATGGTTAATTTGCATATACCATTCTTGTGAATATTTTAAGAATTACTGTGTATTTAACCAACCTGACAAATGTTCCCAATGTTAAACTATGCTTTAGTATTATCTCAACAAGCAGGGGGGTGTTCAGCTAGCTACCGTAGACATCTCTTTTGACTATAAAGGGAATTTGTTTGCTAATTTTGGTCTTTTGAATTGCACAGAAGTTAGATCACTGAACCAGCCTAAAATAGATGGAGTGGAGATCCTTATAACAAGAAACTGTTATTGCATTATTTGTTTTGCGAGAAACTTTTTAAATACTTATCTGGACTAACCAGGGGTGGAGCTCAGTAAAACTGTGGAGATTTGTATCCACCCTGGGCTTTTCCTGCCTGGTTTTGCTAGCCTTGTTGAGAAAAAGAGAAGACATGGACAGCTTTTTTAACAAACAGAAGGGAAGGGATGTTCCTTTTGCGGGAATAATGGCTCCCCGCTCCCCATCGACATCCCCATGTCTCACAGGTGAGAAGGCTGGTCATCCATGAATAGTCCTTCCTTTTCTCATCCCTCAGCAACATGCTCACCAAAATATGAAAGTAGCCTGAGGCTTCATTATCAGGGCTCAGCAAAATGTTTCATTTCTACCTCAGGGTTTGTCTGGAGATACACCAGAGTTGTGAACTTGGCACTTAGATGCATGAAGCAGCCCCTTTTATTCCCTCTAGATCTCACTGTGTTCGTTCTTTGCTTTTCAGACATTCAGTCATATGTGCATTATCCCTTAAGGCAATGATGATTTTTGAAAAAAACCACACTTTTAACTCAGTCAGTAGTTTAATTGACAAGAATATACATACTTTACCACCTCCAGAAAACAGGCATGAATATATGAGGACTAAAAGAAGTTCAAAGAGGCAGTAGTTTTATTATTCTCATCGTTTCTATACTTTTCTCAGTTGTGACCAGTGATTTTGTTTCACAGTAAAAGTCATTTCCCAGCAGCAAAACAATAGGACTGGAAACAAATAACAGCCTTTGACTGGAAATGAATAACTGCTTCATGGTATCTTAAGTGCCTCTAATTTCACCTGGCTTTCATCACTTATCCTTTACTAGGTCTTCTGGTTAGTTTACCTTAATGGCAAACATCCAGTCATTTTACAGCAACTGTGGAACTCATGTGATACAAATGTACACCTTTGTGTGCACCCATGATTTATATTCTCAATATAATTTCAGCAGGTACCAATATTAGTTAGAATTTCTATCATTTAGAAGATAAAATTTGGAACAGGGGAATACTTTTTTTTTTTTTTTTTTTTTTTTTTTTTTTTTCTATTATTAATACTGAAATATATGGATGTTATTTGGTTGATTCCAACTTTTGACTTTGTGCTGAAAACATAAAATCTTAGTCCACTTTAGGCAAAGCAATCTCAGCGAAAACATTATGAAAGATATAACTTATAAATCACCCATGAAATGAACCAAATATCAAGGGTTGTTACCATCATTAAATTTGTTCTGTCTTAATTTTCTCCCAGTAACTTAAAAGAGCATTAAAACATGTGCATGGCTGATCTCCCAGGGAAAAAATCTAACTGATCGTGTGCAAGCCATTATTAGCTTTTTTCCAAAATTCTGTGCAATTATTTTGGTAGTTTTTTTTTCATATAGTTCTGTATGTTGGCTGAATGCTGCATTTAGCAGCACATATTTTTAAGCCCCACAGAGCATAAAATTAAGAAATTCTAAGTATAGACTTTTTATAGTTGTGTGAAGCATGTATAAGACAATATATATACTTATATACCCTATTTACAATTTTCCTAGCCCTACTACTTCTATGAATACAGATTTTCTCCCTCTTTGCCTTTCAGTTCTTGAGTTTATCCCCATATGATTCCTGATTTACAGTGTTTCATGCTCTGCTCCGTTGTGCTAGTCTGTAAGGACAGATACTTGCACTCAAGAAAATGAAGGATCTAAGAATGTCCATGCAAACCAGCTGAGAGGGACCACAGTGAATATCTTGTAAATGAAAATGGTGCTCTGAATGCTAACAATGTCAACAACTAGCATTTCTTTATGTATATATGTATAAAAAATAAATATCAAAATCAATGAATAAAAAATAACAAAATAGATAAATAAATGGAAAATTGTAAATTATACTGCCATTTCTCTTGTTTAGGCTGCAAAATGCCCTGGATGCCTGGACTATTATTTACATTATGTTCACATAGGTTCTCAGAAATCAGTTGACTTTCACAGCCAGGGACAGATTTGCAAAGGTATCCAGTTCATTCAGACACATACATGCTTTGAAACCCTGGCTTGAAGTAGGAGTTCTAGCTATTCTGTAAAGCCATCCTTACAGGGTTTTTACAAACTGGGTTCAGGTCAAATTTGAAAAAGTGGATCCTTTGGAGTCTATCCATTGCAGTGGGATCTGTAGGTATTGTGATGGCTTGGGGAATAAGCATTACCTCACCTCCTCCAGTAGGTAATTCAATGCAGGCTTCATTCAGTCTGTACCTAGGTAAATTTTTTCTTTATTCATATAGACAGCTTATCTCATTTCTATGTTACTAGTAATTCTTAGATCCCTTCCTTTGTCCCTTTGTTCACAGTTACCAAAACTCTTCTGTACTCTATGACATTATTGTGTCACTTCTGATAAAAAATAGGTTCTGTAGTCCCATTTTTTGATGTTTATCTGCAAGCTTCCTATTGGTTTTGTTCTCATTAGCTGAGCCTACAGATAGGTATAGCCAAGCTAGTTAGAGATTGCTTCTGTTTCATTGGGTAGCTGTGTTGGACATTTTGCCCTTTGCTTGATAAAGCAAAAAGAGAAACTCATTTTTATGAATTATTAGCCATCAGGCTTCCATAATGCTTAAGCATACTGAGAACTATTTGTACAGAAATTTAACGAAACAAAAGAGGAAATGCAGTCCAAGACCTTCAAACAAAGAGAGCTCTCTTGAACAGGGACTTATTTTTGTGTTTGCATCTTAGACTTGTCATTTTTCCACATGGAAAAAAGGTGAAAAGGGTACCTCAGAAAATCAAGCACGAAAATCTGTTAAATGGGGTTCTGTAGCTCCACTAGAGAGCTTTAGAGCTGTGCATATTGAAAAGGATTAAAAAGTCTCTGCCTTCTTTTACGTCACCCCAGCAACATGTATCCCCAGCTGAGCCTCATTTTTTGAGGAGCACACCAACGGTGAGACCTAAGCACACAGAAGGGCACAGGCCAACAGCCACTGGCCCAATGTGTGTCTCAAAAATTCCCTGGTCCAAAGAATACCAATGCAGCTCTGGTCCCAGGTAGCAGCCTGGCAGGCATCACGGGTTTTAGACTGTGTTTACACATTTAGCAACCAGCTGTTACATGGTTTAAGTACTCCCACATCTCCCTCTCACCACCAAACCCTGTTGAATTACACCTCCACTAGCATCATTTCCTCCACTGACCTGATGGAGGAGTTTTTATGACAGTGACCCTGATCAGGGTGAAAAACAAAGAAAAATGTTCTTTTCTGGCTAGGGTATTTCCCTACCCAAGCTCTCCAGGCAGTTGCATAAAGGCTTGTGCCAGCTCAACACTGATGTGCAGAAGAAAAGCAGGGGGAGAACGACTGGGGTTCTCCAGCAATAACCCGGGATGAAAACTCATTGAAGCCAATGTGCCTGCAGAGAGATTGCAGCTTTCTACGTCAGCTGAATGGGAGTTTCCACTTTCTTCCTTATTTTATTCTCTGAAGGTGCTAAGCAGCCAGCAAGTGCTGTCATTTTGGCTACTGCAGTGCTAAAACATCTGGGGTCCGCAGTCTTTGATGAATGACAAATATATTTATATAGGTATACTTATATGGACAGAGAAGAGTGTTGGCATATCTAAAGTCAGATCTAAATTCCTTCTCTGAAATAGCTGGAAGAGAGGCTAAGTATGACAGATTTACTCTGAACCTCCCACCAAGACACTACTTCCCGTTCTGGCAACTATCTATTCCCTGTCCTTTTGCCTGTTCCTTTGCAGCTTTACCATTTCCCTTTGTTATCACAACGTGGGACTCTGCAACAGGGCGAGGGGAGGTAGCAGCCTTCAGGAAGGAGCTCAGCCGACTCCAGCCCCGCACAGCTGCGTGTGCTTTGCACCCCCTCTGCCCCGCTAAGCATGTAATTTGCACCCTGTGAGAAGCTGATTCTCCTCAACTCCCACTCCCAGGTGCTCAGTAAGACTTGCTGACACATAATATATGGCTGCTCGAGTAGGGACCACAGGTTGCGGCTGACTCAAAGCTGTCAGCTCCCTGCCAAGGGGCAAAATGAGAGGTGCAGGCTACAGAAGGTAGAATTCAAAACACCGCTTACAATAAAGAGCAAGCTGAGCCTGCCATAAGGCAAGCAGATGGATGTGGTGCCCTTTGGTTCTTTCCAGCTACACAAGTAATTCTTCTTTCTTGAGTCATGCATAGCAATGGTACAATTATTTTTGGATCACCACCAAGACATCGCTGATATAACAATTGCATCTGTGGTACAACTGCTGGCAACTACTTGTTGCAGCAGTACGTAGCACTGTGTTCAGATGCATTACTTTCTATTTTTAGATGTTTTTTGCAGTTCAATGTCCAATTTTCTGAGAGTGTCTAGCAAGACAGAGTATGATTGTGTTTGAGTGCCCCACCTGAGATACATTAGAGGACCCTGAACTCAGTTAAGCATCAAAAAACTTCTCTGTCAAGGAGTCAGTGGGACACTCCAAATACATGTGTTGTTGTTTTTATTTTTCAGTATATTTTCTCCAGAACCCTGGGTATATTTCATAGAAATTACTGCCAGCAATTGAACTCTGCAAACATTTACTTTTCTTGGTGTATTATTCAAGGACTAAGTGGGTACTCTGTGATGATGATTGTGCATTGCTGTTGTGTGTTGATTGTATCAGTATGTATTGGCTGTGTAGTGGTATTAGAAATGGGCCCTGGGGACTCATCCTAAGATACCCATTTGGAAGGGCTAAGGGTGAGATCTCAGCACTTCATTTAGCTGAGCTCAGGCATCTAATTCTTAAATTGTGCAGTGCTGAGGGTCTCCATACAGCCAATGGTGAGATTTTCATCCAAATACCAGGGCCTAGTCTAAGGTTTTCCATTGTTCTAGGCAGGTATAAAACCCCTGTCCTTCCTCTCATCCTACTGCACTCACCTCTGTGTGGGCTACTGCTGCCATCCTACCTCCTCATGAACTTGTATGTTCAACTCCACAAATGGCCAGTGCCACATCTCTGCTTCTGCACTCATGAATGTAATTTAATTCTAGAACTAGCCATCAGGAGATCCTAAGTGTTGTGGTGACTCTTATTCTTTGCTGGAATCATTTACCTGACAGACAAGTGCAGATTTTTTTTTTTTTTTTTTCTATCATTTAAGATCTAGAGCAAATAGGAAACACTATGAAGAAGCTCTGGTGCTGATTTCCAGGGTATTTGGGCAGGATTATAAACCTCTATTTTCCCCTCTTTCTCTTCACACCAGCAGTTGTGACATATGCTCAGCATTTGACATGGCCACAGCTGAGCAGCAACCCATTTAGACCTGGGCTGCATTTGCCTCTAGAGACACAGGTGGAATTTGAGCCATCTGTCTAATGCTAAATGCAGAGACAGCTCAGGAATCATGCCCGTACATGACTTTTTCTTTTATTTCCTTTAAATAAATAGATTAACTATTCTTGATCTTTTTGCAAGTTTGAAAACAATTGAGAGTTGGAAACTACAGCTGGGAAAATGTTTTGGGGGGCTCCTAAGTACAATAAAGTCATTGACATACTGAAGCAAGTCCAGCAGAGATCAACCAAAATGTCTAGAGGCAGAGCACATGATGTAAGAGGAAAGGCTGAGAGAGCAGCTGGGTTTGCTCAGCCTGAAGGAGCGGAGCACTGCTTAATGGGATGTTACAAAGAAGATGGAGCAACTTGATATTAGAATCAAACGTGTGACAATCAGGGAGGTCAAACACTGGAAACAGAAAGGCTGAGGAACCTCCATCTCTGGAGATATTCAAAACGCCAAAGGCCCTGAGCATCCTGATGTAACTGCAGAATCTGCACTGCCTTGAGTGGGGTATTAGAGCAGACAACCTCCAGAGCTCTTTTGTAAACTAAATTATTCTATGATTCCACAACAGTTTAGCATGGGGCATGAAGGCAGGAAACCAGCAGATGCTTGGGGGGACAAGCATGAGCACTGGGCAACAGAGGCCATATAAAATTTATATAATTTATTCATCATGGCAGTATTTCCTTCCTCCATCACCAGATGTGTTACTAGACTACAGCGACCACATCAGATCAGTGCTGCAGTGTTTCTTGTAATGCGTTGGCTATGGACTGCAGTCATTCCTTTTCTCCAGGGCGTGAGATGAATGTTGACACTGTGATGACTCCTCTGGTGTCGTTTACAACAGACAGGTAATATCCAGTCACTCAATAACTTCAGTGCTAGCCTCCTGAAAAGTCGATGGGTACACCAGTCTCAAAGTCATCAGGGCAGTTCTTTGACTTCCAGAATGTAAAGGGTGTTTTAAAGCAAACAAATGTATTACTGGTGTTTCAACATTCTCACCTAATGCATTAATATCTCATTATATGTTATCACACAGCCACCATTGGATCCCCTCCAGCGATAGGGACACTCATCTGACTTTGACATTTGAAATGGCTAAGATCTCTCAAAGACCTCACATACTCAAGCCGGCACCCATACCAAGCAGTGTCCTTGACCTATATTCCTTTGGCAGAGATCCTTGCCCCGGATGCAAAGTCTCTTAACATTTGTTCTTAATTCAAGAGATGGAGTTGACTCTGTCTACCCCATGATCTCTCAGAGCTCCTTCCAGCCCTTTTTTCCAGACTTCCACCAGGCTAATGCTGAAGGGTTCATATACAGGAAGGCAATTAAATGATGGAGTCGGGGTCCATGAAGAGGAACTTTGGATGTGCTTGGAAAAGAACACATATAATCTGTTCATTATAAACACAGGAAATCTTCATTGACTCAGTAAGCACTCAAACACCTGGAGAATGGCATGTTATACAGGGAATATTGAAATCCACATTGGAAACCAAATTTTGTGCTGTCAAACTGGCATATGTATTTTTCTTGTGCAGTTGAAAACCTTGTACCTAGAAGTATAATAAAATACATGAACTGATACAGTATCAGTCAGTATAATAATAATAATAATAAAAGATAAACTCAAAAGGGGTATGACTTCACAAAGCAATGAAACATGGATAATTTAAGGAACCCTGTACTGGTTTCTGCCAATTGCATCAGGTACCTGAGTGAGTAACACCTTAACTGCTGCCGCTCCTTGCCAACTGCTTCAAGAGCACTTCTGCTGGATGGAAGACAAACAGAGGAGAAAAAAAAAACACACCCTGGGGCTGTATTTAGTGACATGAGTCAGGGTGTGGGACAACTCTGCTGGAGGCACCTCTGTTTCACCCTGTTTGTTGCAAGGGCTTAGGAAGGTGGGTTTGGCCAGTTACTGCAGAGGGTGGAGACTTCTTAGAGGGTAAACAGCCACATGAGCACAAGGTAGAGGACACCAGGGTTGCTTTCAGGATGACTCAAGAGGCTAGGAGGAAGGTGCATAGTGGCTGTCCATGGTGGTGCCCTGCTGGATGATTTGGCCCCTGAACCTGCTCACAGGGAAGGCTTGGGTGGGTGGTGGGAACTGCAAAAGCACTGTCCTGGGGCAGGGCACTGCCACTGAGTCACCACCAGCCAGACAAGCTGACACACTTCGAATCTGCTAGGCAATAAACTGAGTAATGCTTGATAAACCAAAGGCAAAAGGCAGCATAAATAGCACATGGCTGCACTGCCTCCCCTCGTGTCCTCGGGGCGGGCCTCGCCCCCCCATTCAGATCTACTTCCCTTGTACATCCACAAGAAAACATCTACAGGTGTCTATGCATGGTCAGGATCAGGTTTTGAGCCACCCCCCAGTGCCTGCTTGAAAGTGGTGGTGGGACTGGGAGGTGCTGCCACTGGCCCTGCAGAGCCTTGGGTGCTAACCTTTTGTCCTTTAAAAGGTTGCTCCCCTCTTCAGTGCTTACGGGGTGATAACAAGGGTTGATGGTTAACCTCAGCTGTCTTGCTCTCATGGTAGTAACCACGACTGAAGTTTATCAAGGGTTTGGCATGGGGAGTGCTGAAGCGTAACAGGAAGTGAGGAGAAAATGTGTGCCAAAACAGGAAAAGGAGGGGAAACTGGGTGAATTTAAGAGGCCGTGGCTGCGCTGGACGGACTAAAGGCCAGACCGAGCCTCAGAGTGGAAGAGGGAAGCTGGTGCGTCACCTCAGATGAAATGGAGAGGGCAAATACAGGCAGCAGACAGGCTATCCTGTCCCTGTTACTGGCAGTGCACTTATCTCAGGCATGAGGGTGCTACTAAGGTTTGTGAAGAGATCGTATTCGGAATCTTTATTTTCATCCTGTGAAAATGTTTGAGGTTTCTGAGCAGAAGAGCAGCCATCTAAATGATGGAGATAAGAGCCAGCTCCAAAATGAACTAGAAACTCCTGTCTTGGCTACGTGAGTGACACTCCCCTGTAGACTGGTACTTTGAAAGCATTCTTGGAGAATTCAACGTTTTCCCTGCACCACCAACACTGCTCTGTGACGTGGCTGTGCTTACAGGGCTATCCTCCTAACCTCAGTGTAGAGCAGGGCGAATCCCAGGGAAATCAATAGGCTTTAACTTCCCAGAAGCCATTCATGAGAAAACTAAGGCAGACAACACTAAAAGCTTTTTAATGAGGACCATCTTGAATGCCATCCACCTCTGTTGCTGCTGCTGCTGCCATTATTACTATTAACACTTTTAATAATGAATTGTGCTTTCTCCCTGACAATTGCCTTTGAAACATCCCCCCAGTAGGAGCTGGATGAGCTGCTTCCCCAGAGAGGAGGATATTTCTAGGCTCCTGCACTGTCAGGCTGAGGCGAACGGGCTCTCCAGACACCCTGCTGCCTGGCACTGCTCTCACCACTGCTCAGGGGTGGCAGGCAGGGAGCTCCACTGTTGGTGGACAAGAATGCAGCCTTGCCCTGTAGATGAGGACTTACTTAGTCCAGAATTTTGAAATGAGAAATGCAGCAGACATGACTTCACAAGCCTCAGCCCTGTGGGAGAAAATAATAATAATAAGAAAACACTGCCCCAAAACACATGTGGTCGTCCTTGGGAAAAGGATGGATTTCCTCTTACTGCAGACTTCCTGCTGCACTGCACAGGGATTGCAGGAACAGGTCGGCATGGGGGGATGGAGCAAACCACCCATACCTCATGGACCCTAAGGCTGCCCCTGTGTGCACATACATGGGCACTGCTGGCACAAAATGGGTAGTAATAGGCACCCTGCTCCTGAGGTGTGAGTCTAATCTGAATTTGTTGAGACACTGACCTTTATGAGAGAGAGAAAAAATGCTGTAAATCGCAGCTTAGATATAGCATTTAAAACTCATGTTCAGCTTGCAATATGCTTCACAGCAGAGCTATGCATGAACATGGAAAACAACTGCATTTTAATTTCATTTTCATGTAGAGAGTGCTAAAACTACATTTTTTAAAAAACAGCTCTTCACACAGTGTTTACTGCTTTCATGCTCAATGCTGAATTTCTTTTGTCTCCTAATTGGTTTTGTATCCACTATAACATAACCTCACTTAGGCAGCACACATTAGGTGCTTTGGTTCTTTCACCACTTTACTCAATACATGCACTGGGTGCATTTGCAGAAGCTCATGCTGTGTTTTAACCAGTTTTGACTCAATTGCAGAATTCTAATTTGTCAAATAAAATTGGTGAGACAAGTCTGAGGCTCAGCCTGTTGTTTTCAACGTAATATGTAAGTGTATGCATATTCACTTTCAAAAAAATACTATAAAAAAAAGGAGCAGGAAGGCTTAAGAGATGTTTAAAATATTTTCATAAACTGCACAATGATCGGCTCTTCCGGGTTCAGTACAATCTCTTTCTCTGGCCAAACATGGTAAGGAAGTGACTCTGTTCCCCACAGCACACACTTCCAAGTAGCTCTTTTCAACAGCTAGAGGAAGTGAGAAAGGTCTGCTCTTCTTTATGGCTTCTTTAGCTTTAAAAAGAGCCAGCAGTCTGCAGAGACATCCTAATTGTATCAAACAAAGGAGGAAGTGATTAAAAACAGCTCATTCCAAAGTTTCATCCCGAACAGTGGACTGTTCTTAGGTTACCCTGAATATGAAGATAAAAATGCACTCGAGCTCAGGATTTCCATAAAAAGGAGCCCAGAACAACATAAGGGCCCCTGCCAGCCCACCCCAATGCCTGCAGCTGGTGGCAGCCCCTTGCTGTCTTCCAGGGCCTCCCTCCTCCAGCTCCTCGTGACAGGACTGTGACACTTCAACTTGCATGGAACTGCTTCTGCCCCTGCTGCCCACCCCAGACTTGGCTGCTGTTCTGGTCATTTACCCTAGGGCCACAGTGTTAATCCAAAACAGCATTTCAGAGCACTTTTTACTTGCATTTGTGCTCAGGTCTTCAGCATGGGGGTCAGGTGGTGCAGGGAGGAGGAGGGTTGTTGTTAGCCCATAACCGTGGCAGGAAGTGTCCCTGCTTCAGGGCTGGGGCTTTTCCCCTCCTCCTTCCTCTGCCCTCACCACCCTGCTGGGTGCTCCCTGCTGCCCTGCCCACTCTCAGCCCCACACCTCTCATATCTGAGGGGCACCTACCTGCTCCTCAGCCCCGCAGCTGGGTGCTTGCCTGTTTGGGGATGCAGAAATGAAGCATGCTGATCACAGCAAGTGGCGATTTAGTGGAGGAGTAAAACTGGAATTAGGCAAATTGGACATTTTGGATGGGATCTGAATCAGTGTCAGCATGCACAAGAGATGCCCAACGTCTTGTAGTCATTAGAGGAAAGCTGGTCACTGCAGGCCCAGGAGGTGAGAGAGCACGTACCCAGGAGATGCTTCCACATGACCACTGGTGTTGCTAAAATTCAGTGTGTTAATCTGTGAACTGAACCTTCCACACTTTGTGAAATAAATGAACGGTGTATATTTTTACTGTGTGGTGTGAAAATGTTTGCATTCGCTTGTTTTCATTGTGCTTACTCGATTTCTGGTGAAGGCCTGTACCCTGTGCTGTGGTTTTCCACCTCAGTGGTTCACAGTCAAAGCGACGGGGATCAGCCCCGCTCTCAGGATGTGTGCAAGCATGCCAAGAGGCCACCAAAAGCCACTTCTACCTTCTGACAGTGACCATGGAGCCCTCCTGCAATCCAGCACAGGTTGTGCAAGGAGGTGCTGAAGCTGGCTAATGGTTTTGTGACCCTGTTATGGTGACAGTGCCTCTGAGGTGACTCTGGAGACCAGACTGCCCTGAAGTGGTTGTAGTTGAGTGTTTTCTTCTGCAAGGAAGACACACCCAGGCTGGAATTCTAGAGTACGCTGTGTATTATCAACATTAAAACCTTGACTCATTAAATGAATTCTAGCTGCCTCTAAAGGGGAGAAGGTAGAGCTTCAGCTCAGGTCCAGGAGGCTTGCTTGGCTATACGCGTATGAGGATGTAAAGTCCTCACTGCACCAAGTCACCAAAGGTATGATCACTTATCAATAAGAGAGCTTATGTCTGTAAGACAGGGCAGGACAGAAATATTAGAAGCAATAGCCTTTGTTTGTATCAATAAAACACTGAAGTAGCATAATGGTCAAGTAATTAAGAGGTTAAAGAGAAAGACCAGCAGGAAAACCTGTCACCCCTTTACAGGAGGAAGGCTGAGGCCTGCTGATTTGGGTCATGCATTTCAGCTGGTCTCCACTCAGAGCCTCCTGACCTCTCAGGAAGGAGCAAGAAGAAATGTTTCTGAAAGATAGGGAGTGACAGCTTTAGGGACAACCGAAGGAATACCCGCAGAAGTGTGCTCCATATTTCTGTCCCCTATCCAGAGCTGCTGAAATTCATATGCATCTGTGAATCTATTGCTTTCTAACCATAAAACTGTGTTTTTGTGTTTTGATATGAATTGATCTGAGAATTTCACTGAATGGTATTTTTAGATAATTGAAGAAGAGGCAGTTGATTGTAGACCTTCACAAGTGGTTTAGCAATTAAATAGAAACTGAATAAAAGGATGACTTGATGTTTTCAGTGGCAATTTGGCAGCAATTTTCAGAGATACAATAGTGCAGCATCCAAAATGTATTTATTTTCCTATCATGGCTGGCATGAGCCAGATATCGTATCGTCTTTTTTACCTACAAATAAATCTCAGAAAATTTGTATTTTGAATATTTATAATGCAATGTCAGAAAAACTCACTGACTAATGCTCTTTGAGGATTCTCCCATTAAGAATAGCTTCTGGAAGCAATTCCTTATAACTGATTTGTTATAACAAATCAATTATAATATGAGTCCTGCCCTGAGTTTTTTTAAAAGTAATTTATGACTACAATATCATGTGAAGATTAGCTGTTTCAAAGTTCTCATACTTAACAGTTCACAAAAACAAATTGTTTCCATATTTTTTAAGAAGAGTGAGAAATACAGGAGGATGGAAGAAATTCAATAAATATTTGCTATACAACAATTTATGAGGAATTATTAAAGTACATGACTTTCCTTTTAAGTTATGTTCAGTTGCTACAAAATTGCAGAGCAATTGTTTTAGCAAATCTGAACTATTAAAAAAGTTTACTCCATTCAATACTTTTTCTCTAGCTTTGTATTGTCATTAGTTACTTATTATTTATTATTCTCATTAATGCACTTGAGAATGAACTATTCTCAATATTATTTATATTTAGTAGAGATAGCTTCATTTCAGCTTTTTTAGAATTCACCAGAAAACAAGATAAAGTTATATTTGTACCTTGTAAGTTCTCATTTCACTCTTTCAACTTTTACATTAATAAAAAGAAACAACTTTCTGTATCAGACTTTCACTAGTTACTACCGCCTTTATTAGTTCTTCTATTAAAAGGGTAAAACTATTTTTTAAACTCTTTAAATATAAAAATATTTTACAAAACACTTATTTTCTGTGCTTTCTATGAATAAGCAGTTCACAGGCATTGAGCATTGCTGAAATTTTAATAACAAACATTTATGTAATGTGGTTGGGTGGGTTTCATACAGGTCTTAGAGTAGAGACCAGGTGAGAAGGTCAGGGGGGATCAGGATGAGTGAGGTTAGTGGCATGCTTCAGGGACAGGTTTGGAAACCAGCAGTATCCAATTTTCTCATTATTGACCTTGGCACAAGAACTTGATATAAGCTTAAGACATTTGTTAGTAATACAAAGTGGCACAGGGTTGCTAATGCTGAAAAGGACAGGATCATCATCCTCAGAACAATGGAGGGTCTTGTGAATTGGAGCAACAAGAACAGGGTGAATTACAGAAGCCTAAAGTGCAAAGCCATGTACATGGACTCACGAGAAGCAGGGTTGCTATCTCAAAGGTAGCAGGGAAAATGAAGTGTGAACCAGAAGATCAAGATCACCAGTGTGATATGACTGGGATTCAATCTGAAGGTATAGGGAGGAGCAGAACTGAATTGTTTGCCGGTAGTCCTTTACCAGCCCTATATGGCTGTGCTTCTATGATATATCAATTAAAGCATTTCAGCAGAAAAGAGGAAGTTTTAGTACAATACAGGGAATATGTATGAATACGTAGAGAACATTAGAGTTACTTTATATTAAACAAACAAAATAACAAAAACAAACAAACAAACAAAACAACAACAACAACAACAACAAAACACAAACAAAGCACTGAAACAGGAGAAGAGAAAAGCTACCAAGGTATCAGGGAACTGAGAGTAACTAATGAGATGAGATTACTGGACCCTGGCTTATTTAGCCTAGCAAAAAGAAAGTTGGGAAAAATAGGATTACTTCTTCTAAATACATTAGACTGAGAGTGAATGCTAAAGATGAAGAAGCATGTTTAAAAATGGAGGTTAATGTTAGTGATACAGGTAGTTCTGGATTTAGAAGCTAAACTTGTGAAACATCACCTGCCAGCTTCCTCCTTAACTGAGTAACCAGTTTTGGGAAGGTATGTGTGGGGATTTCTACCTTTGCCTTTAACCTGAGAGGTTGGCCACAGTTAGAGATGGAAAGTTAGGCACTGCCGACTGCTTCTTTGGCATGCCTTGCTGATTTGCTCAAGGTTAAACTAATTACCTGATTTAGGGCCATAAGCAGATTTCCTCGACTGGATTAGAAGGGACTTCTGGGGGAGGGAAAATGCAATGTTTGTTTTACACAAACGGAGGGGAGAAATCTCTATTGGCACTTCATAAACTTGCTGCTAACACAGGCACCTAGGATGGTCATGATGTCTTACATTTGATTTCTCTGTCAGTCTGGAGAGTGGACTTTTGTAGAACTCCCTAATTTTTGAATTAGCATGCTTAGACTTTTTTGGCTTATGAGGAAGGCAAACCTGTGGGTTAGACTGAATTATACCTCTCCTGCAAGTTACCTGTGACAGTGGGCTGGGGTGGACAGAGTTTCAGACAACACTGAGCCCTGGGTGCCTGGTCCTCCAGATGATACAGTATCTGGGATGCCTTGGTGCTTGGGCTTTGCCTCCTGTGGAAGCAGCAGCTGGGGAGCTTGTGTTTTGCCCCAGAGTGAGCTGCATCTGAGTGTGCTAGGCTGGATGCAGCCTCAGTGATCCATCCTGCCTGCTTGTCTCCAAGTAAATCATTCAAATAGAGGGCAGTCCCATAACAAACAATGGCTTATGGTTTTTAGCGCTCTTCGAGTTTTCTCAAGGATTTCACACAAGAACTGAACTGGCTCCATTCCACATAGTTTTTTAGATAAGATGAGCTCACACATAGTGATTGCCAACATATGTGCAATGAAGTACAAGAGGAAGAAGAGCACTGAGCCCTTTTTAGGGCATCTACAGTTGGGACAGAGAGAGGTTTGATAATCTCTGTCAACAGACTGGGAAAGCGCTACTTTTTTGTGTGTGTGTCTATGTGTAAACACTGAATTATGGTGAGAGTCATCACCAACTTGGGGAGCTATTGACTTTAGAAATGAACTGCTAATCCACGTACACTAGGAGCTGAGACCCAAACTGTTGTTCTGTATCACCCTGCTAATCAGATCAGTCACCATGCTGTTTGCTCCCTCTTTGCCTCCCTCTTTTTCTGGGAGTTCAAGATTAATTCAGTGTGCTTTTAGGCAGAAGATTGCATAAAGGAAAAAAAAGACCTCAAAATATAGCTCATTCCTTGGTGAGGTGTGTCCTATCTACGTATGTCTGGTTGAATAGTTAGGTGGCAGAAAAATATTAATACAAGTAATTGCTGTTGATGAGCAATTGCAGACTCTCCTTTAAAATGTGCCCTTATATGTAGACATTACCAAAAAAAAAAAAAAAAAGCTTCATAAATATTTTTAAACATACTCAACAGTACAGTACAATTCATGCCTGTTTAAAAAGAATACTGAGAAAATTGTAGTTTGCAATAAAAATGCAGTCCTTTTTAAACCTGCAAAATATTGCACTGTATATGAAACAATCATTTACAATAAACACGGCACTGACTCCATGAGCATCATTTACATGCTAAAATCAGGGGGGGCTTACTTATTCTAACTTAGATTGAAAAGATTATTTTTTTCATCAGGATCAAAAGCAGAAAAACTCATAAGAATATTAAAGGATATTCATGAGTGCCAAGAGAAGAAGAAGAAAAAAAGACAACTGTGAATGGAAAAGCGTTTTGGAGTTATTTGCTGCAAACAGTATCTGAATTTCTGCAGATAAGTGTATACATCTTCCGGATGTGTACATTCTGCCTGTTATTGTTTAAAGTTCTCTTATTTCAGATGTTTATACCTGCTAAAAATTAGTTATCCACAAAGATTACTGTTCAGCTGAAATTTTGCAGGTAAGTGCTTATCTCAGGAAAGACTTTTTTTTTTTTTTTTTTTTTTTTTTTTTTTTTTTTAATCCAGCTGCATTGTGTAGTTCTACAGTTTTGTGTGAGATTTGCTATCTGTGTTTTATATAGTGCATTCAAAGAAGCTGCACATTAACAAGAAGAACTGTAAGAATCACAATGACCTTATGTGTTTCAGGGCTGTACTTAAATTTAGTCTCTGGTCACTTCACATCAGGTATTGTTTCAGGTTTGTTGGGGGAGATAAATCTTGTTAACTTTCATGAACTGTAGATAGAAGCAGTGATCATGTGCAAAACTGCTATCAAATTTGAGAGTTGATTTTAAAAAGTGTGTGTCTGCATACAGCACCATTTTACTTCATAGTGATATTTTAGTAAGATGTTCTGAACCATTGGTAGTAGGACACCTACACCTATCAACTCCTCATTGATAAATTTCAAAGACCAAATTTTGTAACAGTGTCTGGAAACTCTCAATGCCCACTTTGCAACAGTTTAGACTATTTTTCACTGCATTGCATGTCCTGTAAATAAATTGGCATCTTCCTGGGTGGGGTGAACTAAGCCAGTGCATTTTTATTTTATTTTATTTTATTTTTTTTCTGAAGAGGAGGAGGAGCTCACCTGAACCCTCCTTCTACCTATGCCATGGAATGCAGAGAATGAGTTTCACTTGAGGAGGCAGGAAAGGGGAACCAGAACAGTACCATTTTCAATCAGAGCAGCTGTTTGCAAGATGAGCATCTGTTCTTAGATTAGCATATGCATGCTGGGGGGAGTTCTGCAACACTTAATCTAAAGGCTACAAAATCTGAGACAATGGGATAAATTAGGGGAGGAACATTGACAGTGTTATGGGTTTGACTTTGTCCATTGAGTCCTCAGGCCTTGTGTATAATTTTACTGGGCATTGTAGAAAACGCTATATAAAATGTCTATTGCTACCTTCCCTTAGTGAGTACCTCCTAGCATGGCCTATTTGCCTTTGAAGGATGGAAGTGGAGGGAGGCTTTCTCTTTCCCATTGTCCTCACAAGGGGAGCAGTGAGGCTGTCAGTCACCTTTCAGTCTTTAGAGAGCTAGTCTGCAGTCTTTACCTGGTGTAAAGGGACAAAGAAAGGGCCCCTGGATCAACAGCTCAGTCCTAATAATAGCTGCAGGGCAACCTTGAGAGGCTGTGGTATAGTTTACCCTATATCCCACTCCCCTCCCCCTTACTTCGTTTTGCATCCTGCGTGCAGAGGAGTCTGATACAGTGATAATCAACAGGCCCTGGGCCCTGACAGCCAGATAATCCAGGAGCTAGAGAGGTTGTTTTTCAAGGGGAGTCCCTGAGGGCTCTTCCAGCTGGAGCAGCTTCAGGATCCTGAAACAAAAGCTGAGCAGATGAGGGGGACAGGGAGGTGGCCTGCAACCTCCCAGCTATCCAAGGAGTGTACTCAGTTGTTCATTTCCTCAGAGTGCTGAGGATAAAGTGAAAAGGGCATCTGCTTCAGCCTGGCTCAGCCGTTATGTTCCCTTTTTTCTCCAAATGGGCATAGTACTGTACCTGCCTATGGGTGAGGTGATCAAGCAATGCTGTGTCTGGCTGCTAAAATACTGCTCTGGTGCCATGCACAGATGCTGCCTGAACTACCAGTGTCCCTCTCCTGCCCACAGCCCCAGCTGGCAGCTGCAGCCATTACTCTTAGTGCCACCAGCACTTGGGAACCCACTTTCTCACCCATCCTCCTGGGATTTGTGCAATGGCCCTTTTATATCTCCACCCATGTAGATGAGACACCCTTAAAGGAGAGAGAAGTCCAGCTGGTAGGGGTCATTGATTTTTGTTCTGTTTGTGCAGTGTGAGAAGTTCCCACACACAGTAATCCCCCCTGCTGACAAAAAAAAAAAAAAAAAGACTGTACCATGTGAAGCTGTGTGAAAGCCAGAAGCAACCACATCTTCACAAAGACTTTTCTCAGTGTCCACAAATGAGAGAAGACCAAACCCCAAGAGCTGCTCTGAACTTTAACTCAGCAAGTGTTTAAGCATGTGCCTAACTTTAACTGCTCAGATAATCCCGTGCTTAAACTTGCTGCTTGTGTTTTTTGACTGTGGTCAAAAGGTCCTTGGGACCCTCAGTGAATGAGGACTGAGGGTATTCAGGGAACTGAAAATAATAGTTTGGCTCCTACTTACCTAGCTCAGTTGTGTCATTCCATTCACAGTATGACTGCTCATATAAATAAAATGAATAGAATCTGACCTAGCCTTTGCACCTAGTAGGAAATAATCCCTCTTCTGGGTTTTGAGAGCAGTTTCCCAGACAGCTTTTATTTGTTCGGCCCCTAAACAGATGGATTGTCTCCAAACCCTATCAAATTCTGATTAAATTGTTGTGCAGGAGTCAACAGGTACATATTGAATAGGCTGTGAGATTATTTGCCATCCTGAGTGACAGTACCATGTCTAATTAGAGAAAGAGAAATGAAGCTGGAGTAACGAGACACAGAGCTGTGGCAAGAGCTCAGATGGAGCCAGGGGAGTGGGTACCTAATGCAGTCTGCAGACCTTTGACCAGAGGTTTCAGGGTCTCCTCTGAGGATTGATTAAGCTGCATCTTTTATTTTCCTTCTGCCTGTTTTTCATGCAAATTGAGCATGCCGTAAGAGTGAGCAGGTGGTGCATCTGTAATGCGGCCCAGGCAGTAAAAAGAAAAAGAGAAAAATTCCCTTAAATAAATGCAAGACCTCTAAGAGGATTTTGAACTGGAGGATAAGGAAGTTCTGAAATCTTAAAATAGGAAGGAAAGCCTTTATTTGCCTTGCTGCTTATGGTTGTACTTCCTGTTGTGAACCCTCTACAGTGTTTCATAACAGCTTGGCTACTGCTAAGTCTACTGCTGTAATGAGGAACAAGGATTCGTAGTTCCTCCACTCTATCTGCCAGAGTTAAAGGTCTCTTTTATCCAGTGCTGACAGAAATTGTAATAGGAACTGAATGGAAAAAAAGATGGGGGGCAAAATTCCCCACTAGCTGAAGAAAAATTATTATCTCCATAGAGATATCTCCACAGAGCCAATCTCATGTGGATCCTGGATGGAAATGGCCACATTATTTTTCAAATGCCTTTGTGAAATGTTGTCTGCACAACAAGGCTCTTATGTGCACTCACTGTTGGAGAAGAAAGCAAATACAGGATGGGAGGCTGCAGACAGGGAGGTAGCTCTGAACCGTCCCCAGGACTGGTGCCATCTCATGCCAGCTCCTTGGGGGCTGTTCTGCCACAGCAAGGCAAGTGGACTCCAGCATGCTGTAGCCCTCTCTCCTACTCCTTTAATGTGCTACTCTGACCCTTGCTATACCCCCAGGCTGTGGCCAGTGGAGGTGGGGGAGGGCTGGAAAAGAGAAAGAGGGAATTTTTTGATAAAGAACCTCTGTGCTTTTGTACTTGGTGGTTATGCATGTGCACGCATGCACACAAACATAGACTCAGAATATTGCTTAAATGCCTTTGGACCCTTTGATTCAGTTTTTGGAACTTCGGTGGATGTCTAATTCTCTGCTTGCGTCTTTGTACTAACTAGTAAGAGGAAGTGCTACAGCCTAAAATGCTGCCAGAGCCCGTCCACAGACATGCAGCTCTGTGAGAGGAGTGGTGGTGGGAACATAGTGTTTGTATATTGATAAGGCATAATAACTTCCACAGTGGTTACTGCTGTTTAAGTTTACAGTATATTCAAAGTCAATCTAATTAAGCTTTTTTCACTAGCAATACACCCACACAACAAATACCATGGTAAGTGGCAATAAGTTAAAACCTGGAAATGCTGCCATGGAGCACAATAAAATACCTGTGGGGACAGGTAACACATCAGTTACAGAACTAGTTCTGAATCATCATATTAGCAGAGAGACATCTTGTTTGGCTGTACTCTATCCTACAACACTACTGAGACAAACAGTTTACAGATAGAGATGTCCAAAGAAATTGAGAGGAATCTGGGAGAATAAAAGGATTTAGAGCACAGCTTGTGATGTTTACCAACATATATGCTCCGCTGAAAAGCTGTGTTTGAACAGAACAATGCTGTTTGTCTTATGATTCAAAATTCCTACGCAGAATAGAGAATGCTTTCATTTTCACAGCATAGTAATTTCGTATGTAATCAGCAGTGTTCTCCAATGTTTATCAGATTTTTGCCTTTCTCTTCTTTCCCCCTTCTTCCCTTTCCACATTTTTTCTCTGTATTAGGAAATTTGTATTGCATTCCATCTCTAAAACAGAAACATCCTCAGATAAGATGCCTCTTTCTGTATCTAAGAATTCTTTCCTGATCAAAGTTACTCTAAAATTGCTTTTCTTCAGAAATTGTTCAATTTGCAGGGAAACTGCATTTCTCCACAGGCTGCTAATCTCACTTCATCAGAAGGAATCCTGACCTTCTCTAGCCTAAGTTCTGTGAAAAGTCATTATCAAGCTGCCTTGAAGATGACAAGCATCTACTGAGTAGGTTATTAACAATATATGTTATAAAGGCTTCCCACGGCTATTCAACACATCTACCTTTTCCTGATCTGGGTGGACAAACTGTTATCAAGACTTCCAGAAAATTGCTAGGCCCTGCCAGGGGGCTGGGGGACTATGGGTTTTGGTGCAGTAGGAAATCTTTCCATCCCTTGGCTGAAGTAATATTTTATCCCATCTTGGAGACTCTGGATGGACCACAGCTAATCAGAAAGACAAAGCCCTGCTGCATGAGAGCACTGGACAGTAATTAAGTGGTCTTGATGAGAAACTAAGATGGAAACTCAGTTTCATTTCAGGTGAAGATTTAAAAGCAGACATCTACAGGCACGATCACTTGATGTATCTCAAGCAGAGCCAAAAGCAGGTTTTTACCTTAACAGGCTAGAAGAGACTCAGAATTTTTCCTTTTGTTAGCAAAATTTTGGATATGTTAACTGCATCTATTTGAAGTCTGAAGGGGATGCTTTAATGAAGGAATTTTAAAGCTGAGAACCAGGGCCTGACTGGAAAAGTACAACTATGTCATAGGTTTGAACTCTCATTAACCTCATTTACTCCTTATACCTTTCTAGTAGTGGAAAGAGGTACCCCACCCTCCCACATCCCAGAGCAGAGAAATTTCAACAAGATGAAAAATCAGAGACTTAAATTTGGAAATGGGATAATAGAAGAAAAAAAATATATATATGCATTTCAGATTTTTCTCCAATGATTTAATAATAATAATAATAAAATGTGAAGCTAGAAAGGAAGCACAGATAAGTCAGCATTGGTGGGATGTGAAAACAGTCTTACTGTACCTACTTGGTCTTGGAGAGCAAAATCCTGTCAATGCAGAAAGGTGGTTTCCTGGTATATCTCAGCCTCTTTTTGAAATTCAGTACAAGTTACTTTACAGCAATTCAGCTCCTGGCACAGCCTGAAGAAAGTTACAAATTAATGACTTACGGGAATTGTGCTGCTTATGGCAGAGAGTAAAGCCAAGGTCAGAACTGCTTCTGTACCAAAGGATCAAGCATCACCACCTGGATGAGTCCCAGGACTGGCTGGCAGTAGCAGAAGTGTCTGGGAAACCCTACAAACCTTGCCCCCCGCAGACAAATCCACTCCACCTCCAGCAGGAGTAGACAGAGGGATGTAGCCCAGCTGAACAGTAGTGCAATACTTTTACAGTTCTTTTGCAACTTCAAAACCTTGGGTGTGAGGTGATCTGCTTGAGCGAACGAGAACGTAGACAGTATATTTTTTTCCCCAAAATGAGTGTTGCCAGGTAAACAGCCTCTTAAGTTGGCATGGGCTTGTCTAAAGCTGGTTTTGGTGCTACAATCCTGCACTGCAGTCTGCATTCAACCCACCATTTAATGCTGACTTGGTCCATAAAATTTTTCCAAATGCTTCCCAGCTGGGCAGTGTGTATGAGATAACGTCCCCAGAACAGATATATCAACAGGCCTGTACAGCTTCTGGATGTGCTGGGACTGCTCTGCCGTTTTCTGCTCGCTCAGGTAGTTTTCTTAAAGGGATTACATTCAATGCCTGCAACAAAGAATCAGTCAGCACCTTTTACAATAGGTATGGAAAAGTCTCAGACAAAATTACTGGAGCTGAAAAGCCATTTTTCAAAGTAGCTTTGAAGTGTTACAGGTTCACCATTTTCTTCTCCAGGTATTTTTAAATGGGCATGATATAATTCTGATTTACAAAAAAAAAAAAAAAAAAAAAAAAAAAAAAAAGGAGGGGGGATGAATTTTTTTTTTTTTTTTTAAAGCCAAAAAACACAAAAGAGTAAAGTGCATATTTCTTGGCAATGATCAGCAGAAGGATGTAGCTGCCAAATGAAGCTGCCTTTGATTAACCTTTACATTCAGCATGCACTCGTGACTCTTCATTTGTGTCTCATTGCAGCAAATGCATAAAAAGGCCCTGATTAATGTGATTGCCTTAAAATAATTTTTATTTGTAACAGCCTCCAAATATAAATCTGCGTGTTCAGGACATCTGGGTGCCGGTTCTCTCCCTGCCCTTCCCATAAGTGCCTTGCAGAGGCTGTTCTTGCAGGGACGGTGAGAGGTCTGTGCAGGGCTGCAGATGGGGTGGCAGCAATGCTTCTCCTTCCTCCAGCAGCTCCCCTCCAGCAGCAGTGCTTCTGGCATGCCTAGCCGTGGTAATGAATGAGTGTGTACAGGGACGGCTGTGTGAGAGCTGTATGACAGGACATGATCTACACCCCTGGCTGTCGATGTGATTTATTAAACGGGCATCTAGGAGCAGGAAAAGCCAGGCAGCACCAGGCAGAGGAGCAGCGAGTGCCTGCCCCATTCTGAGTATGGCTCTGGTCGTGCACCCATCCATTCTTCTCCTTGAACTGCCAACCACCAACCTTCCAACTTTACATGATGCCCTGTACATGATGTACAGGGTTTTTTTTTTGCAGCCCTCAAACAACCTTTCATTTCTTGGAACTCCAGATGAGTTCCATCTTGATTTTTTCTTTTTTTCTTCTGCATTCTCCATCTCATTTTTTTCCTTCACCAAAACTTTGTCCTCTTTCCCAGGTCTCTTGCCACCATGTGCTGCCTCAGCCAGGTGCCAGTGGCTCTGGAGCAAGACTGGCAGCGGGAGCAGCAGCAGGCAGGAGTCCTGCCTGTGACAAGCCCTGGCCCAGCACTGATGGGGAGCACAGGACAGGAACAAGCTCACCAGTGCACCCCCACCAGGGGCTAACCACATACCTCGAGTGGGCATATTTAGCATTTGAAGGTAGCTGTCTAGACTGAGCTAAACATCTCAACTTCTTCTCCAGTCCCTCTGAAGGAGGTGCCTAAGGTAGTAAGTCTTCCACTGATGTTGCTTGTATTTCCACTATCGAGTGACCTTAGACATCCAGCTTTGACTACATAACCAAATTTTGGATGACTAGGGCTACATTATAGAAATCTGCCTCTAGGGCATAGAAATTTAAGGAGGGTAAATAATTCAGATGGATAGCTCATAAATGATTTACCCTATCGGAACTCAAGTTCTACCAACTCTTTCCACTAAGGGTCCTATGGCATTTAATTAATTTAGCACAATAACCACATATTATCATGCCCTTCTCCTACAGGTGCCTGAATAAAGCATAATCGCTTACTGATATTGTCAGCTAATGGAGTTACTCCTGTGCTAAATATGTGGAGGCTTGTACCGGGGAGCTGGAGGTTTCCTACACATATCCCACTGACAATTCATTGTATGTGTCATTACACAAACCCTCAACAAAGCTGCTCAGCATCCCATGAGTTTGTAGCATACCTGTCCCACAGCTCAGCTACCCAGGGAGCAGGGAAGCTAAGGGGTTTGCCAGGTCACTGCAGAGCCGAGCACTGGAGCCCAGAGCTTGGCTAGAGCAAGGTAGTTTTTTTGGCACACAAGTGACACTGCCATCCAGAAGCAGAGCTGTGATTCGGTATTGATTAGCTTCCAGAAAGAGCTGTGGATGAATCTAGTTCCTGCAATTAAAATTTGGCCATTTCCAGAAACACTGTGACTAGCTTGACTAGCTGTATGAAACCAGGGAGGAATTGGGAAATTTGTCTGGCTGTGAACACAGAGAATGGTGATTTTTTATTTCAGTTCCTGAGTCCTGATCAAGCTCAGATGGCAAAAGCCATGGTAGGGGTGAGGTAATTCTAGGCATGCTCAGAGATACATCTCTAGGGGTGGAGGAATTTAAAACAGAGGCTATTAAGGAAATAGTTCTCTAAGAGTCAGGGCCAGTGGCTTGTTTGTTTGCTTGTTCTAGTTGTGTTGTCCCTAAATCCTAGAGCTACTTCTTCAGAACTGGTCACTGGCTGATAATGCATTTTGTCCTGACAGCTGTATAAAAGTTGTATGAAATATATATCAGATTTGGGATACTAAACTCATTTGGATGCATTTCTTCTCTCAGCTCAGAGTGACTGAACTGAGATGCATCATCTCCGTAACCACAGTATTTCCCAGCAAGATGAAATAATCATGACATCAAGCCAGGACTGAAACAACATTAGGCTGGGGCCTGGTGCCCTACTTTCGTCCTCCAAGCAGCATCCTTTTTATTTTACAACCCCTTGTCTGCTGGTGGATGGAGGCTCTATTTTCCCAGTAACTGTTGCAGACACGGGACAACTTCTGATTCAGGCCCAAAGCACAGTGAAGAGCTAATCTTAGTGCCAGCATGCGTAATACATTCCAACTACATTATCTGTCAGGAGCAGGTTCCTTAAAACTGCAGTGCTTAGTGGTACAATGGACTGGATGATCTTCCAGCCCAAACCACTCTATGATTTTTACCATCAGCAGTAGTGTGATAGAGGGAAATGCATGCAGAGGCTAAGAAAACCACACAATATAAATGCACAGGGACAGTATAAACGATGTGGAGGATGGGAAGATGGAAACAGCGTTATTAACCAGAAGAGGTCCTTTTTTTTTTTCAGAATAGACTACCGATGTGAAAGATCTTGGTTGCTCCATATGTGAGACTGAAGGACCAATGTAAGACTTTCAGTGTGAGCTTTCTTGTAGCCTCGTTTTGAACAGCTACATTCTTGTTGCATCATCATATCTCAGATGTATTAAGATATGTTGAAGGTGCAGGATGACAGCATGGTGTGATGACAGTGGCGATTAGAGCAAGGTGTTAATGTGTTAATGGCAGGTGATGAAGCTCCAAAACAAGGGACGAAGAAGTGGCAGAGAACTGGGCATTATTGTCCTGGGGTTAAATGAGACACAAGAAAGGATGTTCTTCTGATGAGTATGACAACTCAGTGAAATAAAAACCAAAGAAAGGTTTGTCAGCCTGTATTTTAACCAAACTAGTTTTCTCTTCCTTGCTTTCAGAGCACAATACCCAGCATATTCAAATGTGTGGTTACATGTGAACAGTAAGCACACTCTGCATTTGGTTTCAGTAGAGTTCAGAAGCCATCAGAAGTCCGATCTCCACAACATGTATCTGTGTGTGTGCATGTGTTTCTGTGCATCTGTATTCCACTAGCAAGGAAAAATCCCCATTAATTGCTGTGGGCAGGCTTGTGGGCAGGGATCTGCAGGCAATGGGGAGATCACCTCGGGGGCAGCTCCTCACTCTGACAATAGCACTCAGCCTGCAACAACTTCTTGAGCATAAGCTGTTTAAAAAGACAAAAGACAGATGCCTCATTTATGTCAAGAAATTTTGTACTTAAACTACATTTCCAAGTGAAACGTGCCCTCAAGGAATCTCCCTAGTGATCTCAGACATTGGCATGCCTCGCTCTCACAGAGGTGGCAAAAATGGAGGAGAGTGAGCCAAAGAAATGGAGAGCCTTTCCCCCTCACACCACTGTTACAGTGCAGAAAACACTGCCCATTCACCTCCTCTCCTGAAGTGCTGTGCTGTGGCGCTCCTCACATGGTGCTGTCAGCAGTGAATTTCCATGAGCCAGCCATGACCTACATTCAAAGCAGCAGCCCCGCTGCTGGTGCTTCGAGCACACGCAGGAGCCTGGCCTGGCTGCCTTCCAAGCCAGGCTTGAGATTCGCAGAGTTTCATTTCCAGGCTCATCCCCAACCGGCTTCGCTGCGGAGCATTCGCATGGGAAGGTCACCACAAAAGGAGGGACTGGAGTGAACATCTGTGGGAGGCTTACATGCTCGTCTGACATAAGTTATAAAAATATACTCTGCAATGAACACAAATGAATAGGTGGTGAAGAAACTAGCAGGCTAGTTAAAGTCTGTGATTCTAAGAGTCAAAGCTGAGATTCAGCCTTAGCATGGTTCTTCCAAGCTTTGGGAAACTCTTTTCATTAAATGAACTATTGAATTAGAAGTTTAATGTTTGTCTTTGATGCTTCATCCTGCTCTGTGCATTCACTTACAGATTAAGCTATCTGACCTGCACAGCAGAGAAATAATATTAAACAGCCAAACATAAGCGTGATTACAAACCCCTCACAATGTCAAAATGAGAGCATGTAAGTTGACTGCATGATAAATTTATTAATGTATTACTTTAGTTGTACAACACCAGCAACCTGGCTGTGAACTTCCTATTTCTGGTTTGAATTTTGTTCTGCAAGTGAAGTGGTTGCTCAGAGGGCTGAAGAGAGCCATGGTTGAAGTGTGTGAATCATCAACATTTTTCAAAGGGAAGCTCTGCTCTAAGTGTGGCTGTCCCAGTGGTCTGGTGACATGGAGACTGGGCGTCTCAAAGCCAAAGCAGGAATTAAAGAAATGAGCCAAATCTGCTCAGAGATAACCGTTTCTTGAGAAATTCAGACTAGCTGTTCCCTTGGACTCACACAGCACAACTTGACACACACTTCAGAAATGCGGCAGTTTTCACTAACTGCTCCCACAGCTGTGAGAGTGACTGAGCATTAGAGCGTGTGGCCTGGGCTCCAGAAGAGAGGTCACCGTTCAAAGTCACCTCCGCCTAATGTGAAAATGTGCATGAGACAGGGGAGGGCATTCTTGTCCACTCAGCTCTGCCACACTTCATAACTACACAGAGAGAAAGGTGAACAAAATAATGAGAACAAGTCAAACAATTCACAAAATAAATAAATAAATAAATAAATAAAATAATTAAAAAAAATCCCCCCAGACTTACAGCCCAAGGACTGAAAATTTCTGTGACTTTGGCAAACCAAGGAGAACTTTTCTAGTCTAGTGAATGAATAGGGAAGATACAGGAATGAGTCCTCAGGGTTTTGGTAAGGTGAGCTCAAACTTCAGATCTTGCTTCAGGAGCTTGTTTCAGGCAACTGACAGCCATTGGAAATGCTGAAGTGGCAGAATCAAAATGATGAATTATCATGACTTCATGAGGATTTCTCAGCAAGCTGTTTACTTACTGTGAGGCTTGCAACAGTGGGAAAGTGCTAGCCTTTTTTTTTTTTTTGCTTTTATTTTTGTTTTTGTTTCTCTCTTTTTTTCTTTTTTCTTCTTAACTTCAGCTGGGGCAGCTACTTCAAAATAAAAATGAAGCTACTTCAAAATAAAAATGAGTAAGATGTGATATGAATACCAGCTGTGATGGGGAAGCTTTGAGATTTTGGATGTTTTAACTCCTGGCTATTCCCCTGTAACCAGGAGGGATTTCCCACCTTATTTTCCAGTAATTTCCCTTTCCAGAGGGCCCCATTCACTACTACTCTGCCTGACCCAGGAGAGCAGGCTGGGGCAACTTTGGTGGCTGGTTGGTACAGTGGTGTCTCTAAGCAGCTGGGCTTGTGCCGGGGAATCACACCATGGCCTGAGTGCAGTACAGTGGAGCAGCGCTGACTGGCTGTGGCTGGGCTGGTGTTAGGTGTCCTTCCAAAACCTCTTTCACTTCCATTTCTGCTTTCACAGCTCCAGCATGCTGCATGTCTTACTTGTTTCTCTGTCTTGCTCTGTCTGCTTCTCCTTTTCTTTGCTCTCCCTCATATCTCACATCCAACTCTTTTCTTCTTCTCACTCAGTATGTGTTACCCTTCTGTACGCTTCAGAAATTGCTGCTGTTGCTCTCCACCACCAGCACTCATGGAACTTCACCCTTCTTGAGCATTGAGCAAACTATGAGTTCAACCACTACAACAAAGCTGGTGGACATTTAATCTGAGCTTTTTTCTGGTTGTTGTGCTACAGTAAAGGTCATTTGGGGCATGAAGCCCTAAGGCTTGCCAGCTGTGCTTTACCTGAAGAAATGTAGCAGCCCAAACTACACCATGCTAATATTAGCTGCTAAGTCCAAAGCTAACACTATGCTATGCCAGGATTTTAATCTGCAAAAACAAACACAAATGTAGAGCTACATTGTCCAGTGAAGAATTTGGTGCTCTCATTTTTCATTAAAAAGTATGGGAAACTGAAGAACAACGCTCTGCCACCAGGCACAGCATGAAGCAAGATAAAGAAAAATGAATAGTACTAGGCTGCTTTCTTTACATGATTGATAGGAGAAAACACCTAAAGCAAATCTGGGTGCTAAAAACTGTCTGGAGGGATAACAATATCAAGCAATTTTTTTGTTTGTTTGCTTGTTGGTTTTTTGTTTTGTTTTGGTTTGGTTTTGTTTTGTTTTGTTTTTAAACAAGTGCTCCTTTGACACTTGACCATTTCTTCAGTACGTAAAAATGAGTCTGCTTAGGTTCCATCTCTCCTGTTGATAGCGTGACAATAAAAGCTTTCCTGAAAGAAAGAATGTGCACTTGTGTACTCACCATTCAAAACAACAGTTTTTCTTTCTAAAGCTGAGAAGTGCATCTTTGCCTATAGTTGGAAGCTGACAGATTATGTGTTGGTATAAGCAGTTCATGCCCTGATGTTTCTAAACCTTCTCTTCCCTTTCTACACAGCCTTCTGGAAACATTTCAGGGTAACATTTCAGACAAGTGAAATGCAATTCTAATACTAATATCCCTTCCTCATGCTTGTAAAAATTAAAAGAAACTAAACTGAGAGCATGCATTAAACATCATTAATAAACACATTGAAAGAAAAATCATCTGAGAAAATTCCTGACGTTAAATCTTCCTTTCATCTATTTTGATTTTTTACAAGAAAAAAAAAAAAAAAAAAAAAAAAAAAGGTCTAGTAGCTATCTTAATTTCTTCTATGTCAGAGTTATTTTTAATCAAGCCCAAAAGCCTAGCCAAAGTGCTGAAGGGATATGAGATAGACCAGTTCTCAAAGTGAAGAGT
Organism: Nettapus auritus; assembly: GCA_011076525.1. Taxonomy (NCBI): domain Eukaryota; kingdom Metazoa; phylum Chordata; class Aves; order Anseriformes; family Anatidae; genus Nettapus; species Nettapus auritus. The sequence continues at coordinate 127,906,862 of CM021765.1, read as the reverse complement.
GTAGAATATATTTGAGGATGGGGACAGAGACGGACCAGGGAAAATCTATTTTGGCTTTGTTTCCATTTTTTCTCCCCTTCACTTTGGGTCCTCTTTCATTTTAGTGGCCACAAGATGAAGAGCAAGGAGAGCTCAGGCCTTGTGTAGCACCTTGCCAGGGTGACAGCATGTCAAGCTGAGGTTGGGGTCACAGGGGCTGCATTGGCACCCCATGGGGACTGTGCCTGGGGAAGGAGGGAGCTGGCAAGGTGAGGTGGGAGTCCAGAAAGCTGCCACAGCAGTGGGGATGCATGGCACAAGGGGCCAGGGCACCAGGATGAGCTGGACTCAAGCTCACTTTGCCAAAGCTGTTGACAGAAGCAGTTTAAAATGCTTTTCTTTGACACTGGGTTGATTGTTGCATGGGCACATTGTAACTTTATATCCCATTAGTTAATCAGTTTAAATGAGTGTACAGTGTGAAGCAAACAAAGAGACGGGCATGGGTAAGACAGCAGGGTGCAAATTAATGTTACAGCTAGTTGGTGCTGAAAGGTGGATTCTCTCTTCCCACTTTCCTCCCCTCCCTTGTGCCAGTGGTGGCACTTCTCTTACTGTAGGGTGCTGAGCTCAACCCTTCCTTTGGCAGGATGAATTTGCTACCTTCTTTGCTCCATGAGGGAACAAGACACCCAGAGCTGGCCATGGGGGAGGAAGCGTGGAGACCACTCCTTTCAGCAGTGGCACTTGTGGAGCAGGTCAGTCAGGATGCAAAATGCTACCCATCTCAGAAAAGGCCATCTCATCACAAGTAGCCTCTCTTCTTGGGTCCATAGGGACTATGTTACAGGTGGATTTTGTAAGCATTATTCAGTTTCAGGTATCCTAATAAAGTCAGTAACTGCTCAGTTTGGTTAAGAAGCTTGGAACAGAGTTCTAGGCTTGTTCAGAAAACTGCTGATACAATTAAGAGAACGGTACCTTTTCTACCTCTTTCATGCCTGTTCCCTTTTATGTAACTCCCTAATCTGGCTCGAAAAGTGTGATAAGGATTTAATTACCTATAAAATACCTCTTGCACTGATTTAAAAAATAATAATAATAATTTTAAAAAATCACACCCTTCTTAGGTTTCCTGCATTGTATAGCCCAAGTCTCAGCCTCAAAGGTACATGTGGTATTAGGAGCAGCACAATTCCCAGTGACTCAAGCAGCCAAGGATATGTGTGGGAGAACAGCAATGCAGGGGTTTGCCACCAACACTCTGCTTGGATCCTGTTTCTCAGACATAACTGCAGTTCTGCATGTCTGTGACACGTACAAAATCTGATGTGCAAAGCCAGGATTTGCACACCAAATCCCTGTGGCATGAGGAAATGGAAAACTTTGCTGAGACATAAGATATATACCACATGCAAAGCTTGAATTTTTACACAAGCTACAATAAAGATAGCTTTACATATGACTTTCCAGAGAGCTTTGTGGGTTAGAGAGATTGAATAATATTGTCTGGCGTGGTTTGGAAGATTTCAGAGAAAGAAATTCAGTGCCCAGGGATTTAAGAATCACTGTTGTACACAAGAAGCCTGACAAGCGTGCGTGGGTGGGAAAGAAAGTCACCCTGTTCCTGTTGCAAAATTATGATCAATAAGAGCAGGGTAATGGCTAGGATGTGCGAAGGGGGTTGCACTGTGAAGAACCAGGATAAGTGAGACAGCAGTAGCTGCAGTCAGTATAAATCAGCTCAGAGCTCAATCATCACTGCTTACCACATGCTGGGGAGGAAAGAAGCTGTTTGCCCCTTGTTGCTTCTCCCTCCCAGGCTGTCACCAGCTGCCCTGCTCTTCTGCTTTAGGGGAACAGGCCCTGCAGCCCCTTCTTACTCCTCACTTATCCAGCCTTTCCATAGGCTGCCTTTTTCCTGGCACTTCATTTTGGCTTTGTCCCACCATTTGCATCCTGGTGGAACTGTGTAAGAAAGTGCTGCACATCTCTGCTGCTCTCTGGTCCATCCTGGGCCCATCACTACCCCACAGCTCCTCTCAGACCTGTGGTGCAGTCACTACAGAGCCCACTGCTCTCTAATAACAGCAATAACTCTACAGCTCTTTGAATGCCTCCTTAAAAATTTCCCTTGCTGTTTTGCCTTAAAATAAATAAATAAATAAAAACAACACGGAAGTGATAGCTTTGGCTTGATGTAGTGATAAATGTTGCCTCCTTTTCTTTCTTATCTGATCATCCACATCCATCTTCTGCACAGTTTCTAGTTAATGGGACTGGGAAAAGCCTTCAGTAAGCTCACTGGTTGGAGTCATGCACAACAGAAACCACAGATGAGGTTGCTGGGCACCACATCCATTAAAAATATAATAAGCAGAGATATAAAAACCAGCATCAAGCAACATTTGACTTGGTCTGTCTTGATTGGTAGGTTGCAAAAACATTGTCTCTGCTCTTCTGATTCTTCACAGCTGTCTCAGACATTTATTTGGGAATCCGTGAATGCACTCTTGAGATTTCTCTTGTGATAATCAAATAATGAGGATAGAGAGAGGTAAGAGATTGGGAAGGAACTCAAGGGAACTAGTTCAAACTGCCAGCCCAGCATTCTTGTTCCCAGCTTATGGAGTCCTTTTCTTCCTCTCCCCTCTGCAAAGCTTTCTTCTCTGTGCTGTGTGGTTACTCCCTTCTTCCCCTGGGAAACAAGCAAGAAACGAAACTTGATAGCAAGCAGAGACAAAGCTTAAGAGAGCATGTTCCTGTCAGTCAGCTGGGTACCCTCATTTAGATTTGGTGGGTGTAAGGCCCAGTGCATTTTCTGTGGTGAGCTGCTGCGCCCCTGCTTGCAGGGAATTTGCAGAACACTCCACTGCAGGATGCAGAGTGTTGTGTTTGCAAATAAGAAATCCTCCTTTCCACTTTTCTTATCCGTTACCAGTGACCTCCAGTGTGTCCAAACAAAAACAAACCCCAGAGAATAAAAAGCCCTGAGAACTCTGCTTTAGACCACAGAAGCCTTTTGCAGTTGCAGACTGCCAAGTTCACAGCCAGGACACAACCTATATTTGTAGCCAGGATTTGTCACTTCCTCAGCAGCTCCCTAGGCATTTCTGGGCATGCCCCCCTGGGCATGCAGGGGACCTGAGTGAGCCCACATGGTCCAAGGCTTGGTGGAGGTGCTCGGAAATGCACCAGGCTGGTTGGCACCCAGCATCTTTGCTGGAGATGCTGAGGGCACCTCCCTGGGTTGCTATCCAAGGGCAGGGGCCTGGTAGCCACAGGCAGTGACTGAGAGGGCCTGCCCAGCCCAAGTCCCATCATCTGTGTCAAGAGCTGGCTGTGATTTTAACAGCAGTTTTTAACCAAGTTAAAGACCAGTTATTAAGTAATTAAGACCAAAAAAAAAAAAAAAAAAAAAAAATTGTGCTGTGTAGGCAGACGGCATAAAGACACAACTTGCCATAAAGAGGATGCCACCAGTGCTGGAGTATGAAATCAAAGTTCTTTCTCTTTAGGTGCGTTAGAATCAGTGTAGCTCAGACGATGCATACAGACTGCACGGAGTTGATGCAGCTGGACCCTTGCTCCCCTGCATGATGCTCTTCTGGACTGCCTCTGCATGGAGGGTGAGAGACAGGGAGAGGAAAGATCCAGGATAAGAACTTTAAAGTTATCCAAAGGTTTCAAGGAAACTGTACTGGATCAGTTTCCATTTACATGTCTCCAATCTACTTGAGGAAAGCACCAAAAACTGTACCCAATGTAGCCTCAGATAGGCTGTTCTCCAAGCCTGGTTTGTAACTGGAGATTACTGTAAGCCTGCAATGACGTGGTTTATTATCCCTTCTGAAGTATTTCTTGTTGGCTTTTCTTGTTAGCCATTTAAATGCCCGTTCCCTGGGTTCAGCAGCCTTCCTGGGGATAAAGGAGCCTTAGCAGTGCTTTGCATCTGAGCCAGTGTCCCTTCCTCTACTATCATCACCCGGCACTACTTCACAGCCAGCAAAAAACAAAAGCCTGAGACAAAAGCAATGACAGCCCACTTGCCCAGGGGCTTGGCAGCTGGGCACCATCTCATCCATGGGTAGGGGAGTGGTGGGGTTTTATCCCATAGGGTGGTCCTGTGCCTGGGGCATCTCAGAGGATGTTTCTGCTGAAGAAACACGGAGCAGGTCTGGACAGGGATCGGTGGCTGTCCCCAGCGAGCACAGACTGCAGTGCTGGGTGGGCAGTGGTCTTGGCTGGCATCGCGGCTCCTGGGGAGCAAGCAGCTGGTACCACTGAGTGCATACATGCCCAACCTTGCATGTGCTGTCAAGGAGCCATCTAAATGCATCTGAAATTATTGCTGCAGTAGTGAGCCTGCTATGGTCCTATGTGGAGGTCTTTTTGCCAAGTACCACCAGGAGAAGTGCTTCCTTGTTTCTCACGCATTGAGAAACATCATCGTTCCTGTGCTACAGTTCCTGCAAATTAATCCTCAGCATTTTCCTGCTGCTTCACTCTCAGAAAATATTTTCCCAGTGCAAGAGCTCTTTCCCTGTTCCCTCTGTTCCGCAGAACTAAAACATAAACAAAAGCATGATCTAAACACACAGGTCTCTTGTGTAAAGCTCTAACAAGCAGTGCTCCTGCTCAGGGCTGCGTGAATCACCCGGAGAGAGGCTGTTTCTAAGCGCACAACGCATGTGCTTTAGAGCAAAATAGGAAATACCTGCACTTCAGTCCTATAATAGTTGTATTTGAATCAAAGCAGATGATTCGTAGCCAGGGTTGGGTTCATAAGAAAGGGCGAGGTTGCTAGAAAATCATAATGATAAAGCTTCCTGTTTTTAACGATGTGTTTCAACAATGATTATTGCTGCCTCAGAGAAGGAAAAGGATGCCTGCTAGCTGAAAAGTACCTTACTATTTCTCCCTGCACTTGTGTGCCAAAAAGTCACACAAACAAGTGATTTGTGCTGGAAATGAAAAGAGTCTTCCTTCTGGAGTTTTCAGCTACACTGAAATTACTACGTGCTTGCAAAATTAGGGCTGCTCTGTTTTTTGCTGTTATGCAAACTTTAGGCTTTTTCCTTGGCAACGCCGAGTGCCCTTAAGAGCTAGACATGTTTAATGTCTTATGACTTTATTTTCTTTATATACACAATGATTAAAACGAAAGACAGCTGTTAATTTCAGGGGAAAAACAAAAACAACAAAACAAAACAAAACAAAACAAAAAGCAACAACACATCCAATATATCTTTTGTGTTGCACCAAAATAACTTGCCGAATCAGGCAGACAATTTAGCATAAGAGTTGTCTGTCTTTGATACTACTTACTATAGGAATATATTCTTTTATTTCTAAATATATAGGAGAGCAGGCAGTATGCTCATGTTATGGATATAAAGTGAAATCTAATTTATTTTTTCTTCTTAAATGGCAACCAACTGAAGGCACGACATTTTCTGTGCCCTGACATAAATATTCACCATTTATTTTTCACCAACATCATGTGCTTTTGTGATACAGATGACAGATTTCGTGCTCGTTCCCAGTTGGTTGCAAGTCATCTTGAGCTGGTGGACCAGAAATGTCTGAATCGCCTCCTTGCCACCAGGGCTCACCTTTGCCATGATGAGGAGCAAGGCAGGAGGATATGAAACCCTGTGTGATTTCCTGTTTTTCGAGCCCCAAAACAATTGCACTTTAATCCAGATCAGACATGAGAGTGAGCCATCACGTAGGGGGCTGCCTTTCCGCCTCACCATGAACCATCCCCATGGCGAACATCTGGTTTGCTTCAGCACACTGAGGAGCACCAGAGACGTGGCCCTTCCTACAGCTGGCTGTCATGCAAACCCCAGACTTGTCCTCACTGCATCAGCACTGCATGTTTGAATTTGAAGGGTAGCCATAAAATTAAGTAGACACATGTCTTTGTAATAACACTGGTTTTAATCCACTCTGCCCTGGTTCTGACCAAAGCAGAATAACTGCATATAGTAGATGAGAATAGCTATAGCAGTTAAATCATCTTGTTTTAAAAGGAGGTATCCACCATGGGACATGTTCTTCGGCAGTCATGTAGAAGTGTTTCTTCAGTTAATATTTCCCCATATAGAGAGCTTCCCCTGTTTGTATCCTTCAGACTCCAGTTGAATTGAACACCTGAAGTACCATCAGCACCATTAAGGAGATCATACACCCTCACAGGGACCTAACACTGCAGAAACAGATTCATAGCACAAGCTGATATGTAGCTGCTGAATGGCAAGGCCATTCCACTGGGGCATACAAATCATAGCAGAAACATGCAGAATTTCAATGCAGCGCCTTGAAATGGGCTTTAAAATGGTGGGATGCAAAAAGGATCCTGTCTATGTGTGTGAGCTTCTCGATACACAAAGCTTTGCTTCTCTGTTGAGCCAGTGCCAATGAGAATGATTCAGGTAACTAGAGAACACTGAGTCAGGCTGCTTGGTTTAATTATTTCTCAAGCTCTACGGGCAAACTTCACGAAAATCTCAGTGGATCTCAAGGGAGGTAGGATTTTATATGCCAGGTGTTACAGAGGATTTAGTGATCCTTCCTCTTGGTGTTAACAGTGCTATAGAAGGAGATACATGCAGTTCTTCGTTAGGTTCCTCTATTCTTGGAGGCTTAAGTTAAATTCAGAATCACCATGAATCTTTTTTTTTTTTTCTTTTTTTTTTTTTCTTTTTTTTCAGGGTATTGGTTGTACAAGCAGGTAACTTGATACAGAGAAGGTACGAAGAAGGTAAATTGCACAGATTTTATGTCTCAGAAAAGGGATTACTTATGAAATGAAGTTTACGAGGCGATAAATTTTAGCAGCAAAACTCTGATTCAGTTTCTTCTAAGATTTCCCATAGGTTTGGTGGTGTGTGAATTTGGGTCTTGGCTTGTCTTCTGAAAAGTCAGTTTAGAAGTTCAGACTTGGAGCTAGGACTTTTCAGACCACTTGCTAGGAGAAGTATGGGAATGGATTTAAGGAAATTCAAGAAAAAAAAAATACAAATCCCAAGAGGTCTTCTTCATATTTGGTGTTTGAAAAATACCTTAAAACTGATAGAACTCAGATCAACTTCTGATGATTTTTTATTCATTTAGAACCTCTTCAAAATATAGGTTTGCATATTTTCATGCTAAAATTTTGCAGACCCACTGTAGGATGCCTGCAATTTTCTTCTGGTTTTGTATCAATGCAGCTTACCTCCAAACTGTGGAGTTACCACTGATTCACATGTTGAGAACAGAATAAGGGTCATTCCTGAAGTTCTTTCCCCAATGGTACATTTTTTTTTTTAATGCCTGATATTGTCAATAAATGTTCATTTTCACACTGGGAGCATTTTGGAGTTGCTGTCCTCTCATCTGCAGCCGTCAATGAGGACAAGTGATGGGGGAAAGAGCATGGACAGAGCATCTGCATCTATTGGAGCAATTCAGGGATTATGAATTGGATCATCTCAAAATCCTGTGTTTTATGCTGGGGTTTGGACCTGTGGCCAGACATCCTAAGGACTGTAGGAACTATCAAAGCAGTTCAAAGCAACCTTTGCCTGTTGATATCCCACATGTAGTCGACAAGAATGAAGGAATTCAGCAACTTTTATGAATGAGCCTTGGCTGATAAGAGATGAGAGGGAGGCCACACAAGACTAGACTCTGATCACCTTCTCCACCCCATTGCTAGCTCACTGCCTAACCCTGGTTTTGGCCACCTGAGCAAGAGAAATCTGCTCTGGATGGGACCTTGATACTTGGCTGGGTGGTGGGAGATGAGTTTCTAGCCATCTTTTATACAATAATAAAGACACCTACTTTGAACGTCTTGCCAGATTCTCCCCCTCCCTTGTAACCTATGCATATTTAAAACAAAAGGAAAAGAAAAGATGTATTCAGAACACCTAAAATGAACAGTAAGACTGTAGTTCAGTCATACAGAGAGCTCTTCTCTGTTGTTGAGTACCATATAAAAAACTCCAGCTGGTCCACAATGCAAAGAACTGACCTGATAGAAATACATTCTATTGATTTGGACCAGATGAACTGCAGGAGGACTGGAGGATCTCAAGATGTTCCTTTCAACGTCAACCATGTTATTATTCAAAGGTTTGTGAAATTTTCTGGAGAATTAACTTTGTCCCAGAACACTTTATGCTTTGTCTGGTATATGCAAGTCTATGCTACTCCAATACTGTGCAGAGAATTTCTGTTCTGATGATTGGCATGGCATGAGCATAAAAATGAAGGAATGAGATAAATGTCTTGCTGCGAACTCTGCTGTATCATCAGAAATGTCATTTTATGCTCAGTCTTTATCCAAATCACACTAGATCACCAGTGTGTAGTTCTGATATCAGTCATCACAAAATCACATTCAAGAGTCAAATGAAAGCTGTAATTTTTTTGTTTGTTTGTTTTGTACCAGGCTAGCCAAGCCCCTAAAACAAAGTAGCTAGACTTTCTATTCTTAAAAACACCTTTGTTTTTCAGGTGTGAGCCAGTAAAATGTTTTTTTTTGCTGTGCTCATCAATAAATTTGGTGAAAGCTTACAGTCCTGCTATTGCTGCCACTTGACTTACTAGCCACTGGACTTCCTTACACTATAGCCATGTTCTGTGGAGATGGGCTGATGGCTGGGACTTTCAAACCACAAGGTTATTCTAAAATAATCTGCTCTGAAATTGTAGCCATGAACAGGTGCATGTGTACATACCATGAGGCTAAACCTCACTGGAAAAAGAACAAAACCAAAACACACTCACATAGCAATCAGTCTGGCTAAGTTTTTGATAAACCAAGACCCTGGTTTAGGAAAAAATAAATTAAAAAATCCGCAGGCCAGGCACACTTCTACATACATACCTGGAATTTAGACAGTTTGGGGTGGGAACAGAACTATTTTGCTTCACAAATCCTGGAAGGCCTTAGGGGCAAAGGTGGAGTGAGATTTCTTAATAGTCTTATTTATTGCAGCTGAAGGGAGATATTTTGACTGTGTGATAAAAACACTTCAGAAAAAAAAAAAAAAGAAAAAAAAAAAGAAAAACAAAACAAAACAAACAAACAAACAAACAAAAAACAACCAAACAAAAAAACAACAACATCATAGTGGTAGAATGTACACTGCAGCTTGGGGCTAACACTCTTTAAACTTTAGGATTTTCTTCTCTCCTACCCAAAAGATCCTGATAAGTAGCAATGTACTTCTGACCATGTGCCTCAGCTCACTAAGACCATGTTTTCACTGGTTAGTGCTTCGAAACCACTGCCAAAATCTGTAATTGCTGCCTGTTTGTGACCTGAATGCTGGTTCACTAGTATTGGGCAGAATCAAGAGAACCAGTCGTAGCTCTGTCCCAGCAAACCTAGGGCAAGTGTGAAGAATATAAGAGCAGCAGGAGAAATTTTCTGCTGTGATTTAGAACAGTTATACTGAAGGCAGTTGTACACCTTTGGTATAAATTATATTTAACACACTAGCCTGAAGGAGCCTACAGGTTGCATGCAAGCTCTGAGGTGTCAGAAGAATAGCAGCCCATTACCATTCACTCTGTCCCCCTTTTCATGTTCTTTAGGTATTTTATCACGAGAGCTTTATTTACTTTTACACATAAATGTAGTTTTGTAGGTTTTTTTGGTTCATTTGCCTTACATGTAAGGGACCTTTCACAAAAGACGCTGTTTTTTTTTGTTTGTTTGTTTTGTTTTGTTTTTCCAGGAATTTAGAGCTAGCTATTTAAGTTCATGGATTGGTTGTATTTTTGATTGATGGCTAGTTCAGCAAATTATTAAAACTCATTATAGATTCAGTAGAGAACAGACAGAGAGGTTTCTCAGATGTTATAAAGAGCGTGTTACCTATAAACGGTAGCCTAGATTTATCAAGCAGGGAATGGTCAAAATTTAGCTAGGTGGGAAATAACTCAGACTTCTAAATGGGAGTCCAATGACCACCTAGCTCACTCAGCTATTTCTGGTGGTCTAAGCAAAATAAAATGACTAGGATTTTTTAATAGCAAGCCTCAAGTCAAAATAAAGAGGGAAGAAAGATGTTTGAGGAGGTCTCCATCAAGACTCCTGATGAACAATTTCTTTGTGGGCAATATGGAAACCAGGCTTATTTAAAATTGAAGTCAAAATGAAGGCAACTGAAACCCAAGGCTGAGGAGAGTCTAAAGTCCCCAAAGGGATCTGCCTTCATCTGTCACAGATGACAAGCTTAGTTTAGCAATGGGAAGTATATTTGAGAGGCTGGTAAGTAAAAGACTCCTCCAAGTCATTTGCTAATGTGGATTAAGGAGGGAAATACTTGTCATAGACACCAGCTGCAAGCCCATTTCCCCCACCCTCGCCGCCCCCAAAGGAGAAATTCAGCAAATTGTCTTGTTCCAAGCAGCATTGCCAGTGTACAAATTCTAGTCTTTGGACTGTGAATTAACAGATTTTCTGTTCTGGATTAAGCAAAGGTTGCTTCTTTGACATATGGCAAACAGAACATCATTTACAGTGGCCTGAAACAGATTCTCATTCAAAGTTCATGCAAATCCCAAAGCTGCTAAAGCTGCACAATTATTTACTTCACATGGAATTAGTGGCAATATACACTGGTCTTCAAGCTATGACAATTTGTGTTTTCTCCTTAGCTATGATTTTGTTATGGATATTTGTCTTTTAAAAATATCTCACGTGCAGATTATTCTGCAGCAAAAGCAAAACTCCCCAGAACTAATCAGATTCTGAAGTGATGAGCAAGGCTCAGTTTGATTTCTCTTTTGCCTTTAGCAGCCTTTGGGATTAGTTTTGCTTTCAAAGAGGCAAAGTTGAGCAACTGTTGCAGGGTGTTCATTCCCAGCAAGCAACCTGTTTTTAAAATTCAAGCAAACATGATTCTCCCCCAGTGTCTGTGAATTACAGACATCCAGCTGGGTGCTGCTGATAATGAAAAGGAACTGAAAGCTATGTCCCAGCTGTCCCAATGCAGAGTTACCTTCCCTGTTCATGAAGAGAAAACCAGCCCTGAGACTTGCTGGTATCCCAAGGGGGGATGGTGTAATTGGGCATCAGAAATGATGTTTGATGTGGGTGAAAGTAGAATAGGGGGTGGTAAAGTAAGAGATCTTGTACTTTCGTAGCTGTAAAAAAAGCAACCAGCCTTCTAGTGTTAAGTAAAGCATAAAGCAATCAGTCAACTTCACATGCAATAATATATTTCTTTTCAATTCACATCCTTGTGTAGCATACTCTTCTGAACCAAAAATATTAACCTTGAGGCTGGATGCACCACAGAGCATGGTGAGAGGATTATTTCTCTGGTCTGGGAGCAATACCTCTTTGGCAGCACCAGTCTCCATCAGTAATGCGTATTCATTGGTGTCATTCTGAGCATGTACAAATGTGGCTCTTTGTTCGATCAGCTGCTCTGCGTGTGACAGGGGGTTGTTTCGGAAACAGGAGTTCCTTGTTTGTGCTGCCCCAAGGATGAATGAATATACACTCAGAAAAATACCCTCACATTAAATGTCCAGACTTCCAGCCTTGAAGAGTTAATGTTGCCGTGGCCTTTTAAAAAGCACCATCAATTTTGTGATTGCATTCTTGTCCCCTCCCTTCAGTGTCAGTGAGTAGTACATGCCAGCTCTGGTGACCCTCAGTGCATTACAGTTACAATTGCATGGAAACGGCCACAATTACTCACATGTGCTTCTGTTGGCTTTCTTTGCCATCAGATGAATGCTATTCTTCAGGCACACAGTGCAAACCTGCTGGTCATAGCTTTTCCTGAATGCAGCCAGCCTTACAAGGGATGGAAGTTGTAGCAGGGACTGCAGCATTCCTCAAAGATGTTTGCAGCCTCAGTTTGCTGTGCTGAACCATTTTTCTACATTAATTAACTCTTAATTTTTAAGCTTCTGATGAGGTATTTTTCTGTGTCTCTTCTCTCCAGTCTGTGATCCCAGTGGAGGAATTTTTGCAGGGGCTGATTGCTTCTACTTCCTAATAATTACCTGCTAATTACCTTTTGCCAGTGAACATTTGCTAATGATTACGCCGTGGTATCTAAGAGAAAACTTCCTCCCTGTAAGGAGCATGTAAGATATCTATAGTAACTGTGGAATAACATCTGGTGAATAGAAACTTCCTTAATGAAATGTCAGTGCAAGTTAGGAGTGAATTTAAATGGTCCGCACAAGACTTTTTAAGAGGTCACTCAGTGTACTTGCTATCACAAAAAATATTTTGGACAAGTAAAGTAAGTCTTCCATCCCTAATTTAATAAATATTACCTCTCCTTGACAAGGGAAGGACATTGTTTCCGCTGTAGATTCTACTGCTAAAGGTATTCTAGCACTGCTTTGCTGTCTGCCATTGGCACGTCCTGCTCAATCTGGCCAGGGAATATCTGTATGGCTGCTCTCCTTCCTGTTCATCATAAACTGGGATTAGTCAATATTACCAGGGCCATGCAGGCTGCTTCTGCAAGGCGTGTAGCACAATGTCATCTCTTGTCTGCGTGATCATGTAGAGAGGGAGGAGGTTTGGTGGGTATGCAGGGGAGCCACCATCCATGCATCCATTTCACCTACACATGCACTTTCTTACACAGAAATTCTCACTTGCAATTTTTCCCCCTTTACCATTGCAGATGTCTGGTTCCAGTGATACAGAAGGAGGAAATGGCATGTAGTGATTTTTTCCCCAAAATGTGTTTGGCTTTCATAACATTTTGTCTTTACAAAGAAAAACTTTCTGCTGAAGTCAGAGTACTGCATTTACTTCAGCTGCACCCACGCTACCGTGGACTGAGGAAAGCATCTCTTAGTTGTAGACCAGTGTTTATTTTCTGCTATCAATAGTCATTTTAAGTACCATGTAATCTTTGATGCAGAGGTACATCTATTTATTATAGATGTGCAGGACAACACAGCTTTGAACACTATGCACAAAACTTCCAAAAGAAGATGCTGCCACTGCTGAAGAAGTCATTTCAGATCTTTGAGCCTAAGGTAAGCAAGAAGCTTTTGTGTCATTTGCTGAGATTTACAAACCATAATCTCATTTCTCTTCTGTTTCTTTCTGCACTCGTTTTATCTGAGTAGCAGAGGTGAAGTACCAATATCAATGTGCACAGAGAAGCAGAGGTTTATGCCACTGACCATTTCCTAGATAGCAATGGCAGGGTAACTAGAGGAACACTTGTGAATGAAAGACAAAACACAAAGAATACAGAGATGTACTACCATCCTGAGGTCAAATGAATACCTTCTTCACTGAAGTTATCCTGCTTCAATCAACCAGTCACTGTTATCATACAATGCATCAAAAGCAGTCGCAGACACAATCTGAGTGAGGGGAAGAGATTCAACATGACAGGTCAGGTTTACCAGTATGAGACTGTGCTGAGCATCTAAGCTCTCTGATACAGCCAGGAGCAGTGTAGAGCTGTTTGGATGTGGGTCACTGAAATGTTCCCCAAAAAGCCAAGAGAGGCACCACTGGGGTCTCACATTGAGTGTGGTGTGAGGTTTAGTGTTGAAAGCCTAAAAGCTGTGGGTCTGTTGTGGATCACCACAACCATGCATTAGAGGAGGCCCTTTTTACCCCTACCTTGCTCTCTCTTACTCCCTGTCTCCAGCATTTTGACTCTGCACTAAAATGCATTTCAGCATCAGAAAAAAAAACAGGGCCTACGAGCATTCACTCACACTGTCTCATAAATCCACCTCTGATCCATCAGGATTGGAAGTAACACATAGGAGACAAGGAAAAGTGAAACTGTGGGTGATATGCATGGTCTGCCCAAAGATGCTTTACACAAACAGTGTCAAGGCCATGCTGTACATGGAAAGAAGGGTATGTAGAGGCAGCAGTGTCAAACATGGTAACAGTGGGGACACATTCTAACAAGAAGCTGCAGTACGAAATTAACACTGCATATTTGCTGTTACCTCCTAAACAAAGGATGATGGCGTAGGGAAGGGACAGAATTTCATCTGTATCTGTCCAGAAGAAAAGTGACTGGGACTAAACTCAGTTTTACACAGAAAAAGTGAAAAAGAAATTAATGCAATTTGAAATATGACATTTGTATCTAAAGAACTTGTGACCTTTTTTCCATTTTTGAATTACAATTTTCAAGTGCTTTATACATCACTTTGAATTATTGCAATAATTATTTGGATATAAAACTTTTACCTTACTTGCTTAGAAAACTAGTCCTTACATAGAGCTTGTGTTAAGCAGCAAGACTAATAAATAACCTTAGAGAATATTTAATGTATTCCTAGAATAGATAGAATAGCCACAAAAGTACATAATGGTCAAACAAGTCTGTTGTGCAAATATAAACTCCTATTTAGAATGTTATTCTGAATATGTATATTTATTTATGCAAATATTTACAGTGCTGATGAATTCTGCAAAGACTATTTTGATTCCCTGCTTGTGGAGTCATTAATGAAGAGCAAAATAAAAATGGTTTTAGACCGTTTCACTTAATGAGGTGTCTTATTTCCAGGAGTACTCAAATACCATATTGCTACATTCACCAAGCTCATTGAGAGGGTAATAACAGTGATTAATGAGCTATAGCAAGTGACTTATTAGGAGGAACTAAGTATGTCGTTCTTGCTGACTATGAAAGGAGCACCTGAAAATATTTGTATGAGAGACCATGAGATCTTAAGTCTGATATGCATCCAAACCAAGGTTTTACCCACAAGGCATCACTGAGGTGCACAAGGTGTCTTCTGGATCACCACACCAGTAAGGGTGAATGACATTAATGGTGTCAGGCTTGAAAAGAGATAAAGGAATTATTAGTCTGATAGCATGGAGGATAAGATGGTAGGAAAGAGAAAAACATCCAGAAGTTTAATGACAGGAAAATATTTCCTAAAGGCACAAACCATGAAGAGGATCCAAGTGAAAAGGAATTCCCATCTTTAGGGTGCTTACATTACATAACACTAGGTCTGTTGGCATGAATTGGCCTGTGATGGCAAGAAAATGGTGAATGCCACCAAATATTTGGTGATATTCTCTAACTGTAATATTTTTTATGATTCTAAAGCTTTGATGTGACATTCAAAGATCAAGGTTACCTCATGTGGATATGCAGCACCTCAAGTTCAAAATGAAGAAAAAATTCCCAGAAGAGGTTATAAATTATTTTGTGGCTTGTCTGTGAAGCTCCTGACTCTTCCTTGGAATACCAAGAAACAAAGTGAAACCTTTGAAAAACACCTAGTTCACCACCCAGCACAAACACCAAGGATCTGCCAAAGAGAAGCATGATTATACTTTTGTGTCAACTGTTTCAGCTGCAATGATAAAGCAGAGAAATATAGGCATGCCTGATGATGAGGAGAGTGGAGAAGGAAGAATCCATTCACTCCTAGTCTCTCTACTCTGAATTCTTATTTTTTGCAGGTCCAGGTTTTCTAGATTTGAAGGAGCCTCCTCCCCATTCTTCCTTATACAGCAAGTCATACTGTTGTTTCAGATCTGCAGGTGGTGATATCTTCTTTCCTCTTGCTCATTTCCAGATTAAACAGAAAAGCAGACAGCAATGTGCGGCTGGCACATCGAGGTGCAAAGAAAACTTATTTTGTTTCACATCCATTGTTTTTAATTAAGGCTCTGGAAGGACCTTTCTGCACAGGGACCAAGATTACCTCGTGCAAAACTCAGGGGGTGGGATGTGGGGAATAATGAATCCTAAACCATACAAAACTGTATTCATCAAACTAATTTGGGCTATTGGGAGGCCAGGGAGCATTATGGAAATGAGGCGAGCAAGTAAAGCAATGACTAAAGACAAAGGAACAATGGCCTGCACTTTCCCCATCTCACGATTGGCAACAGGCAAAAACATGATCCAGAGGCTTCATAGCCATGGTCCTGCATCTTCCCTGTGCTGGCACAGCAGCTGTAGCTGCGCCACAGGATATCTTCCTTCTGAGCAGTTGACCCAGAGAGGTGATTTCTGCGTGACTGAGCGTGTGGGGCTCTGGCAGCCACTTTTTTTTTTTTGTGGCACTGCAACACAAAATCACTGTTGACTGCCACGCTAAATAAGTTCTCTCTTTGCCTTGCCTGTTTACACTCTCAAGTAGTCACAATTACCAGAGTTCTCCTTGGTCAATGTTTAACCAGCTGTACATATTTTTTGCTGTAAAGCTTTCTACACATGCCTTTCACTATGCTTCTTAGCTTTTCTTTTTTCAGAATTTCCACTGCTTTGTCTGAGTATTTCCAATAGAGAAGCATTTAAAGCTGTGAGCAAGGATATGTTACCTATCATATTATTTGCTGTTTGAATTGTGAGAATAGGGTGACATTTAAGTGTTTGAATTCAACAGTAAATTCATTGCACAGTGTCTTAAAATATGTCTTTGACAGCTTTTTGGCTATGTTGAAACAGTAAACCCCAGGTATGCTTCCCAGTTGGAAGGTAGAGATGAACACATCTGGCAGGTTCTGACTGAGTTTTAGGCTGGGACCCAGATAACTGTGATTTTGGTCTCATTGATGCCCTGTGTACCTTGCTTTCCAGGTGTATCAGATGTGCAGGAGCAAATTGCTTTCCTGTAGCTCTCCCAGTGGGGACAAGCAAAGGAAAAGGATTGCAGGGAACAAAAACTACCAGGAAGCCCCTCTCACAGTGGGCTTACAGTCTTGATGAGTACTGAATGAGGGAGCATAAAAAAAAAAATAAAAAAAATTAAAAAAATAAAAAAAAAAAGAGGGAAAAAGGGGGGAGGGGAAGAAGACAAGGTTATAGCAACACGCCTGTGGGTGGTATCATGTCTGTGGGTGGTATAACTTTCAAGCTCAAACGAAATTTTTCTCATTAACATAGAGAGACTGGGTATTATCAAAAAGCTTAACTTTGTAGTTACTGGTAACAAAATATTTGGGAGAGGGACAAAGAAGAAGGAAATGCTTAATTTACAGCCCAGGACTGCACAGCAGTGTGGGATTTGTAGCATGATACAATAAGTGGACAAAATACAACACATGAAAGCTCCTAAAAAAAAAGTGAAAAAGAGCCTTAGAAAAAGAGATGCAAAATACAATATTGTTAGGTGAATTACCACCAGCTCATTCAGTCATGACCATGACCCAAATATCTTTAAATATCTGACAGGCAAGCCATACTTAAAGAAAAGCATCATGTACAATTTCAACTGTGGAACTGCACAACTGTACACTGAGGTTATCCACAATGTTCTCTCCTGGCTTGATGGCAGGGATAAAAGCAGAAATGTCTAGCTTCCCCTCTAGCAATGAATTTAAACTTTTGACTGGATTAAAGTGTAGAGGAAACCAGGGCAAAAATACCTGCTAGTATCCCTTGACACCAATGGTCTGAATGACTCAGAGTACTGCATTTCATTCACAGCTTGTTTCTTTTCAACCATGCATGTGCTAAACTTCAGCCATGCCCCATGTTCTTCTCCGCCCTGCATGCATTATGTACAGAAATCTGACTGTTGCTTGAAGCAAGCATGAAAGCGGAGTCTTCAGTTTTCCTCTATCTCCTCAGGTGGAAACATCATTTTTATGTCTTTTTTTTTGTGTGTGTGTGTGTGTGTGTGTGTGTGTGTGTCTCTTTTGTCTCTCATTTTAACAGTATGGAAACATCATTTTAGTCTCTTTGCTATAAAATCCAGCAGAGAATCTTGCTGAGTTCCCCCAGTGCTGGAAACTAGAACTTTGGTAAAAATCCACTTTCAGATTTGCGAGGTCAGCCTAGGTCCCTGGGACTTGTTTCCTCTTGCTATAAACACAGTAGAAAAAAAAAAAAAAAAAAAAAAAAAAAAGGCACAAACATCTACTGTAATCAAGATCTCACTCTTATTCTTATATAACCTAAACTAACACAACTTATCATGTTAGGCTAATGCCTAACCTCTTTGCTACCTCACAGCTTGGACAAAATCTTGAACCAAATATAAAACAAGCCAGAGCCAATTCCTGGGTGACCCAATATATACTAGCCTTGTGTTATTCAGGTAATGTCATGAATATTGGGACTAAGGAAATTTTCTTTCCTACAGACTTTTGTCCTCTGGCTGAGTTATGTCTAGTGAGGTTCAAGATCCGTTCAAACCATTGGCTTTGACTGGGGTTTTCACAGCTTCCTCTCCTGTAGATTCACTCTGGTGTGGTAACTTCTGACTCTGCAAGCTCAGACTGAAGCCCTTCCCTCTGTTACACTGTGATTAAAGCCTTTCTCTGCTGATGTAGAGTCTTATCCTCCTAGACACCAATTTACATGAAACGTACTTTGTTGTTGCCTCTGCCCCTCTCAAACTTTGTTGTAGCCTGAGTTCTGATCTTACTTAAATGGGAGGACAGAGAGGCAGACAGAGATACATGCAGACAATGTGGTTGCACAAGTCTTATTTCCTTTGGAAAGCAGACAAAAGAAGAAATTGACTCAAACTACATTTTACAAGCCTGCCTATTTTTACTTCTTGGATATTTGGATCCTCTGTGTCCAATCTGAATAAAATGCATTCAGCATGATGTTGGTGTAATGGAAAATCAAAAAACTCAAGCCCAATAGTCATGAAGGAAACAAATATTGTTTCATATGTTCAACTCACCAGAGGCCTACAAACAAAATAAGAGTAGATACAGAGATGAGATTAATAATTCAACTCTATTTTGGGGGCCTTCCAATGTTTAGAGCTCTCTCCTTCTCTCTTCTGCTCACATACAGAGTCTCTTCTTCCACTTCCCTTGAACTTCCAGGGACCTCTATGCAGGGCAAGTCTCCCCTCCAACCATAAGATGCTGGCATATGACCCTACCCAAGACTTGGCAAAGCCACACAATAAAGGTACTCTACTTTGGAGCCCACCAGATGAAAGCCACTCTTGTCCTCACCTGGAGGAGAGGCATCACTACATCTCATTTGCTTTACTTCCAGCTGTCAACCACATTCCCCTGTTTCAGACTCCCAGAGCTTAGCCAAGCTTTTTCGAGCATTTGGACCAAATCCAATTCACCTCTGAAACTGCAGATCCCTTGGTACCCTGTATTTTCAAAACTCATCATGTGAAGACACCATTTATAATGCCATATGTGCTGTATTAGCTGTACAGTTAATACTGCCCTATTTTTGTTAGCAGAGACATTGTGCAAAACTGCCATTTAGAAAAAGTGCCATGAGTGTATGTAGCAACCAAATATCAGTAGGTGATAATCCATGCTTTACTAGCAAAGCTTTGTTCAGTAACAGTGATAAACATAGATCAGAGAGAGACTCCATGCTATTTTTATGATACATATTATTATTTTGATATCTTCTTCACTTCACAGTCACGGAAGAAAGATAGGATGAGTGTTGATATATCCATAGTAGTAGTATGTCACTTGCTAAATCCCTGCCAACCAAGCTGTGAAGTTAAGAATTACTATTTCACATTTGTTCTGACTAGTAAGAGTCAATAATTATATATTGGGGATTACTTCCCTTTATACCAAATGAATTTAATCTACTTATGCCTACATTTTCCTAAAAATAAATGAATAAATAAATAAAATAAAGATTTTTTTTTTCCAGTTCTATAAGCAACAGTTTATTTGCTTGATTGTCTTACATTTTTGCCAGATGAACTTCTCTGACATGAGCATTCATATGAAGCTAATAAAAACACCCCTAGTCCTCTTAAATATTTCCATCCCTAAACCCTACATACTTTTATTGCATATATTTGGTAATATCTGAGAATTAGCCAATTAGGTATTTGTTAGCAGACTACCAAAACCATTCCCTTCAGAAGAGGAAAACGCTTTGGAACATGCTGTGTCAGGCACCCTGTGCTAGCAATCTAAATTTTTTTTTATTTTTTTTTTTTCAGGATCTCTTTTTACTCTGGTTTTCTGTGACTTTGGTAGTTTTTTTTTTTTGTTTCTTTTTTTTGTTTTAAGTCACATGTCCAATGCTGCATTTTACTCCCTAGTGCTTTCATCAAAACCTGCAAAGAATGTGCTGGAAGCACAGCATTTCCCCACTAGCCTTCTTTTTGATTAGAAATTCATACTCTCAAACTGAAAATCACCCCTGTATTCACTGGAGGCAAGAAATGATATATGGGCAGGTTCACTTAACAGTGGCTGTTCACAAGGAAAGATAAAACATTTTATATGTGAGGGACCGAGGCCAAAGTTGCCCTCTCTGGCATTGTTGATCAACGCCTAGGCTTTGCTACAGCTGTGATATACAAACTGCCACTGCTGTTTCTAAAGATGCTGGGGACCTGGGGCATAGCTCCCTCCAAACTCATATTTTCCTTTGAAAAACTTTTGTTTATGAAAGAACCCAAAAGGGTTCCCAGAGAAGGGCTGAATGACCACAATGATCTGCAATGTTTATCTAATGGTCCCTGCCAGAGCCCTGCTGATGCATCAAGCACTAGGATATATTTAGCAGCAGCCATCTCTGCAGAAAAGAGATGCCAATTTTCATTGGTGCAAAACATACACTTTTTAACTTTCTTTATCCTGTGGGGCCTATGCAGTGAGAAGACCTGTTTTTATTCCTTGGGTGGCCAGTCCTGGCTCCTCTGCCATGGACACGGAGGCAGCAAAATGCCCAGCTTCTCTCTCAGCTCCTATGTGAGGGGTACATGTTGTTTTACTACAGCCCTTGAGATCAGGCACTTCAAACACTTCCTCTTCTCTTTTGACCCCAGATCTACCAGATGAATGCAAACGCCTAAAAAGATCAGGAGACAGATGTATTCCAAGTACAACAGCTGCTGTTTCCTTCTCCCCTACTTACTGTTGCTGCTTCAGTAATGCTGAGTTCACGTAATGCCTCAGTGAGGATAAAGAGTAACGCTGTGTGTCCTGAGTTTCACTTGTTTACACCCTACAGACTGTGGCTTTTCTTTCATTGTCACTGTCACAGGGGTGACGTTATCATGGACCAACATTCAATTTAAAAGGAGGAAGTAATTGTTTTTGCACTGATAACCCAGGCATCTGCTGCTGCAGTGTAATCCATTGGTCTGAGCAGTTGTGGCATCGCTGTCCTTTCCCCCACAATATACATGTTCTGTGGGTGCCATTAAGTGCTCACAAACCTTTGTCAGCAAATTCAATTTCTGCAGCATTTCCCAAGTGCTGGGCTTGGCCAGTGTCTCCCATAGCATGTTCATTTTTTTCTGGGGGGACTGCAACTTTGGGATCCTCAGCTGTTTCTGATTTATGTCCCTTTTCTTGTGGTGTTTTTTACTCTTCGTCCAGTGTGCAGGGTGAACACCCTCTCTAACCTCTGCGGGGTTACCAGGGGAGCTAGTAGCATCCTTTGCTCTCACTGCCTGCTCAGGAGCTAACCAGAATTCTTCCAGGAGGCTCCCTGTTTTGGTGCAGCCCATGGAGTCCATCTGGTCTCCTACCAGGGGCTATCTAAGCCCCTTTAGTTGACCATCTCAACTCTCCTGCTTTTGGCCACTCACTAACATTTCTCCCCAGCTTTCTGTCTACAGATACATTTCACATGAGAGCTACTGTCTGTGGCACAGCTTCACACACTCCTGATGAGAGACTTTCAGCCACAGCTCTTCATGGCTGTCAGAGCCACTGCAACAGATCAACAGATGAGGAAAATGAAGGGACTTGACTGGCCCAAATGGAAATCCTCCATCCACTCCACCTCCCCTGCAGGCATGTCTTGGGTAGATGGACAACAAGTTTCTGATTCACTGCAAAACCTTCTAATTATCTTGTGTGGAAGGATTTGCTTAGAGCCCAGTTCCAAGCTAACCTCCAGGTGAAGAAGACTGTAATCTCAACTTCTATGTGTATTTTTTTTTTTCTCAAGCCATATTTTTCTTCTGTTAGTTAAACAGCTAAGTGAGACAAACATGCTTATTAGTGATAATACTATCTACATTTTGTGCAGAACGTGGTATTACCTGCCTCAGCCTGTTGTATGTGGGAGGGACCTGCTGGTCCTGCTGTGAATAACCACCACTGCTTTTGTGTAGCTGATCAGAGGTCTGAAAAACCAATGATAATGAGAAATATAACTCCTACCCAAAAGAGAAGGGACAATCTTTGGCTTAATTTTCATAGCTACCTTCAGAGTTGATCTTGACTGCAGCTGTGTTGTTTTTTTAGCAACATCACCAGAAAGACATTTATATAAGCAGAGCATCCAGGCACAAGTGTAGCCATATCTGACAGACCATTAAATAGATTTTTTTTAATGGGAAAGTGTATATGTATACACTTCATTAGAGTTTTGGGGAAAATTTACCTCAGAAGTCCCATAAAGAAACAAAGCAGATCTCTCTACTATGAACTTTAAGTACGATTACATTATTGAACCTTCTTGTTGCATGAAAATTTAATTTGTTTTCCACATAATTTATTTCCTATTTAAATGTCTTTTTTAATTGCTCTCTAGGTGATAAGCAAAATAAAATATAATTTACAGCACTTTTAGTAACAAATCCATTGTTCATTTTCCTATGGAGCTTAACAAACTAGCAAGGCAATTTTAAAGTAGCTTGTATTCAGATGGCCTTGATATTTTTTCAGAGAAAATATGTGCCAACTTCACAGGCTGCAAGTGAGAAAACACCTTTCTTTTTTAAACAATTCACACAGAAAAATGTGAAATGTTGTCCCAGCTGAAAGGAAAGGTTCCTGTGAGACTTTGGGGGAGACTGTACAGCACAGGAACACAGCAAATGGAAAACTCCTTTTTTCAGGTCAGTGGGATTTTCATATGGCAATTATAAGCTTTTGCTTCAAAGAGGAACTACCACAGTACACTGAGCATGAATAAAAATTGAATAGTAGACTATTTATTTGGAGGTCATACTTCCTGGTATCATTCAGCATGATGAAGTTATATTTAAGTTAAATAAATTCACTACATTTCTCATTCACTTTTTTTTTTTTTTTTTTTTTTTTTTTGTCTAACTGCTCTACAGTCCCAGATACCATACAATCATGTAACAAAAGACAGATAGTGCTATAAGGAGCTTGTAGGTGAAACGGGCTATGCACAGAAACAGATCTAATAGAGATGTGGAATTATCAGACCAATAGACCCTATTAATTTAATGTGTTTGTTTGTTTGTTTGTTTGTTTGTTTGTTTTTTTCCAGAGCCATGCCAACCAAACTTGAACTGAAGTGCTGCAATGAGGAGCATGATCACCAGAGGCTCCCTGTGGACTCAATGGAGAAGGATGGTCTTCGCAGAGGGAGGCTTGGGGCTCAGTTTAGCACCAAGGGGAATCCCATGCTTGGTGCCTAGCCTGCAGGCTGAGCACAGCAGCAGAATGAGTGAGTTCATGACCCATGACTGGCCACCAGGCCTTTCTGGTCCCCCTGTAATGTCTGGATGAGGGGGAGCTCCAGTTGTGAGCCTGGCAAACCTAGGCTTTGCCCCTTTCTTCAAGGTCCTGCACCCTGGGGTGGCAGTGACCCTTCTGCCTGGCATGGAGGTTGCTGCTCTGAGCATCCTGTCTGGGGGCTCCACATTCCGCCCTACCAGGGCCATCTGCTGTCTCCCAGAGCCTCTCGTGTGCCAACATCTGCCACCAAATGAATGCCACCAAAGCTCCTGCTGGGCACTAATCCCCTGTGCAACCCAGCACCACAAAGCCAAATTCATGTCAACTTTCCAAGTGATTCTACTGGTGTGTTTTTTTCCAGTCAGCACCCAACTGCATGCTCTTAGTGCTATATTTGGTTGATCTTCCTTATCTTTATATTTTCCTTTCTTTTTTGTTGATGTTTTTGGTTGATACCATGGAATGTTTTCTGAATCATAAATCTGTTATTCAACAGTCTCTCTTTGTCCCCCATGGAACATTTTTATCTGATGTTCCATTATTCTGCATTTAGTAACAAAAGAACTGTGTACCTATCATAACACCACAGCCAGCTCGCAAGGCTTTTGTCTTGAATAGTGTCCAGACTTCTCATTTTTCAGGTGGTCTTTTTGATTAAATCAATAAGTAGCAGCTTTGCAGACAAAAAGCACTTGTCTTTTTTCTGTAAACCAGGTACCATTCAGATATTTTGGTAAAAGATATAATGTTCATCAAAATTATGGTTTATGGCAAGACAGAAATTATTCCTATAATTTAACAGAACTTGTGATTTCTTCCACTAGAAGACAAATATCAAGGAAAAGAAAAAGTATGTTATCATTTTTGTTGCTTCTCAAAACATTTGGAACAAGAGTTTACAATAAAAAGGCTTAAATCATAAAAATAAAATTTAGCATTTTTTTTTAGGTCAACTAAGATATTTGATTTGAACCAAGCAAAACTTTAACAATATTCTCAAAAAAAAATGATAATAATAAAAATAAAAGTCACATGACTTGAAAAATTTCTTTTAACTATAATGTGATTCAGCCAATAGATTGAAAAACTCACTGTTCTGGCCTTAGTTTGCATGTTGATAACTGACTGAGCCTTAAGAAACATCTCTGAAAATCTTGGCTTCTAAGTCCTGACATTGTACAAGTTCTATTGGTGATACCAATATCAGAAGTATTTCAGTACAGAATACTCTGTACGTGGTGGTGCAGAAATGCTTCCTTCAGCCATCCTTCAGGCAGTTGGTAAAACGATAGGAAGCTGCCACTTATTCCAACCCAAGCCTCAGAATAATACTGAAGCAGATGTCTGAGCATACCTGCCTTGCCATTCTTGCCTTTCTTTCCCTTTTCCTGTGTTATTAAATATTTTTATTTTTATTTTTAGTTGATTGTGTATTACTGATTTGCTGTCTCATTTACATCTCAGAGAAACTTGGTTTTGCAGTTGGGTGTGACTCCCCAGTAACAAAAGGACAAGTCAGAGCCTGGTGAGGTCTGAATTCTACAAATTGTCTATTTTTCTCTCTGCTTTGGGAAGGCTGTAAAATAGGGAAGACACTGGTACTGGTTCTGGAAGAAGACTTACAGACTGACAGCCTGAGAACCACCAGCATCTTGGGATCCAGCTGGAGAAATGAACCTCATGGAAACCAAATCCATAGAGGATCCACAGGGAGATGAATTCCTGAAGCTGAGTGTGAGCTGATTTGGGGAGTATGTTGCATACTGGAGTAAACAAGACACTGCTGTAGGGTACAGATAACCAAGGTTCAAATCCCTGTACCCAATTCAGTTCACACAGGGGGGCTGAACCAAAATCTGCCACATCCCAAAGAGCTCCGTCTGAAACTAGTGCATGCAACTTTCTCTATTTCTCCTTCTGGAGATGCTCTCTTATGAGTAAAAATTTGCGTATCAAGAAAGAAGAAATGATTTTCCAGCCTTAGGATTTGAAATTGTACCTCAGTCCGGTTGTGGTTGTGTATAGGGCTCTCACTCGGGTTTCAGCCAGGGAGAGCAAGCTCTGGAGGCGTGCTATGTCTCCAGCATTTTGACCATGTGCTGCTGACTGTCTCAGGGGGGTACTTCCCAATCCCTCTCATTGGACAAGGAACCTCTGGGCTTGAAAAATTGCTCAAATTATTGTCAGAGTGGATGTCAGTTTCTGTGTTAACACAATGGTAGTTTCTGATGAAAGCATTTGCAATGAGGAAACAAAACAAAACAAAACAAAAAAATAAGTTCCATGTATGTTACATGCATGTATTTGACTATGTGAGAATTATGTGCGGTTGATTTTATTTTAAAAATGAGCAAAAACAACAACAAAAAAAACAGATAAAACATGCATAGTATATCTCATAAAGACTTAATTTCCAGTGAATTCACCTGAATTTTCCTCATTAATTTAATGAGGAAAAAGAAAGTAACATAGAACCACCAGTGTCTGTTTTAATTATTCTGCTATTAACTATACTGCTACTCATACTTTGCTTATTTCTTATAATCAGAACTACTTATACAGTAGAAATAAAGAAATGGAGGGTTTCATTTAAACCATGTTTGTATTAAGAATTGAAATAACTTCAACTTTATGAACAAGTCAAACACCTGTTACAATTCTCTTAGCTTGGCAGCTAACAGCTTTGTTTCTTTTGAGGTGACCAAGGCGAAGTGGTCATTTCAAAAGCACCCCTGTGAATTAGAGGTTTAGACTCTCAAGCTTTCCCTCCTTTAAAAGCATTAAAAAGGAAAAGACCGGAAAAAAAAAATATATATATATATATATATATATATTTGGAAAAGATCTTTGCTGGGAGCAAAGATTTGGTGCCCTAGCTCCACCCCGACCAGTTGCACCTTGCCCCCGCACAGGGCTGTTGCCTTGCTTGGGTGGGTTTTCAATCAAGTCCTCAGAGCACACAGGGAACTGAGACTGGCCACCACATGATTTTTCATTTCTGTTTTCAGGGCTGCTAAAGCTTTTACTACTTTTGAAATCATTCCTGAAGGGGAAGAAGTACTAGCTAGCTTTAGTACTAGTACTAAAACAAAAGTTCATACTCAAGAACTGTAAAATGAGCTTTTTCACACAATTAGCTCAGTTTTAAACAGTGGACAAATTTCTTCCTGTAGCAAGTTTGCCATGAACAGAGTGCAGGAACCTGGGATCTGACATGTACAGGAATAATACTATCCTGACAAACCTGACATAATAAACCACCACATTCTTGTGGTATTGCAAAATATGTAAATCATTTTTTTTGAATCTATTTTAATTATACATATATATATTTTTTTTTCTGGTGAAATGTCAGTGAGTTATTATTCATAATGTAAACTGACTTGGCAGTCAAAACATCTACATCTAAAATTCAACAGTCTCAATATATTTTAGAGAACACTGAAGACAAGACTGAGGAAGCATGGGAAAATATTACCATCAGCGTTCATGGGTCCTGTTGCCTCCTCCTTGTCAAGAAACTGCTGACTGAAAAGACATTTTGCTTTCTGCTCTCCAGCCTCACACTTTGGTAGCATGGTAGCAGGGTCTTGCAGCCTGAGGAAGAGCCTGACACAGTGTCATTAAGCATGCTCAAAGTTTTAAGATCCTGCCTAGCTGAATTAGGAACCAATTTATTCTGTATATGCACCAATGCATCCACAGCTCAGCTGCTCTGATAGTTATTCATTGTACTTTACTCAAAGTCTGGTGGCAGTTGTCTACTAGCAAGATCTGGCAAGTGTATTGAGAACATTTACAGCGATAGAAATGAGGGGCAGTTTGGGTTGACCTGACCCAGACCAAATCTGGCTGGGAAAGGGGCAGTGATGCCCTAATGTGGTAGGTGGGTGCTCTCCTGGGCCATATCCACATCTGTGCTCAGCACTGAGCCTCTCCACCCTGGCTCTCCGAGCAGTCAGACGGGGGGGTCTGGTTGAAAAGCGGTGGTGTTCCCTGTCCCCCGGGTTTCTCCTGGGCACTGGCAGATAAGGAGGGAAGGTTGTGCATCCCAGCGGGCAGTCAGGAGGCAATGCTGTCACTGGCAAGCACAGCCAGATGCTGAAGTTTCCATGTAGCTCCACAGAGGAGATACCAGCCATTGTGCACACCAGCCAGTGCTCTGGTATCCACCTCACTCTGGCTTTGAAGAACAACATACAGCTTTCTGTTCCAATGGTTATTTCTTTTTGCATATGCTGACAACACTTAATTAGCTTTTTAGCTTTCTTGTACTTTTTCCTTCTATCTGTCCATTTTACACTTCCAGTTGCTATTAATTATGCATTTAGAACTACAGCTTACCTTCTCTGAATGCATTTAGAATTGTATTACATGTTTGACAAAGCTGCTTGTCTGCCTCTACTGCATGGGCTTTGTGGCTTGACTTTACTGTGGTAAAAAAAAAAAAAAAAAAAAAAAAAAAAAGGAGAGACTACAGAAGGAGCTTCAGTGTCCAAATCATCCTTGCAACCAAGCAGGAAGTCTCTCTCCGTGGTCATGCCACAGGCTGTTACGCATAGAGGTTGCACAAATCATTTACAAATTAGAAGAGCGTTGTGTGCTTCCTGTTCAGATCTGGAACTGGCGAGGCACTTAGTGACCCTCAGCTCCTGCCAGCCACATTTGGGGCACTAGCTTGACATTCTGCCTGCACAGGGTTCTGCATTGTTCCGACAATTAAACATTTAGATAGTCTGACGGCTACTCCTGGAAAGCTGGGCCTGGTATGTTGCATCTTGGTTTCAGACTTGGAGGTCTCCTTGTACGAGGCCTTCTGTCCCTCGGTACTTCTAAGATTTCTAAGACAAAATAAAAAGACGTACAATTGAGATTTATTTATTTATTTATTCTATTTTGGGTTCATAATTTTTTCGCTTCTGTATCTGTCATGGTGGAAGCAAAGATATCTTTGCAACGTCTAAAGGCTCATGAATCACTAACTTTGGGTGAGAGGGACACAATGTGGTCCACAGTAAATACAACCAAGTGGCAGATGAATGAGTCCATGCTCAGTTTAATGACTGTTTAACTCACAGGTTCAATGTTTAGAAATGGAAGGACCTGAAGTTTAGACGTAAAACTACGTTTGAAAAGCCACAAGCCATTGACATAAGTGGCTAGATTTTCAAGTGTTCTGTCTGCATTTTCAAGTGGAGTGGCTGTAGCCAGATGTCAAAAAGTACCAAATCCCCAGTGCCTTGAGCAACATTACATTCATGAAAAAATTCTTCTGGTGTAGTAATGAAGGTGAGCCTATTTGTGAGTCTGTCCACAGTTATGGGGCTGGCCACAATACAGAACACAAAACAAAACAAAACTTTAACAGAGAAAGAGTTTCAAATACTAATGTGGAAAACTTTTGAAAGTCCTTTTTCAACAAAATATGTTTTCTTTTTTTGTTGTTGTTTTCTTTTTTTTTTTTTTTTTTTTTTTTTTTCACTGAAATGGTGTTTTCCAGGAGGAACTGCAGCTTTTCATAATTTTCTTATATACGCAAGAAATCCCCAAAGTCCAAATCATTCTTCATCAAAAACCTTTACTTCTTTTTAAGTAAAAGTTTGGTAACAATAAATACTTGCCTTTGCTAAAACCATACACAACAACACTTTGAAAATGTTATATGCTGTTCAGATCTATTTCATTGCTCTTCTTCCCCTGATAATTGCAGTTCTCACCTATTTAAAAGAAAACACAAAGACAGCAAAATTTTAGACACCCCAAACCATCACCTCATGGCCACTGTCCTCTCAGCTATCAAGAGTCATTTTTAACCCTCAGCAAGCAGCCAAGCAGGACAATCAGAATGTAATATGTTAAGAGAGCCTCCTCTAAAACCACCTGTCCCTGCCAGAGCTTCCCAAGCTTAGAAGGCTTACGGGAATTATGATACGGATGTTGGCTGGCAGTGGAGAAGGAGAGGCAAGAGGCAGGATTCATAATTCTCAGTCCTTTCTTTGTCCTACATTGAGTGGGAGGAAAGGTGGATTTTGATTCTTTGGAATCCTACTGGATAACAGTGAGGGGAGAACTGGCAAGTCATGAATATGCGGACTGGGAAGAGCATGTCCCTGGCACACCTTGAGAAGTTTCCAGCTGCTCCCTGGAGCTGAATCTGAATTTCAAGAGTGCAGGGTTGATCCCGGTTTGCCTTGCACCCTGGTGGAGATGAAAACAGACAAACCACTGGGAAGAAAAGCAGGTAAACAAAGGGCCATTTGCAAATTGAGTTGGCTCTCTTTCAAATGCATACAGAAGCAGACAGGAGCACTTCTGAAAAAAAAAATCCCCCCTTTGAGAGCCGAAATGCATGGGGTTCATAGCTGCATAATCTCACTAGCTGTTGCTCCGAAGGCAACTATAAATATCAGGTTGTTGCAAGAAAACCCACAAAGGTTTCCTGTTTCTTATGGTTCAAGATAAAGGTTGCACACAGCATGGGCTCCGTTCTTTAGAGCAGTTGTATTCTAACGGGCTAGAGTGAAAGATCTACAATTAACTCAATTTCAAGCAGCTTATAACTTTTCAAAGTAATTAAAGTCACTTGGCACAAACGGCTGTGCCACCAGAAGCTGAAAAGAGCGAAACTGTAGGCGGGTTTGGTACAAAACACGGTCCCTCCTCCTAGAAGAGAAAAAGCATAAGACGTGAGTTTCTCTGAGTGGGGAGAACCATGGGCTGGTTTGCAACCTCAGTGAAACAATGTACATGGCTGTGCTTCAGCTTAGAGGCTGGCTGCTAGCTGCTGCTGCAGCAGCAGTGGAGATTTCAGAGGCTGTGTCAAGAACCTGGGGGAAAATATTGCTCACGCTTGTAAACCCGATCTGTTTTAAGGAAAAAAAAAAAAAAAAAAATACACAAAACAAAATAATGGGAGATCTGGGGAATAACAGAGAATGACCTTTCAGCACAGTAATCTATCCACCACGGTGGATTGCATCTCCTGCACTATCCTCTTCTGGTGGCTTCTTTCCAGCTCGTTCCCCCTGGAAACAAGAGGCATTTGAGCGATGTGAGAGAGAAGCAGTGAGTCAGTGTGCACAGTACTGCAGCGGCTGCCCTGCTGCAGTGTATGTAGATGTATATGGGAGCACGCTCCCAGTGCCAGCAAAGAGGAGCAGCTTTGGCAACGCAGAGACAGCATGGGCTGGGGAGAGCAGAGGAGCAGCATGCACGCTCGGGGGACCCTGTGCAGGCACAGTATGTACCGAGAGCTGAAACTCAGCTTGCTCTAGTGATGCAGCTATGTAAGCTCATAGCCTGAGTTTAAGACAAGGGTGTTGCACTGGTGTGAACTGACTTGGAGATAAAAATCACCTCATCTCCTCTCGTAGCAGGTCCCACTGGGGATGCTGCTGACACGGCTTTGAGGTTTGTGCTTGGCAGGGATTCAGGTAGGGCACAGAGAAATGTGAGTGACTTGTGCTGGTGTGCACAGTTTCAGCATCTCCCTTCAGCTGACAGGCATCCTTCTTAAGAGAAAGGCAGGAGCTGGTGTTGCTTCTAAGAAGCTGTGTGCAGAGGCGCTGAAGGAGATGGCTGCTGTCCCTCGGTGAGGCTGCAGCACCCCCAGCATCTCTCCCAAGCAGAAACCAACAAACAAGTCTGAGACTGGATCACTCAAACTTGTTTCACCACAAGCTTCTCTGCTTTTTTCCACCATGTGACAGAAAGGCAGTACCGCACCTGACCAAAAAAAAAAAAAAAAAAAAAAAAAAAGTAAGTTTCCAAAGACTGATGCTTGAACAACCCCCAGACTGCTGGTGAAAAGGAAGTTAGTGTGAGCTGCTGTGTGAAGCGTTATTTCGGCTCATCTTACAGGGGAACCACACTTACATCCAGTTTTTCTAGCCCTGATTCTGAAGCTCTTGAACTGAAGCTGAGAGTAAACTTCATTTGGACCCATTATCAGCTCAAGACAGCATTGCTCATGGAAGTAGGAAATGCTCACCCCTGTTTGGGTGGAGGGCAAACATTCACTAAGACATCACTATGCAGCAGCATTAAGCAGCAGGTCTATTGGTTATTTAACCTCCATGGCATGAAATCCTCAAGTAAGACCGAGTGTTTGCATTGGACTTTCGCCACTGAATTTCACCTGGAAGCATACATACACTTTAAAAGTTCTTTCTTTTAAATCTTTAAAACAAAGTGCAGAAACTCTTGCTCAGCTGCCCCCTAGCTTAGTGGCTGTTAAATTTCACAGACACTTTGCTTTATGACATTCTCAGTTCCTTTTCTGTCCAGAAGTATTCTAGTCCCGATCAGACCAGGCAACTGGATACCCCCTCATCTTTAAGCTCGTTTTATAGCTAAAGCCAAAGTGTTTCTCTTCTTTCCTCCCCTGAGAAAGCCAGGCTGGGCAGGCTTACCTTGAATACGCTTAATATTCACCAGCAGGATCTTCACAGAATTCAATTGCTTCATTCATTTAATGCATTTACACAGGAGCTACAGCTTTGTTTTGTAATAACCTTATGTGCTTTCCCCATACTCTGGGCTAATTTCCACCTGCTTTTCCAAAGCATTTCCCTTTCTGCTCATCCTGATGCATTTTGAGGGGGTTCTGTTTTTATCTTGGATTTCTTTAGTCCTGATGACAGTTTGGCCATGTCTGCCCCAGGTATCTGTGCACACAAGGTAAGTCCTTCCATTAAAGACATGCAGAGGACTGTAAGGGATATCCGCCATCTGATGCACATTGGCAGCTTACCCTGCTCTGCACCTTGTGAGCACACTGAGACATCCACGGCAGCCTTTCCTCATTTCCATGTTGCACCGTAGCCTGAAGGGATACCCACCCACATTTTCCAGACCACAGGTTAGTCAGGATGGGACTAGTCCTTGCTCCTACTGATGAAGCAAGATCCCTGCAGTGACTGAAATGCAGAAGACACGTGGCTACAGAGGGAAAGCAAAAGAACAGAAATTAGTCTGTCTGCCTTATACGACACACAAGTAGCCAAACCACAAATTATTTAAAATACATAGGGGATGGGGCAGCACCACACTCCAATTTGCAGGTACTGCTGCTATCAAGACAGATGCAGCATACTTTTGTATGGGACATAGCACGGGTCCATATCACATTCTGCTTCCAGACTGAGGCTGCAGCCTGGCAGCAAGCACAGGGAGCAAGCAGCAGGACGGGAGCACTTCACCTGACCAATGTCCTGCTCTGCAATCACTTTGAGAACCCCCTGGCAAGCGTGCAGCTGTCAGCTGGACAGGCCTCAGGGGATCTCAGCAGATCAGGCCTGACCCAAGGTGGGCTGGGCGTTAAACTTTTGTAAAATGAAGCATCTCACCCAGGATGTAGTAGTTTAGATGGCAGATAAAAGTCTCTTTGAAGTAAGTTTTTGGTTTCAGGTTGCACCTAGGGTGTTAAGAGAGAACACTGCTGTGGAAAGTAGGTATCCCACTCCTCCCCTGTCCCACTTGCAACTGCCATAGGCTGAGTCAGTTCACCTGGAGGAGCTGGCAAAAAACAACCCTGCAAAACATAGGGAAAAAAAAAATATATATATATATATATATATATATAATTAGATCAACCACTGCATCCTCTCATCCTCTAGCCAGACAATTACCAATTCAAGGCAGAGAGAAAAGCCAAGAAGTCTTTGGAAAGAAAATCATTTGGAAGGGCCTCCTATTAGCTGATGTGTAATGCAAACCCACAGCTTCAGGGGCCCAGATAAGGAAAGGCAGCAGCTGAGCCTCAGGTACACCTTTCCTTCTGCCAACACTGTTATGGGAAAGTATTCTTTGCCAGTAAGGCAGGCACATTTTAAACAGCCAGGGATATTTACTCAGTGATCTCCTATCACAACCCTTCAGGCTCCAAGGCTCCCATGTGAGCTCCTTTCAAGAGGTCTTGATTGAGCTAATGTCTCATGGGCACTCAAATCACTACAGCAGGAGACATTTCTCTGTAGGTAGAGGGTGGGATGTGCAGAGAGATCGATGTACCCTTCCATGTCCTGATCTCTACACAGTGCTCTGCAGAGGAGAGTGGTCAGCTTAGGTTTCTTTTGACACAGAGGTTTTTGCCCTCTTACAGAGCAGGGACCAAACCCTTCCATCAGGCTGCATAATCTTACTCAAGAAATCTGGAAACATAGGCCTATGCAGCTAAAGTGGAGAAAGTAGAAAAATACTGCACCCATAAGAAAATCTGGGGCAAAAAATAGATCCTGTTTCTGGAGTGCCCTGCACTCTGACATGTCCCTGTTAAACCCAGTGGAATGCAGAGATACCGAGGAAAGCAAATGTACTCTGTCTGTGTACCTCATTACTTGTCTGCACTGCTCTACTCTCTGTAGCCAAGTGCAGTGTTTTTGTTTTTGTTTTGTTTTGTTTTTCCAAGTGCCATTTTAATAATTGGGATGTAGTTTCTACTGCAGCAGAATTTCTTTTGCTAAGAGTGGATTCATCTCTGGTGCATGTAAATGGGCTTTTTAACTCTGCAAGGAACATTTTGTGCATTTGTGTTTTATTTACATGTATTTCAAACTTTACTGTGCTTGACATGAGCTCTGACACAGAGAGATTTCCCAAATGCTAAGGGCAATCCAAAATCACTAATCACTTTGGCAAATCCTGGCTATAGTTGTGCCTGATTTAAAGCCCAATAAAGTCAATGGAAAGAATTTCCTCTGACTTCATTGTCTGTCAGCCACGTTCATAAAATTCCCATTCATGTCTGTACAAGATACTTAAGCACAGAGATGACAGGACAGGGTGCAGAAGGTTGTCAAACCACTCCCATAAAAGGCTGTTGGATGACTACTGCCTTTGCTTTCCAATCAAAAGCCCGTTGGGCTCTCCAGGTTTGTGTGTCATTCATGTCTACTCCCAAGGATGGAGACCTGCCATTTGTATGGCACAGCTTCCACCTGTCCACAGTGCTCTGATCATCTTCGTTACAAAAACAGAATTTAGTTAAAAATGGCATTTTCTGTTAAGTAGGAAAACCCTCTTTTTCTCCATACCCGAACAACAAGAAGATCTCTACCTGTCAGAGTTCCCCCAGGAGGTGCCTCCTCTGTTGACTCCCGAAAGAAGCCTTCCTCCTTCTGCAAGAAACAATTCCCAGTGTATGAGTCTACCTCCAGCAACAGGAAAGTAGAGGAGAAAACACTTAAATGAGACAATATTGCTCAATCCTGCTTTTAAATGCATGCAAGAACACGATGATGATTGGAATGTCTTTGATGCGTGCATTCACTGGCACACTCAAACCTTATTCTTGTTCACCGAGTTCTCTTTTTAAGCGATGCTTCTCTATCAGTACCACTGAATGCTTCTGTTACTTCCCACAGATGGCACTTATTACTAAGAATCTGGGTCCCTAGAGAAAGAGGGAAAAGTCTAACCTGGGTAATTGTACAGAGTGAGGGAACGTGTCCCATGTGTCACCCATGCTGCTCCACACCTCTGTCAGCATGCGGAGCTGTGCACCACTGGGCACATACATGTCTTTGTGCCTGGGCTACCAGGCTTTGTCTCAAAGACAGCAAAACGTCAAATCTTACTGCCTAACACTGGCATAGCTCAGCCTTAATAGTTTAGGAAACTGGAGTCAACACCTAACCCTTTCATTCTGACTGAAAATAACCTCTCTGAGAAACTGTGATGCAATTTAGGAAGAAATTCCCCATATTTGGCAACCAACTTGCCTCATTCCAGAAACCTTAAATCACACTGACTAACCACAGGCATACTTTTGATCTGAACATTAACTCTTTTTGTTTCATTAAAGGAAATATCATCATTTCTGCTGATTCCCATGCCTGAGAAGAGACAGGAGGACCCAGCTGGGAATTTCAACTTTTTGTCTGGTTCATTCCTTTGCCTAATTCCTCATCTTCCTAAATAAACATCCTTCATCCTAGATGTGAAAATAAATGCTTTCATTTTTGCTTTGCAGAAATTATATTAATTACATTAAAATAAGTCTCAGCTATGAAAACAGGCAATGTAACTGACAAGTAACTGTCTGCATATACATTGCTAAAGAGAATTGACAGAATAGCCATAAAACCAAGGCCTTGGCTCTGTTGTCAGTGTTTCTCTTTATCAGAATTGTTGAGCCATTGTCCTGCAAGCTCTCTGTCTATATTTACATAGACAGATATGTCTGTGTAACAATGTCAATTATTCGGAGGAAAGGAAGAAGCTGACAGAAAGAAAGACAGAGAAATGATTGTTTGTTTCTCATATCTAGCAAGTAAACAAAGAGGGGAGTAAATCTTTTCTTCTTCATTTTCTTTTTTTTAGATACAGAACTTCAAAGAATCACCCAATTTGCAGATATAAGGCTGTCCTTAAAAGCAAGTGAGAGCCTGTAGTCAAGAATGTGCAAGTTAATTAGTCAGGTTGCTACTAAGTTTGGGGAATGAATTAACTCTGCTGCCAAATACGGGC
>CM021765.1:127823791-127870965 GCA_011076525.1 Nettapus auritus | reverse complement strand
GTCAGATTTATCTGGCTGGAAATGCTGTATTGCCTTGCTATTTCAAGGCAATCTTGAAATTTACAATGTGCCCTGAATGTAGTCGCAACAGTAAAGCAAAAAATGTCTTGTGCACAGTATGTTGGTGTCAGTTACTGAGCCTGAGGTTTTGTTGCAACACTGAGCTCTCCCAGGCAACTTTTTAAACAGATCTGCTATGAAAGGTGACACTTTTTTTTTTTTTTTTTTTTTTTTTTTTTTTTTTTTTTCTCCAAAGGGAGTTGATGAAACAGGTCAAAAAGCCATAGGACTTAGGCAGCTCTTTTCCTCAGCCAGTTTCCTGATGTTGACCCGAGAAGCATGCCACTAAAGTTTTCTGCACCCAAATTGAGGAGTCCAATTCTTCACTCCAACTCGGTGGTGTCAAACAAGTCATTTGCCCCAGGCAATGGAGCCAGCATGCCAGGAGACTGCCACAGCCCAGCACACATACATGCAGCTGACTTTTTCAGGAAAGCGGCTGCTGTGAACCTGATCCTTTCCCCATACTGTCCCATTATCTGAATCCACCTACTTCACAGAACTTTCAAGAAAATCCACTTTTCTTCCTATAACCTCCATTTGTTTTTAGCCAACAAATAACGAACAGGAAACTAATGAGGAATAGCCATTTATTGCTTAAGCTACCCCAGTGCTTTATTACCTGACTTCCCAGCCAGGGAAGTCAGCTCTCATTTCATTTTTGGAACAGTTCTTTAAGCTCCTCCTCCCTGGAAAGTGTCCCTGCTCTCTGCCTGTGCCACAGGTGTCAGCAGGTCCGGCACCACCAGCCATCCTCTCCTGCCAAACCATTCTGCAATATGCTTCCAGCTTGGGCTCTGCTCTCACTGCTGCCTCCCCCACCATTTTGGATGATTCCCACATTTCTGACATGTCTCTGCATCCCCCTTTTTATTTTGGCATTAGAACTGCCTGGATGGAAAGCCTGCCTGCTAACAGCAATTTGCTCTCTCTACTGTTTGCAGCTGGCCAAGTTCAATAAAAGCTGGCCTGATGTATTTGGTCTAACATGTTGCATGCAGGCACTTGGGCTGGAAGCATGCACCCACTACTGCGCCTGCTGCACGAGTAAAAGGCTGTAGCTGGCTTCTCACTGTGACTGTAGAAGAACCCAGCAGTGGGAGGTACATGTACAGATTTTCAGATTACAGGCCAAGGATGTTGAACCTACACACTGTCCTCCTAGCAGGAGCACATGAGCCTCAGCATCCTCAAAGCTTGCTACAGAGAGCAGGGTTGCTCCTGTAGGTAAGCAGCTGCACGTCCACACCAATGCAAGCATCATCTTGGCAGCCAGCAGTTGGGTATGGAGGGGACAGGATAACATAAAACAGGAAGGCAAGGTTATAAACAAAGGAAAAGGGAAGTGTTTGAGCAGAATGTCCAACTTCCATGAGAATTTAACTATTTAGTCCCTACAACGTTGTAAATCAGTTTCAAGACAGTGACGTGCTCTTTTCAGCAGGCAATGGTGTGCCAGAAGATTAAGTCTACATTTTACAGTGTTCAATTATTTGTACAGCACAGGCAGGCCTTGTTCCACTATGCACTGAATAAATACAGTGAGGAATAGCTCCCAAGAGGGCATGCAGTCAGTGGGGGGGGAAGGACAGAGAACACACATAGAAGGACAATTGCTGAGAGATCACATGCTCCTCGCTCAGCACCCGTTCTTCTTGATGACATCACCTGTGCTTCTAAGAGTTAAAGTAATTGCAGCCTTGTGCATGTTTTTGTTCTTTGCCCCAAGGCCAGCAGTTCAGTGATGTAATCTCAATTCCTCTGCAAACTTTGATAGCTGTGACACCTATCACCATAAAGCTGCTCCACTCAGCAACGCAGGCAGATTCGGAAAGGTAGCAGGACAGACTGTCTCTTTCCCCTCTCTAGCTCTTTTCTAGCTCTATTTTACTTAGATCATATTTAACTGTTTCCAACTAATACTTTTTTTTTTTTTTTTTTTTTTTTTCTCTCTCCCAAGGCAGAGGTTATTCTGATGTAGGAAAAATAGCTTTTAACAGAGAAGGAGATTAGCCACTGGAACAAATGTAAAAGGAGAAAGGTGGATTCTCACTTTGGCCTTCAAACTAAGCAAAAAATACACTCTGGTCAGAAGTGCTTTGAGCCTCAAAGCACTGGTAACTAGTAACTGCAGTACAGGGAACCAGAGAGGACTCAACATCTGTGACCTTTTCCTTTGTAGCTCCTCCATACCTGCCTCATATCCAATATAATACTCTTTATCTTGGTGTAGATACCCATCTCAGAGGGGCAGGCTAGCAGAAACCAAGCGGGGAAGATACGTAGCCACATCAAGCGACCAGGAATAATCACAGTGCCTGAGGCTAAGGGGAAGGTGCTCCAGCATACTTCTAGCTCCCCAGTACACAGAATCATTTAGGTTGGACGAGACCTCTAAGATCATCAAGTCCAACCATTAACCAACTTTGCCAAGACTACCACTAAACCACATCCCTCAGCTCTACCTCTACATGTTTTTTTTGCAGACCTCCAGGGACAGTGACTCTACTTCCCTGGGCAGCCTGTTCCAGTGCCTCACAGAGACAGTTTTGGTATCTGAGGTCCTCACAGCATGCAATAACAGCTTTTCTTTGGATGTTTTGGGAGCAGAAAACTACTGTGGGAGAGATATGAAGCAAGGAACAGATGCTTCTGCCTATGCAAGCAGTGGCAGACACGAGCACACTCATTCTAGTCTTCATGCTCCTCAGGTACAAGACATCTTCCAGACCCCAAACTGCATTCCTTTGTGTGCAAAGTAGTTTGTCAGGTTAATGCCCTGATTTCAACAGATAAAATACTCCCTGGATCAGGAAGGGAGAGTAGGGGAGGAAAGGAACAGGTTGCCTTTATACTAGAGTTAAAAACATTTTTCCTGAGGGTATTTATTCTTTGTGAAGCCAGTCTGCCCTGGTCTGTAAGATTCCCACTGCTAAACCATGTCCCTAAACACCACATCCACAGCTCTCTTTAAAATCTACAGGGATGGCAGCTTCACCACTTTCCTGGGCAGCCTGTTCCAATGCCTAACCATCCTTCTGGCAAAGAAATTCTCTTGATATGCAATCTAAACTTCTCTTGGTGCAACATGAGTCCATTGCCTCGCATCATATCACTTGGCACCTGAGAAAAGAAACTGATGCAGTATGAGCAGTATCATCTATTTGCTCTCTAACAAACCAGTATGTATATAGCTGTGTCTATACAGCTTCAATCCCTAAATTACTATGCTGGTTGGGAGGATTATTTTTTACAGATTTAATATAAGCCAGTACAAATGAGAATTTGGAAACGCAAAGCATGCTCTACAGAACAGAAGCTTATTCCTATCTCATATGGGAAAACCGTAGGCTACCATATGCAGTTTTGTGACACTTTTTCCAGACTGAGCGGCTTTCTTAGATCAAGCAAAAATCTAGAATATTCAGAGTCTAGAATGAAGTATCAGATTTTAAGAAATATGGTAACATTTTTTGTTTGCTTACTTTTTTATGACAATGGGATTTTCAAAGGTTTCCTGAATCCCACCTTTATTTCTAACCATCCTCCCAACAGAATGGAATAATGAAGTGGTTAGGAGTCAGAAGACCCACTAAAATCTGGAGGTGGAAAATCAGATCTGATGTACAGTATTTTATGAAGAGTTATTTATGAGATGTATCCACTGAGAAAGAGCTTAAAGAAGAGCTATTCACAGATGTCATGGAAAGAGTATCCAATAAGCAACATTATCTGTAATATGATTCTGTAATTATACTATATTTTAAAGAGACAGCCATGAGTGACAATTTCCAAAGTGATAATTACCATGAACATGTCTTCTCAGTGCATGGGGAGAGCTAAATTGGATGCTTGATGCTCAGGATAAAAAACTGTGGGTGACAAATGTGAGGTACCACTCTGTCTGGGCAAGCAGCAATATTTCCTTATACTCTTGTATTAAGGTAATATTCTCAATACTTCAAAAACTACACACTTCTGAACTGATTCATCTGATCACTCAATGAGAGTGTAGCTTCAAGGTGTTTTTTGTTTTTTGTTTTTTTTTGTTTTTTTTTTTTTTTTTTTTTTTTAATAAGAAAAAACAGCATTAAAATGTTAAAATTTATCAAACTGATTTGAGAAGACCTCAAGTCTTCCCAACCAGTCTTACGAGGAGCAGCTGAGGGAGCTGGGACTATTTAGCCTGGAGAAGAGGAGGCTCAGGGGTGACTTTATCGCACTCTACAGGTACCTGAAAGGAGGCTGTAGTGGGGTGGCGGTTGGTCTGTTCTCCCACGTGCCTGGTGACAGGGGAATGGGCTGAAGTTGCATCAGGGGAGGTTTAGGTTGGATATTAGGAAAAACTACTGAATGAGTTGTTACTCACTGGAGCAGGCTGCCCAGGGAAGTGGTTGAGTCCCCATCCCTAGAGGTCTTTAAAAGACGTTTAGATGTACAGCTTAGGGATATGGTTTAGAGGAGGACTTGTTAGCATTATGTCAGCGGTTGGACTTGGTGATCTTGTAGGTCTCTTCCAACCTAGACTATTCTGTGATTCTGTGAAGTCTACAAGTACCTTGGGTTTCAAAAGCATCATAGGAGCTACTTACTGTAGAGCCATCAAGGATATTGATGTTTTGATTAAAATGTATCTAGACATTGCTTGTTAGAACATACAAATGGTTTAGTGGCATTTATAAGTGGTTGGAAATGAACTTTTATTTCCTCAATTATAAATTTAGTTCCATGCTTTATATCTAGTCACCTGTTGTGCTAGAACTTACAACAGTTACTTAGACCAGTAAATTTTTGAGAGAGATAGTCAGGAGAAGACTATTTGTTTTTCAACTGTGTTTTTAGGAAAAAAGGAAAAAAAAAGTCAGCTTAATTCAGAAGACTGTGCTTAATAGATTTAATTTCAAATCTGACTAATTTTAAGATTTCTTACCATGTTATTTGGATTCATGGGAACAAGCATTTATATTCTTGTTTGGGCTGGACTTCCTGAAGGCCAACACTTTCCGAACATCTATTAGAAGGTCTTATTATTCAGCAAAATGCAGTCTGGCCAAACTGTTTTCCAGGGAAAAAATAAGCACATCAGACTCCAAAACCACAACATTACAGGGCAGAGGATCCCAACAGAGAAATCCAGAGGTGACCTGGAATGGAGCTCATGTCAGTTAAACAGACCAGAATGACATATGTGGATATTTTGGAACCAAAATATTTCAGAGTATTTCTTTTTGTGGATTTTTTTTTTTTTTTGAGACAAAATAGAAAATTCAACACTTGTATCATCTGAAGAAATAATTTAGAACTGAAAGTCCCATTACTTTCAACAAACTTAGGTGCTCATTGGGACACTAGATGGTAGATGTTTTTTAGATATTGGTTTTAGTTCTTCAAGGATTCATTGCAAATCAAATAAGGCTCCAGAGTATCAAACCTAACATACAAAAAGAACATGCTAGGAAAAACAAGCAACGGTAATGAAGACCATTCCAACAAATTGCTGTTAAACAGACCAAGCCCATCCAAATGGTTGAACGCTAAGGAAAATAAATGGTTCATACTTACATTAGGTTACATGGAAAACACAACTTATTTAAATAACAATAGTCAAGTAGAATTTCTGACAGGGGAAGAGGCAAAAGGTAGCTTATTCCTGGAAAAGAGCATTTTCAGAGAATCATTAGCCAGTTCTATCCCTCTCTGGGCTCCACTGACTTGCATCTGTTCTCTATATTTAACCATTCAGTGCCATTAGGCAATCAGGGGTAATCAGATGGAGATGCCTTTGGCCCTTCTAGATATTGATGCAGAGGCAAGTAATTAATCCCTAGCTCTCTATTGCCTATGGCAGGAGCTTGGAGAACAGGCCCATAGCACCTGTGCAGTAATCACCTAAATGCAGGTCTCTGAATCTGGTGCTGATTCTGCCAGCCTAAAAGAAAAACCTGGAGTTATTCATGTGAGTAATGTGTTCTAGATGTGTTCAAGTGAATAAAAATCACCTATTCAAGTAAATAAAGCAGTGACAGGAGCTTCAGAAGAACTAGAATCCCACCAATGTGCAAGAGAGTAGCATCCTGTTTAATAAGCATTTTAGGCTCAGTAACACTGTTGAGGGGCTCAGGTGGTAATAAAAGTAATGAGAGAAGAGTCTGGGCTGTTTCCAAAAGAGTAACTTCTTTCGACACCCCTTCCCCACTTATTCTCACTGAGGCATACCTTTACCCATGCTTAGTCCCACTGAAATGGAGGGAAAGGTTAACTAATGAGAGATGGTATTCAAAGTCGGGTGGCAGGAATTTAAG
The DNA here is from genome assembly GCA_011076525.1 of Nettapus auritus. Taxonomy (NCBI): domain Eukaryota; kingdom Metazoa; phylum Chordata; class Aves; order Anseriformes; family Anatidae; genus Nettapus; species Nettapus auritus. The sequence continues at coordinate 127,864,603 of CM021765.1, read as the reverse complement.
AGGAAGAATTGTCTCAGTGAATGCTGCTTTTGCTCAGGGAATGGGTGGAACATTAGGGTTTTCTTTCTGGATTCATGTTTTTTTGTTTGTTTTTCTTGTTCATTTTTGTTTTTAGTAACATGGTCAAAATTAAATTATCTCTAAAATCCATCTGGTTTTAGGTATAGATTAAATAGCTAAGTGCCTGAATTAAGGACTGCAACCCACTAATCAGAGTGAAAAATAAATAGATTTAAGACATGAAGATAAAAACTAACAAATAGCTCCAATATTAAGGAAATTCCTTCATAGCAATTATTTGCTTTTTGAAGCAAGAACATTGTTTTTTTTGAGTTATTGTTGAGACACTGGGGTACCAGTCAGACAAAAGGTGCATTCAGTATTTCAAGCACAGTGTGTATGACCTGCCTGTACAGTTTTGCAACTGTCCCTTCTCACATTGCCTGCCTTTCAGCCCTTCCCCACTCCCTGTCCCCCCCTAGTCTATTCAGGGTCAGGAGAGATTGTGCTTGACTCCCTCCACTGCTATCAGGGTCATATTGCTCCAGAAAACAACCCTGAGGCTAAGAGAGGAGACAGAGGTCACCAGGCAGAAGGGGTGGATAGACTACCTCAAAATGCACTTGTTTCTCAGGGCTGAAGTTTCCTGTAATGGTGTGCATTTAAATGATTTCCCCTTCCTCTTTCCTATTCTTTTCCAGCCATAGCCTTAACAGAGAACTTGGTATTAACCACAGCTCTAATCTCAAAACAAACAAACAAACAAAAAACAACAAACAAACAAAACAAACAAACAAAAACAAACAAACAAAAAAAAAAAAACAGAAAGGAAGGAGGGAAGGGGAGGGAGGGAGGAAGAAGGAAGGAAGACAACATTTTTGGTGAAACAGCACCCTTGAGCATGCACTTTGTCAAGCACCAGGGAGAGAGTGCAAGTGGAAATGTTCGGATGTGCAACCAAGTACAAGAAGAGAGATGCAGAAAATTCACATCAGATTGGTAGTTGCTGAGATGAGTGAGACAAATTGCTCATGGAAATGCCTGTATCTCTCCACTAACTACAGGAAAAATGTACAGCTATCTTGGGCTAGACACCTACCTGTCAAACAACTTGAATTAGGTAAAAATGCATCCTTTCCCTTAAAGCTACATGTGTTTTTGTGGTTAGTGCTGAGGTCTGGATCCTGCCCAGATTCCTTACAGGCACACAAGTGGGAATGAAGGGAACTCTGCATCCTGCAGGGGCTCTGTTTCTTTTTACTGTGCTGGTTAAAAATCCTGTGCACAAACTAATCATGGAGTAACACCTGCCCTATTGCACAGTTAGTTAACTTAGATATTGGGACTATTTACAATTCTTGAGAGAGTCAGATCCTTCTTGGCAGAGAACTGCACAGACCAGACACAAGAAAATACTTCCTGCTCTGCTTTATTTGCAAGTATTGGCAAGAAGTTTTTTTTTTTTTTTTTTTTCCTAGCAAAAGCAAGTCCATATTTGAACATTGCTGAGCATTTCTGCTTTTAGAGCTCCAGCTAATTATTAATGGGCTCCTGGCTCACATTCCTCAGTAAACAAACAAACAACAACAATAACAAAAACGATTATTGCTCTGGGCTATCAATACCTGCAACCAAAATCACAGCTTAGCAGGTGACAAGGATTCCTAATACCCAGAGAATCCTGTGAAACCATGAGGGCGTGTACTGTCTCCACTCTTACACCTACCTCTGGTGCACTGAACCACTCTGTCCTCAGTTTGTTTCCCGACTCTATTGCTTCACACCAGCTTGTGCACAGACCCTCTTAAAAAGAGAAGTCCTCCAAATTCCAAGAAAACCTATTCAGATGTAGTGATCTTCCATTAATTCAGTGTTTAGCCACATCTAATACCTTATACCTTTTTGCTTCTCACATGTTGTGGTGAGGCTCTGGTTTCAATCACAAGGAAGGCTTCCTGTGATAGTTTCATTTTCAGCTCTAAACAAAGGAATTGGGATTCCTTGCACATATGGCCACTTCCCACTGCATTCCTGAGACACAGATGTTTGGTCCAGTTACATGCTCATAAGGCTGCTGGCATTCATTTTTTTTCTGGAATGGGTTTTGTTCTAGTATAATGATAATACATCAAAGTGGTCCCACATTTTCTTATCCATTTCATAGAATTGTCCACGTTTGAAGGTTGCGTTTCCCATCAGTCAGGAGAAATGCAAGTGCCTAGAGGAGTTTTCATCTGATCTTCCATCACAATGGGAAGAGGGTGTATGGATCTTACCCTTCAGATACCCAAACTTCACGATATTCTTCCTCATACCCAGGACTTATTTCTAATGCAAAAGCTGTTAGAAAGACTTACTATTATAGTAATATATATACCTACATCTCTATATATTCTATCATTTTACTTTTTTTTTTTTTTTCTGTTCCATAAAATGACTTTAATAACAATAAACAAAAAAATAGTGGAAGACTGTTCTTGCACTGGACCTAGATAGGAATGTTAAGGTGGTGTGACCACTTCGTAGTGGTATAGATGTTGTTACTTCTTCCTTGCACTTGTAAAGTAAATTGGACAACTGAAATCTGCACCTGCACTCGTCTGGAGGGCTGGGACACGAGTAGCCTGTAGCAGAGGGAGTTACAGTAGATTAGGCATGAAAAATACACTGCTACTTCTTGTGGTGTTCCTTGCTTCTGAGCTTTGCTAAGTAGAATGCATGTGTGGAAAGGCAAGTAAATGCTAGTTGTTTGGCAGTAGCAGGTGATGGCTGTCCCTTGCACACCTTGCTGATAGAGGTGCCAATGGGCTAACAGCTGCTCTAGCATCTATATTGTAGGGGTGGTGTGATGAGGCATACCTCACATCTTGTTCCTTTTGCATCAAGACTTTGCTGAGGGAAATGTCATAGCGAAGTCTGTTGTGCTCTGTATACACAGAAAAATTTTGACACAAAAAGGCTCAAGGTTCCTGGGCCCTGGTCTTTGGCCTTGTGATGTCCCAAAGCTAACACATACGTTGCCAGTATGATGGCTCCTTTATCTGTTTACAACACAAGAGACATGAGTTTTTCAAAGGTGTTTTGCTTACAGTGAAATTTTACTTTACGCTAGTTTTTCCATTCCTTGTGTTGAAACACCCTTACAGCTATAAAGGGCACTCTATTTAGTGTGAAGTACCCTTTAAATAAACCTGCAGTAAACGATGTTCATCTCAGTTCCGCTCACCATGTAGATAAAGTATATATTATTCAAAAAGCAAGTCAGCTTCCATTAAGTTGACATGAATAAAAATAAAAGAGGAAATATTACTCTACCAAAATCCAGAACCTTGACAGCCAGCACTGCAGAAGGTTTTTGTTTCAGATTTTAAAGGACCAAATATTTCAATTAAGCCTCCGGCTGGAGTCTGTATATTTACATAAATTCCTTTTCTTTCCCCTGGAGCCTGACCCTGTTTCCTGAGGCTTGGGTGAGAGACAGAGTTGCCTTTCTAACTTTTGAAAAGCTTCCCTTTGCCCTCCTTCTTTCTTATTAAGTATAAACCAGAGACCCTTAAAGTCAGTCTGCACCACTTGCACTTGATAGAAGATCCCTACTTAGAGACCCTTTTCTCCGTCCTTAGAAATACGTGTTCCTTAAATTACAAGTTTTCTTTAACAAATCACTTGCATAATATTAATGCTCACTACTCAGATCCCTATGTATCTTGAGACTTTGAGACTGAAGTAGTCTGGGGTCTTCCAGCTCTGTTATTTATGTCTCTCAAATATGAATAATAACTCCTCTGATACAAATTCATCTAATAAAGGCAACTTTATTTTTAATAAATATTATGAACACTCGCAAAGTGTCACATGCAAAAAGAATCTCTCCATGTATTTCCCACCAAAGGAGAGGAGCTCTAGTTTGCATGGAAATCCCTTTAAGCCCAGCTTGGGTTTCAACCTGTCACTCTGTGTGCTGAAGTGAGTGCAAGCCCTGTCCTGATACAAATTGGAAATGAAAGATGTTGACAAAAATTTCAGCTATGTGAGTAATGATTTATGACTGTTTTGTCTAGGCACCTCAACAGTGTTCTTGAATAAAGCACTGGGGTTTGGGGGAGCAAATAACTCATTAGAAAAACATTTTCAACTTTATTAGAGATTATTAAGGAAAGACCAGAACATTTTATGAATCAGCGTGCAAGTGTGCACTTCAGTTTCCCTTCTCTAAATATCTATAGCGACATGCAAAATTTGGGTCAAATCTTTAACCATAGGCACCTGCCAGTGGCAAGTTGCCAATGCACAGTGCTGCTGTCAGCAGATTGTTTCTGCAGGGTTTTGAAGCACATCTTGTATAAATGTACAGCTTGCTACGTGTGACTGACAGATAGAGTTTCACTACTTAGCTATTACAGAAGACCAGAATTTTCTTCTTTATTGTCTAGATGTCAACCCAAGGCTCCTTTTGCAATTAATGATAAACATAATAGCTGGTTTGACCACACCTGAGAGTCCCACTTCAGGTTGGAACCCATCATGATGTCTAAATGTGAAACACATTCACATTATCCTGTAAGCCTCGTGGATTTCTCCCATTCTGGACTGTCTTCACTATACAGATAATATTTTATTAAATAATAATATGATAGAGAAAAGAGGCACTGATGCAGGCAAATTCTACATGTTACTGAAAAGCCCTTGTACAGAATTCCTAGAATATCATTGTACATATGAAAAGAAAATCAGATTTTCCCTTCTGTTCAGAAAATAACATAAAAATATTTGAAATTGTTGATGTATCCATGCATATACTTGAAAATATGGCCTCTCTCAGACTTTAGGCCAAGTGTGTACTCTCAAATCCTAGCATTTATGTAGCCAGCATCTGCAGAGCCAAGCACCAAGAGCCCCACCCTCCTGGAAACTGGTCCTCCCAGATGTCCTTTCATTCTAGACATGCCCATTCAGACACAGCTTTCACAGCCTTTTAATCCAATCAACCCTTACAATCTTTCTTTCACATCACCATCCAGTCTGTTGCGCACATGCAAGCCAATTTTACACTGCAATTGTCCCCTCATTTCTGAGCATCACATCAGCCCCATTTTTACTCTGAGAAAGCTAAATTTTTATTTTTTTTTTTTTATTATTTTATTTTTTTTTCCAGACTACCATGAGGCTGAGAGAACTTTATATAACCTGTATGTTGAGGAGGGAGCAGAAGAGAGAATTGGAGCAGGAGAGACAATTACAGAAAAGCTCAGAAGCTCCTAGAAGGTAGATTTCCTTCTGCTTTCTCCTCTATGAGTAAGAAGACGTAAGTAGCTTTAAAGAGGAATGATAGATGTAAGGAGACCTAAATACTAACATGTGATCCTGCACCCCATCTTTAGGAGATGCAGACCTGAATCTGAAGGGAGTCCTTAAGGTTTTTGTAACCTAGGGCCAATTTTTCTCACCTGGATCTCTGTTTACAAGAAGAGTTCTCAGAAGGTTTTCATGTTTATTCTTTCTGCTGTTAAAATCAGGGAGTGTCAGGATCCCTTTACAAATTTCTGGCTCTTTATGCTGTCAATGCAGTACAAACTGAGACAATGACCCTTGTCCTTAGCTTTGCCTTTTTGTCCTCTGAGGAAAAAAAAAAAAAAAAAAAAAAAAACTGAACAGCTTGTTTGTCTAATATGAGCATAAAATACAGCACCCTGTTGTAGTTTTGCACACTGATGTGACTAGTGACTTAATCAGAAATTGGGAACTGAATATGCCCTGTGGTATATTCCTGCCAAGATGTTGTCTGAAGAACAGAGATAAGGGATATCAAATGTGGTAGACAGGAAAAAAGTTTTCTTAGCAATAACAGCCACATAAAAGCTCTCCAACTGATGTTCTAGCAAGGAAATAGTTGATGAGAAGTGCTAATAGCACAGGAGTGAAATCAGAGAGCGCCTCGTAGGCAAAATAAATTATATGAGCAGAGAGAGTGTCTATTTTAAGCAGTTTCCAGGTTATCTGGGAGTTTGAAAACCTTGACATAAATGGCTTTCATGACTTTGGCAGTGTAACTTCTGCTTAACAACACCAATGCTACTCCTTTGTATTTTAGCAACATTTCAGAGCAGTTAATGACATAAAAGAGCAGTCACTCTGCAATCATTCACTGCAGTCCCTATGAAGCCCTAGTCACACCTGAGAAACGTGAGCAGTCCTCTTGGCCCTGGAGGCAAAACAAGGCCTGAGAGCTTGCAGTTTGTATGGCCGCGATGCTGATGCTGATGTGAAGGTTTCACACAGCTGGGCTGTGAGATCAGCAGTGGGGCATGATGAGGCTACACAACCTTAGGTAAGGAGAGCAGGGCAAACATGAAGGGCACAGATGTACGCTTCTGCCTCAGGATGCTCCCTGGCCAGCCATGCCTCTTGGCTGCCCACTAACCTCAGCAGGAGTCTGCAGAGTGATAAACATTGGGGAATCTTATATAAACCTATTGCAGACCACTGGCTTGAGTGAGCTGTACTGCTCCAGAAATATTGTCAAAAAAATTACAGAGGCATACCTCTGGGTGTGTTGAGCTGCTCACACTGTCCAAGCATGTACAGGACCCCAGGCTCTGCATGATCTTAATGCTTTTTCAGTGACCAAATTTCATCACTCTTGGCTGCTGTGGGTTAATACAGGGATGTCATGTTCAACCAAATCAGCTGTCACATCAGCTCTCCATTTTCATACAAACAGCCAACAACAGTTATTTCCACTTGCAGCACTCAGCAGCTAAGTCAAATTTTCCACTAATATTTTAACACCAAGGTCATTTCATTGACAGAAGCTAAAGGAAGCAAATTCCAAATTCTAAATAAACATTCTCTATCACAGGAATGAGATCCTTTTGTTTATGCAGTTCATATTTAAAGCATCTCACACAAAATCATAAAAATTGTGATTTTCTTTTTCTGTGGATGACCCACCTATCTCAATTCTAAGCAGCCTCTTTCACTGCATCTCACATGTAACAACATTGATTAAAAATTTCACTTCTCTGCAATAGCACTCAATCATTCCTTGGTATCTGCATACTTTTTACTAACTCAGTGTCTATGACTGGAAAGTCAGATGATTTCTTACTAGGAAAACACTAATGTAACATTGTAACAATACTGATTGTGTTACTGATGTTGAAGCTGTGCACAAAGCAAGCATCGTGCATTTTTATCAACTTAAGAATAGGAAACAAAAGACCAGATTCTGGTTAAGGAAATATATATACTAGTAGTCATCCTGATGTTCTGACTGTTGCTAAACTTAATGATAAGTAGACTGCTAAACTGGGCGGGTTGCTCTTAATCTCTTCTGGTAAATATGTTCAGCTTGGCATAAATAATTAAATATCCAAACATGGATTTGAGCCTGGCTGTTCTGCCTCCCAGGAAAATGCTTTCCCAAACTAACTTCACTTTCTCCTTGCGTGACCCAGCAGCACTTACTTATTTATGCCAAGCCTAGAAGAGGTTGTAATAGCGTGCCTATCATGAGTTCCCAAAGCACCCCTTGGGAATGGGAATTCTAAACAGTCCTGTCCCTTCTTCTGTATGGAAAGAGTGATCACATTGCATGTAAGTGCATCCCCACTGCTGCTGGGTCTAAGATGTCAAGTTTCTGTACTGCCCATTGGATTGTGTCCCAGAGGTGAAGCAGCCAAGGTCTGCGATTACCTCTTGCATTCAAGTACAGTGGTGGCAATGTGGTTGCTCATCGCTTCATGGACAGACATACGGACCTTGAGAGGAAGGACTTGTCTCTGTGGTTTTGTGCAACAGAGTAGCAATGTGGGGAAGAAAAACATCTGAATCCCCCTGGGAATCTGGCCCATGATTCACGGCACTGCTCAAATGCTGATTCCATAGTATGATTTCAGCATGGGCCCTGTACCATGAGTAGCCACCCAAATCCATTAGGGGTGTTGAATGAATTAGGCTTTGCTTGACAGGTGAAGAAAAAGAAACATGGCCTTTTCTCAAACAACACTAATTCATCTAGGTTGTCATATACAAATATTATCAATAATATTATGCTACATTAGTCAAGGCACAGCAGAACCAAAATAGAGTTGAACAAAAGAATAATAGCAGCTGGCTATCTACAGCCATGCAGTAGAAGCTTTTTCCATTTAGGTTACATGAACATCTAGATTTTCCAATTTTCTTTGTTCCTTGTAGGGGAAAGGATCAAAAGACACATAAAAAAAGGCACATAAAGTGACTCCAGTGCTTTAATAAAGCAGTGTTTTTTTAACATGACTATTCTTGTGGCAGTTTACAAAATGTCTCAACTCTGGGCTCTGTGACATCTTCATGCTAAAAGAGCAAGAAAAAGAAAGGGGATTTTTTTTTCTGCTTTCCTTCCTTTTGTTTTTGGCTATCTAACCACCACTTCAGGTCTGCTGAACGCATCTAATGCAAATGTTACTGATACCTAATGTGTCAACATGCCTCTCATAACAATAGAGAAATTACCAAATTAAAACATATAGGGCCAGATTGCAGCTCACCCTGTAAACTCATTACAAGCAAGGCAGGGATGAAGGCAGAGAGGGAGGGAGCTTTCTCAGGTGGGTGCCTCCTTCCCTTCCTGTGGAGGAGGAAGGGGAAAGGAGCAGCTGCTTGCGCAGCTCCCAGCACAGCTCCCAGCCTTGCCAGCGTGATAAGGGACAGGGCAGCCAAGACTCTGCTGGGCTTTACAGGCTGTTGGTCATAAACAGACCGTACCGCTCTGCCAAAATCAGGCTCTGCCAAATCTTTGGTAGTGGGCCAGGTACTGAGGCTTGTTGTGCTCCTGGTCCCTGGGCCACACTGATCGCCAGAGGAGCCACAAGCTCTGCATCGTACATCCCAGGAGCTGCACGGGCAGGATGGGCTACAAATGCCTAAAAATCCCCATCTGTTCTTGTGACGTGTGTGCTGGCACCCTGCCTAGGCTGTCCCTCCTACCAGTTACTGCTGGTGTCACAGAAGCACACGTGACTGGTAGATGGGGCTGGACCAGGTAGGGAGCAGTGCCGTGGTCCTGCCCCATGCTACAGGCTGTGCTAAGACAGGCTGAGCTCAGGCAGTACGCCCCAAGCCTTGCTGGAAAGCTGCATCCAAACATGGCCATGTAGTGCTGGTCAGGGGCAAGCTCAAACCTGTGCACACGCACCATATAATGCAGAGATGCAGTCAAGGTATCTCTGTGTAAACAGCGTTTAAACAAAATGAAGCAAAAGATCCCGAGCTTTCACTTTTCTTGCATATCTTCCCTTTATGCAACAAAGCAAAGAGTAAACAGCTTCTGCACATCACTGTAAGTAATGCTCTGTGAAAGCAGCCCCCACTTCCCTGATACTGAAAACAAGAATGAGCCTAACATTGCAATTATTTTCTCTTCCCCACCTCTCCCTGCTAATTTTCAGTTACTGGAAAAGAAAATCAGAGACATGTCTGCCTTCTTGTTCACCCTGCTCTGCTGCAACATGCATGAGAAGACATGTCGCTATTGACTTGCAAGGCGATGCGCCTGTTGTGAGCCTGCTCCCTGACGTGCCTGTAAGGGGGAAGGCGGGAGATGCAATTAATTCTGGAAGGAATCCTTCCTGCTGGCAGGCAGCCAGAGATAGCAGAGCTGTAATAGCTTTTGGGCAGCCACGGCACAGAAATTACAGCCATTCACTGAGGACACTCCCGCTAAGCTTCTGCTTTCTCAAAGTAATTGCAAATAATATCACTTGGATTCAGATAGCTGGAGGGGAAACTCAGACACCAACGAAGCATGAAACAGCTTGGCCCAAGACCTAAAATAGCTGTGCATAAAAATTCACAGCTGCCCATTGTTAAAACATAAACAAGACTGTAAACTCCTCTGCTCACCATCAATGAATTTTCTTTTGTTCCCCTTCTGCCACCACCAGCCACCCCAGTTCCAGACCCCATTGCTCCATGTTACAGTGCCCGGGGACAGGGTCACATTGTTGTGACAGCTGAGGGTGGCTGGGCTCCCACCGAGCTGCTGCCACCATCACCCCAGGGTGGGGACTGCGGCAAGCTGCTGATGGCACAGATGGTGGCCCTCATCACCTGCTTACATCACTTGTGGGTTTGGCTCCCCTCGATGCAGCGCATCCCTCCCCAGGGATGTCACTCGCTCAGATGCGGGGCATGTAACTGCAGAGGGGTGGCATGGAAAATGCCAGCGCTTCCAGCCAGCTGCTGCCTCATGTCTTCTCGGTGCACTGGCTGGTGGGCAGGCTTACAAAACACATGGTGTTTGGCAAGACAAAAGTCCCAAATTTATATGGACCTCCCATCTCCCTTTGCCTGCAAAGCCTCAGTAGAAGATGATTCAAAACAATTATGTATTCGTTTCAGTGTCCTGAACTAAATGTTGTGGTTAAAATACATGATAGGAAGGAACCAGGAAGGTGGAAAAAAAAAAAAAAAAAAAAAAAAAAATCTATCAAGAATTAATGTTAATAATGCCAATTCATTGATGAACTAGATTGCAGTCCTTTCCTCATATCAAGTAATGACTCACCCCATGGATTAGACACCAGGCTAGTCATGTCAGTATCTGATCCATGATCTGCAATATAAAAGCAAAGGTCACGTAATGACAGAAGGGCAGGGCATGTCTGAGAGCAAGAGGCTACTCCAAATGAGGAAGGCTGGCAGAGGTATCTATCCTGAACTTCTGCCTTATGCAATTCACATTACAGTAGCCCTAATGGCAACACCACAACTAGAGCTTCTGCTGCCTTTGCTGCTGCACAGACACTCAGTAACCTTGCCTCAGAGCACTTGTGATCCCAACTGATAAGAGAAATCAGGTAAGAAGGCGGGAGGTAAGGCTGTCCTCTGTAGGAGGAATCTGCAAAACAGTCAAGATCTCCTCAGTCTTGTGACCATGTCCTGCAACAACTTCCTTATCAGATTTTTTTTTTTCTCAAGAAATATGTCAACACAACTAGTAACACCTTGCACTGCTCTAGCCTCCTTTACACAAAGATCACAAGACAGCTCCCAAACGAAGGGATTAACCTCACTGAACAAGGTTTTCTGCAATGCAGACACCTGGGCCTGAGCTGGGCATGATTCACAGCCAGCAGGAAACCAGTAAATGTCATTGGTGGGGCACTGGCTACAAGCTATACAATGGGATGAACCTCATCCACCATCACCCTTGAGTGAGCTGCTCCAAATGGCTCCCGAGGCATGGGAAGGACAGCTTTGTGGTGTCACCTCTGCCAAATGTCCCCTGCAGCCACGGGCAGCCCTCCACACAGTGACAGTGCTGCAGTCCTGCTGCGCTGGGGAGGATGCAAGGTAAGGTGCCTGCCAGGTAAAAGCTTCACTTCAGGGCTAAGTGGCAGCACTGGGACTGCCCTGGAGCAGAAAGCAGGGGGAGAGGCTGACTTCAGAATGACAGATTTGGTCAAACTTCCTCTCTGGCCACTCAGGGGACCACTGTGTTGCACGTTCACTCCAGTCCTTGCATCCTCTAACTTCTGGAAGCCAGCAGACAATGCTTTGCTTCCCTGCCTCTGCCTCTGCTCCTGGGGTGCACTAATGGCACAAAGGTAAAAAAAAAAAAGGAGCTCAACAAGCCTATTTGGTATAAGTAAGAAGTCACAGAGACTGTATGTTTCCCAAACTGGAGTGCGTAAACTCTTAATGAATTTTCATCTGCTGTTGTGGTGCAAATTCCTTATAGAGCGGGCTGTCTGGTGGTCTGCCTCCCAGCCCACAGGAGTGCTGGGTGCTGGCCTCCTCTCCCTCAGGCTTTGAGCAAACCCCTTCGCAGAAGTTACCACAGAAAGCAAAGTTTTCCTTTTCACTGCTTAACCCTTCAATGGCAGACCACATGCATGAGATACAAAGTATGCAAGCACACAGTGCACATGCACAAAGTGTACATGTAGCGTTGCATACGTGTGCTGTACACAGAAAGCCAAAACCCATGATTATGTAATGGCATGAAAATAAATAGCTCTTGATGCAAATAATATGTGCTGTGTGCGTGTTTCTCTGACTCAGTTTCTTCCCTATATTTAGACATCACTTATTCAGGGCAAAGTGACATACAATGGGCTCAGATTTACCTTTACAATTTTTTATTTTTTATTTTTAAATAATTATCTGAATTCAGGACCCCTGCTGCAACTCCCTCTAAAGGCAAGCTTGTCTCTCCCATCCTCCTGGCTAAAACTTCCCAGCTGTTTCTGAGATCCTTCCTTTTGATTATCCACTGACACCTGGCTTTGTGCTGCTTCTAGTAACTTTCCACTCTTTTAAGCTATGATCCTCACATGCCAACCTGGAAAAACTGGTTTGTGTAAGCTTTCGGCAACCCTTTGTGCCAAGCCTATTTCCCCCTCAATGGCTGAACCTGAAGGCGTAATGGCCAAACATTGTTCCCAGCAGAGGAGTTAAAGAACATTTCAGGAAGAGAGATGAGAGGAGAATTCAGACTTGCAAATACATTTGGCTGAAAACTTCCTATAAAGTTTATGCTAAGATTCATATTGTGCAATTACAGGGGAGTTATTAGCGAGAAGTGTGCCAGGTGTACTAATGTGTCATTGCTAGTCAGAAAGCTTGTATTTGACTTGGGAGTGAACTGATCCAAAAACAGGTGGTGCCTGGTGGCCAATCACAAGCCTGAGCGGTGAATCACTGTTAGCAGTGAGTGTTATCAGAGATAAATCTTGCACCAGCAGAATAAAGGCTGGAATAAATCTGCATAAACTATTTGTGGATGGGTTCCAGTGGACAGCAAGACTAGCTGTGGTTTTACACTCCTGAGCCATTTGCCTTCACTGCCTTGAAATGCAAAGTCAACATTAGAAATCAAACAGAAATGTTACTGTATTTACAGGAGATGTAATTGCCTTCGTCAAATAGAGAGCATTCGTTTACCAGTTTGCATCACTGTACAAGCAAGCCAGGCTCCCCATGTGCTTGGTTACAGCATAGCAGCCTGACACAGAGCAGTCCTCCCGCTGTAGGAAGCTGAGTGTTCTCAAGGAAACACAGTGAGAGGCTCACAGGATGTTGGTAACGGGATGTCTGTGTGGGATGCAAGTAACCTACAAAAGACTACAAACACTCTCAAATCAAGGCAGGAAGCATCTGTGGGGGTCACTGAAGAGCCACAGAGAGCTAAATCCATTTGACATTCTCCAACTCACAGCATTTTTAAATGAAATATTGTATGAGATTTTCATGGAAATTGTTTCTAGCTCTTTCATTTTATTCTTATGTTATTGGTACTGTAACTGGTCAAATTAGATCCTGTGTCAAGCAAACTCTCTTCTAGATTAATGAAAACAGACAAACAGTTTGACCTGAAACACAAGGGAGATCTAGTTCTATACCCTAGTGAAATTTGAGTGCTTTCAGTCTCATGGGAGGCAGAAGGTCTGGGATGGACAAACCAGACTTCAGATACATAGAGGAAATGCGTTCTGGAGGAAGTCTAACTGCTACATTAGTAAACCTCTGTGAAATTCCCTGAAATATTTTAAATAGGACATATAATCAGGGAAACCATTCATTCTTTTAGCTACTCATTTTCTTACCTTTAGAACCTTAACCATTTTTATTGAAATATTTTCAAAAGGTGATACTTTTATATGCTTGTTTTTCCTCTCTATTCTGTCCCCTTTTAATCAAGCTGTGAGAACAGTCATGCCAAAGCAACAGCACAGCAGACAGCCCACTCCTTATTCTTCGTTCTGAGCTTTCCCATCAATGACCAGGTTCCAGCCATCAGTATTTTACTCTTGCATTTTTCATTCAAGTATTCCTTGGCATTTATATTTCTTGATGGTGATGTTGACTGTATCAAGTAGCACCATCATTGCTGAGGGATAAGCTGTCCATCCTTTCATTACAACTAATGCCAGGAGCCAAGCAATCTTTGTCTAGGGAAATGGGAGAAATTACCTTAAAAAGACAAAGGGAGCTCAGGATCTCCTCTCAGCTATGAGTGAAAACCATTCTCTAGGAATGGTCAAAGACTGCAACAAAAAACAAATCTCTAGTTACCTTTAAAAGAAATTTGGAGAAGGCAGCAGAAAATGTATTGTCTAGACCAAAGACAAGGTGAACAAGTAGTGTTTTTTTGCTTGTTTTTTTTGCTTGTTTTTTTATCATTTCCCTGATTCTCAGTCACATAATAGCATCTTCCTTGCTATAAATGATATAAACTTCTGCTTTGAATATTGCTTCCCGAGGTCTAAAGACTATATGCTTGTCGGTATTGATCTTAAGTTAACTCTGCACTAAGAACGTGTCCTAGATTCCTTTAAGATCTTCCTAGTAAGAATTACCTCAGAAATGGATTTTTCTCCTTGGTTGTAGAGCAAACTTCATTATATAATGAAGACATTGTTAAACAAGCAAAGTTGTGCATATGGTAAAAATTAATGAAGAGGTCAGTGAATTATCCTGGATCCTAACAGAAGGCCTCTTAAGAGAAGAAAAGCTCTTAAGTAAGCCAGAGGAAGCATAAGCTTTCCCTCTAAAATAAAGGGCTTCTTTAAACAAGGCTGTTAGAAATCAACAATAATGACACAGGAACAACAAAAGCATCTAGCTATAACAGATATTGTTCTATGTCTGGGAGGGCCATCTGACTTGGTGAAACCTTCACCCAAACTACAGTGTCTTTTTATTACGTCTTGCAGAACAAAAACCACAAATCAGGGAGTCTAAACTGATTTTGCTTTGAGTATATAGCAAAAGTGACCGTATCTATGACTTGGCTTGTTTCCACAGGATTTAGAGTTTAATGCCTCAGCTAAGTAAGAGCGAGGAAGGCAATCAACTACATTCCTTATTTGGACAGGATGTTTGGTCCTGTCACAGACACAGAGAACTGACAATGAGTTCAGTGCATAGCAGAAGAGCAACAACTGAGATTGGGCTAAAGCTCAGCATGACCAGAATTGGTTTGGAAACAAAATATTCAGAACCTGGAAAATAGAGTGAAATCAGTTAAATAAAATTGTTGCTGCATAGTATGCTTTTCCTGGAAGCTAATAATTCTGGTTTTGTTGTTGTTTGGATCCACAGGTTGCTGTTTTGCCCATAGGTCATACTGTGGAGTCAGTAAATGCAGTTTCAGCGTCTGACCTATGTTAGGTACTAAGCAAAGGTGGCAGCACAAAGGGAGGGTCCCACTGTGAAAAGTACCTTGTGGTACAGCACTCAGGACACTTTAGGATCAAGATGAAAGATGAAGCCTTAACTTCAAATCTCTAGATTCCCATTCACATAAAAGATGTCTTGCAGAGATGTCTTTGCTTATTCAGTGCTACATTCATTATATTGTCTGTTATCATCATGTAAGTACAGGTTCTCATCATGAGCCTTTACAAATATACTTGATTATCAAGATACAATTGTTACCCTATTTAAAATACCTCTTTAAGCAGGAGACTAGGAATAATTCACAAATCAGTATTGCTTGGGCTATTTGAAAATTCAGTCTTGTAAAGCCTGGATCTTGGATCTGAAATAACACCTAGTAGATGTTCAGCTCAGCTGTCAAATATAATCAGAACTGCTAAGGGTTATATAGTGACCAGAATAAAGTACCCACTCATTTATTTTCACTGACTGCAACACAAGCCAGGCAAGCCCAGACAGTGGACAGGCCAGATACACTTTGGGAACTGGGGCCCTTGGGCCTCCATTATAGCTTTTTTGACCTGTGCCAGGGGAACATAACCCTTTCACTCACAACCAGTTCAATGCTACTGCATTTGGAAGAACATTTACAAACAACAAGATATATGTGGAGTGTTAGAAAATACTAGCTTGAACTAGGAAAAATATAGTAGCCACATCCTTTGTATGCATGGCATCTAGCCCAAAACAGAACAGCCCTTTCAGAAATGATTGTTTTCCTTTATAGAAATGTGTCTTGAGCCTCTCAAAATGCTACAGCCAGACTGAAATTCCAGAAATCACATGCGATATCTGTTGTCTCAGTTCTCTATGTTATTCATAGATATTCTTAAACATCTTTAAAATGAATATATTGAACCTAATATTTGTAATAACAGGACTCTAACTTTATATCAGAGACTTGCAATTCACATGGTAGCATTTTGCAGCGAGCTCTTTATTCAGTGCTTCATTCATTATGTTGCATGCGGTAGTCATTACAGACAATTGTCTGCTAGCGCTACCCACACCTCAGCTGTTTGTACAATATGAGTCACTCACTGCAAGCTACAGTTCCAAGCAGAATTTCTTCATCCTGCAGTAACCACATACTTTGTTCCAGATTACCTCCTTTCCTTCTGAGTAGGCAGAATTAGTGAAGTACAATTAGTGATAATGCCATTTGTCCCCAGGCTGGTACTTTTGCTTAAAGCACTTAATCTTTCCTGTGCCTCATGTATTACATCAATAAAGCTGCTGGGAGTACTGCTTGTAGCATGTAATAGGCACAGATCCCAGAAGAAAGATGCATCTCTCCTGCTGAAAGAAAGAACACTGACCCACCAGTATTTGATTCAATGCATGAAAATATTTCCAGGCAAATATCATGCAGTCTAGTCTAATTCCATTTCTCTTTTTTGAAAGTAACTTCCTACTTTATATTAGGAGGTAACAGATTATGCTGTATTTTTTATTTTATTATTTCTTTTTCTCTCATAATGATGGAAGACTATACTGGAGGAAAACTGGACAATGCCTCGTCCTTTTCCTAAAACTATTTGCAAATATTCATTCTAAAAATGTGAGCATTGGAGACAGCAGACTATCAGTCTGTTCATCCTCTGTGTCTGCTCTTGTCTTTCCTAACTTTCTTCCTGTTCTGGTTTCTGACTGAATGCTATCTCTCTCACTTTCTTTTTACCCCAAATATAAACAAAGTGGATGTGTCTTTTCATTGAGCAAATTGTTCCTAACACCTCAAATAAATGTGAGGGTGCTTTTTCCTACTTTCCTCCTGTGTAGAGCAGGATAAAATATCTTTGCATCCTTCTTACGAAGCCACATTTCAGCTTTTTTATGACACTCTGACTTGAGTGGACTCAAACAGCATAGAGATTTATATGGAGTTAATACACATTGTGTCTCTTATTCCAGCATCTGTCCTCACATGTATGCTTTTGGATAGCACTCTTTTAACCCCGTGGGGAAATTACAGAAAATTAGTAATGGATTTATATGACAAGCCAGATAAAAATAATGCACAGTGCTCAGTTGATCTAAGTGTTTCCTTGGGCTTTTTTGTTTTGTTTTGTTTTTCTTTTGTTGTTGTTGTTTTTGTTGTTTTCTTTTCTTTTCTTTTCTTTTCTTTTCTTTTCTTTTCTTTTCTTTTCTTTTTTTTTTTTTTCTTTTTTCTTTTTCTTCTGCTGAAGTGATTTTTGAAAGACAGAATCACTCGTGTGAAAAGCTGAAACTAAAGAGCAATTGCTCCCAGGTGGCAAAACACTTCTGCACCGATCTGGTTGGGACTGGCCCATGAATGAAGCTGCACTTACCAACAGATAAGGCTGAAACACAATCTGGAGGTTTGCTCAAAACAAGGCAAACTGAAGTACAGCTCTCTTAATCTCTAGCAAAGTGACATTGTGGTGGAAGAGACAGTGCTTTATCTGTAGTTGACTTGAAAAGCATGTTGGCTGCAGAACTGCCACAGCTTCATCAGTTCATTCACTTTTTTTCCCCCTGTCAAATTACCAATGTTTTTTGATGAAAAACAAGCATGTTCAGCAGGGACAGGTGGCTTTTACTAGTGTACTTTGTCTTTCAAGGGTGCATACTGTTTTCTTCTTTAATCCTCTAGGGGAGGGTGGCGTTACCTCACAGTTGGAAGTAGAGTTGTAGCAACAGAAGAATGAAAGAGGCTTTCTCTTCAAAAGTCACATCTGAAAGGAGAATTATAGTGTTCAGCATACAGGAAAACCAAGTGTTTAACCGCCACTGAAAGATCTCCTGTTGTTGCTGCTGCCACCTACATGGCACCAGGGTGCCAGAGCCACCATCCTCCCTGTAGAGCTTGCCAAGCCCTGCTTCTCACCACCAACGCCCCTCCTTGGGGGCCTCAAACACAAAGACCCTTATGCCAGGGGACAGGCCCCACTGCCACCAGATCTACCTGCTCTTCAGAGTTGGTGAGTATCAGTAAGCAGGGATGATCACCCAGGGAAACAGATTGCCCCCAGATGAGGACAAGGTTGCCTGTCTGCAGCCCAGCCTTCAATTACGCCAAGGTTTGATCTTCTCAGTAGTTAAAAGTGTTCTCTGTCATGTAATGAAACAAAACACAAATTAGTTCTTTTTTTTTCAGAGCTCATGAGAGGGCACCACTGCCCCCCTCACACCAGGGTCATTGTATCAATCATTATCATAAGCTCTGCCCAGAGTTCCTTTTGTCTGTCTTACCTTGCAGTCATATTACTGCACCCTGGCACTGCTGGGTTTTGACAGCAGGATAGCCAGGGACAACCACTGCATGGCAAAACCAGGCTTTTATTTATTATTATTATTTTGGCAAGCAGGAGAAAACACAATGTAAGTGGGATAAATTTTTCATCTGGAGGGATGTTGAAATAGAAATTGCCAATGTGACTGCCGAACTAGGGATTGATGAGAGGGACTCTAGGATGTTCTTTGGGCTTAAACTGTGCACTCTGCAGGCAGACGTGTGCCAGCTGCTCATGCCGACTGGTCTGGGTGGTCCCTGCAAGGCCACCTCTGTGAGGAAGGAGACTTGCTGGGCAAGTCAGACATCCTTCAACGCAACTGCACCTATTTACAAAGAAGATATTTCCCAAACTCTTTCAATCTGCCCAGAGCCAAACAAGTGCTCTCAGTTTTACCTTCCCAAACTTTTACAATCAGCACTGATCCAGACAGTGCTGGTGCTTTTTTTTTTTTTTTTTGCTTTTTTTTTTTTTTTCTTTGTTTCTTCTCAGATGTTTACTCTGCCTGTGGACAGGGATAAAACAAACCCTCGCTTCTTCCCACCTTTCTGCCTGCCAGAATCAGTGACATCACTTTACCCACAATACACATTCATGAGTAACATCAAATGTACTCTGAAGTGCAGGCAGCATTTTAGCTGTGTTTTGGCTAGGGACCAAGCTGGGCAAAATGGGCGGGATTGCTCTATCCAAATGCAGAGGTTTGCAGAGCAGGCACTGGTATCTGCCTTAGTATAGAATCACAGATTTATAGAATCATTTAGGTTGGAAAAGACCTTCAACACCATTAAACCAGCCAACAACCTGATCTGCTGAGTCCCATCAGTAAACGATCTCCTTTACTGCCATGTTCACACACCTCTTAAATACATCCAGGGATGAGGACTCTATGGTGACCTGGGAAGCTCCTTCCAATGCTTGATCACCCTCTCAATGAAGAAATTATTATGAATAATTATAAGAAATTATTAATCTAAACCTGCCCTGGTGCAACTTGAGATCACAGCTTCAACTCCTCTTGACAGAAAATGTAGAGGAACACATGCTTCTAAGAAAGGATTCATCTGACCTACTCTTATACTGATTATAGGTGAGATTAATCACATCCTTGAGATGCAATTCTCTCCCTGGTTACCTAAGGTCATAAGAAATGTACCTCTGCCAAGGAACCAGGCCTCAGAGACAGCAGACCTTGGATATCTCTGACTTACTCTAATGATGCTTCTTTCATTTGTTTATGCTCCCGTAATTTGGTGTGTCCATTCAGTTTGATCTAAATAGTGCTAAGTCTCTGGTGCTTCCACACCACTATTTTGTGTCCCCCTGCACAGAAGGCTGCCTTTATTAATTGGGTGAAATATGTGATACTTACCTGCCCAGACAGCTTTATTTTGATGTCCTGAGAGCATATAAATATTCCTGGGAGCTATGAACAAAGGGTGATGTGAAAGTGCAAAGTCAGCAAGGTGATTACTAATGTGTCCTGTAACACAGCACAGCAGGTAGCAAGGGAGAGATGTCCTCTGTGCAAATAACTAATTACTGCCATTTACATCGGCTGGCTCAGGGAGATATATTGCCATTCCTTACATGCCTTACATGTTGTGGGTATCCTTAGGCCACTGCAGGTGTAATGACACTCTACTCCTACACAGTCTTTTTGATATGACCCAAGCCACAGAGCAGGATCCTTGTCTCAAGTGCAAAGAAGATGAAGAAGTCAAATGGCACTTCCTACACAGCCCTTGCAAGGGAAAGAGTGGGTGGAGGTGACACCAAAGGGAAAAACAAGGACTCAAGAGCAACAGCGGCTGCAGGTGGAAGCCTCTCTTTGCCAGTTGTTTCTCTCTGAGGAATCGAAATGAAGAAATACTCGTGAAGAAGAAAGTGGTAGCAAAGGCTAGGGTGGATGATGAGAAAGTGGGAAAGCTTTGACTATTGAGAGAAATCCACATTTTTATAAACTCGACCATGAAGCTGGAAAACTTCCACTCTGTGCATCATTTGATAGGATTACTACACTGTGCAAGGCATTACCAAATCCAGTATGACCCATATCCAGTACTCCTTCTTTGGGGGAGCTTTTCTTATTCACAGAAACATCAAGAGACCCTGCAGGTTAAATCAGTAATGCACCATCATGTGCACTTCATGTGGGAATATGTCAACTCCTGTCCCAAAAGATTTGCACTAGTACCACAAGGGAAGGTGGTGCAGACAACAGAAAACACTGATTCCTCACCCACATCACCTCTTTTACCATGCTGTGCCCCAGCTTCAGCCCATTCAGCCCCTCTCCTGTCCCCTCTGAGAGGTGGTCCTTGCTCTTTACAAGAAATCCTCCCCAGGTCTCAAGGGACGGGTGTGCTGCAAGAGCCATGCAGCCTGTTACGAAAGAGTGGCCACAGCTTATAACAAGAACACGCACTTCAGGCACCCCCGCAAGTATTTCTCTTCATAAAGCAAGACGTTTACGCCATCTTGCAATAAGCTGAATTGGAAAATATCAAATATTTCTTAACAGCTTTATCACAGCATGCAGCTTGTTAGGTTTTGACACTTTTGATCTTGTTTGATTACTTGTTTCCATTCTACCAGCAATTTTATTCTAACTGTTCTGGTTTTGAAGTACTTCTTTCTGACAAAACTTCTCCCTTGATTTTGCTACAATTTTTTCCATTAATTTCCATTCATTTAATCTCTGAGTTCGGTGCAAGATATTTTTATCTGCTGGTGTTTATAAGAGTCAAAGAAGTCAACGTGTTGGGCTGTTTTTTATCCTGAAATATGCCAGTTCAATACAACAAAATTTGATTTTGTGTTTTAATGGAAATTTGAATGTTTTGAGAAGCTTTTCAGGAAAAGAAGATGTAATCACTAGCCATTGAGAATAAATGTTTCTTGTAAATAACATCATCCTAGGCAGTTTTCTTCTTCTCAAGAATTAAAGAGAATACAAGATGAAGTACCATCTCCATAAATACTGCTTTGTTTCAGCTTATTTAAAATTCCTCGTGTAAGTTTCAGCATCCATATTTCTTCACCTCTATGAAGATTACAACAAAGCAGCAGAGCTTGCCACATGTTTCCTGATGGAGGAAAATGCTTTCTGTGAGATGGCTCAGCTTTTCATCACTCAATTTTTATTTAGTTAGTTAGTTAGCTAGAATATATTTGCATGATCACTGGGAAAGGAGAGAGAAAAATTCTGTGTCTTGATAAATTGAGTTGCACTCAGAATTGCTGTCACAGCAAGAGTGTTACAGAGCAACAGACACAGTGGAAGTCATGGTCATACTCTCAGTTTTACCTTACATACCCACTGTTTTGTTAATCAACAAGTAAAGAGACTGGGTAGAGTGGACTTGATATCTGTCAAGCAAGTCATATTTAGGTGGAGAAGATAAGAAAAGGAAATATAACTTGAATTTTATTTTATTATATTATCATGCCCCCTACTTGCTCATTCACCAGAGATGGTCAGGAGAGTATTCTAATGCCATCATTGTCTTTGCAATATGAAAAAATTGTTATCAAGGAACTCATACATGGGAAGACCATAAATAAATCCCTAATCTGTGCAGTATATGTATATACTTGGCCCATGCTGAAATTATAGACACTATGGTCTCTAGCCCAGTTAGGTACAGACACCAGATGTGCAGTTAAAAACAGATGCTAACACTGAAATAATAAAAAAAACATGTTGAATAAAAATCTTGCCAATCAGTGTGTAAGAAATGTGGCCTCCAGAAAATTCAGGGTTATACACCATGACATGGATCTTGTAAGGCTGTCTACCCCCGTGTCAGGGGATGTACAAGCCACTGCCTCTGAGCGAGGGAATGGAGAAGGTGTAGACAGTGCAGCCACCCTGCAGTGCTCTGGTGGGTTCCTCAGCCCAGCCACACACACAGAAGCACTATTGCAATGTGGAAGCTCTCAGAACTTGGAAGGCAAACAGCGCAACTTGAAGGGAAAATAAGTCAGACTAAATAGATATGTCTAATTCTGACCTGAGTGCACAAATCTTTCATGGTCCCCCTGCTTGAGCTTGCCTAAAATAAAGCATTACACTTTCCTTGCAGGACTTGTCTCTAAGCCCTTAGGTCATCTGATACTATTTCTTTAATGGCAGAGTCATGGTATATTTTTTTATTATTAAACGAAGTGTTGCAGGAAAAAGTGTTAAATGTCAGGTTTGAAATGCCGCTATCATCAGAAATTCCTAAACTGACCATTGGTGCGGAATAAATAATAAAGCAGTAGGAAACTGGTGGTAAAGAGCCTAGGGAAGACTTTCAAGTGTCTAGTAATTTCTGGTGCTTCAATTTTTAAAAGTCACATTTTTAAGAATATGGAAGTCCCCGAAGTCCACATTTCATGAAACTTTAAAGACTCTAGATTAAATAGAGTAAAACTGAAGAACTGAGAGATCACTACCCCTTTTCAAAAATCCAGTCAATATTCCTGCAGGTATACATTTGTTCTCACCATATACAGCTTTAGTAACCTGGCTAGCCCATGCACAGCACTGTCCTGTGCTGGAGAGATGCAGGTTTTTTTCCCCCTGAGCTGAAAGAATGAAGTACCTAATATACCTTTGGTGAAGTTACAGTAGTTTATATCAGATGTAAGGCAGATATCTGCTCATACCTACCCTCCATATAGTAATAGGGAACAAAATGTATTCTGCACTTTACAGCTGTAGAGAGGAAGAGGGTTCAAAGCTCTTGCTTGACCACTTGGGGATGAATATCAGAGCAGATCTCCAAGGAAATTATGCTATCTATATTGTGTCTATGGAGCCTTTTGGTCATTATTATCCTGCACCAAGAGTATTTGGTGAAAGGGAAGAAGGAAATAACTGTTCTCATCCCTCTGACCTTGAAGGCAATTGGAAAACTTGATAAGGACAGGAAGATACATGAAACAGAACCAGATCCACACAGCTAAGACTTTCCAGTTGAACTTTTCTGAAGAATATGTCATCTGAGCAGTTTGGTGAATAGTCTAAGAGACGGAAATGGTTTTCCTTAGTCTTACTAAAGTTTTGACAAATATATTTATATATATATTTCACTCACTTTTCCTAGAAAGGAAACAACCAGTTCAAGACAAAGTACAAATGAAAAAAAGCATACAAAAGGAAAGGCCATGCATGTGAATGCGTTTACTGCTACCCTATAAAATGATTATGGTACAGAAAATTATAGCTTTTTTTCATAGCTTTGTGTGTGTGTGTGTGTCCACTTCGGACATCGGGGCTCTCTAATCATTTCCACATCTGTTCCCTCACCTGCCTTCCCTTCCCATGTTTGACTCTTGCTCAAACACGCTATGTTCTTAGAGCCTTAGATGGAATACTTTATGTCTGTATCCACAGCCCATCCTGCCAGCTTTTCCAGGCTTGGCTGAGCAGAGAAGAAAACCCATCTGTGGGCCAGATTTTCCCCATTTTGAAATTCTCCAGTTATTGCACTGTTAATAGCTATGGCAATTATTTAATATTATCCAGAAACCAATAGTGATGCTTTTATTTAATACTTACACTTTACTGTCCAATTAGCCTACTCTTTAAGAATGTCCTTACTAACCAGATTACAAAGATGGTTACTTAATTTTTCCAGCTGACAGTTAGCGTGTTGACATTCTCCTTGCTTAGTAACAAAAGTCACATGAGATTATCTGAAGCAGGAAGCAAACACATTGCTGCAGAGAGTGAGAACGTGGCATTGTTAACAGCTCAGTAACAGAGCCTTGCCCCTATTGACTGCTTACCTCTGATGCTTCTTGCAACAGCAACAGCCGTCTCAAATTTCTCCATCTCTTTTCAGATCTGAACTGAAAACCTCTTTGCTCCACAGCTAGCCATTTTAATCTTTTTGTCCTTTCTTGGCACACATTCATTATCTCAAAAATACTAATTAAATCAGGAAAGCTTTTGGAGAAATAATTTTAAAGTACAATACTAAATAAAGCTGTACTGCCCATGGTTTTATGCTAAATTAGGAAATTGTGTGAAACTGGCAGTCAAACAGGAGTATTTGAATTGTCCTAAAATAAGGACATCATTAGGGACAGTTGTTTCTGGGAAGTCAGTGCTTGTCCTCATTTTAACTAACAATACACTACAATACCAAATTTGAATATGCTGAGAACATGAATGATCTGACAGTAAGAAGGGCACCAATGATTCTCAGTGGCTTGAATGGAAATAGCAGGTGTCTGGTACTTTTCTGGCCCTAAGACAGTAATCAGTCACAGATAATTGATTACTTTCAGATCCAGAAAGTG
The DNA here is from genome assembly GCA_011076525.1 of Nettapus auritus. NCBI lineage: Eukaryota > Metazoa > Chordata > Aves > Anseriformes > Anatidae > Nettapus > Nettapus auritus. The sequence goes on along the minus strand of CM021765.1, from coordinate 127,839,842 downwards.
ATTTGTAAAGGATTATATTTTCACTGTACTGTACTAGCCAAACATTAACTGCACAGAAGGAAACAGATTTATGAAGCATCAACCACACAACCAGTCATTTTTGATCATTTGAGCCATCCCCACACCCCATACAGTCGTATGTTCAAACTTCTGGGCAAATACTAATTAAGCCTTCTAATTGCAACACAGCTGCTTCCATTCCATCTATTAAACTCTATTCATCCCTTATTATTAAACAAAATGTAGGGCAGGAAAATAAAAAGAGATTTTCCTATGCATCTGTCTCTTTCAGGACAAATTCCTTTCCTGAACAAGTACAGCCATGCCTATAATCATATATAATATAGAGTATCACAAGACGACTCACATTCATTTTGAAGACCTATCTAGCAGTGAATTATCTCCTGCTTTGTCAAAATGAGCACGACTGTGCATTAAGCTCAGCATGATTCACAGGCAGAGCAATATGGAAAACTGCCCTTGTGGAGACTTATCTAGCTTGACAGAAGTGTCTGGAAAGAACCTCAGCAACTTTAGCAATTGTTTAAGAGATGAACTCTGCTACCAAGAGGATAAGCACTAAAGCAACATAACAAAATGCAACTAATGACCAAGTCTGGCAAGCAAACAGGAGTCCTACCACAGCCACACCAACACAGAACAGCTTGTAGTGGGTTTACGTGGCAAAGTTTTGCTAGCAGGGGGCCATAGGGGTGGCTTCTGTGAGAAGGACTTAGAAGCTGCTCCATGTTTGGTAAGGGCCCCACTGCTGACCAGAGCTTAGCCAGTAAGTGATGTTGTTTTGCGCCTCTGTGAGAGCATATTTAAGACAGGGAAAACAGGGAAAAAAACGCTGTGCCACTCAGCAGCTGGGAGGGTGAGAGGAGTGAGAAACAGCCTTGCAGGCGCCAAGGTCAGTGAAGAAGGAGGGAGAGAGGTGCTCCAGGCACTGGAGCAGAAGTCCCCTGCAGCCTGTGGTGAGGACCATGATGAAGCAGGATGTCCCCCTGCAGCCCATGGAGTACCACGGTGGAGCAGGGTTCCACGCTGCAGCCTGTGGAGGAGACCACAGTGGAGCAGGTGGACCTGCACCGATGGAGACTGTGGCCTGTGGAAGACCCCTGCTGGAGCAGATTCCAGGCCGGACCTGCAGCCCATGGAGAGGAGACCATGCAGGAGCAGGCGACCTGGCAGGAGCTGCTGCCCGTGGGGGACCCAGGTTGGAGCAGTTTGCTCTTGAGGGATGGACCCTGTGGTACGGAGCCATATCTGGAGCAGTTCTTGAAAAGCTGCTGCCTGTGGACAGCCCATGCCAGATCAGTTCGGCAAGGACTGCATCCCATGGGTGGGACCCCACAGCACAGGGGACGAGAGTGACCGAGAAGGAGCAGCAGAGAAGAAGCACTATAGACTGACCATAACCCCCCTTCCCCCGTTCCCCTGCGCTGCTCGGGGGGAGGAGGTGGAAGAGGGTGGATGTGGGGGGAAGGTGCTTTTGGTTTCTTTCCTTTGTTTCTCACTTCTCTAGCTTGTTAGTAATAGGCAATAAATCTTACTATCTCTCTATGCTGAGTCTGTTTTGCCCGTCATGATAATTACTGCGTGATCTTCTCATCCTTATCTCAACCCTTGAGCCCCTTTCATCGTATTTTCTCCTCGCTCCTCTTTGAGGAGGGGGAGTGAGAGAGCGGTTGTGGTGGAACTCAGCCGCCCACCCGAGTAAAATCATCACACAGCTCCAGCCTGTTTCCTGCCAACCAAGAATAGGGAGAGTTACTTGCTTGACCCACTTCAGGGATCATTTCACTGTTTAGCCCAGCTCAAAATCATCCCAGCAGAAAAGATGACACCCCCTACAATCAGATCTTAAAAACAAAACAAAACAAACAAATAAACAAAAAACTCAGAACCTGTGAGAAATCATTTACAAACACTGATATGATGCTATCTCTGTCCCTTCTCATTTATTTATTTACGGAAATGTATTCACATCATTCACATGAGTATCTAGAATATCCATGGAAAGGTACCTGTGATAGCAAAGGGCTGTCAAATACACTCCAGAAACAGCTCGGAAATGGCCCTTTATGGAGCTGATAGACACTTTGTGAGAAAAGCTACTTTGTCTTTCTCAAAGTTGTTCTTGCATTTGGGTCAAATTCAGGGAATAATTTGTGCTGAAATCAAATGCCAAGGCATGTTCCTGGGAAGCCTAGGCTTAACCCTAGACCAGTCCATGAAACAGAATGCAGCAGGCGCCTGCTGCCCTAGAAGAAGCACTCCCTGCCAGGCAGGGCAGCTGGGTTAATCCCTTCCATGCCTTGTTCACTTAGTTTTGAAGATTAATCAAAGCAGATGCTACATTCCTATGTATCCTCTCCAGAGGGTCCATCACCCACTTCTTTCTTTAGCACACAGTAGATGAGGAACCTGCCTCTGCAGAGATGGGTTCCTGCCAGCAGAAGAGGGTCTGCAGCCTGGACCCCCAGAGGAATGCATTACACGGCAGGCACTTCAGCAGGAGGAACATTTGCATTTCTCCATCCGATCTGTAGATGATTATTAAATCTGGTCTGTCTGTTCCAACAACTAGCTTTTCATCAGAAACAGCCAGGTTGGGAAATGAATGGTTATGTCTGAAGCTGAATGAAATATTTTGCTCAGCACCCCCCCTGCCACACACACACCCACACACAAAACCACCAACAACAAAATGAGCTGAGATGGACTAAATTATTTTTTCCCCTCAATTTTTTGGTTCAGCTGCCACACTGAAAAATCAATTATTTTCATTGCACTACATCAGTCACACCTATTTATAGAAATCCTAGTCATACAATCTGAGAGCAGATTTCCCCTGCTGTTACATTGGCTTTAACTTCCAAGGAAGCCAATGTAGATGAACCCTTTGGGAAAAATAAGTCCCTGGAGTAGAGAGCCTGACACTCCCCTACCATGAATAACAAACAGCAAGTGTTAGAATGATTAGTTACAGGGAACACTTTATGGGAAATAACCAATGATTGAAATTTTCTTGCTTAAAGGATTTAAAAAGTCTAACCAGCTGCAACTTCTATGACCTGATGAAAGGACTTTTTGGGCTTTGACATGACACAAAATGGTATGCCGCTCTAATTTTAGTAAGAGACTTTAATGGTGCAACCCTGTACTGGGGGTCAGGTTGTCTAGTTATACAGATATAACTCATTCACATATGACAAAAATGCATTGACCTATACAATTTGAGTAACTTTGTGTGACTCCATTTGTTTTTGTTTCTTGAACAGCCCAAATACCAAGGTGGACAGATACATTGCTTGCAGCACCTGTTGGGCCAGTACCACACATGCCATGCTACTTCTGGTAAAAAATGATTATATCTCTGAGGATTAGACCATCCCTGGAAGTGCATTTACACATCTGCAGCACTGATAGGGATGTACTTCTGTGTTCTGCACAACCTCTTATTTGCCTGGCTGCCCTTGCAATGATGGCAATGGATAAAATAGATGGGTATGGTCCCTCTGGCCTCTCCTGCATCTGAAGCAGCTGAGACGGCAGCCAAGCTGGACAAGGCCAAGGGCTGCTGCCTACTGGTAACAATTTGGAGGCCAAGTACCAAGTCCTGGGGGCATCACTGAGGCTGCTTCCAGGATGCAACACCTGCCATTGCATGTACATCTGTCTTCAGAGTTGTATCACTGCAAGTCAAAACTTCTCATAAAAAAAACCAGTATTCCTCCAGAACTGCATTTATACTGGTTTATAGCAATGCAGAAAGTGGGCCTAAAACCTTACATAGGTGTCAGGTCATACTTGTGTTGTTTTTCTGTTTGTACTGATATATTAGAACAGGCTTAGAACATCTTCTATTATTTCCTGTTGTTCTATTTAAAAAATAAGTGAAAGAAAACCATATTCTCCACAAAGTTAGAGAAGGGTTGATTGACATGGCCTTTGCAGCTGTTCATGTCTTTAGAAGTCTCCTGTTTGGTTTACTCTGGTTCACATTCCTTGAGGAGGTGGCCCCTTTCTTCTGAAATGCATTTGAACTGAAATCTTCATCGTGGGCAGCTCTACAAAGGGGGCAAGAAACAAGCTGCATCCATCAAATGATTTATTTCATTACAAGTAGCATACCTAGGTCCAGAAAGCATTGTGCTGGCTGTATCTCTGTCAGTCATTGCCCAGAGGGTTCAATTAGTATTAGGGAGGTTGCCTGTTGACCTTTCATTTTGCTCTATACTTGGATTTCCATTCTGACTGATGAAGCCACATGTCACTATAATTTCACCAGCATGTGTAAAAGGGTGCCTGCTGCAGCTTCCACTTTGCATTAGTCTTCTGTGCTTCTCCTTTGATCTCTTACTGAAACATGCCACACTATCATGCCAGAAAAAAAAAAAAAAAAAAACCCTCCATGTCCTTCTTTGATCTACACCCTCTTGTCCTGATGAGGAGAGTAAGTCTGCATTATATAATGTGATGGCCAAATCCCTTGCACATATAAGTCATTCCCATGGGGCTCTCATTCAGTGGGGCCTAACTCAAGGGAATTATGCTTCACCTACACCAGCTCAGCCCCCATGATTGGAGTTGGGTAAACAGCAAACCAAGCCTGCAATCACAGTTTTTCCTGTTTTTTATAATGCAGTCTATCTTTCATAAAATGATCAAACGAATTGACATAATTCAACTCAGCAGGTTAAAGATCAGACTCACGTATGAAATTATTTGACAATATGTTAAAAATGAAGTCATAAAATATTTAAACACGAGCCTGCAGCAGCTTCACAAGGGAACGCAAGATAATTTCAGCTTTCTAGCAGAAAATAGAGGAAGCATAGCATTTTTAGAAAATATGCCCTTAAAGATTTATTCCTGTCACCCTAGGAATGGAACAACTGAACTGAACAAAGATGGTCAAAGGGCTTATGAAACAATGGGGTAGACACTGGGAGGCAGGTGAAATTTATTATTTTGTGCTATCTATTTTAAATTCTCCTATAGTTTCACTTGGACAGTGTTTGTGGACAGTAAAAGAAGTTGTTGGGGTCTCTCTAGAGATCATTTCTTGATTTTATTCATTATAATTAATTTGTCACCATTGCCTTATTCAGTTCTTATTCAGGATGTCAGTTTTTGATTTCAGGTGACCTCATATCACAAGACGCAGATTTTTAAAGCTATTAGACTTTTTCCATTTAGCTTTGCAAGACTAAGTAGCTTTCAATGGCATCTAGGAGATGAAATGTTTAAGAAATGGAGGAAATGGGACTCAGTTGTCAAAATCACTCAGACCATGCAATGTATTCATGATTTGTGGCTCTAAGAACCTTTGGAAATGAGACCTTGATTTTGTTTTGTGTTAATAGAGCACCATCAAGAAGATACCCTATTCTATGATTACTGCTGCTATAATAGAACTAAAAAGGACTGACAGCCTATGTAACTGAAGAGGAAAGTTTTAAAATGTAAACCCTAGAGGTTCAAGTTTGTAAATAAATAAAGACCGAAATCTAATGCAGTGTATTTAATCTTTAATATTTGAAGTCTTAAAATTCAGATTTCATACTCTAGATGTCTGGTTTCTGAATTCTAAATGCTTAGCTTTAGCAATCCTGTTTTGCCATGATAAGGCTGAGGTTCATTAAGTGACTGAGGCCATTCAAGGTGAGAGCTGCATCAAACTGTGCATTTTTATCACGATCAGACAAAAAGAACCAATTCTACTTTTCTTTGGGGTTTCATGTCTGCAAAAGTTTTCCTGACGCGTCTATCTTCCCAAACTTATCTCAAGACCAGCATCAAAATTGCCTGAACAAATGCAGAATCTCAAAATCCAGTGATATACTGCCTCATCCTTCCAGTTAACAACCACCTTCCTAGGGGTGTCTTACAGTGCAGTTCACTGAACACATCTTGTGTTGTTTCAGATGAGCCAGACAGGGTTCCTTCAGTCTATCCAGTTTGCAAATAAGTTCTCTGGCCACCACCAACATTACTGCATCTACAAGTTGCTGTAAAAATCTCTTTGAAATGGTAACCCTAAACTGGGGTCTTTCCATAGCTTCAAAGGCATGATGTCCCAATCTAAATTCCTTTGAAATATTTAATTTGAATAATAAACTAGCCAAGCACCAGCATATTCAGGTTGTTATCAGTTAGCTCTGACCAGTAGAAACTTTGAAGTGTTAATTGTTTAGCTGGACAAAGTGGCAGACTTTATTGGTTTCCACAGGAAGAAAAAATTAACCCTTTTACACCCTGATGAAGAGACAACCTTTTAATAAAGAACTCACAAAAGTCCTAAGTGTTATACCCATAGCCAATATGTTCATAGACACATAACAGGCAAAAATTAAAATCCAGCCATTTTCATTCTTCATATCCACAGAAACAACAGTAGGGGCCACAACCCCATCGGAGACAAAAATATTTGTGTGCTTAGTGACCTGTACATTGAATTTATTGTACAGTCTGTACAGCACAACCAGCAGGATAAGTTTATATGTATTTGAAGCATGTGCTGAAATATGTTGGCTGCATCTTTGACTATACAGTGATCTTTTTCACTTTGGGTGCAAATAAAAAATAACCCAAACAAACAAAACATAGCCACATGCTGTCTATTAGCACAGTCCTTGCTGTCTCACCTTACCATACAGCCACCTGGGCTGCGGTAGAGCATGCATGGGGCAGCCTGTGGGGCAAGCTGACTGTGTGGCTCTGCAGAGTGCCAGTGCCTGAGAGCAAAGACATGCAGATCAGAGTCTTGCTGTCATGATCTGGGCCCAGCCATACTTCTGAGGTAGAGCCATCACTGCTTGTATTGCACTCTGGCTGTTGTCCTTGCTTTGTTTCCACCCTACTCTGCTGACCTGCCCAAGGTAGCACTGTATGCAATTGCCACATCTTCCTGGTAGCCACCACCTCCCCTCACGCCTTTCAGCCATTGTCCCAGGAGAACCCCCTGCCACCTCCACACAAAGTGTCACCACAACGAAGTCTTACTTTTTTTTTGGTGATACCATACAGATATGTTGCTCACTTGATTGCATCAAGAAGCAAAAAAAACTCAACCAGGAGTATTGTTCAGACAAAAAAGGTGGTATAATATGGCTTCAGTGACCTGATGGTGTCTTTGTGCAAGCCAGCCCATTTCAGGACACTGAAGGACATTGGAGGGCTGCACACATACACCACTCTTTAGGTAGATCCACTGGTGTGACTCTAACAAGTAGGAGTGATACATGGGACAAGTGCCAAGATTTTGGCTACCAGATGATCTTCTCCAAGGTATCAAACCCTTCATGTGAACCAGAAGTGATCTATGGCCTGTTTGTTGACTGCACTCACAACACTCACAACACTGTTACCATTTTTTCTTGTTAAATGACAGATTTTTTTTTTTTTATTTATTTATTTTTTTTTTTACATTCAGGAATTAACACAGTTTAATCCCAAATGATTCTGGCTTGGATTTCTTAACACATCCTGTCACAACACAGTTGCCAATTTAAAAAGGTCATCCATCCAAACTGGGAAAACCCTTATTTCTTTTCAGAGAACTGTACAGTCTCCCAGTCTCCCACTTTTTTCAAGAGAATGAAAAACCATCTTTTTCCCTTCTCCCCCCTTCATAATACCATCTGACAGGATGCAGAGTTCACAATCCATGGCTCAAGTGACCTCTGTATTCCCATTACCCATGGTTCCTCCTTAGGGGATTTGCAGAGCTGTACTTGTATCTAAAAACAGTTCCTAAATCCTTGAATAGTACTAGTAAGGATTAACAGGAATATCACTTTCTAGCAATTATCAGAAATTGAAATGCACACTTCTTTGAAGGGCTACCTCAAGGCATAGACATTTTTAAGGATTACAAATGCAAAAATAAAATCTCTGTTATTAATAAGGAGTTAAAAATACAAGAGATTTTGCACTCCAGTAAATTATCTTGGATGATGGTCTGTCCAGGGTCCAAAGTTTTAAAAAACATTTCTTTGGAAAAATGTATGCTCTGTTTTCTCAGACAACCCTGAACAGCCTTCTTTTGCTGTACTCCACATGCTATTTAAAATGGATACTTTTTGTGAGGGCGTGCAGTACAGTGAAAGCAGCAGCAGAGGTATGTATCTGAAAATTGCTCTGCATGACAATGAAGGATGAGTGAAGAAAACACCGGGTTTGTGTCTTGGGGAGGGAATGGGGCAGCAGCATTTCAGAAGAGTGGAGCTCATGACTGCATGTCTGCAGGCAGACGAAGAGGCAGAGCTGGGAGTCAGACCCATTCCCAAAAGCTGGGTGCTAAGAAAAGGCAAACTGACTGGCGCAGCTCCAGTGCTGTAAAAATCCTTTCCTTCCTGCTTGAATTCAAAGGAAAAAACACAGTGAGAAATATCACTCCACTTTACAACTCACTGTGCTGCACTATTAAATCCAGTGCATTTTTCTATTCATATTGATTTTTGTTGTATTTATTGTAATCTCGGTGAACTAATTTTTTCCTTTCCTGTGTAACCTTTTGTTTCTCCTTCTCTCAAAACACATTCAGTGTTCGCTATGGCCTGCATTCAATCATCCCTCCAGGCAAAGGAGAGAGTTCAACCAACTGCAATAAGATTTGGACTCAGTCATACAGAGAAGAATACCTGGCAAATGATGTATGTGTGCAGAAAGCCAAAGGGAGACTCCTGCAGTCACTATATTCAGTGGTATACCTCCTTTTGACTTCAGGGATGCACACTTGCATCCAGAGCTAGGTTGGGAGAATAACCTGCTGGTTCTTGGGCTCAAAAAAATGCAGTCATGAAAGCAGAGAATAGCCCTGGCTATTCTTGTGGACCTTCACCTGATCAAAGTGATTTTTCCTCTGCAGCGGGGTCTCCTAAGTGCTGCTCCCAGTCATTAAAAGCACATGTCTAGCCCTCTCCCAACTTCTTTGTCTTACATGTCTCTGGGAGAGAGATTAAATCAGGCCACATGGCAGGGGAGGATTCTAAGTGTAGGGTGAACCAGGATTGCATCTTCTAATAGGGATTTTGGTGTGCTGTCACCTGCACGTATCTCAGCTGTTGCTTCCTCCTTGTTGTAGCACTTTCCTCCTCTTGCAACTCAGGGCCTCACTGAACTGGCACTGCTGGGGAGCAAGGTCATCTCAGTCTCCTGCATCACCTGCATGGGACTGTAAACCAGGAAAGAAATATCTGAGATATGTTAAGCCTTGAGCTGTGCTTTCCAAGGTCTGGCCATGAATTTTTGCATGCTGAGCAAATGTAGGTGCACAGCACGAGGAATGACAGCACTGGAAGCGTGGCAAATGTATGGTAAAATTTCTCTTGAAGGTGCATGCAATGTACTTGCAGGGAGGCAGGAGCAAAGCAAGCTTGGGAGGCAGACTGAGAGGCTGGTTTGGCAGGTGGGACAGAATTAGTTTCATGAAGTAGTGCTGTGGGGTGAGAGAATGGTGTAGCAGGCAAGGTCAGAGTTTGAGAAGATACTTGGTTTTGAAAGGAAGGATAACTTTCAACTTTGTTCAAGCTTTGGAGAGGGTTTATTGGGATCTGACAAGCTGGCCACCATTCACATGGTCATCGGGACTTCTAGCAGAATTCAAGGAGTAGGTTTCTTATCCGTAAACATACATTTTCAGCTTTTGGATTATACTTTTCTCATGTTATATGAAATGCAATAAACCTTTATTCCTAATGCAAGCATTCTAGTGCACTCAAAAAGATAACACTTTTTATACTGTCATTATTTTATCAATAAAATATTGGCACCTGGAAAAAGTAGCAAAATCATTGTGACAGGAGAGAACACTGTGTGAACAAAAATGGTTTTCCATGACTTTGAAACCAGAAGTGCAATAAATTTACAAAACACCAGCAGCAAAGACACCCCAGCCACCTGAGAGGTGCATCCTCTCTTACCCTAGTATAAACTTCTGCTACCTGAGCTCAAATCATCTCATATAATGCCATTGCAATTTCATTGTAGCATTGTTCCTGGGAGACAGACCTCTCGTCTTTTATACCAACCTCATGTTGTCACAAATGTTTTGGTAACAGCTTACTTGTGCTCTAATTGGGGAAAAGAATCCAAGACTTCAGAGCAGGCTGGTCTCAAAGTGCAAACTACGATATGTGGAGATTCACAAGCCCTGCAGGCCTAACAAAGCCAATAAATCAAAACTCACAAACCAGCTTTGCACTGATATGATTTATCTTCCAGGGCTAACCTGCCTGGATGTGATTTTATAATGATGGCAACCAGAGACGTGAACAGCAGACTAAAATAATCCATTCACATCGGAAAAACTGTGAGTGTTAATTTTACTATAACCACTGCACAAGTCCATGAGACAGATCTAAAATGCATGCAGATAGGTAAAAAGTTGAGGTGCTAGGTTGGATTTTTCAGAAAGGACACATAGTTAAATATCCTTGGATTAAAAAAAAAAAAAAAAAAAAAAAAAAAAAAAAAAAGTCTATCAGGGACGTCAGATGTTACAATGACTGGATGGAGTGGATATGCAGACTCAGAGAAGTACTGTGTAAGTGCCCTGAAGTAGCTCAAAATGGAGTTCATGTCAACAGTGCCTATAAGCAACATTAAGGGACACTGTAGATGTAACTTTTAGCACAAGTGTGTTTGCAGTTTGCAGAAGCTGTCTGGTTGTCTTTAAAATGCAAAAACCAGTGATAACTCAGTTCTGGGTTTTACAATAAATAATAAAGCATGTTCACTAGAGTCACTGTTATGGAAATATTGAACATTGTCTTTGTTGAGGGAAATGAAAATAGCATTGTTCTTCAGAAAGTAGTGCTTTCTCAGTCATAAATCTCTTCTTGTTTTGCTTTGTTCAGCTTCTAATTCATTCCATAAAATTTTACTTATGGCTGTAGAAATTGTATCTGATACTGACAGAACCGTGAGCATCTTGAAAAGCTCAAAATAAATGATAGTTTTAAAAGTGGGACATGTGGAAGAGGATTATTATTATTATTATTATTATTATTATTATTATTATTGTTTTTATTAGTGAAGGCAGATCTAAACCACCATAATCACAGCAGCCTGAAGCCCTGGTGTATTTTCAAATCCTCGTTTTCTCTTTTCAGAGAGAAAAAGAGAGAGAAAGAGGAACAGCAACCTGAATTCAGGAAAAGATAACTTTGAACCAAATATGAATTACTTTTTATTTTTGGGCATATGAAGGAATTTAATCTTAACAAGAAGGAGGTAGTGGCTTCAAATGCATAGGCTGTAAAAACTGTGATCATTTGCTTTGCACTGAGATGCAGATGTTTTTACTATGGCATTATGTGGGAATTCTATAGTCCACAGAAAGATGAAAGATTACCCATGTCACACAAAAATGCATTTCACTGGCATCTTAGAAGCTCTTTGCTACTTACAGAAATGAATGTCATAAATTGTTTTTGAGCATCAGATAAGCACTGACTGTCAAAGCATTCAGATACATTTCAGGAGTCTTTGCTCAAGAGTATTCAGAGACCACATTATTCATATAAGGAAATGCACATTTACTGCAGTGCTTATTATTGTTTCACATTGAAGTCAAGCTAATATATATAGTGAAAACAACTAGAAACTGGTAAATATATGCTTATTAAGCAGTTTTACAAATGTGTAAAAGTGATAAATGTAATCAATTAATGGGGTTACCCTTCATCTCCAGTTCTGTATCTAATTTAGCCTTTAAGATTCAGAAAGTCAACATAAAACAAGCAGCCATGTCAAACAGCCCTTTTTAAGGACATTTGAAATATTGCTGTGATTAGTGTTTCGGGAATAATTAAGAACAAAAAGAAAATTTTAAAACACATTTAACTTGTTAGTTTTCAACACCATGTTTACAGAAAACTTGCATTCTCAAAAATTTTGTTCTTTTTGGAGTTCTTTTCAGATGTGCTTGGCTGATGTCTGTGTAACCTTGTAATTGGTCACATAAGTCTAGTAATACAATTTCCCTGTTCTGACTGGATGAAAGTACTAGCTCTTACAGAGCAAATATCCACATGGGTAAACTTAGAACCCAGCATCTGTGAATATTTATGCAGGAAAATTTGAATGTTACCATGTTTACTCTATCTGTGAAATATGCAAGTCTAGCTGTAGAGAATTCCTTTACAAATCCAAACAAATATTTGGAGGGTTTTTTTTTTTTTTTTTCTTCCTTTGGCTGCCTTTGGGGCAAAACTGTGTTGTAAGGTAGATGCCATTAAATACTCCAGCTCTGAGGTCTTCTCTGGACCAAGGTCAGTCTCTTTTTGGGCCCCTGTCTGGATTATTTGTAATTGAGCTCCAGTCTAAGTGATCTGTTACTGTAAAAAAACAACAACAAAAAAACAAAACAAAACAAAACAAAACAAAAAACCCTTATTTGTTACTCATGCTGCTATCAAAGCTAGTTTAAAGAACATTTCAATGTCAAACTAGTAAAGCTATTATTCTACTGAAAAGAGTAGAATAATAAGAGTAGAAATCTTACCCAAAAGATAATCAGGGACATGTTCTACTGAAAAGTGTTCTTCACTAGTGAAAAATCTCCTTTTCTTCTTTGAAACCTGATCTGAAATTAGGAAATTCCAAAATGCTACACTTACTGGTGAACAGAGATCATGGTCTATGGTATCCTAAGTGTCTATTGGAGAAAAGTCTGGAAGGGTTGGGTTGCTAGCTTGAGATAATTGTCTCAAGAAATGGAATATATGCAACAAGGGGTAAAGGAGATGAGTATAATATTTGTCAAATTCTTTTAAATAGTAAGAGAAATTCAGCATATCTGATAGTCCTTCTGTCCCTGTAAGCAGATCAGCTCAGGTATATTGCATACAGTTATTCCAGGTTTTCTGTTCATGTGTAGATGTTTTCTGCATCACATCTGTCACTCTTGTGCCACCCAGATGTGACAGGCTCAATGTGCCTGTTTGGGTGTGTGTAACAGTCGCAACATGTTCCAGATGCACCAGACATGGTGAATGCAGACAGGCTCAATATATTTTACACCGTGAGTCCCATATGTCTGGGATAAATTGGCCACATTGTGAATGTGTTGTGGGATGCCAGGGATGCTAAGCATCCAAAAATATTGTGGATTACTATTCAAAGCAATAATCTTCTAACCATAGTGTCAGAGCTGGTTAGCAGGAAGATGTTGCAGAAACACTAAGTAAAGAGAGTTCAAAAATGAGAAATATTATCTAAGATTCCACAGCTACTCAATGAAATTTTCATTTTCCCTCTTTGGTACCATTGCTGGAGGATAGGAAGGTCCTGCAGAGGGGCCTGGACAGGATGGGTTGATGGGCAGAGGCCAATGGGATGAGGTTCAACATGGCTAAGTGCCATGTCCTGCACTTTGGTCACAACAACCCTATGCAGCACTACAGGCTTGGGGCAGAGTGGTTGGAAAGCTGTGCAGAGGAAAAGGACCTGGGCGTGCTGATTGATGCTTGTCTGAACATGAGCCAACAGTGTGCTCAGGTGGCCAAAGAAGGCCAATGGCATCCTGGCTTGTATCAGGAATAGTGTAGCCAGCGGGACCAGGGAGGTGTTTGTCCCCCAGTACTCAGCTCTGGTGAGGCTGCACCTCAAGTACTGTGTTCAGCTTTGGGCCCCTCAGTACAAGAAGGACATTGAGGCCCTGGAGCATGTCCAGAGCAGGGCTTCAAAGCTGGTGAAGGGCCTGGAACACAAGTCCTATGAGGAGGGGCTGAGGGAACTGGGATTGTTTAGGCTGCAGAAGAGGAGGCTCAGGAGAGACCTTATTGATCTCTACAACTACCTGAAAGGAAGGTGTTGGGAGAGGAAGGTGGGGGCTGGCCTCTTCTCACAGATAACTAGTGATAAGACTAGAGGGGATAGCCTCAAATTGTGCCAGGGGAGGTTCAGGTTAGAAATTAGGAGACATTTATTCTCAGAAATACAGTCAGGCATTGGAATGGGTTGCCCAGGGAGGTCACCATCCCTGGGGGTGTTCAAGGAAAGTTTGGGCCTGGTGCACAGGGACATTGTTTAGTGGGTGATATTGGCGGTAGGGGGAAGGCTGGACCAGATGATCTTGAGGTCTCTTCCAACCTTAACGATTCTTTGATTGCCACTTTGTCTCTTGGAGAATGTGCACTGTAGCTAGAAAGTCTGGAAAAAATATTGCAAGTCAGACCATTTCCACATAGACAATTTACAAAAACAAACAAACAAACAAACAAACAATCCAAAACCAAACCAAAACAAACAAACAAAAAAAACAAAGAGCAATAAATATTATAAGTAATTGCAATAAAAACCCTGTTTTATTTTCAAAGCTGACACTCTTATATCTTGTTCCATCCATTGCAAATGGATGAGGAAATGGAGGAAATCAAAAGTCAGGCAATCAAGTACAAAAAATCTTATGATCCTTTGAGAATTTCCATCAGTTTTTCAGTTCATTTTGTAAAAGGCTGTGGAATCATTTAATGTGACAAAAGGCTGTGTACTGAGTTAGGATTGATATTGTGCAGCAAACCCCTACAACAGAAAATAGATAACTGGAATAAAAAGATTCTCTCTCTGTCTCTGATGACCTTGCACCATAGTGATTGCTCCAAACATTGAGTAAACATTAGCCAGGCATAGCCTGATCACATGATAGAGCATCTCACTTTCTTTAATGACCCTGCATTCATACTGTGCTTTTTGAGATGGTGAATATTTTATGGATAAGAAGCATGCACTTGGAAAAATCAACTGTAGTTGGATGAAGTGGATTATTTATTTCAGTATTTTTTCTCTCTCTTGGTCTCTTCCTTCCTTCCCTCTTTGCTGAGCTTTATGCGTGGAGATCTTTGTACCTTCCTGAGCATCCAGTGATAAACATATTTTGAATAAAATATTTCTGACTATTGCACTTGCAAAACCAACTACACTCAATGATATGCCCAAGTGCCAGTTTATTGCAAAACTGGATGATTAACCTTAGTTTGGGGTAAGAAACAAAGCGAAAGTTTTAAAAAACAGAAATAGATACTCACTCATATTTGAAATAAAGGCTGAATCTAGTCTGTAAAGCAGTTTAGGTGCCTAACTTCCATGAACTAACCTGCTGAAATATAATAAAGACTCGTTTCCTTTCCTCTTTCTCAGTCTCCAAATTCCAGAGAATTTGGTATCCAAAAGCCTTAGAAAATACCATCTGCCTTCTATCTTGACTTTAGGATTTAAAATATCTCTGAATGTTTCAGCCATGCTTATTACCGCCCGTACAGCAAAGAGCAGAATGAGACATCAGTCCTCTACTCACAGTCAATCATTGTGATGGAGGCAGAAGAGGGAGCAAAAGAAATGCTTCTTATTTAGGAGAGTGGGGCTTGGACGGGCTTACAGCTGCCTCATCAACAGCTGCAATTGCAATGCAGTTCCATATGGCCTGGCATGCAAGGCTCAAGTGCTAAGAATGAATCTCACTCCGGCTGTATTATACTGTCAAACATTGTGATATGGGTTCCTCATTAACCAGTGATTGATTAATGGCACTTAATTAAAGCAGAGGACAGCAAGAAGAATGGAGCAATGGAGGAATTAGATACCGTATGGCATCCTATCTCACTATTTGGCTTGAATGTGCGTTGGTTGGGGTGACTAATAACACAAACCTAGGAATTAACTCTCCCAGCTGATGCTATTGTTTCTGACAGAATGCTTGCCTGTCACAAGAATTAATTCAATCTACACCGTTGTTCAGTCCCTCAACAACAGATGCTCATTCAGATATCTCGGCAGAAGAAAATGGCTTCCCTCAACACGGGAGCTTGTGTGGCAACCTGCAAGGGCCTGTTCACTGTCAGCTTTAAGTTCAACAGCACCCCTTCACATCTACTGCTCTGTTTGTATGTATGCTATTCTCTGTGTATGTCTGACATTTAAGATAGATATTTGGCAATAATGTCTTGAAGAAAGCGGTACCCCTTCAGGGAAAATGTGGAAATTCATTATTCAAATGAGGAAAATGGAAAGTGGAGGAGAAAAAAAAAAAAAAAAA
>CM021765.1:127709279-127818505 GCA_011076525.1 Nettapus auritus | reverse complement strand
TTTTTTTTTTTTTTTTTTTTTTTTTTTTTTTTTTTTTTATCATGTGGATGCCCTTAAATATTAAGCTTGTCTTAATTTTCTACTTGCAATATTATTTCAAAATAATATTTTTTGAAATAACTTCTGAGGAAAAAGCTTATTTGTTCAAGGTTAGTTTTAAGGGATCAACCAAACTGTAACATGGAACAATTAGACTAAAAAGGAAAGTTTTAGATTCAGATCCTGCACCTGGCTCTTATCTCTGCCATGGGCAGATTGACAAGCCTGGTATTATAGAGTGCCCTGATTTTGGCGCTCATTTGAGATGACACTGCCTGTCCAATTTCAGATTGTTCCAGAACAGACCTGGAAGACACCCATCTTCTGCCTGTGCTGGAAGATTTTGCCAACATTGGAAGATACTGCCTATCAGAAGGGCTGCTGTTCCTGGAGGGTCACCCACAAGAAATTAGGCTTCAGTCTCTTCAAAACTCTGGCCACTGCAGGTTAATGTGGTGGTTGAGCTTGGACACCGAATTTTCAGTTTGGGCACAAATCTGGATTTGTTGCAAAAGAGAGCTAAATGTGAACTCACCATAAAACTGAGCAAAATTAATGTGCAAGAGATGCTCGGGGGACACAAGGGAGGAGTAGTCCTCATGGTGGCTCTTCCCTGCACAACCCTGAGGACCAGGCCGGGAGCAGCCATTGGGGCACAGCTCTTCCACTCTGCAAAGCAGAGCCTTGTGTCAGAGGAGGAGCAGATTAGGGTTTTCTCATCTCTTGGGGAAACATAGACAGGTAGGATATATAATTTTAAAGGTTTTAGTAAACACTCAGCTAAAATTCCAGCAGTAGACAAAACCAGAGTCTACATGAGTGTGCATAAAATATAACTAAGTTTATAAAATGTACATATCCCAGTCTTATCTGTAGCAACATGTGGCTGGTGATAATGCTTGATTTACTGATATTATTTTTTATTGACATAGCTGTTACAAGTAAGTGCCTCATAAATCATTTGCAGCTAGGGAAAGTCCCTGAAACCATTTCTGCCCTGGAGAAGATCCAAATAAGGTACCCATTTTTTCCTGCAGGCACAGAAATAACTAATAACTAATAAGAAATAAGAAATAACTGGTTAGGTGGGTCCTGCCTCTGGCCATTTATTCCCCTCTTCAGAGGAATTTTCTCCTCACCTGTTCAGCACCTCCACCACTCAGCACTTTCCAAACCCATGGCCATTCCATATGCTATATGCTCCTGCATCTCCCAGCAGTGCATGTCTGATTAAGATCTAGCGCATGAAAACAGTTGCCAGATAAACTAGATCCCATGGTATTATATTTAGAGTGGCTTCACAGAGGCAGGAAACAGCAGGAAAGATGAGACCTGATTTGACAGCACAAAACCTGCAAGGACAACACAACCCCTTCAGTACAAGTCTGAGCCAACAGAGCAAACTTGTCTAGGGTTAGCACTTTGCACTGTGTGGTTATGGTGTTTGATAGCAGCCACCAGGCCAAACTCCAGATACACCATCTTGCAGAACCAAAACCTTGGGGTGTGAGGGGAAGAGAAGCAGCATCTCACTGCTGGTCCACAAAGACCAAAACAAATGAAAGAAGTGATGGAGTCTGCTCCTGACCAGCAGCTCTGCAACCCCCAATGTACCTTGAGCTCCATGCTACAGCCCTTAGCACCGGTGTGCCTTGAAAAGCATTGTCCATCATGTGGGCTACAAGCTTTGGGTGGAATTCAAAGTTAATAATTTCCCTGATTTAGGTGTTATGTACTTAAACTTCATTGACACATACATCAAATAAAGACAGTCTGAATCAAGCCCCTGATGGGGAGACTGAGTGGCACCAGCCAGCTTGTGTTCACACTGCTTAGGGTAACTCCATGGGGAGTTACATATTTGTTCTGGAGATTTAGAATGGTCCAAAAGAGGCAAAGAGTGAGAAAACTGGTGTGGATTATCAGAACTCAGTGTCTGAGTCTGTTCTCTGGACCTATAGCAGCACTGCACATACCTCAACAAATTTCATTTTTGTGCCATGCTACCATACATAACCAAGGTATGAAGATAAATCACCTCTAACGTGAAGATACGAACTGCCCGTGAACTGAGCAGCACAGGTCTTGTGAAGGACCTTCCAGATGAGACAATTAATCAGCAGAAGTTTCAGATTGTTACTTTTCAGATATAGTTATTCATCTTTTAAGGAAAGAGAATATGTCTTCACTGCATATAAGTGCGCCTGTCTATTGCACTTCATAACTTTTGAGCCTGTCAGTTTCACCCATATTTGATGGGATGGAGATAAATAAGATAATTAAATTAAATGTGTTAATTTTCTAAAAGTTTCAACAACAAAAAGAGTGGAAGAGGGACCCTTTCTATTCCTGTATTGAGAGCCCAACTCCTATTAACTGACAGAATTCCTACAGAAGAGCTATGATGACTGCCATAAATGTCAAAAATGCTTCAGTTAGAAATTGCCCTGGATTAAATAACAGACATAAAACCTTAAGAAACCAGGCATCATTAGTCCTGCTGCTCAAGGTCTTGGGCATTTGGGAAAGTAACACTGGGGAACAGGCTTAGACAAGGATGTTCACTGACTTGAGTTGATTATGTCAGGGGATTGGCTCTGCTTGTGACAGCTGAGGCAGAGACAGTTGATTTAGCACTTTAATATACTATTCTGTTTAATGAGAAAATTATTACTTGCAGAGAACAAACAGGGTCTTTGTATGGAGACTTTTATACATCTACATAAACACTGCAAAGATTTTATAGTCTAAAATGCATATATACTAGACGAAGGCATAATCCCACTTTTCATTCATAATAGCATGCCCATATAACTCCCTTAGACATGTAACCATGTTTTCCCTTCCAAATACATTCCTGTATTTGTGGATCAGTTAATATCATTTCTATACCATCCCCATCCATATCCTTTAATTTTAAAAATCACGTAAGAAGAAATAAATCACATAAAAACCTCATCCACTTTGGTAGCATCATGATGGTTATGTTGCTATGGAAACATCTGTGTGAAAAGATTATGATGCTTGTGGAGATTAGCATTTTACACCAGTTTTCCAATTATGCCACGAGACTGGGTTTGCACTTGTGTAAACTGACACAACCACAGGGAAACTGAGTAACTTATACCACGTAAAGATCATAAAAGGCAATTAATTGTGCAAGAAAACAAAACAGAACAAACAAAACAATAAACCAGAACATACACACACAAAACAAACAAACAACAACAACAACAACAAAAAAAAAAAAAAAAAAAAAACCCTAACAACTAATAATTTACATGACAGGTGATCTGAACCTAAAACTGCTGCTGTCCCATGCATATTTGAAAAGGTGTGTTAAGTTCTGCTTGAATCAACCAGGAATAATAATCCTTTTTTAGTGAGTCCTAGGATTCAAGGGAGCAGCTGGGAAGCCCAGAGTCACCTCTGACATGCCCTGAGTTTGAGTAGATAGGGTCTAAATGCACAGCCAAGCCTGCAAGTTTCACACTATTTCTGGGTATGTCTCCCCATACAGTAGACATACTTCCACTTGTAGGAGAGGCATAACCAATGTCGGCCCCCCAGATGAGCACAACCTCTGTGATTCTCAGAGGAACATTTATTATGCTATTGCTCTCTGTGGCCAGCATCTCCTCAACATTCTCAAAAGCACTCCAGGTATGACTAGGCTGGAGTTCTTTCCCCTATTTTCACTGGTGCCATGTGCTGAATGTCCATGAAAGGCCTACAGCAGTAACACACCTGCAAAATATAAGGTTTTGTGTAGTAGGCACTTTTCACAGGCAAAACAATCACATATGATGTAAGGCACAATCTCTGAAGAAAAGATGGCTTCCACTTTGTTTCATTAGGATAAACTGCATGTCCTTTATGGAAGTATAGTTCCCTTAACATCACTAAGAAAAAAACAATTCATATGTAGAAAACCATCCGGGGCAAAAATTAGATTGAAAAACAAACTACTACATGGTTAAAAGTAAAATCTAAACAGCAAGAGATAGGGTACAAAGCTTACTTTTGACTACATATATGAATATTCTGGGGTTGGCAATAAGACAGCATATTAATAACATAATCAAGGACAAGTGTCTTCAAAATAGATGAAAACACAATGCTAGTCAAATGAAATATGCTATCAGTTCCTCTACAGGAAAGGTTCAAATATGATATTAAAATTATTTGTAAAAAAAGCAGTGTGGACAAGTTCTAATGACATAGGCAGTATTTTCCCAAAGCGGAGAAAATGAAGCAGTCCAGAGCTCCATTGTTCCTCTTGCTCATGTTTCCCAGAGTCCATGCATCAGGGCAGCTTGGGTGCAGGCTGCAGGCTGTACCAGTGACCAGGATGGAGGAGCAAGCTTGTCCAAACCCACTAGCATTTGGGCCCATCTTTGCTGTGTGGGCATAGGGTTGCTCTGGGAAGCACTGGCTGGCTTGGCAGGTGCAACAAAACAGGGAGTTTTGTGCAAAATATGTATAGACCCTCAGGTCTTTTGGAATATCCAATATTATGTATGTGCTTGAATATAGGTGTAGGAAGGTAGTACAATGAGCTGAGTTTGAATACTCTGATGTCTTTGTATAATTGGCTTCTGATATTTTACACCACCCTAGCTGTCTACATCCAGGGATTACTGCTGAAACAGGTGAGTTGGTCAGCACTACTAAAAGAAATCATGCAGGCAGACCCTCAAAATTAAATCAAATACAACAGCTGCAGGGTGACTCCACCTACATATACAAGTAAAACAATCAGTCCTGAAAAAATATGCAGAGTTCCTTCAGAAGTCAAAGCTAGCAAAGTGACATCAAGTAAGTTTGGTTCCAATGGTGGCACTTGCAAGAAATAACCTTCTTACCAATTAAACTTGAAATAATGAAAATTTTAAATAAAAGGAACTATACTTTTCCTTTTCTGCTCAGTCAACAAAAGAGGCTTCTGCCACACAGAGTTGTAATTTATGTCCTGATTAAGTGCATGCTATTATTTTGAACATATTTCTTTTAAAAAGAGAACAAGTAGGGGGGTAGGGAAAAATAAGCAGAAATTGAAAATGAGGGGAGAAAGTGTGGCTTTGTCTTGTTTTGCTGCAATAGGAAAAAAAAAAAAAAAAAAAAAAAAAGGTGACACAGGAGTTTCTTGTGAACTGTGCTGCATATCATTTTCTACCATATCGGATAAGGGAGGCGATCACAACAATATGCCTTTTGTGTCATCTGGACTGTACAGGGACTGGTAGGAACAGGAAGGAGACATGTTAATTACTTGCAAGCCAAGCTGAATCTGCTGCCAATGTTATGAATTTATCTCACCGCAGTTACAATCCTGTACATTTGATTGCTATTTCTTTTATTAATAATGTAAATAAGGTAACTAATTTTCCTCAGGGTCCTGATCTTGAGGTCACATTTACATAAGTGGTTCTTTGTATGTGGGGAGAATACACTTTCAGTGAGTCTACAAAGAAAATGTCTGTTTTGCATTAAGAGGAATTGACTGCAGGACTGGAAATCAGCTTTGTATCTTGAATATCATCAGAATTATTTAGCCTGAGATCCAGATACTATATGGAATCTTTTTCATATTTGAAGATGCCTGATGAATTAGATACTCATAAAATATCTAAACTTTAAAATTTAATAAAATTCATAATGTGTCCACAGAAGACATTACTCATGGGTGATTAAGATAATGATAATGGAAGATAGATAGTCTGCTACTTTTACTAGTGTTACTTTGTTTTTCATTGCTATCCTTACCAAATATGGCATCTTACTCCCAACATTTCAGGTGAATATTTGAACAAAACAAGTTATTGGCATTAATTTTAGGAACGTACAACAGACATGAACAAAATGTTAAAAGGGCTTGGAAATACTATTTTCATCCTGTTTTTCTATGTTCTTGACTGCACTAGGATGATTTCCCCTTCTCACTGACACTGTTGGATGAACTCCTTGCAAAAGGGCATTTCAGTTTCAATGGCGACTGAATTATATGGCCAAGCATGATGGTTTACTCCCTGCCAAGTTTGTATTTTCAGCTCAGTGGAGAAAAAGATCCTTTCATTTCAGCTAAGGTTCCCAAAATATTTGTTGTTTCCAAAATTCAACCAGAATGACCCATATTAAAGCTATGCACAAACTAAAGTAATTAAGTGAAATACTCCACCTGCAAAAATTTCACCAAGATTGCAAATGGGGAGAACACTTGCCTGATATGTGCTGGCATGAAACAGCTGCTAGAGTGCTTCCTTCTTTCTTATGCTAGCACATTTTAGTATTCCTGCCAACAACAGAGTAATCTCAAGGGCACTTTAAAAAAAGCAAAAATGTTTAAATATTAGTGGTAAAAATACCCCTCTGCCAAACAAATTTTTTACTATTGCTAGAAGGGGTTGTTTTGCTTTCCTTTTTTATTCATTTTTAAAAGGAATTAATAGTCTAGGGAATTAAAAGGAAATAAAAATAGGGTTGTGTGTGCTCACAGTATGGCGTATCTTGCCATCTCAAAGGTTCCCAAACAGTTGGTCCACAGAGACTTGACAGGTCACATAGTTTTAACGCTTCCCTCTGTCTCCTACTGCTAAGCCTCAATTGTAATAGTTAAAAATACACATCTTGCTTTCCTGGTATTGCTTTCCCATGTAAATGGACTTACTACCATTATCCCAGGATGTGGTGATGTTCTGTGGGTGTCTGAATGGGTGAGAAGACAGAATATGCAATTGCCAACTGGAAAAGAGGCTGTTTCTGCATGGAAGGGGAGGATATCCCTGGGATAATGTTTTATTCAGCTGAAAAAAGATCAAGGACTGGCAACTAAATAATATTCAAAATGGCTTCAGGCCCCTCTGTGAAAGGAGTTCTGGCTATCTGGATAAGGAGTTAAGCCAGGCAGTCTTCCTGGGAAGCAAGGAAGGACTGAGGTGTCTGGACTCAGTGCATTTCAGGCATACATTAAAAAATCAGTGGATAAAAAAGTGGAAGCCAGAAAATTAGGAGCCTTTACAGAACATCTCAGGGAATGCTGTTCCCTGGAAGGGATATTTAAAGTGTCTGCTCTGATCAGCCCTTTCTTGTTTTTAAATATTTTGAGAGTATAGATATCATGTTGCAATAAAACATGCCAATGATTTTAAAAGATGCTCCCAGTGACAGACACTATTTTTAGCACACAATTTTCCTTTTACTTTTTGTTGTTTATAATGACCTTCGGCTTGCCACAACACAAACTTGGCCTTTGGCAAAACTGCGTGCACAAAAATTTCTATACGAATAATGCCCATTTCTCCCCAAGATGATTTAATACTGTCCTTTGTGAGAGTGTTGCTGGGGAAACAGTGATTTTTAGTCATATTTCACATGAAGTCTAGAATTAATCTGTTAACAATTCAGACCGGATAGCTTTTTCACTTGGTGCATCTGTTAACAAAGTTTTTCAGATATATAATCTATCTACACATGTATTTTGAACAAAACTGAATCATATTAGACATTACTGACAATTATTTTCCTTGAAATTACTTTTTCATTTAACAACTACATATGTGCCGATACGAATTTACATTTGGTCAGACCACTAGACATTGTGGTTTAAATAGACATATTAATATCTCTTAACCTCTGTTAATTAATAGAAAAATATCTAGAATTTTCAAGAATGTGCTGTGTCAAGAGTTTGGTTTATTGCACTTTAAAGCACTTCTTATTTTATTATCTAAGTAACACAGCGAAAGGAAAAAAACTGCTGGCCACTCCTCTGGTGATGCAGTCCAGGGCACTGCCTTCTGGGCTGCAAGCACACACTGCCAGCTCATGTCAAGTTTTTTGTCTGCCAGAACCCCCAAGTCCTTTGCAGGGCTGCTCTGAAGGAGTTCTTCTTCCTGTTTGTGCTCATATCTGGGATTGCCCTGACCCAGGTGCTGCTCCTTGCACTTGGCCTTGTTGAACCTCATTAGGTTCACATGGGCCCACTTCTCAAGCTTGTCCAGATCCCTTTGGATGGCATTCCTTCCTTCTGTTGTATCAACTGCACCACACAGCTTAGAGTCATCTGTAAACCTGCTGAGGATGTACTCAATCCCACTGTCTATGTCATTGATAAAGATATTAAACAGTAACAGACCTCCAAAGGGAGACCAGTCATCACTGGCCTCCACCTAGACGTAGAGCCATTGACCACTACTCTCTGGATGTGGCTTTCAAGCCAACTTATTCACTGAATGCTCCACCCATCAAATCAAACTCTCTCCAATTTGGAGATCAGGATGTCCTGTGGGACAATGTCAAAGGCCTTGCAGAAGTCCAAGTAGGTGACGTTGGTTGGTCTGTTTTGAACAGATTCATGACTGAAGATGCCCCGTATTTTAATCTCACCATGAATCTCAAAGCAAGATTTGTTGGGTTCAAACTCAGTTAAGAAAAGTACATGCCAGTTAACTCGGTCTCTGAATACTGCCTTGTAGTTTTAGTCAAAGTGTTAGAAATGACAGTATCAGGAAACACTATCTTCCCCTGAGAAAATAAAATTACTCAGTGAGTCAAAATAGGAAGTTGGAATGAGATAGTTTCCATCAAACTGGTGCAACAGCACTGATTTGGGGAGGTGGTGATGTGCTAGCCCTTTGTGTCCTTGTACAAGGATGTAGGGGTAGGGAGAGAGGAGTAAAAGGAATTCTGGACAATACATTGTTTGAGCTAGACAACTTCATGAAAACAGTTTGTCTTTTGGAGGACCAAAAGAAGATGGCCTCTACAGACATGAATTTTCTGATCACAAAGGACACACTCAAAATCAACTGTCATTTCCACCATGTGACCTCACTCACAAAACCACCTTCAAGCTTCTTACAAACATCTCAACTCATAGCTCACAGAAATTGTTCCTTTCAGGTAAGGCAGGAAAACTTTTGCGAAGGTTGAAGGACCACACCAGTTTAAAGGCATTATTCAGAATCAAAGAGAAGCATCTGCTCTTCCACTCAGGCACTTTACAAAAAATGAAGTACTATTGCAAATAAGGACAGTTAGCAGAATGAATTGCCTTAGTCTTTCATCTCATCTAGATAGTTTTCATTATTAAGCAAAGACTCATTAGCCTCTTATTGCAAGCGCGGTATCAATCACTTGTGCCAAGGAATTGGATTAAGGATACTTATGAACTCATTGGCTTGCACCCAATGATTTTCAGGGCTCTCCAAGTACATGCAGTCAGGAGCAGGGAAAAATTACAGCTCACCCAATGACTTCTTAGTGTTTCAGACCTATGAAAACAGTGCTTCCTCTGCAAGACAGTGTGATCGTTTTTGTAAATGTTATTCTTAAAAGTAGTATACTAAAAATAACACAGTACAGCCCAGCAGCAGACTAGTTCCTTTTATTTCCATTTTAGTTCCTTTATTAATGTCATACACTTTTCCAAATCAGAGAAATATTTGTCAGCCCAGAATAACTCAAAAGGTAGTTTGAGCTTCTTGGAGACAGGCATATGAAAATGGATTGGACTCTACAGAGAAATTAGAATTAGAAGTCCAGGATTTGAATTTGGGGCACTACAAATGTTATATATACATATTTTCATACTCACTTTTTGTAGCTAAATATGCAGATTTAAGATTGAATGAAGCCTACAGAAGCCAATAGAAGTTTTTCTACTTGGCATGTTCTTAAGGCTTTGAAGAATTTAGAATGTCAGTAGAATCAGATAAAAGGACATGAATGCAGGATTAGGCAAGGAACAGATTACAAAACAGCATTAGCATTTGCCCTTTGCAAAGGTTAAATTATCTTAAATGTTGTATTGCCTATTCATACTGCCATGAGGACTATCCATTTACAGATTTTGGCTGAAAATAGCAACAGGGCCAGATTATTGTCAGAAATATTTATTATGATGATGATGATTTTATTTTAATTTTTTTTCTTCACATAATATGTTAGAGCTCCAGGACAGAAGGTATTAGAAATAAACAACTCCGAAGGCTGTTGAAGAGTTGCATGTCATAAGCAGCCTTGGAATGAAACAGAAATCTCCATCCAATAATAAATGAATTTAAATCTAAATGGAAGTGATCTGTTAGTATTAAAGTCTCCAGATTTTGTGAAAGTTGCACCTTGCTACATCCCATTACAAAGAAGGAGCTCAAAGCAGCTTCAGTTATAGGTTTCTAGAATATACAGATCTTTTAAGAACAACTTATCTCTCGATGAATTTTCTTCCTTATCTGCTGCAAAAGCAGATGAAATAAAATGTTCCAAAATCTTGTTTCTTTCAATTTGAAATTAATAGGAAGTTTAGGGATGTCTGGGGAGGGAATCCTCCTGTCTTGTGTTAGACATCTGCCATGTAGATATCTGAATTAGTCACCTTAGACCTTGTCTGTAGTCATGGGCAAAAATGAGCTCGTCCTCTAATCTGAACTAAATCTACTATAGGACACTTTAAATACCTCTACAGAAGTGTCTTCTTTTTTCCACTGATCCCTGAAGAGAACAGAGACACCTAACTCCTCTGTAGACACCTACATTAGAGGAATCATAGAATCACAGAATGGTTTGGGTTGGAAGTGACCTTAAGGATCACCCAGTTCCAGCCCCCCTGCCACAGGCAAGAACAACTTCCACTACACCAGGCTGCTCAAAGCCCCATCCAGCCTTGCCTTGAGCACCTCCAGGGTTGGGGCATCCACAGCTTCTCTGGGCAACCTGTGCCAGTGCCTTTCCACCCTCTAAGTAAAGAATTTATTCCAAATATCTAACCTAAATCTCTTCTCTTTTAGTTTAAAGCTATTAACCTTTGTTGTATCTCTACACTCCCTGATGAAGAGTCCCTCCCGAGCTTTACTGTAGGCCCCCTTTAGGCACTGTAAGGTCACTGTAAGGTCTCCCTGGAGTCTTCTCTTCTCCAGGCTGAACAACCCCAGTTCCCTGAGACCATCTTCATAGAATGTGTTTATGTTATTATGTCAGATGATCCTAAGACAAAGTGTTACATTCTTCCATTAAGAGTTTTGAGACTTCAGTTCTTTCTCAGCCTCACAGAGGAATCACTTTGCTGGTGATTCAAAAGAAATTATTTTCCCTGTAAAGTCCAATTTCCCAGCTGGTGTGAATTAGCAAAGGCCTACTGAATCAACAGGCTAAAGAGAACCAAAACCTTAATGTTTTTATGGGCTACTAGTCTTAATAGCTTCACCTATGTGCAGAATTTCTTGTGCAAAAAATGACTGTTAAATAGAGAAAGGGAATGTGTGGATACAGATAAGCATGTTCCTTTAACCTCTGGAGAGGCAAGGAGGAGATACAGTCTGGCATAGTATTGCGAGCGTGAACTACCTATCAGAAATATCTTCAACTTTCATTCATAGTAAATACACTTTAATATCACTGATGTGTGGTGAATCCACTGAATATGATAAAATATGTTGCTCTGAAAACAAATAATACTGCACGATTCTAGATGACTCCCATAATCCCTTTGCAGGAATTCAGAGTAGGAATCTAACATGGTACAGTGGACATTGAAAATGAGGAAACTGTGAATAGATTTCCAGATATGGCCATTTACATATTTATAAGAAACATGACTGGAATAAGCATAAATGAATGCAAGAAATCACGTGTAGATTGCAGCCTGGAAACATTTGAAAAAAGCATAAGGGAAAACAAAATGAGGTTTGGGCACTCAGCCATTGCATTGTAGACATTCTTTAAGTTTACATGCAAAAGGAAAAAGCAAGGATTATTATGCAAAGTAATATGCTCAGATACACAGTTTTGTCTGTTATTAGATAGACTTTCAGCATATACAGTTCCAAAGTTGTTTTTTTGTTCGTTTGTTTTATGCTTTTGAAGCAGGTCATTACATATATTATCATTCTAGATGTGTGATAAGTAATCATTATCAAAAATTATGTTACCATTATAAAATTATGTTTTAGAGGCAGGGTAAGACATTTTATGATAAATAAGTACCTCAGACACATCAGAGAACAATATCTGTAATTAACATTGTTCCTGCAAAATAATATAGATAATGGAACTACAGAGCAAATCAAATTGTTCTGGCAGAATGGAATAGCTACTGACTTGTAAGGACAAATTAAACTAGAGATAATTGAAAGCCAGGGATAAAATGAAAGTAAAATTGTCACTGTGCTTCTTAAAGGACACATATGGTAATAATATGACTGTGTGTAAAGTGGCCATCAGGTGCCCTCAAAGTTGTCCCCTCTCCAGGCTGATCTAACTCAGCCTCTCCAGCCTCTACTCCTGGGGCAAGTACTCCAGCCTTCACCACCTTGGGGGCCCTCCACTGAGTTCTCTCCAGTTTGTCTATGTCTTTCCTGTACTACAGGCTCAAAACTGGTTGCAGTACTGTAGAGGTGGTCTGACAAGTGCTGTGCAGAGGAAATAAATCACTTCCTTGATCTACTGGCTCCAATTCTGATGATACAGCTGAGGATATTGTTAGCCTTCAGCAATGCCAGGGCTGACTGCTGGCTCATGTTTGGCCAATGGGCCACCAAGACACCTGGGACCTTCCCAGCAGAGCTGTTCCCTGGCCTACCAGTGCCTAGCCACTACCAATGCAGGGGAATAGTCATGCTACATGCAGGGCTCTCCATTTGTCCTGGCTCAACATCATAAAGCTCCTGTTAGCCAGTCTGGGTGGCTGCTCTCCCCTTGAATATACTGACTGGTCCACTCAGCCTGGCTTTATCACTGGACTTGTTGAGGATGCACAATCTCACATCCTCTAGGTTATAAATAAATGTATTAAACATCATGAGCAGGTGCCAGGACAGACCCCTGAGGGACTCCAATTGTAACCAGTCTCCAAGTGGAGTGTGAACCAATAACCACCACGATATGTGCCCAAACATGCAAATGGTTTTTCAAACATCTGCTAATCTGTGCAATTACTGTTGTTGTAATTACTATTATCTTTAACAAGCCACCTCCTTCTGTGAATTCAGGGCCACCATTGCAGATTTTAATGACAAAAATTACGGTTTGCCTCTGTATTTTGCTACTAGTGATACCCCACGAGAACCACAGCTGTACTGTCAGAGACTGAACAGTAATTTATCCTCCCCTTTGCATTAGACCCATTCACAAAGCTTTCTTTGCTGAATGCTAGCTCACTGATATGTTCTTGCCATAAGTGAAGCCAATTTAAATCATTGTTGCCATTTTTGCCAGTACATCTTAAATTCAGTGTGATGGCTTGCTGTCCCCTCAAGCTGTGCTGGTACTGCTCTTGGTGGGGCTGGCTGAGGTCACAGTCATGGTAGTATGGAGATGGGAACTACACTAAATGTGAGATAGAAAGGTAGAGATGTCTTAAAATCGCATCCTACAGGAGAAACCCATACCACTGAATAGTACTTACTAGCCTTACTGCTGGCTTATCTGAGACAAAACCAGACAAAAAATCAGTGTGGCTGTAAGGTGATTTTCAGCTCCCAGGATTGTTTTACAAATCTGGCCTGGAAACCATAACAACAAATAAGAAACTCCACTCTGAATTCTTCTATTCCTTGTTGATCTGTAATATCCCTTCAGTAGAACCCTTCTCAGAGTGAAATATAAGAGCTGGAAAGCCCTCCAAGTTGGAGCTGCTTCACAGAAAACTCCCCCAGACAAATGTTATTCAAGCTCCTAAATAAGACATTGAATAGTAAAGCTATTGGTGAACACACACACACACACACACACACAAAATAAATAATAATTAAAAAAAAAAAAAATGACATCATCCCAACAGTTGTATTTGTTCAACTTTCTTGGAGGGAACATTTGTGTTTCCTCAGTAGTGTTCCATGGCTCTCAGGAGGGACAGGATCTGTTTTCTCAGGAACGAGCAATGGAGATTCTTTTCAGAATCCCTTTTTCAGTTCCTGATGGCAGTTATGTGCCAAAGGGGCCCAGGCTGTTTTTAGAGGTTGTCACTGGTGTTCAAGGAATATTGGAGTATTTCCTTTCCCTGAAACGTCTCTTACCATTTTTTGAAAGAGCTAAATCATCTATGTCAGTAATGATTTACACCTATAGCTCAGAAAATTATCCTAACACTCTACAACACAAATCACTCTCCATCCCATCAGACCAAATTAGTAGACCCAAGAGAAGTAATCACATACTTCAGCTATGCCTTCTGAACAAAAGACAGAGAGGTAATATTACCCTCTTTTCTCAAGCAATCTGTTCCCCTGGATGGAATCACAGAATGGTTTGGGTTGGAAGACACCTTAGGGATCACCTAGTTCCAGCCCCCCTGCCATGGGCAGGGACACCTTCCACCAGACCAAGTTGCTCAAAGCCTCATCCAGCCTGGCCTTGGAATGAGATGGGACATCCACAGCTTCTCTGAGCAGCCTGTTTGAGTCCCTCACCATCATCATGGTGAAGATTTCTTTGTATCGAATCTAAATCTACTCCCTTTTAATTTAAAGACATTAACCCTTGTCCTGTCACTACACTTCCTGATAAAGTGTCTGTCCCCATTATTTCTATAGGCCCCCTTTAAATATTGGAAGGCCACTATAAGGTCTCTCCTTACAATATTTTCAGCTGAAGGCCTCTTGGGATTGAATGGGTAAGCAAGGGATATCTACCTGAATGACTAAGATGGCTCAGGATGTTCTCAACACCATAGTTCTCTTTTAATTGCAATCACATTTTTCATTAAAATATAACTTTCACTAGTGCACATTACAGAGATAATGGTTACCTTTCTTAATGATAAATAGAGTTATGGGAGGCATTGTTCATTTGATAAATTAGGAGCTGTCAACACTTAGTTCTCTTTTGCAAGCATATGCATTTGTGGCCAGAAGGGTCTGTCACTGGTTGAATCTAAGGTTTGTTGTAAGAGAGACTGGTTACAACATAAAAACATGGCAGTGAAAGGACTAACAAGTAGTGGAATGGTCAGAACCAGAGACCACTGAAGATAAATTAAGATTCAGTTGGATGTCAATAGGCTTTAATTCTGTACAAAAAACATGCATCATTTTCTTTGCAGTAAGTCATGGTAAATAATAAGAAATTAAAACATTTTCTAGTGATGTAGCAATGTACTACTTTATGCATAGAATGAAAATGCAGATTTGGATATCCAAGAAGCTGTTGAATATCTTTTGTGCACTACTCCAAACACCATAGATGCAAACAGAAATACGATATTGAAAATGTGAGCAAAGGGAACATTACTCAGTCATAACCAGTGGTTTACATGTGTTTTGGCTGTACCATCAAATTGCTTGACAAAAGAGTCAAGCTTCACTACTGTAGATGAGCCATTAACTTTCTTAACACTTAAATCCATGATTCCATCTATCCTCTATTGGACACTTCAGCTCATGAAATCACTACACTGAATGTTGGACAGGTAAATATTTTGTAACTCTCAGAAAACTGATGGAATCACGTTCTTGTATTAAATGTCCTGTCAGATACTCGGATGAGGAGAAATGCTGCTGCAAATCCTGGAGTTTCATTGTGTGCTTACAGTTCATCTCCTTTCACAGGAGAGCAAAGGAGAGGAGAGGACAGGACAGGACAGGACAGGAAAGTTCAGCTTCCTTATGGAAATATATATATATATATATAAAAGCAAAAATATACATCTCAATTATAGCAGTAAGGCTGTGAAGGCTGACATTTCTGCATCACACATGCACATATTACAAGAAGCAATTATGAAGAGCTAGGCAAGTGCTTCCAGATACAACAATAGTTTATTAAAGTCCATCTGGTGGTAAGCCAGCAAGAGGGAGTGTCAGTATGTGCCTAGAGAAAGTGATTAAAACACAAACAGGATGTGCTGGAGGAGGTGAATAATCTAAAAGGATATCTTATTAATGCAGAGTTTCATTAGTTAGCTTTTCTGGTACAGCTATCTTTTGCTTACTGCCAGTTGCTGTATCTCTCTGCAGCCCAAATATACCTCTGATATTTAATTGTCAGGCTTGTAAGGCGTAAATAGTGTTTATTAACTGAATGAGAAAAATGTGCACAAATTAGAAATCTAACGTCTCAGCGCCCATTCTACTGAGGACAGGAGGTCACCAACAGCTGATAGCATGTGCCATGCTCCCGTATCAGGTAATGCATGCATGTATATATGTCTGTAAATCCTCTCCCCCTCTCCCCTCACATGGACTGAGATACACACCCACTAAGTCTTACTCAAGAAGCCCGAGATGCCCAAGTATACCTGTAATAGTACCCAACTTTTCCAATTTCTCAAACAGGATAATACAGCATGGAAATTATGAGTAATCATGACTGGGTTAAGTTACGCTGTAACTGCCCACTGGATACAAAGTAGAATCTTAATGGTTCACTCAAACAAACTTCAAAGAGTGATGTTAGCCTTCATGACCACCATTTTTACTACTTTTGTTATCTAACATATACTAGCCCCAGTGCATGGTCTTTCTCAAGTCTAAGTCTCATGTCTGTCCTCATTCCCATCCATGCTATCCTTTATACTTAAAAGCCTCTCCTCTCCTCTCCTCTCCTCTCCTCTCCTCTCCTCTCCTCTCCTCTCCTCTCCTCTCCTCTCCTCCTCTCCTCCCATAGATAAAATTATTCCCAAACTTATCAAAAGAATGTCAGTTATGTTTAACCAAACTAAAACCTATCATCATGACCACACCTTGCTGAAGGAGGTATCTTTGTTGCATGATGGAGACGGATTCTGTCATCTCCCCTTCTCCTGTGTTATGGTGTTGTATCTGTTGTCATAGTCCATCTCTGTTCTGGCTTTGTTGCGTCCCGGTGGTGCTACTTTGGCATGTTGATCATCCTGGCTGGGATCTGCACCTGCATCCATTCTGTTGTTAGAGAGACAAATGCAAGGAAAATGTTTTTTGTAAAGTAGTGCTTACACCTGGTCTAGGCTGCTTACAGCAGCAGCAACAAACATCTGTCACCAGTGCTTTAAAGTGAGTGTGCTGTCACAGATGAAATGTTGAAAGATTGTCTAGAGCTCAATAAATCCACTGTATTAGCAGTAAACTCTTCCAGCAATTAAAAGCATTTCCAGAGATGAAAGACTATATAAACTGCTCCCTACAAAGTTAATTTTCATTATTTTCCAGTTTGATTCAGCAGAGTATAGCCAAAATACCGATATAAAAAGTGGGCATGGACGGGGGATGAAATAGCTCAAGAAAGAAGTGACTGGTAATGGATCGATTCTGCAGTGAACAATCACAATTGATCAATGCTTATTCCTTATTTTGCAAAACTGAACTTCCAGTTTCAAAGCTAAAAACTCATTCACTTTAAAAATTGTTTAAAACCACAATATAAAAATTTATCTTCACCATTTAAAAAGCAGCTAACACGACTATCCTGAGACAGAAATAAAGTGAAGTCAAAGTTTTCTTAGTTTTAGTATGAGGTACGCTTGCCAAAGTAGGCCTCAGGCAGGAGTATACAGCTGATCTTGTAATGATAAATGTCTTCACTGTGGTTTTCCATCAGGGTAGTTCATCCATGTTCATCATCCTAGTGACTACCCCCCCACCCCCGCCCCCCCCCCCCCCCCCAAAAAAATGTTGTTTTTTTGTTTGTTTGTTTTTTAATAAATAATAATAATTAAAAAAAAGAGAAATAAGAATTTATATCACAGGAGCCCTAAGAAGCAGCATCACAATTGGATTCTTGCTTAACTTGCTAGTAGTTTTCCACTGCTCCTTGCCACTGCTAATTTATTTTCCATTCATGAGCTATCAGAGTGCATCCAGGGAGCTGCATGTGCCTAGATCTACCCCAGCAGTTTAATACCAGTAAAACAGTTAATAACGTGTTCCTTTTCTACAAGTTTCTAAGTGACCTATGATGTTTGTCAGCTCTGCACTCACAAATCACAAGAGATATCTGTCCAAGGAAAAGCTGTACCCCTTCTTGCTTCACGGCACATCTCAGATTGTCTTTTATCATGATTCCTCTCCAAACAGTTTTCTGTGGGGGTGGGGAGGGTGGGAAAGTCTGTCTGAATACTTTATGTTCACTGAGAAATCATTACAGCGTGCCAAGATTTTACAGGGGTGAAAATATTCCAGGAAGTTGTTATTTATCAATTCCCAAGGAAATTAGCTCACAGAATACAAAAATAAGTCTTCAGCAAATGAAAGTAAACAAAGCAATAAATGCCAAGGGGCATGCCATTTTGCTTTTATTTTCTATTTCTGTTACACCAACACAAAAAGCATCATCATCTCTCCTCCTCCATCCCAAACAAACCCAGAACTGCTCAGGTTGTTCCACAAACCTCATTTCTGAGCTGTAAATATGGAATGTAATAGCTCCCACATCTGTATCTTAAACAGTTTGAAGTCATCATTCCTTTTCATCCCAGTGTTACTGAAGTTGCACATGAACTTGGTGTTCCCTCGGTTTCTGTAACTGAAAATTGCACTCACAGTTTCTCTCTTAGGCCAAAGCAGGGAGTTTCTTCTGGTGTTTTACTCAAAGCTCCTTTGGGGACTATTTTGGCCTCACAAAGGGGGCGTTTCTCTTTTTATCTTGAGGTTCTGACTCATACTCATAGTGCAAACAGTTGAGGCACTTAAAAAGACCAATACTTCACACTTCTTGTTACTGCCTATTACTGAGTCAAAGCAACATCTTCACAGAAGAGTCAACACTACTGGGTACAGACCCCTGTTGCAGGTGCAGCTCAGATGCTCCATTTCATGGTCTGGTCTGCTTTCATCACAAGATAAGACTAATCCACCTGAATACAAATTGCTTCACCTGCCGAATGGCTTCTGCTGGCTCTGCATCTGTGTGGTAGGCAGCTGGGAACTATGATGAAGGAAAACACCCCTGAAACATTTGTTAGGACACGTCCTTCATGCTGGTGGCACAGCTGCAAGATCCAGTACAGAGGGTTGGCACTGTTTCACCTTGCTCCACAGCATCTCTCAACATGGCCATCCTAATGTCAAAGTTTTATTCTGACATAACTGCCTCCCTGCCTGACACTGCATGTATTTTACAGCCTCCGTCCTTCATGGATTTAGTTAAGTTGAGACAAAAGCCCCCTGTTTTTGCCTTCCAAGAAATGAAATGCAGGAAAGTCCTAGAAACTATGGGCTGTTTTTTAACATGTTCTCCTGGTAATCCCCATGAAGGAACTGAGCTGGCCAGAGACATCCATACATCCTCTTGCTAAACTGGAGGCTATGAAGTGGAGTCTGTCATGCCTCTGTTTGAAAGGAGCTTCAGCAGAGTTTGGGGCTGTGGCATGGGGGGCCAGTTCACCCTCCCGGATGCTGCTGGCCCTGGCACGAGTCACACATCCCAGTGGAGATGCAGTGGGAGGCAGGGCTGACACCAGCGCCTGAGGCTGAAATGTGCTGCTACAGTACAGGAGACTGCCTCACACAACACCCTGCTTTCCTCCTTTTCCTGAGAGACTCAAAATCATCTGATGCCTGTTCATTGTGATTCATTTGTTGAAATGCCTTTGTTGATTCTCAGGAGAGGGAAACAAGATCACTAGAGCAAGGATTGTTCAATGGGGAAAAAAATTGCACCCAGGGGAAGTAGAAATGGAAGAGAAGATGAAACCCTGTCACTTCTCTATCCTTCCTGCAGAGCTTTGTCCTGTCTCATTTTACAGAGTATAAAAGAGAAATGCCTGCTGTGAGAAAATGGATGTAAGTCAGTTACAGTTCTCCATCTCACTCGCCTACCACATTTGTATGGACAGATGCTTCAAAACAATAGTGATAACTGGTCCATGTCTCCTAAATACTCCCGAAGAGGAAAAATTATGAAAGTATAAAGATAGGGAGCTGAAGAACATGGTGTTTGCTGTACTTTAATGAGCTGTCTGGGCTATGTGTTTGGCTGTATAGTAGCAAAATCCAAAATATAGTTTTAAGATGTCCAATGTCTTAGAAGAGCAACAGTAGCTGGGGGTTGCTAGATGACACACAAAAATCTGAGCAGAGATTCAGAAATGCTAAAAAATTCTGTGACTACATTTTCAGCATACTGAAAAATATCAACCTCTCTCCAGACTGAAGTCTTTTGTTTTAGACATTGTTTTTCCCAGCCTGATATTTTCTCAACTTGCCCAAAAAATGTCCGAATAAGTTATTTCAGTTTCTCCAGAATGCCTTTTATTTATTTTTTACACACTGTCAGTAAACCAGAAGAATTCATTTCTTGCACAGTTTGAGCCATAAACATCCCGTGAGGTGCCAAGAGAGAGCCAAGGGTATTCAGCCTCTCATCGCACAAAGCTTTGTAAGTGTCACATTTTGAGTGGTTCCTTTTGGAAACTTGATAGTTTCTCCTTGTGGTCGCTGCTGGGAACATGATAAAAGGCAAATGAATGTCTACAAATAAAAAATTACCAAGTCAGCATGAGTCCTTTCAATGCTTTGGGTTGGCCTCAGTGCTAGAGTTGGGTAGAGTTGGAGGGGCGAGGCAGAACCATTTGTCAGAAATAAGAGCCAGGGAGGAGACTGTGAGATATGTGCAAAAGCTCTAGGGAGAAGAGGGATGCCAGGGAGGGAGAAAACATGACCTCTCTGGGTGGCAGAGGAGCTCAGAACACTGCATGTTAGCCACTAAATTTAGAAAAAAATCTTCTATCCTAAATCAGTCTTGTGAGCTATGGATTTGCTTAATTTTGCCTTGCACTCTCCTTTTCCTCTTCTAAGGATGCATGTTGACCAGATAATGAAGAGGAGTTTACTCTGGCTGAATAAGAGGCCAAAAATTCTAATTAATTCTGCATTAACTAATTTGGACATTAACATTGATAAAATTTTGACATGAATGTCACTGAAGATGATTATTCTCCCATGCAATCAAAAACTTCCAAATCACACAGAGAGCAACAGTGTCTTAATAAGGAACGTATGCTTTACCATAATTACCTTTTTCTTTGTTTCTCAACAGCTTTGACTAGAAAAGGCATTACTGTTACGGAGCACGAAACCACAGGAACTCATGCATCACCATTGCTCAGCACTCTACCATTGCACCATGCCGTGCCGCAGGTCAAAGCAAGCCATGGCAGGTACCACAGTGGGGCAGGCAGCTGCGTGCAGGGGCAGCTCCTCTTGAGTTCCACCCTCCACTCTGAGAGCAAGATGCTAGCCTTGGGCCAACTATCCCCCTCCAAACATGGCAAGTAAGTGAAAGAGAGAAACTTATAAATCAGCCAGAAAAATGAAGAGATTATGGATCTGGGGATAGATGTGTGCCCTGCGCCCTTTAAATGGCTATCATTGTTTCTGTCCTGTTACATCCTCCTGAAAGCCAAATTTTTTTTTCTTTTTTTTTTTTTCTTTTTTTTCTGAGTCCAGCACACACATCTGGGGATTCACAGGACTGTGTGGGCTCCTCAGTTTCATGGGTAGATGCACATATACATGCACCTTTGAGTTTCTACCTCAACACTGCATAAAATTCACAATGCAGGCTGCTGCTGAAAATCCACCGTGTATCCTCCTGTGCACACAGCACACTCAGCCATCTTTAAACACTTCTACTCCTGTTACCTTAGAAACAGCCCAAGGGAAATCCCTAAGTAATTAATCAAGCTGCTTAGCTGGTTAAGGTTTCTTACAGGGGAAGCTGTTCTCTAGCTTCTTTGTCATTGCTGGCAAAAATAAATATATAAAGAAATAAATAAATCTATATATAGAAAAGAAATGGCATGCAGGCTCATTTAGGGAACCTCCTTTGTCTGTTTTGTGGGGGAAGGAGGGTGAGTGTCCATGTGTACTTTGTCAAGCCATTGATGTGGAGCATGTATACATGCTTAGCAACTGATACCTCAAAGGGCTCTGTGATGCAGCTATCAGGCTGGATCTCTTCAAATGTCTCAATACACTTTCAAGAGACCATCCTGGCTTCTTCTTACAGTGCCCCATTCAGAAATCACTTCCATGTTCACCAGTTCATAACCAATCCAGACTGCAAGAAGTCACTTTGATCTTTAGTCCAAGTTCCCATACAACACACCTTACAGAAAATCAGTGTTGTTGTTTCTTTCTGTATTCTTTTGCAAACTAAAAAACATAACTGAGACTACCAGACTGTAGAGACCACAAGATCTGCCTTACAGAAAGACATATTAAAAACACTTAATCCAGAGACAATTAGGGAAAACTCTATGGGATATGGACTGTCCTTCCGCCTTTGAGGACATCCACTAACACAATAATGTCAACCTTATTTCATGGTGATCTATGCTTTCTGCTCTTTAAGGACTGAAGATTTGTATTTGCTTCATTGTCAAGTACCAGTTTATTTTTGGATTAGTCAATCCTGGAGTAGTAAAGCACTTCACGTCTGTTAGAGATTGTCTCTAACATCAACGAAACTTAAGAAAACAACTATACTCTTAACAAAACAAGGGATATCAAAAAATGTTAATGAAAAGCTACAAAGCAGGATAAATATATACCAGTAAAACTGAGTTATAAATTCAATTTTATAGTAGGTATTTCCTAAGTGCTCAGGGTCTCAGCTGTCCTGTTGGGTGGGCCAGCTCTCCTCTCTCCCCCGTATGTGTAACATTTTGAGCTCCCCACAGCCCCCTCTCAAAACTGTCTCACAGCTTTCCTGTAACAAAGATACAACTCCTTATGCTAAATACAGCTGTGGTGACTCTCAGTTTTCTCCTCCTATTTTCTCAGAGATTTTTTTCTGAAATACTAGCGGTGAAAACAAAACTGGATATTTTTCTCTCCCCTAGGACTTTCTCTGCATTTACATTGGTATGCTGTGCCTGAACTAGCATATTTCTTCTACTCAAACTAGTCTTCCTGCTGATTATGACATCTGCAGCATGGCTACAACTTTCTATAAATATCTTGATAAGTGTTCACTTCATTAGCAATTTACTAAACCCTCAGAATAGGATTCACCCCGCTTAACTGTATCTGCTTATAAGTTAGGCAGCTAGTCTCAGTCACCCTGGCTCCCTCAAATGGAGATGCAGATGAACAGGGATGATGCACTCCATCACCCTTTGTTGCTGACTGTCTGTCTTCTCTGACTAGAGAAGGAAGCCTTTGACTTAAGCATTCACGGCACTTACACTTCTGGTCACTCAAACTGGGCAAGAAGAACCTCACCAGTGAACCCTAGGGCTCGGAGGGGCTTTCCATGAGACCACAAAATGCACTTGAATATTTCAGACAATGGACTTGACTTTGAATTTTCCCATAGCTATCCTTCAAAGATTTAGTTGACTTGATTCTAATATATAAAAATGTACTATTAGTATCAATATTAGTAATGACAGGTTTCATGTTTATGTTTCATGGTCCATCTGAAGGACAGTTTTCTCACTTTTGGGAGTCAGTCATTCTTAGATAAACTCTTCCTCCATGAGTCTGATAAAAATGTCAAACATCCATTAGTTTTTAGAAGACCTGAGGTCATTTTGCTGTCATTATCTGAAACTGCAGAAATATATATTTTTTAATGGGTTGTGTATTCCCACTGACCTCCCATATTTTTGGGGACGTATATATACATTCACAGGGCGAATGGCATAGCAATGCTGAAAAGTGTCTATGACTAGCAGTGCCTGCTGCTGTCTGCTCAGAGCTGTTCATCTCTGTCCAGCCTGGGCTGCAATTTGTCTTGAAAATGAGTCTCCCTTGCCTTTTCATTTCCCTGTTTCTTTTGTTTTGATCTAAACCTCACAAAAAGTGAAAATGCTCACTTTTGCACTCTGCAGATGAGTACTAATGAGGTCATTAAACTCTGATGACCGTCCATTTATGCGGCACACCTTTGGACAAAGCTATGGTTTCCGGTCCTGAGGGAAGGCAGCTTTTCAGTCCTGAACTCCAGGCAGATTGTAGCTAGGCAACGCCTCCGTGGGCAAAAGGCTCGCTTTATGTGGTTGATTAGAAATTCACCTGACGAGAGATTACAAATTAAGTATTTTGGAATGAAGACAGTCAGAAAGGAGGAAAAAAAAAAAAAAAAAAAAAAACCCTAGCAGCAGCAGAGAAGCAGAGATCTCTTGCAGGAGTCAGCAGAACACAAAGGAGAAGTCCAAGGTAAAAGGAGGGAGAAACAAGGAAAAAGGCACTGCATAAGACTTTGCTCTCAGTGTGAGAAAAGCTCTGGAGACCTGACAAAAGTGAAACAAGGAAATCTGTGCAGGTTTTGTCAAGATATCCACATTTCTTGTGTTAACTACTTAAAGAGTGTTTGGGGCCTTGGAGATTTCTCAGACTTGGTGCATCACATTGACCGAGAAGGATGACATGTGTGCCAGTGCAAGAAACCATGAGGTTTTGGAATAGAGACCATGATGTACCTAGGAGATGAGAAACAGTCCCATGGGCTGCTCACATCCTGTTTCTGTGAAGGAGACAGGGGCAGGCAGACAGACAGTGGCCAGCAGTTGGGCAAGGCAAGAAGCAGCACTGCAGCCTGTAGGGAAGGTAACAAACCTGCTGTGCATTGTCCCAGCATGGGAACCTGCCAGGGTCCAACCAGCCCCACGGCCCTCAACCTGCTCCCATACACACTACTGCTGCGAAGGCTGCATGGTTAGGGAGCTAAGAAGTCACCTAATTAGGCATACTGGGTTTTCATTTAAAGCTCATTGGAAAAAAAAACATCTTTGTTCTTTTTCCTGTAGGGATCAGAGGATTAGTTCTCATACACAAACTATGCCTTTGACAAACAAAAGAGAAATCAATATATAGCATAACAGGTGTCTCACCAGTGGAATATGAAAACACGGTGAATCCCAGCAGAAGCTGCTTTTGCAGAAGTGGCTAGTCATCTACCACTGCCATCCGGCTCTCAGAGATGTGATGTAGGCTGTGCAGCTTACAACCGGAGAACACTAAACCTCTTGATTTAAATGAGTATGGTTTTTTTTATTATTTTTTTCAAGACTGAGTGTAGGAGAAGATTTGAGAGTCTCAAAATGGCTGCAGCTTTCCTTCAGCCTCCCTCTTGCAGACCTCGTCTGCACGCAGCTTGCCCAGCAGTCATTGATTTTCCCTTTCTCTTCCAAGTGTAAATCAATATGTCTGCAACTGGAGGTAAAATCACTGCATCTCTAATGAGGAACGTAAGTAAGGCTGAGTTCCTAAATCCTAATTCAAATACCCCATGAAAATAGCCTTAATTTTAAGCACACACAAAAATGCATTGCTGAATCAGGATTTACAAAGAACTTTGTGGAGATGCATAGTAGCTGATGGACAGGGTAAGCAAAGGAGAAAAGACTGAAGGGAAGATTTCCCTTTTGCCTGAAACAGTGTGAAGGATGAGAGCTGCCAGTCCCCCCCAGCAAAGTGATCTCAGCCATGTGCTTTGGGAGAACAGACCCAAAAGGCACATCCTGGGGAAGGTTCACCACCAAGGCTGCTTGGGCAGAACCGCTGAATGTGCATGTGCCCGTTGTGAACACTGCACACACATCACAGCTGTACCACAGCGATGTACTGGGACAAGCTGTGGGTTAAATATATATATTTTTTTCCCCTTCTAGCGAGAGTCACATAAATAAAGACTTTGTCAAGTCAGGTTCTTTGCTGTCCCTGGCAAATTACAACCAGGAGTCTGTGAAGCCAACACATAGCATATCCTCTCTGAATCAGCCTTTTCATTGCCATTAACTGAATGGAGCTGAGAACTGGTATAGGCTGTGGAGGAAAAGTGTAGCATCACACCCTACAGAGCTGCTAGCTAGCCTGATTAACCTATCTGCAACCAGTAATTAACTATGGCAAAATAACAGGCTTATTCAAATAATTTCCTTCCCTACGTCCCCATTTAAGGCATATAACTAAATAGCACTTCAATCTTCTTTTTCATATTACAGCATCCTGACTTACAGGCTTGGAAAACCATCCTGTCTGGAGTTCTTAGTGCATCTCCATCTGTACACTGGCTAAGACATGATCCCAGAAACGCTGTCTATCAGTGTAGGGTGCTAATCTCCACGTGCTTGCTGTGCGTGCTCCAGGACATTATGAACTTCACTTGTGAGAAGTGGTGCTGTAATAGGGCACATTAAGGGTGAAAATTCTCTATTACTTTCTGGCTCAGCTGTTTAAAAACATATTCAGAAAACCACGGAGGTCTGATTCACACACAGCCAAGTGGGGAATGTTCAGAAATCATTTTAAGGGCCTCAGAGTATGACAAAGAGCAGGGCCAGGCAAGGGGATTGCAGCGGTAAGCACATGCAACTACATCCAGTAATTGTGTGCGTGATCCCCCAGTTAATGAAGAACCACTACAGACTAGGGCAGAAAGGCCACTCCAGAGGAAAGGGAAGAGCTGCCATTGTGAAATGCAGACAAAAAAAAAAAAATAATAATAATAATAATAATAATAATAATAATAATAAAATAGTCTAAGGATGACCACAGAGGTGCCTTAACAGCAGCTGAAGAAAACAGAAAGCAGTAATGAGCAAAAGAAAAGGATGTGAACAACCAGAACTCAAGTGAAACTCAAGCTTCTGAAATTAGCTGACACTTTTATATTTAATATTTTCCATATTCTTTAAACAAAATATCACATAAATTATTCATCAAATCTGTAACCACATCTACTTTTATTTACCTTCACATTGATTTTTTTAAATGACTCTTAATTTTATTGTCCAGATGTTTTCATCTCACAAACCCATGCTCAGGACCCAGCCCTGAAGCTGCATATGCCCTGAAGGTTGCTGACACCTATCCCCTGACCCATGCTCCCCAATACCCTTGCCTGCTCTACCACGGATCAAGTCCTGAAGCTACCTGTTCTGCCCTCTCATCATCTGATGCAAAATAAATAAATAAATAATAATAATAATAATAAAACACCTGCTCCCTGTTTCCCCAGTACTATTTTCCCATTAAATGACTTCAGCAACAAGGCTTAGCACCAGCTCCTAGTACCCCTGTTGCTCAGTGAGGAAAGACCTGGGCTCCAGGTATTAATAGCCACGTGTGACTATGGCATGTGTCACTTAATCACCTCCTTCCTCATCAGGACCATGCATGTCTTCTGCTGCAAAAGCCTAAATTTAGCAAAGTTGTCACAGGATTTCTGTGCTGCATTCACTGAAAATGCTGATTAAAGAGAAAAAAAGAGGAGTGAGAATGAAACCCCTGTGGAAAATCTCTCTCCACAGCCTGCGCATTGTTTATCCTGATATTAACTGTGACATATTTAATACTGCCCACATTCTCAGTTTGCAGAGTGCTACTGATTTTCTCCTTGATGAGACACAATTACATCTAAATTGTTTGCTGTGAAGATGCAAGTTCGTGCAGCTGGGCTTGCGAGCACCTGCAAACACGAGAGGTGGTTTGATACCATGAAATAAGATGGATTCATTTTCTAAGTGATCAAAAGCAAAATACTTCATCACTGTCCTACTTGAGCTGTTAGCTCTATACTGAGGAGGTAATAATCCCACTGAGATGTGTGAGATTGTTTACTTCCTGGAGCTATGGCTTCATGCCTTCTGCAGATTCAGTAGGACATTGCTGTACTTGTTTTGCTTGCTTCCCATGTAGTCTGCAGGGAGTGAGCTGGAGCACAGCTCCACATCAAGGGGACAGTCACTGAAAGTCCCTCAGAAATTCATCAGAAAGAGGGCTTTCCTCAGTCAGGGGTCTCAGCATCACTTCTTGTACACCTAGTTGTTCCAGCTGCTTTGCAAGATCAGCTGTTTCTGCAACAGGAATCATGTTCAGGAGTCAGGTACTAGGATTCAGCCTGGAGATCTCAAACTCCAGGTTTAGCTTTGGCCTGTGATTGTCATGGGAATAAGTGTAATGAATGAAGTTCCTCCCTGTGAATCAATAAATTAATAGATTTCTCCTATTGTCTGTCCTGACTGTCACAACAT
The DNA here is from genome assembly GCA_011076525.1 of Nettapus auritus. Classification (NCBI taxonomy): domain Eukaryota; kingdom Metazoa; phylum Chordata; class Aves; order Anseriformes; family Anatidae; genus Nettapus; species Nettapus auritus. The sequence continues at coordinate 127,790,574 of CM021765.1, read as the reverse complement.
GTATCAGATCCTTAATGTTTTACTTGTTTCTCTGCACTTTCTTATTCAATTGAACTCATCGAGCTCTGTCCCAAAATGTGCTTTCACCTTCATACTCCCAATTGTTGCAGTTTCCAGAGGAAAAAGTCACCTGTCCTGAGAGTTTGGGGTTTGGGGAAGCATACAGGAGCGCTTCTGCCATTTTCACAGGGACCTTGCTTGACCCAAGAAAAGCAGGAGACCACAGGGTCCTTCTCCACCTCCACGTGCAGAACCTCTCTGTGGACTGTAGCAGGCACAGACTCATGTTGCTCTGAGATACAGCAAGAGCTGCCTGAGGGTATGCTCTTCACAGCAGTTTCAGATGACCATCACCACAACTGGTTGAGGCTCCAGGAAAAAGCCTTTCCAGTCATTTTCTGAAGCTCAAGGAGTTTTTGCCACAGTCAGGCTCCTGGCCAAGTTTTCTGGCTCTGAGCCCTCACAAGGGCATTCCCTGGATCTCTGTCAGCAGCCAAGGGATGGCATCTCTATGAACAGCATCAATATGCACTTTAACTTCATCTCAAATCCTCGAAAGAACCTGCTGTGTGCAACTCCCGTGACAGCACAGCTGTCTCTCAATCAGCACTGCCCCCAATTAACAAACACAGCCACAGCTACATCCTAGACATGGCTGTCACTTCTGTGGTCCTGTGAATGGGGTTGTTATGACTCTTTGCTGTTGTTTCTGTTGTTGGTAATTCATTTCCTCCTCCAAAGGTGAGTGTCAGATGTAAATTTACTGTGCCCACTAGTTCTCTCCCTTTCAAAGGGCAAGCTTCCTTTTCACTCCTCTGTGCCCACTCTTCTCAATTACGGCCCATCGGCATGACTGATGCTCTTCTGCCGGAGCCCTCGTATGCGCTCCTCCCCCTATAGCATGTCTTACTTTTTTCTACAAAGAAAGCACTCATGACACATTCAGGAAGATAAATTTCTCGTGTCTGTCACCTCCCCAGCTTTTACCCTCCCCACAAAGCAAATACTCTTTGCACTCCCCAGGAAGGGAACAATAGCTGTGAAGCAGTTCCTTCTTTCTCTTTGGATTTGGTAGTCAGCTACTGTAAATGCTTGCATGTTTTTCCCTCAGTGAGAAAACAATAACAAAGCAGCTAAAGCTGCCTTGCTAGCTGACTGCAGCTTGTAGCTCACCTGCATCTAAATTTGTAATTGGACAGATTCTTCAACCTGAGGTTACAAATATATATATATATGTAGGCAGAAAGGAGAGGAAGCATTCATGGTTTGAGAGTTTTGTTGTTGTTGTTGTTGTTGGGGGGGGGTTGTTTTTTGTTTTATTTTGTTTTTAATGTTATTTGTGCCTGTTTAACTGGTTTTGGTGACAGGTTGGAGCAGAGCACAGTCACAGCGATGGAGAGGGCAGCACATCAGCACAAGTAGTGGCTGAGTAGGGTGGAGGCTGCAGGAGCTGCAGCTGCCTTCTCCCCTTGGGTACCTACCCTTGCAAGTTGAGGTGCAGGCATACAACAGGGCAGGTTGTTCCTTAAGGCCCCCTTTCAATACTCAGCATCTATAGGAGGCAAGGACCAGTCAAATTTACACCTTGACTAAATGTCCCCTATCATTTTTCTGTCATGTGAAACTCAAAAGCTTCAAGCAATGCTGCAAAATCACCTCTCTTGTTCTTCTGAAGTAATGACTTTCATTTCACTAAGGCCTTTGAAAATGGCACCAAAAAAAATAAAAATAAAAAAAAAAAAAAAAATGAGCTGATACTTTAAATTGTGTATACCATGTGGATACTGCTTTATCGTAAGTCCATTTCAGTTTATTGATTTTGTTGTACACAGTTACCATGACTTGAAGACCAGGATGAGAAATCCAGCTATGTTCCTTGATAGGGGCAGCTGTAATATACAGTGGAGGATGCCGAAGATGTCATCCAAGTTTAAAATAACCTTAATAAATTCAGTACACAAACACTGCTGGAAGGATCATATTCTCAGCTAATAACTGCTGTTGCCAAGTTTTAAAAAGTATTCCTCCTCCACATAAAACATCTATAAAGGTGATGACCATGTTACTTACTTGGATTGATTTAATAGGAGGCAGTGTAGGTGAGTCAGACTGTTCCCATTGCGGCTCAAACCTAAAATAGCTTGCTGTAAATAATCTTTTATGCTTAACAAAAGCTTGTACAATTCCTGATAATTAATTCATCACCCACACTGACATTCAAAAGGCTGAGATCTTTTCTAGTGTTGTCTGGTTCACTGTGAAGACATGTCCAAAGAAATGACTGAAGACTGACATTTTAGAGATAACTCTTTATGTTCTTAGGGCCAAATTCATTACTTGTGTAAACTGACTTATTTCCTTCAAAGCCAACTGAGGCTTTCTGAGTACAGAAAATTAATTAAAAGTGTTATGGCATGTCTCTGGGTTTCTTTTGAAGAGGGGAAATCAGATGCCCCCTCCCCCCCCCAAAAAAAAATAAAAAAATAAAAAAATAAAAATAAAAAATTGATACCTCCATTGCTCTCAAACCTGGGCACAGCTGATGAACCAGACTGTAAAATTTTAGGATCAGTTCAACAGCAGTCCCTAAAGTAATAGGGGAAAATAATCCCTCCATTCCCTCTTTCCTGTTTTAGGTGCAGTTCTCTGTCATTAAAATTAACACCTTCAGCCATGGCCATTTAGCTGCTGCCTGCATGCCTGGAGAAGGTGGTGGTGACTGGGCAGAGATGAGGACAGGAGCAGAGCAGAGGGACAGTGGTCATCAGATGCAAACTGGGACTTTATCTTAAACCCTTGGAGACTGCTTGCTTCTGCAAGTCTTCATGCTTTTCACAACAGCAGTGACACAGGATGCAGCACAGCTCTCTGCAGAGCTTGTGTGCTAAACCGGTGAGACAGGCATGAGAAGAGAAAGAGGATGGACATAACCAAGGTTATTTGGCAGTACCAAAATGAAGGTGAGGCCAGAGCACAACCTTCATGTTTACCTTATCTCCTTGCAGCTGCACACTAGGCAGGGACAAGTAGCCATGCTCACCACAGTGCAGGTTTCTGGATTCCCTGCAGCATGAGGTCCACATTTGATTAGTCCAGCAAACAAATCCACGTGACTGATCACAGCAATGATTCAAAACAAAAAGGGACTGAGCTTTATTGCAGACTGCAATTTTACTGAGCTAGAGGAGAGATGTAGAAGAGCCCTTCATGGTCATGTGTTACAAAGGGAATTTCTAAATGGGAGAAGAAGGAATTTTATAGTGCACAGAGCAACTATAAAGCTCGTTTCTTAAAATTACCTAGAAGCATAAGTATTGGCAGCCAGAAATATATTTACCATCCCATTCTCTCCCCCAGTTCTTTCTGTTGTTAAACCGATACAAATGAAACACATGTATATAATCCTGCAAACATCTCATTTAATTCAAAACAGTACCTGTTTCCTTTTAAGGCAAAGTGAAATATGTGCTAAAGATGCAGTACTAATTTCATCTGTTGGAAAATGGCTTTTTTTTCCCGAGGCATACTAATAGTCACGCAAGCATTTTGGTTGATAAATTTCTTTTTTTCTGCTTCATGCTTGCTCAAGTCTGACCTTCCTTCTTGGTCTAAAAAGCATTGCACACAAAGCAAACAGATGACAATTCTGTCTCTCTACCAGTTTTCCTGTCATGCATTTAAAAGTACATTTTCCTTTAATGTCCTCTCAGTCACTCAGCAGCATGGTTCACCACAACAGTGATGGGTAATCATTTTCTGAGAGTTGTTTCTGCCTATATGGGGGTGCTCATACCAACTCTGGCATGCAGCCAGGTAAGCCATGACACATATGAATTTTTTATTGCTATGTCCTGCTGAATAACACTGCAAGAAGTATGCTGGGCATCAGGAACATTGCATAGTCATGAGAAAAAATGACATCCACAGTCCTAAGTAGGATTCAGCTGCAGGGCCTCTGCATGATAGAAAAGGGAAACGTAGCCACTGCAGTGTTTCTCATCAAAGCCACAGCCCTAAGAGCAACTACTTAACATAATTTATTTTGGAGATAAAGTAGATCAATAACTCAGAAGCATCTAGTTGCTGTCTTTCATGTCTTCCATTCGTCTTGGGAACATACTTATTAACCTGAAGCTATAAAAAATAAAATAAAATTACCCAACTCCTTTTTCAGGGGATCCAGAAAAGGATCTTTCAAGGGAAATGACATCTGTTTTGAACTAACGAAAGGCATGTGCTATGCATGAATGCAGCTTGTAAGCATCACGTGGCTGAAGTGCTCTGGTTCAGCTGTATGACATTTAGCAGTCCTTGAACACAACACACTCGCTCTTGGTGCATGTATACACAGAGGAGACAATCAGAGAGGGGAACATGTCAGTGTTCTTTCTTTATATTTCACAAACTGCTCTGACAAAAGAAAAAAAGAAATGGGCTTGATGAGGGAAAAGAACACAGAATAGGATAGGAAGGAATTACCAAAATAGCAGAGTTAACAGCACAGGTTATCCTTCTTTTCACTCTGGCAGTGCTGCCTCCCATTATTCACAGACCAGAATCAGAACAGGCAGAAACTGATTCCAAGGCATAAAACATCATCAAGGAGGATTACTATATGCTGTGCCTGATGGTGCGAATTACATCTGAAACTCTGGGCTGTCTCGGTGATCCCACTGCAAACCAGACCTCCCTCTTCCTGATTTAAAGATACCACTGGGCTGTTTAGGAAAACATGAGCACTGCATGTTCTCATCTGCTACAGCCCCTCTTCTGTTACCCGTAATAAAGTTTATATATCCAGGCCATCTGCTCTTTTATTTATATTTGTAGGGATAAATGCAGCAAAAGAGATGGGGGTGAGAGAGATTTCACATCATGCCTAGGTGTGCAATTTCTTCTTTGAATGCTGGAAACCACAAACAGGCAACTACTGCTAGAAAAGCCACGAGTGCAAAAGAAAGATAGCGGGCAGAGCCAATGTAGGCAGGTTCCTTGTTACTTTGCACTGACAATAACAAATCAAAGCAGATATAATGCGAAACTGGAGTTACAAGGTAGACTACTCATCAGCACTGTTCCTGGGTTGGATAGTCCCTCAGCTTAGAAGTGAACCTTGATGCAGTGGTTGAAGATGCCCTTGGTCCTTAGAACTAACTCCAGATCCCCTACACATCTGCTCCTCCCTGGCACAGGGCTGGAAGAGATCAACATGGTCTGTAGGCACCATCCAATATATTTGAAGAATGGGAAATCAGTGATTTGTGCTCAGGCAGAGGATGCCATGGAAAGACACGCCCTTTTGCTGTCTCTATGACAGTGGTGACCCCTCGCAGAGGGGCAGAGCAGGCAGCTGGTAATGACTCTCTACAAAACAGTCATGCAAGATTGTCCAGAGGTTATGGGACAACACCCAAAACCATTCTGCACAGCTCAGGCCCTGCTCTACCTCACCCTGTTTGAAGGAAAGTGCTTCCAATCCCAGCCTGGAGCAGGAGCCAGGTCTGCATTGAGTGCTGTTCCTCTGTAGGACTGTGTGCTTGGCCCACAGCATCAGCCCCTGCTCTTGCTCAGCTCATGCATTTGAGCAGGAGTTCAAATCCAGTGTGGGCCATTCCTGAATAAATGTGAAATATTCCTTTCAGTATAAATGTAGCCTGAAAAGCTGGACTGCAATTCTGTCATGTTACACTGAGGTCTTAGAAACTTCACGTGAGTCCATAGCCTGTGAAATAATAATAAGAGCAATAGTAAAGAGAGTCCTATAGGCTTTCACAGGGTCTAAAATTAATCACACGTATTTACATTTCTGATCAACCTATTCAAAAGGAAGGATAACTGCTCTTGGAGAACAGTTTCACCCTGGCCACCTGATTTTCTGAACTATTTCAACCAGTTCACATTAAAAAACCTTCAAAAGATGTGAGTCAAAAGGCGTTATCCGAACAGTGCTGGTTCTCCCATGGCCACAGCCAGAACTTGCAGGGGCCCCAGGCATCCTGTGCAGATCCCAGCTCTGGCAGGTGGTGGACCAATGCTGAACTGATAACTCAGAGCCTCTGTGTCTTGAGTTAAAATGGTGTTGATTTGCCCAGTAGCTAAAATAAACATTCCCTCTCACCTCCCTAAAATGGAAATTGGACAGAAGTCTGTTATTATGTATAGTGTACAAAAAGATAAGTGGGTTTCTGAAATTATTTTACATCCTTATTTTGAAGTTTTATGCCTTATTTCTCAGCACAATCATATCTATGCTGCTGCTTTGAATTTGTGGAAGTAGTTTGAACAGTTTAAACACACTTGCAATCTCTATTAAGTAGGAAAGAAAAAGAGTGTATATTTATTTGTTTCTTTTGCTTTCTACTCTTTGCTGGTGCTTTGTGACTGACATCAGCAACGAATGTTTGATTTTGTGCTAATAGGTCTTCTCCATATTTGGGCTGTATATGGGACGTATTTGATGGAAAAAAAAGATATTTGTGTGTATGAATATGTAGCTGCAGATATATATATACATGCATATCTGTATGCATGCATGCTCTTCCCCACAAATAGTCTTCTAAACTTATGAAGAGGAAGAAAATTATTATTATTATTATTATTAATTATTATTATTATTATTTTGAGGCTACAGTAACCAGAGCTATTACAATTGCAGATGAAACGGAGGAAGTAGGCCTTTTACAGGTCAGACGCACCTCTGTGGCTGTCAAAAGAACACCCTTTGGGAAACAATAGGCTTCTCAGCTATGCACAAGGCTATTTTGTGCCTGGCCAGTACTCAGTGCTCTCTGCAGAACAGACAACAAGCAGATGATTCTTCCCACAGGTTTAGACTTTATTTAGTACCCTGATTGGTGTCTTCAGGCATAACTTCAGGCATAACTCCCTGTGACTGATCTACATTTTGTGATTTTTTTTTTTCTGAAAGCCCAGCTCTGCTAGCGTATGGCCATAAATGAAATCTTGCTTTCACTTCTTTTAAAGCTCAAGCCTCTTTTGTTTTGAAGGTGGCTCTCACAGCAGCATGAATGATGGGGAGGAGAAGGAGGGCAGCCAGGTGATGCTAGCATGGGGATGTAGCTCAGTAGGTGTTTCCCATCGAGCAGTTCTGCTGGGGCAGACGAAGTCACCCTGCCTGCAAGTGCCACCCCAGGGAGATTCTTTGGAGAAGTACAAGGTCCAACAAAAACATGGGGTGTGGATGTGGAAGCCAGACCCACAGCTATCACAGCTTTGTGAAGGTGCTGGGTTCTGCACAGAGACAAATACACACTCTCTGGCTTCAATTTATTTCAGAGAAGCAAAGCCTAGGAAAGCTTATTGCTTTGAAAGCATTGCAGTAATAATCTAAGAATAGAGATAAGCCATTCAATTGTTGGTTTCCTCCTAATCTGCTATCATTCAGCAAAGAGAAATGCTTATAATATTTAAAAGGGACAGCTGTTATTTTATTGTAGTGGAGGGAAAGTTCATTAGATGTCACTAACTGCTTCCCTTGCTGATGTGTTTTGAGGCAGTATGTCGTGTGTAGGCAATATGCCTGAATCCTTGGGAGATTAGCAAAGACTAAAAACCTGGCAACAGTCTAAAAAAATTGCTCTGTCTTAGGTAGCAAGAGCTCTCGCACAAGCCAACAAAACTTATGAAAATTAAATATTTAGGATAAAACATTTGAACTTGATTTGAACATGGTTTTCCACCTCTCCCTACCACAAATGTAATGTCTGTCCTGGTCTGGTGCCTGGGCTTTAAAAGCTCTGTTAGCAAATTCAAGCAGTTTCAGGGAAGAGCTAAAAAAGTGATTCCCAGAAGCCTGAGAGATTAAATGAAAGTCAAACTATTTAGTTTATCAAAGAAAAACTTTGCAGATGACTTTAGCTGGTGCTGACTTACAGGGAATGGGAGAGGACTGAGGAGGATGGAGCCCACTCTGCTGAGCCCTGCCTGCCCCATGAGAGCTGACACTTGCCCAGAAGGGTGCTGGGCCATCCTGTGCACCCCCAGCTGTGAGTAGCTTCTTCATGGCCCTGGGGACCAGGAGAGAAGTGTGGGGCAGAGGAGCAGTGGGGAACATGGCCAAAAATCTCCTGCCTCCTCACACAGGGTTGCATTACCCTCTGATATGAGGTGGGGCACATCCCCTGGGAAAACACTCACAGAAAGCTCCATGGCCCCCGCATTCGTCTCAGGGCAAGGACAGGCACCTGCATGCAGGGAAGATTTCTGACCTGAGCAGCCACTAACAAAGCAAAAGCCTGCAGCTGGAGGCTGAAGATAGAAAATACCAGACCATGGATAAAAACAGTTTTCCAACACATGCAACAATCAGCCACTGGGACAACATATTTATTTACAGTTGTGTTGGATTTTCTGCCCTTTTTTTCCATGAATCTGGTTTGGATTCCTTTCATCAAAGGTACAAGCATAATCAGAAATTATGCTTTGGACAAAAAAAGTAATTGAATTAAAATCTACAGTTTGTGTCATGCAGAAAGCTAGCACATAGGGCTGTTCTGATCAACCTGCAAGTCTAAAGCATTCCTCCACACCAGCATAGGTGGATGCAGCCAGGACAACACACAGCATATGACCAAAAGGATATAATTTATTCTCTGTGATACAGGATGAATAAATTTTTACACTATTCAGATCCATTTTTTTTTAAACCATCCACCATATGCCAGGAACTGGAGAGGATTGTTCACAGAGAGTCTGCATCTGCTTCTTCCTTCATGCTGTGCATGCTTTTTATAAAAGTCCTGCTCCATAAGGCAGCAGAACACATGGCCCATAGCAGGGTCTGTGTGACTGCTGCGGCAGAGGATACACCGTGGTGATGGTTAGTTAGTGCAAACATTTGACAAAGAGCTGCAAGACCATGGCATACATGAGGTGTAAATGCCTCCTCGAGCAGCTGCAAAAGTTAGCAAAGCTGAACATCTCCAAAAGCAAGGAGAAACAAAATGTTCATCTTGCTAATTCTTCCATGGAGGGATAAATAAGCATGAGCCTTCACGGTGGTTTGGTTCTGGATCCAGATGATTGACCCACCTTTCTCTCACTGCCCACGACCAGGATCTAAGAGGGGAAGAAAACAAGTTATGGCAGAGGTCAGCTGTTATTACAGCATTGTTTATCATGCAGGCTATATTAGAACTGTGGCTCATAAAAAACACACACAACTGTCTCCTTTCTCTTGGCTAGAGTATTCATCCAGCTTTACACAGATCTCTGCTCAGGGTCAGCTGGAAGCCATTGAACTATTTAACTGCTTTGTTTATGCAGCTTTTATTTCATGTCATTGGGCCTTAAGTCCAGCAGCTTTTATAGGGTGCTTGCCGTAGATGTGCTCATATGTGTCATAGTTGGTTTGAGTAATGACGGTATATTACCAAACTTATACATTAGCTTGCTCACAACACTGCTTCGGATTTTACAGTTGCAGTACTTGCCAACTTGCTTTTTCTGTAATAAAGCGACCATGGTATTAGTAGAGCATCAGCAAAAAGAGTGGTATGCCATTCATAAAGTTCACACTTAGTTCAGGTGACTAACTATACAAAACAAATACTCCAAAATCTATCTGACACAGATTCGCAAGCACCTTGTCTTCCATTGCTCAACAGCTCAATTCCCCTGGCACTTCCACAACATCAGTGAATGGGAAACTAGCCACCCAACAAGCCCTCTGCAATTATTCTTCAACCAGATCTAGAATTACTACCTAAGTGCCTTACTACCCCTACACAATAAACAGGATTAGGTCATCAAGTTGGCTTTCTGTGCTGAATGTTGCATGTATGACAGGGTTTATTTCCTAAACAAAAGATTTTGTCAGTGTTACTTTTGCTCTCATGCATGCAGTGCATCTGTACAAATGCAGAAGTATTTCTGCACCACCTAGCTGCGCTGCTGCTGAGAGGTGGCCGGTGCCCGGAAGCGGAGAGGGGGCATTGAGCTGCACTTAAGTGGGGCAGGGATTTGCACTGGAAAGCCCAACCCAGTTTATCGCATGCCAGCCCAGAAAGTATCCAATAGGAGTATATCATGTCACAATTTGTTCAGCTAGGCTTCTGGGCACCAAGACAGCCAGATGGTTATTCCACAAAAAAGGAGGAGCGTGGGGGAGGGACATCTCTTGGCACCGGTCTTCTCGCGCAGCAGGCTGAGCCCCTGCGCAGCAGTTGGGATTGTTGACCCAGTGAATTCGCCCAAAGATCCTTTTGAGCTGCACAAAACCGTTCGGTTTTACCATTAGCATATCAGAGGTGGAGCGGTGGTGGGAAATGGTGCAGGCAACAAAGCCTGCAGCTCGGCGGCTTTGTCTGCCTGGAGCTTAGAGAGGCAGAAAAAAAAATGCTAATTGGCCATTTGCCGTGCAGTGACAGACAGATGTTGACATTTTCTTCCCTCGGCTGCTCCAGCCCCACCCTCGTCCCCGGGTCCGGAGGAATGTTGCTGTCTGGGCCACTTGGGCAGGCAGCTTTCCCCGCTCTCCTGAGCTGCTGCTGCACTCGTATTTGCATACAAGTGGGTATTGCCTGCACGGAGAAAACAGGGAAGGAGAAAGAGATTGCTTTTGGGTTTTTCTTTTTTTTATTTTTTATTTTTTTATTTTTTAATCACACTTTAAATCAGACCTCGAATAAGAAGTTAATTCTGATTCAAGTGTGTAGGCTGTGCATGCCAGCTACATGCTGCACCCTAGATCACCTTTGCCCCATGGAAAATCCACGGGAAGAGGCCAACCTGCCCACCTTCCCAGCATCCCAGCACAGACTTCAATCTTTATTTTTATTTTATTTTATTTTATTTTATTTTATTTAATAGAAAGTGGGGGTTTGGGGGCTCCGCGGACTGTACAGATTCCCTGCTCCCACACACCATGGAAATCCCTGAGGAAGACTCCTCTGAGCTCTGTCAGGCTAGCCTCTATAACTGCATCATCTGAAGAGACGTAATATTCCTTGCCACGGCATTAAAGTCAGCCAGCACACTCAGAGGACAACACCACACCATTTCTATTTGCCACCCAAATCACTGATCAATCCACATGGATGGAGCAACTGCCAGTTCATTGCATGTTGGACTTGCCCTAACTCCAAGCAGTATTATTTCTTCTGACATCAAGCTTATTTGCACTGATTATCTTATTTAGCACTTTCCCCATGGTTGTTATTCTACAGTCCTCTCTCTAAGCAATAGCCCTCAAGTCTGCAACAGTGCTGGGACAAAGCATAAAGACAGTGTGCTCACTCATAAGCACTGCCTAGAAAACCTTTGTGACCTGGCAGTGTTTTCAGAGTCCAGCCTGACCGGTTGGAGGTAAGACCAAGCCTTGATGGGCTCCAAATCACACATGGTGTTCAAATGCTACCCACCAAGGGAGAGCACATTGCAGATTCAGCATCAATTGCAAAGGGCGACCAAGCAGTTTGTACCACTGAAATGGAGCCATTTCCTGTGCCATCATCGCCATTCTGCTCTCATTCATCAAATTAGCCTCCCACAAGCTGGGCTTTCACCCAGCTTTTGGCTATTGCAAGTGACAAATTATGATTTCATAAGGTTTTTGTTCAGCTTTAAAAGGTCATCATGAAGATAGTACCTAATGCATCTGTTTAGAAAATGCTTATGGGTACAATGAGTCTGTTTAATGTTGTCTAGATGCAGAATGGGGAAGAGGAAGTTAAGTCACCATCTGAAGTCCCCAGCTGAGCTTGTTTTTAGAGTTTAATGGATAACATTAACTGCGTTCTTATGAGATCAAGGGTCCTGTCCTCAGCCTGACTGATGCAGAGGGGGCACAGTCTCACTCCTGATGACTGTATTTCCTTAGGAGTGGAGAAATCCTCAGCTTGAAGAAAATGCTTTTTGCACCTTTATTTTTTATTTTTTATTAAGTCATCTGACTCACCCACCCTGGACAAAGAGTGTCCACGGAGAGCTAATACTAAACTTTGTGAACTAATGTCTCAGACTAAGCTGAGCTATTTGAGACGCCGGAAGATTTAGGTGACCCCATACATCCCGGGTTAGGGGAAGTCAGGCCTGTCAGCACACACTTCCGATCCTTGCTCAGGAGCCGCTGGGGTTTTGGGAGGGTCTTGAGATTCAGTCAGGGTCCCAAACCACACCTAGTTTCAAAGGTTTGTACATGGTTGTTAAGTCCCTCATTTTTTTGCAGATATAACGCTCTAAGTGAATATAAAATGAGACTTCGGTATTTTGGATAAATTATTTATTGCAAATTCGTTGCAAATTCATGTACTTTCTAGTAATTAGCCTAAGCAAAGTACAGTGAATATAAAAAGTCATCATTCTTCTGCCTTGTCCCAAAGGAAAGCCACAACCACAGCTACCATTTGTCATGGAGTATAGATCTTCCATATTCAGTATCTCTTTACACACACACATCTGCAATCATGGCACTGGAATCACAGCCTTTAGAGCTTTAAATGCACAGGAGCCTTAGAGAAGTTTATTCTGCTATATGCTTAGTCTTTGCATGATGAAGAATTTATCACTTCTTACTAGGGATCTAAAATGCAAACATTTCTTCATGAACACAACTGCTGTAATGTTTCTCTTTTTCAGTTATTTCTACACCAGAATACATGGCCTACAGTCCAAAGGACCCTTTCTTAGGCAATCCAAATGGGCCTGGATCAGAATTACAACTTCTTATCAAATAAAAATAGCAAAAATATATCTTGCCCTGCCCTACAGCACCAGGGTTTTTAGATTTTTAGCCAGAACCACCCATTACAAGTAGAGAGGCTTAACAGCAGTTAATCTCAAGACCCACAGACACAGATAGGCTCAGAAAGGGGTGAGAATCTTGAGAAGTAACTTGATATTCAGTGGGCAGTATTATCTAAATCAAAACTAACTTTCAACTGTGATGTAGTTGATTACAAACAATAATCCTTCTCCCCCTGTTGCCATCCTACTAGGGGTACTTGAAGAGAATGCTTATTTTCCCTTAAAATTCATAATCTTAGAGTTCAAGCTAAGTTATGTGCTGTGCTAGGATGGAATGTTTGTAGTTACACAGTTTATTGACTTGGTCTTAGAAATGTAATGGAACCTGTTCTTTAAAACAAAACAAAACAAAACAAACAAACAAACAAACAAACAAACAAACAAAAAAAACAGAACAAGTAACCTTTAATAATCATTCATTTTAAAGCAATATCATACAATTAAAAGTAGTGATGCTATTCCTCTGACAGCTAAATTTAAATTTAGCTGCAGACTTACAGCTGCCTTCTATTCACATTAATAAGTGAAAATTACACTCAAGCAAACACAACTGACCATGTTGTCAGACTCTAGAGTATCTACTCTTTTTTTTTTTTTTTTTCTTTTTCCTTCTGAAAATAGTTGTAAACAGGTATGAGAATCTGGACAAAAAGATGGGCAAGAAAACCAACTTTTAAAAAGATCTCCCAACTGCTGAATTTAATGCACCTTCTCTTTATACCTGTAGCAATGCACTGCAAGAATCCCTTGCTTGATATGCTCAATAAAGAAATCCTGTGTTCTTCACAATTCAGTGTCAAGATTGTGCTATGACCCCATATGCATTGTATATGTCACCTCGCTGCAAAGGAATTAAAAATAAGATATTTAATGATGGTAGCAGAAACATTACTAGCTGGCTTGATCTGAATTCAGATTAAGGAAGGACAATAGCTGATTTTTAAATAAGCAGCTGCTAAAGAGATCCCCAGATCAGCTCCAGTGCTTGTAGGAAATCTCTTAATACTTGCTAGGAGTGAGCCTCAGATCATTTATAACATGGCTGCTTTTCAAGGGCTCACCTCAACCACACCAGGCTGCTCCAATGCTGCTGTGAGCACAGCCAGACCTGCCCTCCTTTTGTGCCTGCCTCCCCACCCCACCTTACACAGCTCCTGCCCAGAGGGTCCCTCTCTGTCATTTTTGATAGGTTTGGTCTTCACCTGGCAACCCCTCTAGCATCTCCTTATTTCTGTCAGGAAGCTGGCCTGACAGCTACCCCCTCCCCCTGTGTGCAATTTAATATTTCAAGTATAATCATCACCAACCAAGATGGAAAATATATGGTGTGTTTTCTGTTCCAGATGACCACCTCAATATGCATTTTTTTCAGGCTTGAAAACCCTTGTTTGATCAAAACTCTTAATTTTCCATGTTCGTGGAGATGCAGCATGAAGAGCTGAATTCCTTAACAAACTCAGGGTTAGAGGGTGGAAAGGCAATGAACATACTTGCATCAGAGACTGCATTTGATATCCTTGGTAATCACTGCCCAAAGGCTGCTGGAAGACAGCTAAAGTGTCACGCATGAAACTCCCGTCTCCCTGGAGATGAGTTTGCTACTGAGGAGGTAGGAAGGAGCAGTCACACTGTGAAGCATTTCTGGCACGTTCAGGCATGAGATGGAAATCTGCACGGGGAGGGCCCCTGCAGAAGAATGACAAGTGACTGCCACTGCAGGGCATTGGGAACAGACTGGCTTGGGTGGCCAGGCCCTCACTAAGAAAGCCTCCTATTTTCCTTGTCTACATGCTGTTCTCCATGAGAGACCCGGACACAGGAAAGACATGATGGATTGAGAGAACCAGGTAACTTTTCCCAGCCCTGTGCTCCTATGACCTTCAGCAGAAATATCGCCAGAACTGAGCTGCTGAAACAGTGTGGTGATGGGAAGAGAGAGGTCTTGATATATCCAACCCATTCATCAGCCTCTTTCTCAGAGTTTCCTGTTTTATTAGCATTACCCTGGTCTGCCCTGCAGTGATGAACACTAATGGTTTCCCTGTTGTATCTGAGCATCACTTTCCCCTTCACATTTTCCATGATATTTACACAGAGCTGTGATGTGGGAAATTTTGAAGTCATCAAATCTGAACTGTGAATAGCTGGGTGGGAAAATAAATGAATAAATAAACAGATAAATAAATACATAAATAAATAAATTAGCATCCCTGAAAGCTTAACTGTATTCCCCTTTTGGCTAAATGGGTGATGCTACACTTGCTTTGATGACAGAAATGCTGTAGGTGTCTTGCTTAGGATAGTAGGACATACAAGCCTTACTCAGGTTCCCTTCTGAGATCCCAGCCAAGAAGAAAGCTGCTTCATAGAGCTGCTGAAACAAAGAGTGCGTCCAGATTCATTTGTCTTTATGGAAGCATGTGCTAGAAGATACATGCAGAGCTAAACCTTCACTGGGAAAAAATATTTTTAAAAGTTTGTGAACAAATGCCATCCATTCCTTAATGACATTTACTTTTGGAATAAGATGTTTCCATTCTTAGGCTCTTCATTTTCTTCTTCCCTTTTCAGTCAACAGGAATTAAACCTGTAAGTCAAAATAGCTTTCTGTCTCCAAACATACTGAGTCAGTACCATGTTTTAAAGAGATAGGGGAATGCTACTGACAGTTTATTGAGGCAAGAGATGGGGAGAATTTCCTGAAAAATGGGTTATGATGCTATAAAACAAATACTGCAGCTTCAGCGCTAATCTTCACTTAAAGAAAACCTTACTGCTGTACAAATCAGCCAGGCTGCTTCCACAGCTGATACTGCTGTGAGAATATTTGCCTTTAAAGATGTGAAATGCTTTCTCACTTTACAGATCCTGCACAATGCTCTTGCGGGAGTAAAATGAAAGGATACTGTTCTTCTTGGGTATTTTATACACTTAGCTCTCCCCCTTTGCAAACAGATAGATACTTTCAAACAAGCTACTGCCACACATGTATCTATGCTTGTATCTATTGTGTGTATGGGAAATACATTTATATATGTGCATTACACTGGCATCTGCATCTGTGCAGAGCAATGCTCATGACATAGGCAAAGGGAGAGGTTGCCAACACCCAGAGCATCACTACTAATTTCTCTACAACATTCTTTGGAAAGAAGGTTAATTTTGACACCAGCCCAACAAAATGTGAAGTCAGTCGGTGTCTTGTCCATTCCTCTATATAAAATGACCCAGAGGAGGTGGGGCACAGGAGGTAATCCATGTAGGGATTATGCTTTTGGGGCTTGGTGCCCAGATCTTTTGGCAGCCAACACAGTTGTGCCTGGGGTTGGCCTTACAGAGGTGACATTGCCACAGTCTCAGCTGGCTGTGGAAACCAGGCCAATAAGGTCAGCATTAGAGGTGAGGGGGAGCTTAGCAGCGAAGGCAATATCTGTTATGAAATGAAAATATTCTAAGAAGCCATTTGGAATTTGGAGTAAAACTCCTTTCACTGGAAGGATGTTGCAGCAAGAAGGGTGTCAATTTCTTTTTCAGAAGACAATGAGAGGATGCAAAGAAACAGTCTCAAGTTGGGGGGGGAGGGAGAAGGATATTAGATTGGACATTAGGAAGAACTGGACATTGGACATCCATAGACTGGACATTAGGAAGAATTTCTTCATGGAGATGGTTGTAATGAATTCAGAGTGAGAAAAACCAGCAAAGAGGTCTGAGTCTGAACTGGTGGGCTGGGCTATGTGGCAGCATTCCTGCACCCAGAGTGAAGTGGTCACGGAGGCTGGACCATCTCTTTTTGGCCAGGTAGGAAGAACTCTGGAGGAGCTCCCCGTTGCTCTCGTGTTCATGAAAAGAGCCCAGAGCTATCTTCTCCTTTCCCCGGGATCACAGCTCTGCTTTGCTCAATCTAATTTTATCAGCACTGAATGAAACCACAGCTGGTTTAGATCTGTGGACCTCACGATGTGTTTGGAAGGCAGACAAAATACTCAGAGAAAAAAAAAAAAAAAAAAAAAAAAAAAAAAAAAAAAGCTGATGGGGAGAGGAGGAATCCAGAAGCAGCAGCAGTGTTTGGGATGCTTATTTGGTGAACAGACCGCAGCCCGGGGAGGCTTCAAAGAACTGTCTGAGGGCTACAGAATTCCCTCCTTCTGCACTGATAATGTCACCTCATGTTGGAAAAAGAAACCTCACCCATTTTGATATTATTCAAGAAAAACTCTCCAGATATCACTTTTAAGGCAGACTTCTGGGACAGAAATATTTTAGGTGCTCTACATTGATTAACAAACTGCACTTTGGGTGATGAAATGCATTAGCACTTTCAGATTTGACATTTTTTTTTTCAGTATTTGTTGTATCTGCATTTCTCTGCTGCCATGAGGTTAGGCAATTAAACAAAGCACTTTATCATGGGGTTTCAATCAATTTTCCTCTCAGGTTCTCATGCATGAAGATAATGTTGAAGTGCTTAGCTTGTAAATACTGCAGGATAATGTTTATTTGTTTAAAACTGCTTTCATAAAACCTTGGAATGCTTTGTTAACCCTAGATCACTTACGAACAAACAACCATCCTCAGACTATGTCTTCTATATATATACCATGGTTTAATCCCCTACTTAGAAGTGATTATATAAAAAGTCCTATGATCTTTCAAATGCTTCCACTATTTTTTTGTCTCAATAACCAACACACAGAGGTCACTTCTCTTCCTCTGCAGTTACCCCTCCATAGAATCTACTTCCCGCTTCCCATTTATTTTTAATACTCAGCTTCATCCACAGAAATGCATTTGTTATAGAAACAAATGCCTATACTGTTGGAAACCAGAAATGGCTCTGAAAGGCAGTTCTACCGGAAGAGCTTCCTGTCAGAAAATAGGTACGGCTTTCACAGCAACCACAACTGAACATCGCCTTTGATGTTGTTCATACTTATTGCTTATTTCATTTATTCTTCATGTTTAGTTACTTCATCATAGTGTTCAGCTGTCTAGGAGAGCAGCAGGGCTGTGTCCATGTAGGCTGCCACTGTGGCTGGACCCATGGGTGTCTTCTTCTTGCTCTACGATCAGTCACCTAGAGCCCCACCATGAGTGTGTAAGTGTGTAGGTAGGTAGGTTATTTTCTGGGCATCTTCTTTGTGTCCTAACATATCTATTACTGCTGCCTTCTCTTTATGTCAGAAATTTTTGTGATTGATAGAATTAAGAAAAGGTTTTCCATTACATATTTTAATGAAAGTTGTAGAAAATCAATAGCTATGGGTTATATCTGCTAGCTGAACTTGGCCAATGGATTTGAGAATGAAGCGCACCTGCACATACAAAGCAATACTGCATCAGACTAGTTCTTGCTAGGAAAACAATCTAAAATATATATGCCATGTTTCTAAGCCCCTCAGTTGTTTCGTCCCCTCACAGAGTTGATCTTACCCTTCTCCTCAGCAGACTCCCCAGACCTTTTTGAGGCCTGATGATTGACTGAATGAATGTCTGATGATTAACCCCCTCCCATCTGCAGGAAGGCCACATGAGAAGACAATCCAGCAGCCCAGTAACACATCCTGTTCTCTGATATTGTGGCAGTCCAAGGGCTGCCAACTTGTCTAGGGACACCAGAATCTGTCACACTTCCCACCAGTGTCCCACCTTCTTCCAGAAGAAGGACCTGAGAAGAGATGGGGCTGAACCACCTTTTCCATCTTCCACTACTTTGCAGTACTGCTAATAACCACAGCCAGGGAATGAGGGCACTGGGAGCTCCTTGCAAGAGGAGCCTGCAAATTGAAAATTGCATTTGTTTTGCTCCTTGCTAATGTTCTTGCCGAGTGAGCCCTCAAACACTTGCCTCACCCCTACGTGACCCCTGCCTGGGCTGGACAGCCACTGACTTTGAGTTGAAAATACTGTTGGAAAGGGAGTACCAAATGGACATGAAATTGAAAACTTACAGGTTATGGTTTCCTTTTTTTTTCCTCTTCACTCCCCCCCCCCCCCCCCAATGGATCCACTATCTATTATTTGGTGAGTCTTTCCTGAAGTGTGATTAGTTGTGAACAGAGATGGGAAATGATGTGCTCCAGCATCCTCCTCAGTTGATGTAGCTCAGAAACCAGGCCCTGCTGTGTCCCACCTCCTTGTACAAACCTGCCCTAATACACCTCCAGAGACAATGCAGAGGAAGTGTCCCAAAAGCAAACAAAGAAATCCTACAGCGAATGTGCTGCTGCTGTGCACGAACGAGGGCCAAGAGCTGCAGTAATGTTGAATGTGGGGGTGTTTTGGTGCTGCCACTGATGGTTTGGCAAAGGAAAGCACATGCTCACTGCCTTACAGCTTTCTGTTGGAAAGATGATTTGTTTCCTCCTCAAACTGCTCTGACACCAAGTGGCAGGTACCTGAGTGAGCCACGTTCATAACCTGTGGGTGGGTAGTTGGGGAGGGGGCCAGACCTGCTTTTCCCCCAGCAGAGAGAAAGCTCTTACAGTTCAGCTTTGTTCTGAACTCAAGAGGAGCAGCACACATGTGGTCTTCATTAGTGACGCTCCTTTGAAATGTCTCCAAGCCCTTGGATTGTAACTCTAGCACACAAAGGGGTGGGGGAAGCAAGAAGGGAGGAAGGGAAGGAGGGAGGAATGAGGCTGCTGGAATCGTCCCTGTGAAATCCAGACATGGATGGAGATTTTCTTTTTTCTCCCCCCCTCCTCAAACCCCCCCCCCCCTTCTTGTTCTCTGTTTTTTTTTAGCCCTACAGGCACAGAATTGTTCTTAACCTTCTGAACTGGGAAAGTACATTTCAGAAAATCCACTGCTCTTCTGTCAAAGCAAAACCAACATGAATAATCTCTTCTAAATTACAAGCATTAAATGACAGAGGGGAACAGTTATCATTTTGCGTCTCTTTGCATATGTGCTTGCGTATATGCTTTTGTGGTTGTGTGAAGCCTGTGAGTCTCCAGCAGCCTGGAGTTTATAAATACTTTTGAAGGAGTGGTTAGAGAGCAAGCAGAAGAGTGGGGATTGATCTGGCAAGCTGAAGTAATGGATGTTGATTTCTGCTCATTAGGAACCATGTCACAGAACTGCAGCCTGATCAACATGCATTCCCTCTGACTGCCTGGCATTTCCTCATGCTTTAAAACTGTATTCTCCTTCTCCTTCCCAGGAGCACTAATGAAGAAGGAAGTCATTTGGGAAAAAAAAAAAAAAAAAAAAAAAAAAAAAAAAAAAAAAAAAAAAACTCTACCATACTCTACATATATTATTTTTCTGTGATTGTACCCATCAAATTGGATTTCATTTGGATTTCAACTCCCTTAAATTTGCAGCTGCACATGCATGGCTTTCCATACCAGAAATCAATTAGAAAATGATGAAAGCTAAAGAATATTAGCAGAAAAAAATAATGAACAGCAAATACGAAGTGTTACAATTGAGCCCAGAGGCGATCTGGTTTCCCCCCTACTGCCTGTGGGAAAGGAGAATATTTTATGGCACAGGGAAAATGACATCCATGTTTCTGGTAGTGGAAACTGCTGAAGCATCCCTTTCACTCCTTAAAGGTTTGGGGCACACTGATGCATTCAGCTGACCAGGCATAAAACATGAACCTCTAACCATCCCTCACACACCTTTTTGTCTTCTCTGCTGCCTCCCTGCTGGCCTGAGTTTCCCCGTGGCAGGCATTCATGTGAGATGGAAGGATGGCAGCCCAGACACACGGGCTGGAACAAGAGGGTGCTGACATGGGAGAGGCTCATCCTGCATAGGTGCAGGGAGGGAACATCCCAGAGCAGCATTAGGAATTGCTGTCCTCTCAGGGCATGGCCTGAGATGACGATCAGATGATTTTATAGGAAAAATTTCTTCCTGTGCAGTCCTCACCATAACTGCTGACATAATGGTATTTCTGCCCATACATAGCTAAGATTACTATACTTAACTGGGCACCACTTGTGGCCTTGCCTACGTGAGGATTCTCCATTTAACATCAACATGAAGCTGCTTAGCATCACTTAGCTCAGCATATAAAAAATTCAGGGTCTTGGGTTAAACCCTGTGTTGTGGAACTGAAGCTTTGTCAAAAGCTGCTCTGGTTCATCTGCTTCTGAGTGATATCACACAGAGTGATATTACCTGCCCTCCACTCTTTCTTGGACATGGCGCAGAGGGTCTCCAGCACTTTGGCAGAACTGGGCTCTCCATCCTCCTGTATAGAGTTCCCTGATGACTGTGAAACCATGTTGTGAAATGTAAGAATATGCCAAAAATGTTATACAATTGAATATTACAAGTCATACCATGCTCACAATATATTAATGCAGAAAAAAACACTTCAATAGCCTTTGTTAAGAGAAAGCTCACACAGGATCAGTATAGAGATGTGGGAGTCACCTCCTTTGGTTCCTTCATTCTGTATGTGGTCATGAATTACAGTAAGATGCTATTGACCCATAAACTGTTTTCTACTAGATGGAGGTACTGAAAACTCCCTGACTTTCAGGTGAGCAGATAACCTGTTATAAAAAAATGCTCAGAAGAATGGCTCCAGTGTTTTTAAGCATGATTATGACTAATGACATATTTTAGGAAATCAGTGCACAAACAGCCTAATGCTAATCTCTCAGCAGGTTCACAGCAAGCAGCTCTCTCAATTGATAACTAGGGAGATCAGAATCAGGCCCAAGACAGTCATTTTTATACCACTTGGTATCCTAGTAATGGCCACAAAAAGGGAATATAAACCCTTTGTCTCTTTACTTCTACAGACACATTTCCTTTGTATTTATTGCACTCCATTCACGGGTATTTCTAAAAGCTTGGGATCACTCCTGCTCCTGTAGCTCTTTAAATACTCATTCATGGCAGAAAAACAGCTCTGAATAACACAGGGCTGCTATTGCCTGCTTCTTATCTCACCTTCCCCAGCCTAATCCTCTTATAATGCCCTTGGCTTCGATAGACACATCTCTGATTATGTAAATTTTGGCCACTGTAAATAAGATCAAATCAGACCATAGCCCATGTTGTTCTATGAGAAGACATACAAAAGAGAAACAATAAACATGATAGTCAGCTAAAATCTTACATTCAGTAACAGAACTAGAAATCTTTTTGTTCTAAGTAGTAAAAATGTTGACTTAGGTAAATACCATCCACCAAACAAGGCAAAATGGATTAGCATCAACACACACCTGAAAGTCGATAAACAGATTAATACAAGCCCAGCAGCTGTGATGCTGTTTTCTTTCAGAGCAGGTCCCTGATGACCACAGCCACAACTAATATTCACTTGGAGGTGTGGCACCAGAGTACACGGGCACTTGTTAGCCAATTTCAGTGCCAGGTACACCGCCATACAAAACAGTGCTGTGTGCTGACCTTAGAGCTCTCACTACTATTCTTGTGTCCAAGTGGCCCACTTCATACTATGCATGTGCTCCTGTAAAACATATGAGTCTATGATGGCAATCCCTGCTAGCAAGCTGTGTGCTTGCCAGATCTTCCTGATGCAAAGGCAAGGAGCTTCAGTGAGGAAGGGGTGAGAAAAACGTAAAATTCTGATTGTAAGAATTAATAAAATAGTTCAGCATTTCAATTTATTCTAGAATGAAGACTTTAACTGTTCCTTTGATTATTTTCCTGTCGCATGTAAAATGATACAAGTGAAACAAAAAATGTGCTTTAAAAATGGGTCCAATAACAAGACCTTAAAAGTTAAAGCTCATATATCTGTCATAAAACTTCACAAAATAAATCTGTCAGTGAACTTCATTGCAAACTCTACTGGTCCCTAGACAGATTCCTTTACTTTGACTGAGGATTGTATCTGTAGTGTGCAGAGGTACTGTTTAGATTAACATGCATCAAGTGATGGATCAAGTTATATTTAAGAAGAGCACATATTTTCTTGAGATAAGTCCACAATTCTGTTTGCATCAGAGTATCTATGATATCATTTATTTCCCGTGTTATTTTGAATATTTTTGTTGCCTACAGGGACTAGAAATTACAGATGCAGGCAGAGATTTTTTTCTGAGTTAAATAAACATTTTCAACCAGTTCGAAGTTTGGTTTCGGTTTTCAGGTTCAAACTGGTTCTTATGTTATCCATATGTTTGCCCACTCCTAATAATAAAGACTTTCTATAAGCTATATAAATTTCGTTTCAATAAAATCTTCTGATCTAAATTTTAGTAATGTGACCACTATTTTCACATGTTAAATTGGAAGTGCGTTATTTTCAGAAAGTAAGGGCTTAACACTTCCTAACACTTCAGCAACCGATTGTGTCTCAGGCTGGGAGTCTGACTATTATTAAGTGCTCTACAAAAATTGCTTCTTCCTTCTGCAATGGGACTGTTTATAGCAGAAGCACAAAATTGCTACTTTCTCCAGGCATTTTGGAGGCACTTACTTGTACTATATGGTTAATAATATGCCTAACATATATTTAGTGTTTATTAATCAGAAATAAATACACATTCTTTATTAATTATTCACATCTTACCATCTCATCCATGAAAACAAGAATAACATACCTAACCTTTTAATTGCTTTCTGTGTTTTCATCATGTCACTAATTCTGACTTCTCTGTGATAAAGCAACCTCAGCCTTTCTAGTGTCTCTTCAGGGGAGTTTCTTCCAGACTGCAAATGTTCCTGTGTTCTACCTCTAAACATGTCCTCCTCTTCTTCTTCTGCACAGTCCTTTCTTCCCCAGGACTGAGCACGGTGTCACAGCTGCAGGTGAGACACTGCATTTTATAAAGGCCCTGCAATATGTCCCATCAAAATTTCAGTCTCCCAAGAATCTGTATTGAATTCATGCAGCATTAAAAATCTAGCTTTTTAAAACATGATGGCATAAGCTGTGATAAATTGAAGCAAGCCCCAAGGAGAAGGAAATGTCAGTGTGCAAAGGCATGATCAAAGGTGCAGAGAGGTTGGGCACATGAAGGCACCTCTCCTCCTCCTCTCTACCTCTCTGAGGGAAAATCCAGCCAAGCAAACATACATAGAGCAGAGTCCCTACGGCTGGTCCCATAGCTACTGCCCAGGAAGAGGCACCAAATATGCAGGGCAATGGGCTGGGGAAGCTGGTGCTAAAAGGAGCACCATGAGGTAAGGTGTATGAGGGCTGTACCTTTCCACTTGCAATTTTCTTTGTGATTTGGTGCAAACCAGCAGCCAGAATCTTGCAAATTCACGCACTTTGGCATTCCTGTACAAGCAAATGGATCCGCAGGCTGTATTGTTTTCCTGCACCTCTAGCTGAACTGCAAATAGTGTTTATCCTAATATCAAGCTGCAAGGTGCAACACCATATTGCAATAATTGGAAGATCAAAAGGTAGAGGAACTCTGTCATGCTGGCCTTCTCAGTATGCTGCTCACACCACTAGGCTGAATATATTGGATTACTTTTTGCCTCTCTTCTCATTACTGTTCTATGCTGCATTGCAAATAAGTAAATGAGGCTTTGCTCCCTTGCTGGTCATATTTTATTCGACTGGTTATCACTACTTGACATCATAAAAAAAAATAAAATAGCAAAACCAAAAACTACATTGGATAAGTTAAATATAATTAATGAAAAAGGCCACACTGAGTGTTCCAGAATCTCCAGTTTTGTGACACCAACTACACATAAAGTTTCTTTCCCTGTGCAAGCAACATAAGTTCTTATTTACAGCGTATACCCTTGAGGAAAAGATTTCCTTCTTTCCCATTTCTCTCCTTTCATTAAAGACCTCCTGAAGACAAAAAGGCTAAAATATTTGAAAGAAACCTGTGTTAGTCTACTTTTAATGAACTGTAACGGCTCCTTCGTGACAAGATAATTTCAATTATACAGAAGTTAAGCTTTCATGAATTCTCAGCACTTCTAAATGAGGTAATAGTACAACTTTCCAGACAGTGATTTTCTGATCCCTGAGAACTGTATTTAGATAAATAACTCAAAATGAAAGCTCCCACAAGTGTTGGTGGCTTGTTCTGCAGCTGTATGTTCAGCGTCCCATATGTGTTACCTTTCCCCAGAATTCTAGCAAATGAGGTCACTAGCAGGAATGCTTGTCAAAGGACCAAGATGCAAACAAATGCTACTTAATACTCACAGAAGGCAGATTTTAAGTTTGGAACTGATAATATGCACACGAGAAACCTGATTCCAGATGTTATGCCTAGGCAACAGGGAAAAGAAAAGTGTAATGTGACCTCCATACCTAGACAAATCAACTCTAAATTAGGACAAATGGATGCAACTGAGTGTTTGCAAACATGGATTCTCTTAGGTAGAACTGGAATATAATTTTTGAAAAACAGGTGAACAAATTGCAGGCTCTTTGCAGACTATTTACAAACAGAAACAAAGAGATATAATGTACAAAAGGATTTACTTGATAATGTGAAATTTTAAGAGCAGCTGAATAAAGGACAAAAGACAATTCTATATGTTCTCCTTTGTATTATAGTTAAGTTCTAGTACTAACTGGAAATGAAAGATACCGTTTTAATATAACTTATAGGGAGGTCATCTAGAATGTGCTTAGATATAGACTAAAATAGTGAGTATATCTCTGAGCAAGAGTCTCAGCTCAGATTCAGAACTGCTGAAAGTTCCCAAGCTTTTTCAGAGTGATTCTGCACCCTGACACTCAATCTACAAAGATCAGCAGCTGTGGCTCATGAGTATTTTTATGAAACTTCATTAACATTCGTGTAAAAACTGAAATGGAAACCCTCTGTTTTAAATACCCTTTCAAAGGCCCTGATGGATAAAATCTCAAGATTAAAAAATAAATAAATAAAATAATATATATATTAAAAAAAAAAACAACAACAAAAAAAAAAACAGTTAACCTTTGTTGAGACTTGTAGGGCTTTAGATTCAAAATTCTGGGGGGTTTCTATGTTTTAAATACTATTGGAGTGTGTAGCAGACAGTAAATAGCTAAGACCACAGTAGCCAAAGAATTCCCAACTCCAAAACATGCCCCAGGCTATATTGCATCCACTCTTGTGCTCAGCAACTAGGGGCAACAGTGATGCTGCACATAGGACAGCCGTAAATTGGCAGCAAGACCTGGAACGTGTAATAGGAGTGCTTGCAAGAGTCACCAGTAGTGCCAGCAACCTTACAGAAAATGTGCCTGTGCCAGAGGGAGCCTGCTGTGCTACACCTGTTGTACCAGTATAGCAAGTCTCTGTTCCCAGAGGCGCCAGAGCCCACTCACTTATGCAGAGTGAATTGAAGAAGACAAAGCAAATTATATACAAAAAAAAGAAAAAAGAAAACCAAAACAAAAATGTCACCACAAAAACAAACAAGCAAACAAACAAACAAAAAATAATAATAAATAAATAAAAGGAAAGAGCTGAAATGTGTTTTGTGTGCCCTTATAGATAGCCAAGAAGGGAGGACAGAGACCTTATAAGAGACATAAGTACTCTTGGAGTCTGAGAGAAAAACATTGTGCATGAACTCGTGAAAAGAAGATATGGGAAAAAAACCCACAGCAGCCATATTATTCCCCATTTGGAAGCAGCCCAAAGGAAATAAACGCAGCAAGTATTTTAAAGCAAGCAACAGTTCTCCCCTCCTTGCTTTCTATTTGGAAGGAAAATTACAGTGTCTTGATATGCACAGAGCATCTTTAATCCTTCTCAGGTCTGGTATTCAGTGGACAGACAAAGATGCATCAGGATGAATTGGCTTCATACTGGTGAGAGCTTGTTTGCCTCTGAATATACGGTGTTCACCATTCACTTCTGAAGCACTGTGCTGGGGTTCTGCTTATGTGGCTGACTCTTTCCCTAGTGTGAGTACATCTTTTGTGTATGTGATTACTGTTCCTTAGTTACTATCTATCTGTGATAACCCACTAAAAAAATAACCTTTTGCTGTCCAGTCAGTTTTCAGCTGAGGTACAGGGACACTACAAGCATATCAACGTAGAAGGGAGGGGCATTGGAGAGGCCAAAATAGAAGGCAAGGGAAAACACATAGCTGCTTCAACTGCAGAGCTGTTTCGTGCTCACTTAAACATTCAAGTAACAGTCAGTGTCTTGGGTTGTGGTTTCCTTAGCTGTGCCTTATCTAATGACTCTGAAGCAGGTAAAAGTACCCACCCTCCAGATCCTCTCTCAGTTCTTCTCCCACACTCTCAGCTACATGGCCCTTACATGGTTACTCTTCATAGCAGTTTTGAGACTTGTTAGCTTCTGTAAACCAAGCTGGTTCATTATCCCAGCATAAGATTGCCTATGTGGATTACCCTGGATGGAAAGAGAGAGCTAGTGAGCTTCCTCTCCACTCACAGTTGGTCTGACTAGGGTCAAGGCAAGGGAAGTGGCAGGATCATTAAGATGAGAGCAGGACTTTCCATTTTTCACAGTAGGTGCTCAGTTCAGTTCACTGCCTCTCCTGAAAGACTTAGATAACAGATGTAAAGTAACAATTCCCAGAAACATCTAATTCAACCATTGCCTCCATTTTGAGCCAAGGATCTTCCTTGGCTTGGGCTTCTACCCAAGCTCAGAAGCATCCAACTCTGAAGCTAAGCAAGGTGTAACCTAACCACAGGACTTGGGCTTTCAGTGGGAAGTGGCCTCCTGATCAGGTTACAGAAGCAAAGTCATATTTTCTTGTGTACTCTGACTCCTTTGCTCTTTTATTCTTGGTCACCTGGTGGCAAATAGTCTTCCTTTTGCCCAGATGTGTATGTCTCATCTCAAACCCTTGGAGTCAACCGCCTTCTAGTGGAAGACAATGACCTTGAAAGTAAGGTCTCTTAATTCCCATGGACTTGTCATTATTTCAGTCTTTCTCTTCTCCACAATACTGGTCTGCAGCTTGGAGGCAGTCAGACATCCTAGGCACTCAGTTCTTCCTGCAGTCAGCTTTAGCCCAACATGGCACTGCATTGACTCAGCTTCCATTCCATCAGCTTCTAGTCTTAATGTTTCTGCACAGAAGTGCCATGTAAGATCCCTGCCCTGGTTCATTACTCAGATCATTACACAATTCATGCAGTTTTGAGCCTTGAGAAAAAAATGAATGAACCTACTTTTTAGCAGTTTTGTAAAACTGTTTCATTGTGTTTTGCTGGAATTCCCCTACTTGTTGAAATGACATCCACTAATGATAAATTGCAGAGGGCTGCTCTTAGTGGAGAGCTTTCTATTCAGCAACACAAGGTAGATGGATTGCACCAGGCTTGCATCAGCTCTTGCCATTGACTTCCCACAGACTATCTATGAAATGGCAAAACCTTCAAGGCACTTACTGGGTCAAGTTCAGCAAATGCAAAATCTCAGCTGAAACTCTGGGGTTAGAACTGCAGCTAACATCACTGCTTAAGCAGAAAGGAATTTTGTACTAGAGGGTTACACCTCTTCTTATATAGGGACAGCTCTCTTGGGGATGGTGCACAGATGATAGAATGAAATTCCTCAGGAACTTACAACTGACCACAGCAAAGCATGCTCTTTTTGACCTTGCTCTCTCTAAGATAAACACATATCATTATTAAAAAGTAGGAACTGAAAAACTATAGCAATAGGCTAACTATCTAACTAAGCCAAATCACTGTACTAAAACATAACATCTCCCCTGAAGAAGAAATGGGTCCCACATGACAGATTTCAGCCTCATAAAAGGCACAAGGTAAGTACTGTGACATAACAGTGATGAAGGGGAAACAACATAAAGTCTCATGCAATACACTTGCATTGCAAAATAAATAAATAAAAATAAAAAAATAAAAAGTAATATCAGATTTGAAGGGATACAGATTTGCATGCATATGAATTTCTCACACATTGTAGGAATCCAAAAGTTTTAATGAAGTAAAGATACAACCTACACACTAAGACCACAAGTCATGC
Source organism: Nettapus auritus (assembly GCA_011076525.1). Classification (NCBI taxonomy): domain Eukaryota; kingdom Metazoa; phylum Chordata; class Aves; order Anseriformes; family Anatidae; genus Nettapus; species Nettapus auritus. The sequence goes on along the minus strand of CM021765.1, from coordinate 127,761,919 downwards.
TAATAATGCTTTGCCTTGAAAAGGGGTACTTTGATATGGTCACTATCAGTGTACAAATGGAATGACCAGTATTTTGCTCTAGTGTACTCTGGAGGAAATAAAAAATCTTTCTCTGGGTCCTATTACCAGCATACAGGGTCTTTGAGATGTAGAACCTTATGCCTAATGGGAATATATTATACCTCACCAAGGGCAACTCAGCTGCACTAAAACCCAAAGCCAAAACCACCAGTATGCTTTGTTTGTTCAATGGATGACAAGGAAATATTTCCTCTAAATGTAGAAAAGCATTTTTTATTTGAAAAAAAAAATAGATCACCAGATTAATGGCTGAATGACAACATAAAAAGAAGGCTTGTGCTAGACTGGGCAAGAACAAGTGAAAAAGAAGTGCCTATTTGTTATTCTATTTTGAATTTGTTACTGGAAAATAAAGAGCCTTACCTTTTAAGTTTGGGGCTTTTTTTTTTTTTTTTTTTTTTTTTACTGCTGCAGCTGTGTACAAGTTTCTTGCTTTCTATTAAACAGGTGTTGACTTTTGTTAATGTATTGTATAGCCACACTGTCAACACATTAGTATTACTCAGTGTTTCAAGAAGTGGACTGACTGAGACTTGGAGCCACATTCAAAAGGCATTTTAATTCAAACCTCCAACTGCATTTAGAAACCATATCTAAAAGCTCCTATCCAAGAGGGTGGAATGTAAAGTATGCAGGAAATGTTATCTTATTAGCCTTGTGTCTGCCAGTGATTGTGAAACAGATTCATTATTCTGGGAAAAAAAACAACTACCATTCCAGGCAAAGAGAGATTCATGTAAACTTGTTAAACCTTTAGGGAAAACAATACATAGCCTGGATAAAGTCTTTTGTGCTCCATCACATGAAGATAGTTTTGGTGTGAAAGAGTGCCCTTTGGAAACACTTCCAATAAAAATTACACTTATAAAAATATACATCTAGTACTTCATGATGGAACTATTTATTCTTCAAATCAGTTATTCTCAATACAGTGTATATTCACTGGAGATGACAGACTATTCACTCAGTAGTATGTCACACAGGTGAGAGAGTAGAATAGGATACTGAACCACAGTGGCCATGTTTATCTTACATTGTAGCCCCTGGAGGCAAAGTTGAGTGGTACCTACCCTTTGTCGTAGGTGTGTACTGTGGTACAATCTCATCTCTTGACTCAGCCCAGTCAAAAGGCATGGAAGCTCTCATCCAGCCTGTGGGCCTTACCAAGGAAATGAGCATAGTCTTGCACACACATAGACCTAGAAATTCAATTGTGGGCGTTCCTCAGGTCTTCATTTCAGTTACTTCTCAATGGCCCTGAAGGATAGCGTAGTGGGTGCATCTACTAGTATTCATCGTGTGATGTTTGTGAAGAGATACTAGCTGTGGAATTAGAATTAAGGGTTACCATACTTCTGCCTCAGATCTCCCAGGATCCTTTTTCACAAAAGTGGTAGACTTCATTTGCAGACACTGAAACATATATTTCTGTACAAGTATTTCCTTCTCAGGCCAGGTGTAAAGAGAGTAAGCAGTGAGATTTTTTTAGCTCAGAGATCTAATATAGGGCTTAAATGAAAGAAACATGTCTCTGGGCATAATTTTAAACATCTTTTAATATTTACACAACCAAGTAAAAGTTATATTATGCTGTGGAGCTATTTCCATTTCTGTGGTCTGATCTTTTCAGCAGTGTTAGGATTTAATTTTGGAAGTTTCCCAGGTTTGCCTTGAAAATCATGTTGAGCTCTGTATCAGCTCCACAATGTCAATACACAATGCATTACGTATATGCTGGTTGCTGGCCAGCTGGCATTTTAAATGAGTAGTTCAGGGAAAAGCAATTTTGGTGAGGGCTGACCACAGTTGGCTTCTCATTCGACTAAATTTTCTGGACTTAACATTGCCAAGCCTTTAAAGTCTTAAAGACTTATTTTAAACTTTCTCTGATTCAACAACTTAAAAATAAAAAAAAAATAATAATAATAATAAAAAAAAACTCAACTCTCTGCATATATAACTCTGCACTTTATTTACTTATTAAATATGTTTCTGTTATGCTAAATCTGATTTTTGTGCAATGGTTTGAATGTCATGCTTACTCTTGCCACCAAGTAAGTGTGGTAGCTGAAATGCCTCCTTGAACAGATGTGACCACTAGGTAATATAAATGTTGCCAAATGCTGCCTCTTGGAAGACCCTTAGATAAATATAAATCTGCAAAGAATAATGTGGCAATACAGTATTACTAAGCCTGTAATACACTAAAAATGTTCAGGAATTGTCAGAAAGAAGAAGCATTTGAGAAATTAGAAGGTAGGGTCTTATCATCACTTTCTGCACGTAAGAATTTCACTTCCAATTATTCCAAAGTATGTAGAAGTAAGATTATCAGTGATTTTTCAGGGAAGAAAAAAAAAAAAAAAAAAAAAAAAAAAAGTCATAGACTATTTGAAATTGGCTAGAATATGTCAAATGGAGTACATTGTTTATAAGGAGGTTAGGCTGTTCTAAATTTAAGAGTATATTCTTGTACTGCACAAGTCTCTCTGTGAGCGATAAAATGTTGGAAGAAAACAGTTTAGTACAAGTCTGGATGCATCATTTGCTAATTACCTCTGGTGAGCAATAATATTTAAAAGACTTCCAAATAATACTTTTCTCTCCTACACAGTTTACAATTTCAAATGTTAATTGATTTTTTTTAAACTGTGAAGGAGAATTTGGAAAAACTGTTATCCTCTTCTACAGACTGAGTGAGAAACAAGAGTATATCCCAGAAAATAAACAACAACAAAAAAAGGCTATGACAAGAACTCAAAAATTCTTACCTCAGAGCTTGGCAGATGTCTTCTGCCGAAAAGGACATTGCAAAAAGATATCTCAATAACATATCTGAAAATCCATTTCAAATACATTGAACAAGAGATACATGGTGACTAAGAAAGCAATTACAACTAAAACATGTAAATGGTTAATATTTAACAATTAATAATTAAAGTGTGCCATATCACTTGCTTTCTTAACACTGTATCATAGGAAAACACAAAAATTAATACATCTCCATGTATTTAATGATGCAAAGAGTGTTAAATATGACTTTTCCTAACTTTTGAATATTTGACTGTTTAGCTTTTAATACTCTTATTCCAAAATTCTATCATATGACATGAGTAAAGAAAAAGTCATTCAGAAAGATACTGATGCAAAGACACTGTCAAGATTTTAAAAATGTGTAGTCATTTACATTAATTTGGCTAGCCATGAAAATTTCACAGACAAAATTTATCTGTGTTTACATGGATGGACATCTCAAAAGCAACTAGGTGAAGAAGACATCCTGCTGCAGTCCTCCAGCCCATCTTTCCTCCAGCTGTAGTTCAAGGACAAAGCTGGCTGAACAATGAGGAAGATTTTGTTTCCTCTCAAAGATGCAATAGCAGTGCATTCTCAGAAAGAGTGATGCAGGAGTTGGAACAATTATCATTTTAGACCTTTTCCTAGAGCGGACCGCATCTTCATATGGAGTCGGTATGATGCACACTTCTCATTGCAAACATTTTTTCTGACTACTTCAGTAGCCTCCTTGAGAAAGTATTATTTGGAAAACAGCACAATGGGCTTTTCAGTTTTTGTAAGCTTGTCAGAAGCAGTTTCAGAGTCCAGTGATCTTTGACCAGGTTCCTTTATTTAGTCCACACAAAGAGGGTTTAATATTTAATGCCACATTTACACATTTCATTATATTTTATTTTACACAGGATTTTGATTTAGCAGAGAGATACAGCAATGTGATGAAATCACAGTGTGAGCACAATATATCAGTTGCAATGTACAACATGTACAAATGTGATTCCCATTTCCAGTCTCTATATGTTCACCATCATGACATTGAGTGTCCCCAAGGAAAGGAACGCATGGCATGAAGCCAGTTCAAACATATTGCCCTTTTTGAAGTTCTTTTTGTTGATTGTTCAGTTTTTATACTCCGTGCTGCTCTGAGCCATGTGTACACTTTCCTCGTAAATGGTCTGGCTAACTCCGGAAGACATTCACACTCTTTTGATTAACTCAGGGAGAATTCAGTGGATCAGTTGATCCACTGTGCTGGTAATCATTAATCTGAAACAAAAAGGCCACCCTCCTGTTCCCTTTGTGTTCAGATGAATTCAGCTGTATGTACAATAGCTGTGGTCACTCGCTACATTCTTCACCGAGATTCATGAGCACGTTGCTTGTGCCTGTCTCCTCTGAGTCTTCTGTTGTAGGGGTTTGTCCATCAGCCACAAGCATATGATGCCAAAGAGTTATTTGGAGATTATCAGCAATTGCTCCATAGACTACAGCTAGCAAATGCTTGAAATACCATAATTGCTCTAGTGTAATGAAACCAGTTCCAAATAGGAGGGTCAGACTTCACTTGAAAGAGGTTTTGTAAGTTATTCTGGGAGGATGGGGGGGGATGGGAAACAGAGAGAAAGAAGAAAAAGTATAGAAAGCAAACATCCTCCTCTTCTGCTCAGAGCTTTGGAGGTGTTGTTTTTGTTGTTGTTGTTGTTTGTTTTTTTTTTTCCTAAAATAAATTGTAATTAAAAACATGTAATTATATGGAATCTCTCTTTTTTTTTTTTTTTTTTTTCTTTTTCTTCCTTTTTTTTTTTTTTTTTCATTTTTACTTACTGAATGCATTTAACATGATCATGACTCAGACAAAATATGCTTGGCCTCCGTACGTGCAATATGCCCCATTTCCTGCAGCTAGTAGGGAATATCAAGTTTCTAGCCGTGGCTGAGCAATACCTGCTGCACTCAGCTTCAGAGGTCTGAAACAGAGTGCCTAGGCTCACTGCTCTACTCTCCCAGTTTTCAGGAAGTTTCATTTATGCATTGCAGAATCTCTTCAGACATACATTAAGAGCAAAATCCTACTTTGGTGTGTGCGTAAACAGCAGCTTGTCCAGAGGAAAACCGTTAGAAAGAGGAATGAGACTAAATCCATGCTCTCATATTTGCTAAAGTTAGGACTGTTAGAATATTCAGCTTTTTAGACCAACAGCCAGAAGAGAACACACAAATAAAGCATTTTGGCTTGGATCAAAATGAACTAAAAAAATCCTGTATCTTGCCAAATAAACACCAAAACAAAAAACAAAACAAACAAACAAACAACACCAACAGCAAAACAGAAGGTGGACAGAACACTTGAAAGTTATCCATGAAATCTAAAACAAACAAACAAATAAAATTATTGTATTTGAGGCTTTTCTAAGAAAGACAAAAGACCAGAATGTGTAAGTTTTAAAAGCTGTTGGCCAGTAGCTGTAATCTTGCTCAGTAACTCATTGAGTTTTAGACTTTGCCCAGGGCTTAAGAGATCTAGGTCTATATTCTCTCCTGCCTGTGGCAGCCTGAATTTACATCTCTTACCTCACAGAAAGGATTTCAGCTACCAGCCCATATGACATATGCTTGATTTTCACTTCCTTAGTTTGCATTTTTTTTTAGGGTTTGTCATACCTATACTTTTCAGCCAAAAGAGGATAAAAATAACACCTTAGTCTACTGGTAGGAATCTTAAGATGATGTGGCCACAGAAATCAAGAGTAAACACTCTCCAGCCCTAAGGTTGCATGTGTCCCCAGTTCTGCTCCAGCTGAAGGACTGTGAAACTCCTGCAAAGCATCAGACACCAGACTTCCAGCTTCTGGTCAGGTACACATCTACCCATGTACATAAAGCAGAAACATAGGCACAGGAGAGCAGAAGTTTGTACACATATATTTACACAGCTGAATTGTCCAGAGGTGTGAGCCTGTCAGGCATAAAAGCATTTGAATCCATCTCTCCCAAATAAAAAATGAGTTAGTTCAAAGAGACTTTTAACCATTTTGTCATTCCAGACACATTTTTAACAGCTGAAAGTACAAATCCCATTTACCTTCAATTCATAATATTTTCAGGAAATCTTTTTCAATAAATCAGCATTTTTCAAGACTAATTTCCTCCATCTCTATGCCTGGCATTGTGCTAATATGCAAAAGCACATTACACAATGCATTACAGCAGAATACCTGATGGTTCAAGAACTAATGATGGAGAAGGAAACCATAAGGACAACTGTTTTATAAGCTTCTCCTTGATAAATACAAGCAGGTAATGTTATAAGTTATATAAATATATATCCTTAATAATAATTTTCATGTCCTAGCTGTCCATTTTCTATCTAAGAGAATATTGACCCAATGGTCTTGCACAAAACCCAAATATTGTTATTCTTCTGCATTGTTATAAAGTTAATTAGAGAATAGGGCATTTCTCCCACTTCAGTACTTCCATCTGTTTCTGATTTACCAGTTTCACATATTATGAAAATGTGCCAGACAGCAGCTCTGTCCAATATGTTTCATGTTCACAGTATATATATGAAAGACGGTTTAGTATCAGTAATTAAGCATTTACTGGCCTTCATTTTAGCTCAATATTTCTTTTGTGGAGATGACAAGCTCCAGCTCCTGAACAAATTGTCACAGTGTCTCTGCAGCATGCATATGGCATAAGGAAAACTGCATTTCAGCCCCACTCTGGGCCTTGCCAGTAAGTTGTTCAATGGTAAAATCCTCATTCATATAAACAACTCTTGTTTATATGATTACATGCCTACAGGTTCCCCTTCCCCCCCCCTCCCCCCAGCCCCCCAGAAAGAAAAATCTACATCTCATCATGCTATATCTTGTCCAAATATTTACTCAAAGGCAGCCCCTACCACAAAGAGCTTATACCCAACATGGACAAGAGAAGAAGCAGAAGAGGATACAGCATAGCAAGCAGGGAAAGGCTATGAAACAGATTTCCCCCAGCAACCAAAAAGTCTGTGGCACTGCCTGGATTCCAAGTCATTGCTCTAATGACAGAAACATGGAGCTACTGACAGTGCTAACAATGTTTCCAAAAATCCAGTTTTCTAGGGGAAAAAAAAAAAAAAAAAAAAAGACAAAAAATGTGATCAATTGCTACCTGACATGCACACAGAGAAAAATGCATTGTCTGTCATAAGGCTGGATGGAAATGGCAACTCAAATCATTGCATGCAAAGGAAAACACACCTATGCAAACAACAGAAAATTATGGATTTCTGGAATCAAAGATCCCTGTGCCTGGGAGCCATCCCAATTTTACTGGTACTTTTCTGTCACAGGTATAAAAAGGCATTGGAATGAAGCAAAATATTCCACCAGATGCAGCATATTTATATTGTCATATAGGGAAGCAGAGGAAATATCTTTGTGTTTCTAACATGGTAGGCTACATGGAAGAAATCAGGTGACAAAACACAACTGTATGAAAGCACACACACTTCTGAAACAAGAAGCACCCTTTCATGTTACAGTACTTACCCTCTTCTTCATTTCTATCACCTCAGAGCTCTGAGAAATATATTATAGTGCCCAACAGGTATCATGTTTCTGGCTCATAGAGGATACTAAAATTCCCTTCAGAATTAGATTGTATGGGGTACCTTATCATCAGCTGATAAAAAACAAAAACTGGCCTAATTAATTTTGATGTTCAGGTTTGTCTCAGACTGAGACATGAAGGATTTCTCGTGCTTCTCCCCCACCAACTACCAATTACGGCGAATACCTTGTAAGGCTTTGGGCAGCCTGGTGTGTCTGCAAAATCATACTTACATGCAACTGGTATTTGTCAAAGTGAGTACTGTAGTTATTAAAAGTATACATTCCTTACCCATATAAGGAGTATTTCTATCTGACAGTGGCACACCAATACATACTAGGATTATGTAGTGTTCCAAATTGCAAGAGATCACCTGAATAGCTATGGTTACCAGAACCTTATTCTCTGAAAGAAAATAGCAACCACATTTATTGATATAAATGGCAAGCTTCTTCATTATGCATGAACCTGACATTTATGCTTTCTAAAACTCCCAGAGGTTGAACATACAGTTTCTTGAGACTTTGGATTCAAAATGGAAAAATCTCTTCTGGTCTGAGTTTTTCACGTGGGTGTGTGAGTTCCCCAGTCAGCTGAGGTAGCCTAAGATTCCTTAAGCTGCCCTCCTAACTCTGTATCTATCCACCAGAAGAAACAGCCCAGTTTGAAGGGATTCTTCATATTCACCAAAGCCCACTGCACTAAGGATATTTAATAAATTTTAAAGATTAATTTATACTGTGTCTCTAGTGAGACGGTCATATTGGCATTCCCAGTGGATTTATTTACATTTAAAAAGATCTACAACATAACTGAAGGACATCATGTGTTAATATTGACTCAAGGGGTCTTTTTTGAGTGAAAATACATCTTTTGTTCAAAACAGCCTTTTTTTTTTCTTTTTTTTTCTTTTTTTTTTTTTATGGAGTGCCTTGTGAAGAAGGTAAGCTAGAAAAGCACAACTTGTAAAACTATGTCTAAATGAGCAGAAACACGCCTTGCACTTGAGTGCAATATGGCTAAAAATAGTGCAAGAAGTGGGTGCTAGATTGGTGGAAGAAGTTTCAAACCCTGATCCCAGCTGCTTACAATTGCCTGTGCATGCAACCCAAAAGCCATCCTGTCTGCCAGATCTGTTGCCATCAAAGGCTCTTCCTCACCTGCCTCAATCAAAATATTGCCAAATTTTGTTGTTGTTTTAACCAGATCCCAAGCCTCTCTCCATCATATTTGAAAAGTCCTGGCAGTCAGGTGAAGTCCCTGGTGACTGGAAAAAGGGAAATATCACTCCCATTTAAAAAACAAACAAACAAACAAACAAAAACACTAGGACCCAGGGAACTACAGACCAGTGAGCCTCACATCTGTGCCTGGCAAGATGGCAAGATCATGGAAAAGATCCTTCTGGAAACAATGTCAAGGCACATGCAAGACAAAGAGAGGTGACCTGAGACAGCCAGCAGGGTTTCACCAAGGGCAAATTGTGCCTGGACAAACTGGTGGCGTTCTGTGATGGAGTGACTGCATCAGTTGACAAGGAAAGACCAATTGATGTCATCTACCTGGACTTCTCCAAGGCCTTTGACATGATCCACAATGAACTTGATCTCCAAATTGGAGAGATATGGATTTGATGGGTGAACCATTTAGTGGATAAGGAGTTGACTTGAAGGCCGCACCCAGAGAGTGGTGGTCAATGGCTCTATGTCCAGGGGGAGGCCAGTGACAAGTGGTGTCCCTTAGGGGTCTGTCCTGGGACCAGGATATCTTTATCAACGACATAGACGGTGGGATCAAGTGCACCCCCAGCAAGTTTGCAGATGACCCCAAGCTGTGTTGTGCAGTCAATACAACAGAAGGAAGTGATGCCATCTCATGGAACCTACACAAGTTTGAGCATTGGGCCCACATGAACCTAATGAGGTCCAACAAGGCCAAGTGCAAGGTATTGCACCTGGGTTAGAACAATCCAAGACATGAGGACAGACTGGGAGAAGAAATTGAGAGCAACCCTGAAGAGAAGGACTTGGGAGTTCTGGTGGATGAAAAGCTCAACATGAGCCAGCAATGCATGCTTGCAGCTCAGAAGGCCAATTGCATCCTGGGCTGCATCAAAAGAGGGATGGCCAGCATGTCAAGGGAGGGAATTGTCCCCCTCTGCTCTGCTCTTCTGAGACCCCACCTGGAGTGCTGCATCCAGGTCTAGGGTCCCCAGAACAAGAAGGACGTGGACCTCTTAGAGTGGGTCCAGAAGAGGGCCACAAAGATGATCAGAGGTCTGGAGCACCTCTCCTGTGAAGAAAGGCTGAGACAGCTGGGGATGTTCAGCCAGGAGAAGAGAAGGCTCCAGAATGGCCTCATTAAGCTCTTCAAAGCTTAAATACTTCAATACTTAAAGGGGGCTTATAAAAGAGATGGAAAATGACTCTTTACTCATTCAGATAATGACAGGACAAGGGGGGATGGCTTTAAACTAAAAGAGGGGAGATTTAGATTAGAGGTTAGAAGGAAATTCTTCACTCAGAGGGTGGTGAGGCACTGGCACAGTTTGCCCAGAAAATTTGTCGATGCCCCATCCCTGAAGGTGTTCAAGATTTGGTTAGACGAGGCCCTGAGTGGGTGGCATCACTGTCCATGGCAGGGGGGTTGGAGATAGGTGATCTTTAAGGTCCCTTCCAACCCCAGACATTCTATGATTCTATGAAATAGCTGAAATAAGAAGAAGAATCTGCGTCATTCAGACTGACACCCCTCCACCAGAAGGTCCTCTGCATGGCAGGTAGCAGCCTTCAGCTGAGGAGCAACAACAAAGCAGTGCCAAAGGCAGTACAGGAAAAGACAGGAGCAGAGAAGGATGACTGCCCAGAGCTAAATTTCCCTTTCATGGGTTTAAAAGTATTTCATCCATTCTCTTGTCAGAACTCCTGGGCAGAAGAAATGTCTGTAACTCTTCTGTCACCACACCTTTTGTAATGGATGCTTTTTAAGGAGCCCCATGTTTGCAAAGTTTTTATTCTGCTAAAAATGTTCATAACAATCAAGTGAAATAATTCATCTATGGGTGATTGGATAAAAATCAAGAAGCATTAATGATTTGATGATTCAAAAGGCTTTTTTTGGGGGGAGGGTGGGTGGAGGGGTGGAGGGGGATGTTGAGTTGACACGAATAAGCAAACATATAATGACCATTGCCTAATATTTTCTCCTTTGTTATAGTTATGCACTTCATTTCTCATGCTTTTGCTGAAATTTTCAGTTTCCTGTAATGCACATAACTCCTTTCTCACAAAACTGTAGGATTTATCTTGGAAGCCCTGTGATTTGGAGTGCATTAGAGAAGACAGAGTCAGGCCAGAGACCCTGCTCACAGTGTGAGAATGAATGAGATTTGGTGCTACACCTCCCTCAAGACAATGTACAGTCATGATCTGTAGTTTAGTGTTGAAATGAATCAACGCAATCCATTGTGATGCTCTGAATAAGTAAAAATAAAACATTTCAATCAACTCCAGATTTTTGTATTAAAGTTATGTTTTTCCTAAGAATTTCAGAATTTCCATTCTAAAGAAGATTTTGAATTTTTTCAATTCTATCCTGTTGTGAAAAGAAACTAACTGCTAAAACACCAGCAATTTCTATGGCAATTCTAAAATTAATGTAGTTCTAAACATGCATTGCATTTTTGTACTGTATTGAAACAGACCCATGGGTGCAGCAGCAGATGTGCTGGGACCCTTACAAGACCAATATGCTCAGCTTTCCCAATAAGCCACATGATGACTATGTAAGTATACAGTAATTCCTACAGAGGTTATTTTGTTCAGTAAATCAGAAAGAGGTTTTCTCATTTGTATTTTTCTATCTTGATTCCCATGTACTGTAATCCCAATTGCAAATACAATCCACCTAGTTATAACAAAACGTCTTTGTAGAGCACACATATTCTTTGTTTTGAGGCCTGATGTTTGAGGAGTATAAAGGCTACATTCAATGTACTCCAGTCCACAGCTGGAAAAATGACTGGAAAATTACTTCCTGGCTCAAAGCCAGCACTAAGTTTGCTCAGGACATAAAGCAATACAGGGCATGCAAGGCTCTGATCCGTATCTGGTTTTAACCTGCAGTGGGGGAAATCCAGCTACTTCTGTATCTATAATTTGTTCCCTGTCACTTACTGACAGCCATGCACATGCTGGCCACATTACCTGCCAGGGTCCTGAGGTCCACGTGGCCACCCCAGAGCCTGGTCTCACCCTAATACACCTCACTGGGCCTGGGCCTGGGTCTCACTCACAGGCCCACACCCCAGATTGCTCTCAGCCTGTCCCTGTGCCCAGGGAGGTACCCAGGGCTGGGGCTGCTCCGGTGCCCCCCGGCTGCTTGCTCCTGTTGAGGTGCTGGGACTTTCCTGTGGGCCTTTCTACTACTCTACTTATTGAAGCTGAGATCATGGCCCCGCTGGCTTGTTGGCTTGTTTCCTCTGTTCACTGTCTAAAGTTAATGCCTTGATTATTGGGCTAGGGGGTTGATGAAGGTCAGCATCTCCTCAGTTTGGGGAAATCCAGCTCTGGTTTTATTAAGATTGACCTCTCTTGGGCCCAATGGGTTTTCATGCACCCAGAACCAAACTAATTCTGAAAAAAAGGACTAGCACACGGGACGTACACAAATGGCTTAGACAAGCACAACTCCCTTCAGCAAGCCAAAACAAAGTGGCCTGGAGACGATAATTCAGTGACTTTTCTCTACACAGAGAAAAGACAGCAGAAGAGCACTTTTACCTTCTGCCTCCTGAGAGCTCCCTGCAAGAGGGACTGGTCTAGGCCTCTATTTCTTTGGTAAAGCATGTCATCAGCAGCTGGGGCATAGGCACAAAGGAGTCAATAACCCCCAAGGGTGCAGAGATTTGTGTCTAAAACCTGAATGGGACTGTGGGAAAAATGAACTTGACTTCTGTCTGAGTTTCACCCTTCAAGCACTGACCTGGAGACATAGGGACAGATTCAACCCAGACAAGGGAGGTGGGGTGCTGACATCCCATCTGACTTAGGATCATCTTTGCTCATGACATGAGGCTGTTCCTGCCGAGTCACACCCAGCAGTTTCTCCAGAAGTTTATCACGTGCCAGCAACATGGAGGCCTTTACTCAAAAAGGCCTTGGAAACCTCCCACTGTGATGCAAGGATGCTCCTTGTCCTCTTCCAGACTGAACACCTCCATGTCCAGAGAAAAGTCTCCAGCACCCAGCTAGGTCCAAAAGCAGGAGACCTCTAGGGCCTGCACACAAGGAGGGAATGGAAAATGGACATCCTCATGTGCAAGAATCCCACAGCTCCATGCTCTCCCCAGCAGTCCCAGGGAGCCTCTGGTAAGGAAACTAGGGAAGAGGAGCACAGAAATCACTGCAGGCAGCTGTCCCTGCAATGAACACAGTGACCCAACAGAAGAACATGAAGGCAGCCATTGGTGTCTCTGCAGATAGTGTCCACAGCCCCTCCAATACCTGCAGGGACAGGAAGTTCTTAGATGGGAGTCACCAGCTCTCCCAGAAGAGGAGTGTAAACAATTCCCAGGCCATTCTCACCCCAGCAAGAAGCAGGCACAGCTTCAGTGATATCAGGTACTATGGGCAGAAAGACTGCCAAAGAAATGGCAAAGTCAGCCAAGTCTTATACTCTCACACTCCCGAGAAGAGTGGACAAGGATCCCTGAGGCTTTACGCACAGCCCTTGTCCCTTCCTCCTCTGCTGCAATGCTGGCTTTCCGTAGTGGAGGAATTATTCAAAGTACTTTTCATAGGCTAAGCAAGTGTTCTGCCTATCATAGTGCTTCAGTGACTATTTAGACCAGGAGTGGCCTCAGGAGGTTTCCCGTCCAACCTCCTGACCAAAGCAGGGCCAGCCCTGGGGTCAGATCAGGCTGCTTATGGCTTGGTCCAGTCAGTGCTTGAAACCTCCCAAGAACAGAGACAAGACAGCTTCTGGGAGTGACCTACTCCACTGCCTCACTGTCATCACAGGGAAAGAGTATTTCCTCATACCCAGCCTGAATCTCTCTTATTGCAACTTGTGCCCATTGTCTTTCTGCATGCCATGAAGAGCCTGACTCTAGCTCCTTGATGATCCCTCAATAGGTTCTAGGTGCTATTTAGTGTCCCCACAGCCTTCCCTCCTTCAAGTTGACCCAGCCCAGATCCCCAGCCTCTCTCAGTGGGGCAAGTGCTAGAGCCCCACCAGCTTGGAAACCTCTCCTGTGCTTATTCTATTTTGTTTCTTGCATTTGTGAGCTTTTCCCCTTTGCAGCACTAAGCTCCTCTTTTCTTCTCTGGCATTGTACACCACTTTTTGGGAGCTGAATAGAAGCTGTGACACTGCAATAGGAAGGCATATTAACATTGCAGCAGCAATACGAGAGTTGTAGCCTAATGGGGACTTTTGCCATTTGCTTTCCTCTGGTTTCCCACAATATGCAGTGCAGGACTACATCCTCACAACCAGTGAAGCATGGGAAGGTTGCTTTCCTCCAGACGCAGTACACAATCTTCTACTTTCAATTCAAATATGGACTGGGGACACAGGTTGCCAATACCATGGAAGACTTTAACCTAACCTTAAATGTTTAGAAAGAAGAGAAGATTACAGAATAAATGTCATAAATAAATCAAAACACAGTACAAAGCAGAAGATGTAATTTGAAATAGAAATCAAAGGTAGGGCAAATGACAGGTACTCTGAGAAGTTATGTATAAGTGAATTACCAGTTATAGTGGTAATTACAGTCATTATAGAAAGATATGGAGAAAAAAAAAAAAAAAAAAAAAAAAAAAAAAAAAACTAACAAATATTTAGGTCACTAAGGCAGAGATCTGCTTTAGAATAACATAAAGTATAGCAGCATTCATAAAGGTATTGAAAAGATTTGCAGGGCCATGTTGTAGCATGTACCTTTACACAAACATTGAAAATATGAAGAAAACTGCTACTTCTGTGTATGGTGAGGACAGGGATGGGTGGGGACGTTTATGTCCCAGGAGGGGTAACCTGAGCCCTTCACATTACATCTTACACCCAGTATTACACTTGCAGATGAAATAAGTGAGCACTGCCCAGAAACCTGCCTGTTTGGCAGTGCAATGCAATGAAGAGGAGTGCAAAATAGCTCCAGCTACAGAAGCAACCCATCCTTTCTATCAACACACGAGCACCTCAGATATGTATTGTTCCTTTAAATCTGCTCAGGTATTAAAATGAATATTATAAATTTCTAGTTCAGGAAAAAAAAATAAAAAAAAATTATCCTTCATTCCCTTCTTCTGTGGATGAACCCTCTTTGATGCTGATGATGTATATTGCCCAATTTTAAAACAGCTCAGGTCACTGAGAAGGAGACACCAATAGGGCAGTGGGGTCACAGACAAGAGGAAAGGTCTTTGTAAGAGATGGAAAGAAGCAAACACAATGAGGCTTTTGCATAAAATTTCCCAAACTCAGAGCTAATTCTGCCTAAGTGGAACTCTTACTGCTGAGGAAAGTAGCTTAGAAAAAAAACTTAGAATGTGCCTGTTTTTTCAACTGTTCACTCTTTGCACTCCAGTGAAAAGCTTTTATTAATTAACCAGAGGGGAAAAAATAGTGGTATTTCAATATATCATATAAATGAAGAAGTTCTGGTGCAAGTCCAAGAGTTCAAGAAGAATGGAATGTGCAAACTCACAACTATGAATGTATATTTCTCCCCTTATTCTTGGTTATTGTTTCATCTCTGATGAGGCCAACCCTAGCTGAATACTAGCCAAGTTGCTGTATTGGGACCCCAAGGATAGACACGAGTTTCATCTTCTCTTGGTTCACTGGTCTTTGTCCCATCCGTGGCATGTCTGACACCCTTCTAATATGAAATATGGATGTCTGTTATCTCCTCTCAGAAATGGGGCTAAATGGTCTCTAGGCTGTCCTAAGCTTCCAGACACCACAGTGATTTAAACACACTGAATTCCTTAAATCTAGCCAGCAGCATGTTGGATTTACATGTTACTATTCAGTGACATGGGACAGATGAAAGTTAACAGATGCCCAATATGTGTATGGGTTTCTAAATACAATTATCCTCTACTTCAGTTAGCACAGGAAGGATACAGTGCTAGACAAAATAATAAACACACATGCTTCTGTTTCCTTCTCCCAGTTTTTTTCCGGATATGTCAGGATCTTTTTGTCTATTCTATCTCAAATATGTATGATTTGGGGTGCTGGTTGTTCTTTGGATCCTCTCTCTCTGCCCCTCACCCCTCCCTTATGCAGCTATTCTTCTTCTTCCTTGTCTAATCCGACCTTGAGAGGAGCGTTACTTTCTCTCCTGCACAAACTCCTCAGGTTGGAAATCATGTTCAGTTAAAGGGCTGCAAAATTACATCTAAATCCCCTGCTCTGCCTCAGGGAAAAACTCAACTGCTCTAATCTCTGGCTTCCTAAAAAGAAGTCAGAGAAAACTTAACCTGGCAGATTTTTGTTATTGCATTGCTCCCATTTACTTACATTTGAATGAGATTTCCTCAGGTTAATGACTTTCCATCATTAGTGCAGTCATCAACCCACTGAATTTCAGTCAAATAAGGCAGTAGAAGGACAGTGCTGAGGGTACCCATTGGACTGGTTTCAAACTGGAGTTTGAAATCTAACATAAGGCTCCTAATTTAAATACAGTTCATAAGGTCTGCATCAGCCCTCTCCTCTATACTGTCAAAGTTACTCATCATATGAAATTGATTTTGTGCATTTTAGAAGACCCATCTTTACCGCAGCAACCCACAGCATCAAAACAAAAAGTTCATTGTCATACACGTCTATTGCCAAGCTTAGACTCACTTATAGAGGCATGTTGCAGTCTAATTCAACCCGTGGGTGCCATGCTCCAGTGCTGATCAGGGATGATACTGAGATCACCAGCCCTGTATGTGGTAGAATGACTCAGCCCAGGCCAAATACTTAGCTAATGGTGAGTACAGTTTGGGTTTGTTTGATCTTTGATAAAAAGTTTCAGTTCATTTTTCAATCGTATGATGACAACAAGGCCATTCTAAGCAAAACCAGGTACTTTTTGAAATATGAGATTCTGCAAATCTTGAAAGCAGATTAATTGCTCTTGCTTTAAGAGAGGAAGAATACAGCTACAGTAAGCTAGTTATTGCTGGGAGGGAGAGGTCAAAGGGGTAAAAGAGATAAAGCACTCTCTTTTAATGATATTTTCCTGCGAAGGCAACAATGCATTTTTACATTGTGGTTCCAATATAACAGCAAGGAAAGGACAGACTCCAGTGTACTACTGACTTTAAAAGGATGCAACACCATTGAGTGAAT
Organism: Nettapus auritus; assembly: GCA_011076525.1. NCBI lineage: Eukaryota > Metazoa > Chordata > Aves > Anseriformes > Anatidae > Nettapus > Nettapus auritus. The sequence continues at coordinate 127,745,086 of CM021765.1, read as the reverse complement.
TACACTGTTGTAGTGGCGATGGCATTTATTATTTTGGATTTGTAAAATTATAGAAGTTACTCCAATGATTATTGTGATTGCAAAATTTAGTGCAGAAATTATCAAATGAAATATTGCAAAAACCTCAGTACAGAATTGCTAAATCTGCCTTTGAAAGCCAAATAATTGGGACACTTTTCAAATAGGTATGTTGATAGCCTTGTAAAAAATTCATGGTAGGGACTGATGGATGTTTGTCATTTTACCCATTACAAATTATCTTACTGCAACACCTTGAGACCCCAGCAGAGATCAGAGACACACTGTAAAAAACATCAGCTGAAATTACAGAAAAAACAAAACAAAACAAAACAAAACAAAACAACAACAACAAAAAACTATAACCCCCAAAACATGCAGTTAAAATTAAAAAAAAAAAAAAAATGCACAGGAGAAGGGGAGTCACTGAGTGATGCGTGGTGACAGATTCCGGTTGTACTTCTCTTCTGGCAAGTTATTTTCCCTTATGTCTGCTAAGCTGAAAAATCATTTTTGTGATGTTTCTTATTTTCCTGTAAATATTCTTACAAGGTTTGTTTTTACAGGCCTCGGTAATTGTGGCTATTCAATAGTCATGAAAAAGAAATTGTTATTACTATAACTGATATTTCTGGGATGTGCATATTTTTCTTCTGTCTTTCATACTATGAAGAAAACCCTGTAGAACAAAAGAAACCTCAATATCTGGGGGGGCAGAGGAGGAGGAGAAAAGAAGGGGAGAGTTTTGCAAATGTAAATATTTTAAGATTCATGTTTTTAAATAATAAGGAAAAATGGTATGTAAAAGTTCACTTTTACCTAAGAACTGTATAAAAGTAGATACATATAGCAGAATTATGCATATTTTAGAGATTTAAGAATAATAAAATTAAGAAAATAAATCTATTTTTAAAGAATGAATAACTGATGCCAGTTTCTTTTACACTTTAGGCTAACTTAATTTGAAATTATATTTGAAATTAATTTAAAAAGCAAAACAAACAAAAAAAAATAACAGAAATAATATTCTAGATATTCTAACCATCTCCTCATTGTAGTATAAGGCTTACTGCAGGGCTATAACATAAGAATTCATTTTTCTGTGAAAAAAAAAAAGTGGTGAAGTAAATCTACTTTTGAGTAGTAACCAAACCTATCATTTCCAGGTTTGTTTGTGTATATGTGGAGGAAACGTTTCATGTCATACATATCACATCAATTAAAACTCTTAAATCAATTAAAAATAAAATCTCCACTCTTTCAACTATAACACATAAAGTGTTAAGTGCATACTGGAAACACATCTTGTTTGGTTGTTCGCTTCAGCAGAAGTGGTGGAGATAAGAAAAGTAGAGCAGAAAGATGAAAGGCATCCATGCTAACCTCCCAAGGTCTCCTCTACTGCTCTCATTAACTGCTCCGTTAAACTGGCTAAAAATATTTTAGGAGCTTAATGGAAATGGTTTGAGGTAATTGTTCTTCTCTAAACTTCCTCTTACTTGAAGTCTAAATAATTTGGAGTGAGAGGAGATCAGAGGCAAGTCATAGGTTAGGGCTTATGAGATTACAGGGTGTCCGCAGGAGGGTGTAATCCTCGACAAGGCTCTGCAGGGAAGTTCTCTCTCTCTGCTCTGTGTGACCACACTGAATCCTTTGGGGCTCTCTTCCCCCCGACTGAGCTCAGGCATTTCTGAAGGTCCCACGAGGAGGCAAGGCCCCAGCACTGAGCGCCCCTTTGACCAACAGACAAATCACAGAAATGCACAAACTACCGGTAAACTCAATGTAAACAAAAGCAGGAAGTGCTGCCTTTGTGTGTGTGCACGCCAGCTATGCCTGCAATGTCAGATTAATCAATGTACTTTTGGACATGGCAAAGTCTCATTATCTATTTCTATTATCTATTCCTATCTGGCACAGCAGTTAAAAACTGTCTGCTTAGCTTTACTTTGCACATAGCTGCTTGGCTGATTAAAGTCATAAAATTTACCAATCACAGACCATTAGCAATAAAGCAAAATTGGTGAGTCATAGTTCATAATACCAAGCTTTCAAACTCAAATATGGAACATGAAAAACAGGGTGTGGAAAAATGACTTTATTGTTACAGGCTCTGTCCTTTGCCTCTGCCCTGGCTATTTTCCCCTCAGCTCAGCAACAGAGCGCCTGAAACAGACCCTAAGAGAGCCCCTCCCTGACAAGAGGCCTCCAAGCAGGCAAAGGGACAGGGCTGAGACATAATCAAGGTGACTGTGATGACACTGGGAGGTTCAGGAAGAAACAAATCTGCTCACCGGACCTTCAGCCCAGTCAGGGTATCTCTGGAGCAAAGATCCCTGAGGAAACTTTAAGCAAGCTGGTCTGGGTGCAGAATCAGCCAGACCATGGAAATGTAGAGTTCCCTGAGATGTTTACTACTCTATGTCTTCAAAATAAATTAAAAACTGTTTGTAACTCTGAAGCAGAAGATTAAGGTCCTTGGCAACACGGACTAGGAACAAGCTATGATGTGTCCCATCTTGACTGCTAACAGCACTATGTATTATCTTGGATCGTGCAATACAACAGGACCAGATGGGATGTGTCACCATAAGTGTATAGCAAAAAGCAAACAAAAGAGATTGGAAAAGGAGAAAAAAATATGCAGGATCTGACCAGTGTCCATGGTTCTGCTTTCTTGCAAAACCATCATATGTTGAAATATAAAAGAAAAAAAAGGAAAAAAAAAAAAAAAAAAAAAAAAAGAGAGAGAGAGAGAGAGAGAGAATTACATCTTTACTGGTAGAAAGAGTCAGAGGTCAGGCAACCTCCATCTGACTCCAAGGCTGTCTCCTTGACATTTTAGCTATGTAGATGTATCAAAATCATCCAGGCCTCAGAGTACATACTCCTTTCAGTGATGGCTCATGTCTGGAGAGAGGACGCTACCCAAGAGTCTAGTTTTATCATTAGTGTTACCTCTTTACTGCTCTTGCATGAGAAATGAAAACATTTTGCTCCTGTTCTAATTTTTTTAGACATCTCACTATGCAGAATGCACTGGAGTTCCTGTCCAGCATTGATGGACTCCTTACCTACATCTTGCAAAGGGTCAGATCCTCCAGAAATTCTTCAGGAAACAAAACAAATTGCCTGCTGTTCTTCCCTTTGCTTTTTAGTCACTTACTTCCTCTTCAGATCCCTGTTTTTTTCTCTCTTGTTGACTCACTTCTGCCTGTGCCCTGTTTTCATAAAGCAGTTACCCTGTCATGTCTCTGTCTCCTACTATATCAGCAACTAACAGAATTTTGCAAGACTCATTCAAACTCCAATAAAAGCAACATTAGTTATCACGCAGCAGTTTAGGGACATTTCTGTATCAGGGCCAATCTTTACAGGAGAATAGCAGAGAATAGTCCTAAACTTTTTGCCATGAATCCTTCAATACATCTACTTCATTTTTTTCTCCACTTGCACATTGTGTTTAACTTTCTTGTTCAGATGAACCATATAAAAGTAAGCACATTCTCAGAAGATTAATGAAATCAGCACATTGAATGAAATTTACATACCCAGATATGTTTGTTTGTGTTGTTATAAGACTGTGGAAGGTTTTCCAACAGCTTCTGCTGGCTTCTATTACAAGCAACAGTAGATAGTAAAGTGCAGGTGGACTGCAAACTCCTTAATTCAGGAATAAACTTTTTTGTGACTAACATAAACTGACCTGATCCCCGGCCTTCATTAGGCTCCTGTTCCAAAAGAGGCCCTATGAGTAAGGAGAGGCATAAACACACAGTCTTAGGCTTAGTAACTTAGTCAGAAACCCCCTCAAAGTAAAGAAACTCATGCAAAAATTAAGTATGAAACACCACATATGATATTGTAACATATTTCTGTTTCGTTTTTAAAGACTAGAAGCAGAATGTGTACACTGCCACCAGCACTGAGAAAGGAAGATTTCTTCACTGTACCCCCTATTACTAGCACAGGTGAAGATGACGTTTGTAAATGAATCTAATTAATCTGTTATGTCTTGTGTATGTCAGAAAACAGCATTTGCAAATGATTATAAATTAATAAGCTAGATGATAGTAATTCGTCCTTTTTCCAAGAGACTACAGCTTTTTTTTAAATTATATAATAATGTCACCTGCTTGGGTAATTTTTCAAGCTTGCAACACCCTGTGCCCTTGCTGTGTTCTAGAGCACATCTATCTGATTGTACTCAGTATCTTGCTCTTATTTTTCAACTGTTGAAAAAAACAAACAAACAAACAAACAAACAAACAAAAAAACCTCCTTTTGTGTACTCAGATTTGTACTGATGGAGGACCTGCCTATGCTTTTGCATGATTGAAAGTTTCATCCTTAAAACTGAGTTGTAAATGAAGAGCGATAGAGATGGACTTCATCCATCACTAACATAAAACCCCATTTAAAATAGACTCTTCACTATCGGAAACAAAAGTGCACTTTGAAATGAAAATGAAAAACATACTCAAATGAGTTAGAGAAGGGTAATGAGATAGGAAGGTGAAGTAAAAGAAAAAATCTTATCGCCTCTTACTTTTCCTCAGATAAGAGCAATTTGGGATGCTCTAACACCGAGGGTATAGTTATAGTTTTAAGGATAATACCACGATAAAGTATGAGTAGTCAAAAAATATCAACTGTCTATAGCCTCGATATAAATCAGTTCAAATAAAAAAGCAGGACTAAGAAGCCAGGATTGTATTGTAACAAAGAACTCCCTGAGAAGCTTGTTTTTTTTGTTGTTGTTGTTGTTGTTGTTGTTGTTGTTGTTGTTTTGTTTTGTTTTGTTTGTTTGTTTTGTTTTGTTTTGTTTTGTTTGTTTTGTTTTTTTCTGTTATGAACCTCTGCCTTTGCACTTATTCATAAGATCTGTTAGTACAAATATTTTATGTCAATAATACATACAATGTCATCGGTCAATATATTTTTGGTAGTATTTCTGCAACTAAATATATCCATCTATAAAAAGGCATGCACCAGGCCTCCTCAGTTCAGGGAAACAGCACTCCCAAAACTTCCAAAAGTTATGAATATGAACAAAGATGTTCTACAGAAGCAGTACGAATCACCTCAGAGAGACCCTCAATGGTTAAATGCAAAGAGAGATTAATCCAGCCCTTGTGGTTTACTGTAGTATAAAACCTCAAGGGGACCTCTCCAAAGATGGGAATAGTGTAGGAGAATTCAACCTTTGACAATAAATAAAAAAAATAAATATTCACTGAGGTTTTTTTTAAAGGCTATTTACCACTAGAAGTTTGATCCTATACCAGCACAGGAGACTAGATCCTTAGACTAGTAGCAAAATAAGAGAGAAATTGTGCAAAAGACAGCTGCAAGGAACTGGAAACAAGGGTGTACCAAAGCAAGTTAAAGTCATTGCAGGGGTATGAGGCCATAGGTCTGAAGTCCCCAGAGACCAGGAACCATCAGTCAAACAAACACGGGATGGGCAGTTTTCAATTCACCTACACCATGCTGCCTTAGAGAAAGGCAAATATTCCATTCAGGAGATTTTCATCAGTCTGTTGCTAGCTTCAATTTTCACTTACAAACTAGGGAAAGTGAAGCATCCAAAGCTTTCTCAGCCATGGACTTTCAGCTAAGAACAGGTACCTTTCCACAATTCCCAGTGTGAAATTAGGCAGATATATCACTAACTATTGCCACTTTTTAAAGTAAATTCCTGGCAAGAGATTTTAATTAAGACACCTCACTATATAACACAAGGCAGTACAGCCATGGGACAGCTTTAAAAAACTGTATAAAACTGATTGCCTAATTGTAACCCTCAAAAGAATGGATTCACCGTACTGAATTTCAGAGTATTTTCGATGCTGGGCTTCTAATGGATGCTTTTCTAAGGTCTCTGCTTTTGTTGAAGCTTTACCAAATCAGTCATCCTCCTTGACTTGATCCAAAAAAAAAGAAAAAAAATAAAATAAAATGGACAGTCTCATACTAAAACCTTTTAAGTTTTCTTCTTCTGCAGCCATAATCAGTATCTTTTTTTTTTTTTTTTTTTTTTTTTTTGCGGCCAGGCTGATGATGAGTACACAAAGCAAAGCTGTTCCAGCCTTCATATGGGCCCAGTAGGAAACTTGGGTCTTGTCTCCATGGGTTCTTCAAAGCCAGTGTTAAGTCCTGCCATTCAACCTAACATTTTCTTCCTTTAAGGCCTTTCTGAAATGTCTCCACAAAATACTTCTTTTAAACCTGCTTTTCAAAACAAGAAATACAATAAATAAATAAATTGATAAAAAAAAAATAAAAATAAAAATAAAAGGACTGCTCAGAGCTTAACATAAGCTATCTTTTCACATTTTTGTTGGGACCGGCCATATGCTCAGAAGTGGATTCCTACATTTCCCTGATGCTTCGACCCCACTTCCTCTTGGGCAACTGTTTCTCTGAGGAAAAATCTATCCCGAGGCTATTTTCAGATTAAATTTGCTGACTTCTCCAAATTCAGTCCCTGAAGAAATAAATCATGGATGGTTGAGAGAAAAGGCACAGACAGAGATGAGCCCAAATTGTTTAAAATGTTGGTTAAGCCCAAACATGCAATCACCTTTTCTTTGCATCTCAGTTTTTATGGATTTATAATCTCATGCCTTTAAGAGTCAAACTCCTGCTGCCAATGCAACTTATTAGCACTCCTGCAAGGCTCACCTACCCATAACACAGCCATTCCTGGTGAAATGGTAGGGCAAATGTCTGAGAAAGGATGGATATAGTCTGCTCTCCATGGCATGCTATAATTGATCCTTCCCTGTATCCCGTTCCCCTTTCTTTCTCTTGGCCACTGAGCTGGCCAAGACTGCAGACTAAAGCTGTGTATTCAGTGCACTTGGAAAGAGAAAAATGAGCTTGTCCATGTCAGAGGGAAGGAAAGAATATAAATTGAGTCATATCAGCCACACAAAGGATGGAAAAAAAAAAAAAAAAAAAGACAGCAGTCCAGCCATCCCCCAAACTAACAGCTGAGTAGGCTTTAAGTGAGACTCCATGCTTTATCAATAAACTTCATTATCTCTGCCTTGATTATTTCTACTACAGAAGGTATCTGCAAAGTTATCAAGACCCAAGTGGCTTAATAAGATCCCTAAGAGATAGAGTTAATAATTGTTTCCTGACAGCTTTATGTCCGCAACTGATGCGTCTTTTAAAGTTTTGGTGTTCTTGCAGGCAAGTCTAAAGAGGAACATATGTTGTGTCTTATCATGTGTGTATTGTAGGATGGTGCGGGGGAGAGCTGGAGGGGGAGGTGGCATTGATTTGGAGCAAGGAAACCCCTTCTTGTCAGTCAACCTTGAGAGCTGCTTAGTACCTTGTTAAATACACTGATAAATGCATATCTCAGTGAAGCTCCAGGAGGACTACTTCATGTCAGGAGATTTTATTTTGCAGATTGCCCTCTAGACAAGAGAAATCTGATTTCTGAACCTACACAAAAGGCTCGCTGTGCTTTGTGGGTGTATTGATCTGGCAGCACCACAGCAGCTGTGAGCTTGCATGTCTGTGCTGCCAGCATAATCAGAAACATGCTACATGCAGGATGCAGCAAGCTTCAAGAGCTTAACAAGCCAGATAGGGGGCCTGTCAATTCCTTTCAAGGCAAACAGCAGGGTAAAGAAGCAGCATATTTGGGGAACTATAAAAGCTTTTGCAACAAAAAAGGGTTGAGGAAATGACAAAAGAAAATTAAAAACCACAAGAAAATCACTGAAAGATACAAAGTGTGAGCTTATTCACCTATCATATGGATATGGTTGCTTTGCAGTACTCACACAAATACAATAGGCAATATAATTACATTTTGAAAACCAAAAACCTCATTTCAAAATAAGTCTGGGTGATATTCTAGTCTGTTTTCCTTTCTCATATTTTCCAGCCGTCATGAAGCCCTCCTGTGTTGATCAAAGCTTTTTATGGTAGGAAAGAATCTGCTTTGCTTGTCTTAATGTTTTTCAAGCACCTTTCATAATCATAGAACTTCATATTTTTGGCTTGTGGATATGTTTATATATTATTTTTATCCTGCTTTCAGTACATATACATTTTCTCAAAATGGCTTTCTGCTAAATGTATGGGCTGACTTTCACAGTTCCCATTTTGCTACAATACTTATACCTGACATTGTCTGAAATGATGGTTTTTGTTCAGGCAGTAGCACAGTGAACGAAAGAAAGGTGATACTGGTAATTTATAGCATATGGACTTGGCTTTGAGGTTAGTAAGTAAGTCATTAACATATGGTTTATTCTTGCAAATGCTCACACACAGAGAGCCTTCAGGCGTGCAGGGAAGCACAATGAACCAGGGGCACTTCCTCTGCATGACTGTGCAGAACGCCTCTCAGTTTTACTTTTTCCACTGACACACCGTGGTGAGAGTAGTTGAAAACCTGTGTGTTCTGGTCAGAGCTAATGCTACTGCAGTGATGAAATGCATGCTTTTTTGTTCTCTATGCTTATGATTTGTTGATGATGTAAAAAGTATGATAATCTTAGTTCTGCTTTCTCTTCCAGTGCGTGAACTTTCTGTGTGATCCTTTAAGCACGGTTTGTTCCCAGGTAGCTACCTCACTACATGTTCATACTGCTCAAAATCAATCAGGCTTTTAAAAGAGCTTTTGCCTTTCTTTGTGTAGTTAAATGTAGAAACTCCTTTCATAATTTTAAGTAAATGAAAAGGTAGGATCAGAGGAAAATTAAATTGAAACAGAGAGTGGGAACAAGTGGTTCTGACCATGGTGGTAATATCTGGAAACCAACAATTATCTATCTTGGTAACTGTGTAATTACTATAGAAAATACCAACCAGGGAAAATGCACAGTAATGCATCACTCTTCTCTGATGGCTGGGTCATGGAAAACATCCATTAACAGAAATACTGGATCTTATTCATCCAAGAACACCAAGGTGAATTAGACTTAGCTATGTACCAAAAAGACATCATTCCTCTATCTTTGCATTGGTAATTAACACCAGCAATTTAGAAAGATAGATGTATTAATCATACAGCTACATAAACCACTCACATATTCATAGAATAGCCTGTCTTCCCTCTAAGCTATAGATATGAGTAATTTTAAAATTTCTTTGTAGGCCTTAAGTGTCAAAATTGTGGCTGTCAGCCACAGAGCTCTTTTGAGCTAACAAAAAGGGCCTTGTCCAGTAAGCTACAGAGGCCACAAAGCTAAGTCACTAAGTCTTTCTGTTCTTTAGTTATTAAGCTGTAAAACATGGACAATATTAAGGACTCATTCCTTAATGGGTAGGGCATGGGTAAGGCAGAGGGCTCCACAATTCCAAGAGCTCTTGCTCATGAGACAACATATTTAGAACTCACGGCCCTGTACATGCCATGTGCACCTTGGTTGTCTCCACTTTGGAAACTAGATATTAGGATATCATTTCCTCTAATCAAGAGCTAGAAAAGTGTAGCAAAGCCAAAAAACTTCTTTGTGACTTTGGTATCAGAGAACTCACAACCTGGGGCAGGTTGGGACTTTCTCCAAAGAGGAAATCGTATGTCTCCATCAACTCAGTATGCAGGTCAGGCACTTGCTTCAGGAGGACTGCTTCACAAGATAGCAGAAATCCAGGTGTTCTGGATCTCACTCCAAATTCTGCTTTACTTCTGCAACTGGAAAAGCAGCACTGACTACAGAAGAAAAACCTTTCTTGTTTTACATGTTCTCACACATGCCCATATTGCCTCTAGATCTTGGTCAGAGACACAACCTCTCATATTACAAAAGGACATGAAACACTCATCACTTCAGCCAGGTGTGGTTGGGTTGGTTATGGACAATTAAACTGTACTGCAATCTGTCCTCTCTCATGAGACTGGAATACAAGCAGCACTAAGCAGAGTTAATGGGGGGATGTCTCCACACCTCTCATTTCTTCCACATCCCTCTGATAGGCCTGAGCCAATGTATTTGCCATAGTTGCCTACTTACTTAATATGTTGCTTCACCTGTCTCTTCTGTTTCTCTCTCCCTTTAATCTCTCACTATATGCTGAAACTGCTAGATCACTGAGAGCAGGGTTGATACTTATTTTGTTCATAACATCTAGTACTGTGAGGTGCTAAATAGCATCTGTAGGCACTTTCAAGAAGCAAGCAACCAATGCCATGCCTTTTGAGCAATTCCTGTGGCAGTGTTAATAAATATTTCCCCCACTTTACAAAATGATAATTACAAAGCAAATGCAATTCACTCCACAATGTGAATGGTGGCAAATGAAAGTAAGAAGTGATGTTCTGGGCTATCTGGTTCCTCTGCAGACTTTGTGCTAGCTTTATCTGTTTGTTATTACCTATGCTTGTTTTGTTCAGGTCTCAGCATCTGCTATGTCCCTACACAAGCACTCATTAACCTCTTCCTCCCACAATATTTTAAGTAAAGACTTGTCTTCCAGAGCTTTCTCAAGGTTGTAGCTCAGATAAATGCAAAATATCAGACAAAAGCTGAAAAATGTGCTCTCACCTAACTCTAACAGTTTTTATCAAGGTCTTCCAGGTCAGTAAAATTCAGAGCTTCTTTTTCTTTGCCAAATTTAGGAGCTGGTCACAATTCCCTATAACCAATTACTACTCATCACCTAGGTCATATCTTTGAGGTAGTGGCAGTTGATATGAATGGCATTAATCTAAGTTATGCCCTTTGGGCCTTATCCCTAAAATCTTCAGCGGGAACTTGACAGACCCATTAGTTAACAGTGGAGTCATGTCTTCTTAATATAATTCTGGCTTATTAATTAATGAACCATGTAAATCACATTCAATATAGTGATGAGGTAGCCTCAGATCAAATTGGTATGTAGGTCAAAGAAGGAAGGTGAATGAGCTCAAGCGTTTTGTTGCCTTTGGCTGGATATGCTTTCTCTCCTTCTCTTTGACCAGACTAGTTCACACAGCCAGCACTGGCTAACTGACAGGGACATCTCTGTCTGCACATAAATTGATGAATTTCTCCTGACCTCAGAAAGAAGTTTAGAACAACTTAAGAAGTAGTGTTATCAGAAACCACACTTCTCTCCAAACAGCATTCATTTTATGTCTGGCCAACTGGGCTTGGAGGGGATCTGACAAGTAGGTTTTCTCCTAATGGTTATTGCTCAGCCTAGGGCTGACAATCTGAAAAGCTGTGGAATTGGACAGATTCTGCTCTTCACCAATACAAAACAAAAAGGCAATAAGCCCATCCATATCAAAGGAGAACAGCACCCTCACATATTGCAAAAGACTCAAATCCAGCAGATCTACCAGAGGATGGCACAAACTGAGCAACAGGCTCCCTCCCCCAGTCTATCAGAGAGAAACTAAAAAATGAAGCCACAGTGGATAAAAAGATAAATTAAGAAGCACAAACTGTGAATTATCAGGCAAATTACAACTGGTAGAGTTGTCACAAGCCCAGTGAAAGAAACTACGTGGAGCTCTGAGGTGGTCAGCTGGTGGAGGGGAGCTCTGAGGAGAGGCTGTCCTCCATGCCAGAGCTGCACTCAAGGAGAAGGCAACACCACTGCAAAGGAGGCTGACAGCTCCCCAAAAGTCTCCTGCCTGAGAGGCTGCTTGCACCCTGCATTTCAAATTCTTCTGGTAAGAATAGACTGTGAAGTCAAAGAGGGGACATTGCAGGAGCATATGAAGTGAGAGCACCTTCACCAGTCCCAGGTAAAGGTAAGCCATAGTGGAAAGAACCAGGCATGTAGACAGTTGTGGTGTTGATATTTGGTTTCCTTGAATGCATCATCTAACAAACATTTTCCTGGAGTCTGGCTCTGACTCTTACTTACAGTTTTGCTTGGGCACCTTCAGAGGACAAAAATGTAGGTGCTGAGTGTGACTCATACCTGCTGATGTGATCTCAGTCAGTATCAGGAAATTGCTGCGCAGGCCAAGGAAGGGAAGATCACATCACCTCATCCCATGGGAATGATGTCCCTGGGAATGTCATAAAGCCCAGAGAGCTCAGAGCATATCTGAGCTGTCGTTAGCTAGGATAGCCTCTGTGTAATGCAATCTTGACTCTTTAATCTCAAGCCGTTCACAGGACTATTTCACTAGCATTTTCTTTTTTCTTTTTTCTTTTCTCATTTTTTTTTTTTTATTTCATCTCTATTTTTTGTGAGAAGAGAGCAGAGGTAATTGAATAATAAGACTGGCAGCAAAAACACCAAGTTCTTTAACTGTCTTTGCCAACCTCTTTTGTGACTGACAGCATGTCATGTCACTTTTTTGTCTCAGTTCTCTACTAATATATGAGGATAACAATAGTCCAAGTGGTTTTGAGAGACTAAATTCAGTAATGTCCCAAGCCAAAGCCCATTGAAGTCAATGGAAAAGCTCTCAATTACCTTGAAGGGTTTCAGGTCAGATCTTGCTTATTCATCATTATAAGAGGCATTTGAAAACCCTTTAAATAGTGCCATATGTGTGCAAAGGTATTGCTTATTACAGGACTGTAGAACAAACTTTTCAGCTATTACAGGCACACATGAATAATACCTTTTCTCAGACTCATTTTTAACAATCTTTGCTTCTTCTGAAAAATCATTGCAAATTATGTCAATACTAAAAATTGTCTTCAACACCCCATCAGACAAAGCATTTATTCTATTGCCTACAGACTCCTTTTAATCTGCAAGAAATGCAGATCTAGATAGGTCTGAAGGCAATGAAGTAATGCACCATAGCTGTCATTCTTTAACAGTTTATGGTCAGTCTTTGTAAACCTTCATGACAAGTTTCAGTTGATTGACAGCTACTGGTCTGGAGCCCCACAAACAGGTTTAAAAGTCCAAGACAGACCTAATTTTCTCTAATAAGATTAGATGCCACAGCTCAAGACTGCCTTATGAATAAAAAGCCATCACTTATAATGGTCTGTCTACTTGTTACTCTGCACAGAGACTGACAAAATTCACTGTAGCTCTGGAGTGAAGTCAGTAATCTCTTAGACCTGTTGAGAGCCTTTATGGTCACAAAGATCAATCTGATGTCAAGGTCAAGGTCCCTACACCATCCGGATAATTTGGTAGAGAAGCACTGCAACAGATTCACATGCAAGGGACAGAAAGCACCAGTGCTGGCATTTAATATTTTTCTGTTCAGACAAGAGCAGGACAAAACACTGACAAGGCAGTTCACATTGAATAAAAGAGGAGAAGGGAGAAAGATGCCATTTTAAAAGCATTTGGAGATGCCCAGTGTTAAAACTCAGGGCTATATGAAACTTCTTACATTAAGTCATTTTTGGAGAGAAATAAATAACTAAACAAATAAAAGTACAATTGACAATACTAAACCCATTTAGATATAATCACATAGTTCATTTAGTTATACACCACAACGAATATATTAAGCTAAACATTTTAGTGTTTACTATAAAAATATGTGCTGTTTCTTGAACACGCAACTTTATATAGAAAAGTTTACTTTATTTTTAATGGAAAATTTCAAATCTGCTTGAGATTTTAAAACATTAAAAAATACTCCCTGTTGAAATGAAATGAATAATTCAGAAGAGTTTGCTTATCCCTTTGAATTTTCAAAATGATAAACAAATTAGAAAACAAAACACAAAACACCTTCCACACAGTTCTAATAAAATAATTCCTTACCACAGTTTTGCCTGAGGGTTTGGACTCTCCAGCAGTTATAGAGTATAAAAAGAGAGAAAGTGGGAAAGATAAGGTTGAAGGGGAACTCTAACCCAATAGCACAGACATTTTGCAGGCAGTAAATGCTGAAGTATTATCATAGTAATTGACATCACAAATGCTCCAAGCTAAATGTATTGATTGTCAAGGTCAGCATTTTAGGCAGCAATAGTAGACATCCTCATCCATTAGCCCTGAAATATTGATTTCAGTCAGGAAAATAAAAGCCAGGAAAAGGAAAACTCTTGAGCAATAAAATGATCTTTCTCTATCTTTGTTTTCCAGACATGGGAACAGACACCCTGTTCAGAGCATGTCAGCATTTATAGAATTGCTGAAGACTCGCATGAATTTGCCATTCCTCAGCCTATTCAACATGCATTTGTATTTGAAATAGTAAAAAAGTTTTTTTTTGTTTTTTTTTTTTTGTTTGTTTGTTTTTTGTTTTTTTTGTTTGTTTGTTTGTTTGTTTGTTTTTTTAAGTAAAATAAAATAAAAAGACCACTCCAAATGCAGAATCTAGAAAATAGACAAGGGCATAGCTTCGGCTTTATTTTGCTTGACAGAGGAGGGTGTATCTCAAAACCACAAGTTCTTTTGCTAATATTATCATAGAAGTTACAAAGAAAATGCTTTGTAAATGAAACCAGGTAAGTGCCAAATGCTTAATTATATAGCAAATACCAACCATTAAGAAAGTTTTCCAAGGCTAGAAACATTCTTTAAAATTACTTTCTCAGCAATTGTTCCCTCAGCTTTTTAAACTCTGTTACTTAAAATGAAAAACAGAATGATTAAACACAATGAACTAGTTTTAGAAATCTGGACAGAAGTGAAAAAAAAATAAAAATAAAATAAAATCCCAAACACTTAAACAACTCATAGCATGCACTTTTTAAAGACAAATAATTGTCTGTGTGTTCTTTGGCTATGTGAGTGACTAAATGTTGTTCAACACTACCTCATATCATTTGGTGAAACCCAGTTGTAAAAAGGTACTTTATGAAGCTGATTATTGTGATTTTCTAAATTTGTATCTATAAGGCAAAGGTAAACACAATTCTCAGAATGGCAGACACTCCAGGGCTATGATCATTTTTTATTTAATAAACGTTCTTGTTCCCTGCTAGAAATAATTGTGTTTGTGCTTTTTTCTGATGCACAGCAAATTTTCATGAGGAATGTAGCAAAGCAATTGTTGTATGCGTATGGATGTAGTGGCCAAAGGCAGGCAGACAAATTACACTAAGTGCATCTGAAGAAGCAGCTGCCGTCTGCAGGAATGAAACCATGCAGCAAGAGCTGCAGTGGCCATAACTACAGTAAGAAGTGCACAAATGGAAAGTGATTGGAGCACATAACGGAGCACATAACAAAAGACAGCATAGTTGGAAACAAAAATGTTGCTTTCAACTTTGAGGGTATGGTAAGAAAAGATAGCAACTTAAGTGTTTATACAAAGTAACGAGATGGACTTTTTGGTTAGGGCATTTATGGCTGAATTATTGATGGGACCAAAAGAATATACGCATGACTTGTCTTCTTTTTACTGTAACCAAGTCAAAAAAAACTAGTAAGTTTCCATTATATATCAGCAGACTGCTATGCAGATATAGCTATTTCCTAAAGAAGAATGTGACAGCTCAGTATAACCACAACCTGGGCAGCAGCAGAAGGAGGAAATTTTGGCCAACACCAGGGAAAATTGCCATGGGAGCCATTAGATTTACACAGAGTAAACACATTGTTAATATGAACGACCAATGCAATAAAAACCTGAAATATATTCCTTTATTTGTTTATTCCCTTGGGAAAGTGGAGGAGTGAAGCCACTCACTTAGATATACATAAGCAGTTCTAGGGCTCCCAGTCTGTCCTAAGCACTTTATTTAGAGAGAAGGTAGGAAGGCAGCAGGGAAGGAAGGGAGAAATTCAGGAGAAATTACTAAATTCTCTTTTTACAGAAGAATTAGAGCTTCAGCATAATGGTGGAAACGGAATAAACTGAAGATGATGTCTACATTGAAGGGCACAAGCAGTAGAACATCTGCTCCACCTGTGCTCCAAGGCAGACAGGTAGAAGGCAGGAATGGTCTGTGCAGTCCTAATGCCTACACATGTAGCTAGATGGCTTCTGAAGACTGAGAAGCTCCTACATGCTACAGTGATTATGTAACCTCTATTATGTACTGATTTTCAGTGCAACTCACAGGACTTAACATGAAGAAGTCAGGACTGCTGCTTGTACATAGGGTCAATGGTTCCTATCTTCCCTTTTCTCAAATGGTCTTAAATGAGATGAAGCTATCTACAGTTATCATTATGTTTCCAATTTTGTACTGCCTACCATGGGCCAAATAGCCTTGTGAAAATCATCCAGTCTGTTCTCACACCAGTTATACAGCAAAGACATGATCCAATTTCGTTTATAGTTTCCAGACATATGTATTCATAAAAGAAAGAAAATTTTTATTCACCATATAGAAATAGAATTACTAACAGAAAGAACCTAGCCACCCTCTTTTATTAATTTACCTGTCAGACATCAGTTCAGGTGGAAAAAATCTTCCAAGACAATTCTCGAGTTTTTCTTTGTCTTCAGAAAAACTTTAGGAGCATTTTCTACCACTTCTAATTTCTCAGAGAGTCAGTCTAGATAAACAGCAAAACCATCTGCAGTATTTGCAAGTGAGACAAGTGACAAATGATTAAACATTTAATGCCTTTAAATTGGAGCAATTTCCTTCAATAGGAGAGAACATTCATTTCCCTGGAGCAATTGGCTTAAAAATAAAAGAAAAAAATAAAAATAAATAATAATAATAATAAAAGCTCAACTTTATCAATATTATAAATGTATTCTACCTCTAACTGACTGCAAGGTAACTAGAATTAGTGGAGCCCATAGCCTGATTTCATCAGGTACATATTAAACCAACATTCCAAGGACAGAAACAGGCAAATTGATTAATTCTCTGCTGTTTCCTAAGGAAGTGCATGAGAAACACATCACAGTAGGCTGAAAATCCCAGGAATTTTCACTACTATGCAGAAAAATCAGAGTCTTTGTTGGCTCAAGCTTCACAGAGGTTTACAGCTGTTTTGCCCTTTTGGTCTCAAGTTTTGCTTTAAATCAAATGTTATCCAACAGTCTGAACCTCTTTTATGTATAAAAACAAAAGAGAAAAAATTACTTGAAGCAGGGTGACTGACACAAACTGGGACTGAGCTAATGAAAAGCTAATATGCAGTCTACATAGCTGCAGGTTGTTCTGCTCTCTGGGTGGACTTGGAAGACCTAACATCCTTGGAGAAAGGCTTCAGGGGAGATTCAAGGACACATTAGGAATACGCAAGTATTGGAGGAAGAAGCTGCGCAGGAGGCACTCCTGGTAACCACAGATCTCTTTAGAGATGCGAGAGCAAGAACAAGATATTCTAGGCTGGTGTCAGGTCTCCTGTCTCTACTGAAAGAGAAGTATTTTTCAGTCAGTTCTTGCCAAGACCTAGATTTTGATGTCAACACTCAAGTATAATATATGTCCTCTGTAAGTATGAGGAAATGTCTGGGTCTTTTTGGCAGTTACGGTGGACATTGAGCTCTCTTTTCTGGTTTAGAAAACTGCTAAGCACAGATTCAAAAAACAACACACACAAATAGGAAAACAACGTTTTCAGATATCCATACCACATATATAAAATGACAGCAATTCAGACACATTTGCAGCACTTTATAAATAGATAGATATTGATTCCTAAACTCTCATTACCTAGATCAGACACTGTTGAGGTTAAGAGTCTACATGAGTAAAGTTTAAGCCAATTCTTTTAAGGGACCAGCTCATGCTGTGACAGCACCTAAGAAGCAATTTAAGCATAACCATTCTGTTATTCACAGAAAACAGCCCTTTCCTGTTGGCAAACAAAAACAAACAAACATTGTAGATGCTGCATGAGCAGTTCTCTCTCCTTTTCAAAAGTGTCATGTATCAGACAGATCCAGGAACAACTGAACACTCTGAATACCCTCATCCACTACTTCTTTCACAGATAAAACATAAAATGTAAAACATAAGCAAACAATCAAAAATGTACTTGAAGTACTGGAAGACAATTTATGTGTAGTCATAGGAATTTCTCTGCTGACCGACTCAGACTGACCTAAACAATTTATTTCCACAAACATAATGTCACTGCACATCAAACACATAGTACAGTTGCAGGAGCTAGGCCAGTTCTTTCTACATTGACCTTTTGCACCAATCCCACTATCTCTGCAGCAGATCAGCTCTGCATGAGATGAGTACTTATGCATTACCTTATGTCCTTGTCCACCCTCTCTGACAAACTAGAATCTCACAGTCTCTCAGAGTATTTATGATTATTAATACATCCTGGATTGCCTCTCTTTCGTTTTGCACCTAACTATGATACTCCCATAAAAAATGTGTTAGTAGGAAAACCCCTTTGTGAATTCACTAATTCTGATCTTTATTCCTTAGAAAAAGGAGAAAGCGACAGAAACAAAGACATAAATTATACTATATTAGGGGCTTTATGATGCAATACTGATTTATAAATTCACGTTTCTCCATGTCAAAATTATTTTTAAAAATAGCATTGAATTTTTTTTTTTTAGGTGCTGAACTATAGATATTTGCATAGAAATATTGAAAAATTGTGAGCTGTCCCCACATAAAAATTATGGCATCTTGTGTGACAAATTAGGAAGATGCTTTAATATCAACAGCATAAGCTATAGCACTTGACCTAGAATCCATCTAAGTAAATGGAATGACTGCGTAGGATTTATCTGGACCTTAGTTTGGACTTCAACCCAGCTGACAAGCAGTCAAATCATAACAGTGTTATTTATGGTGTCTGTACTGTGTTATCAGTTTAAACCAACTTTATATAAGATGATGGTAACTTTTTTATTTAGTCTAATATAAATAAATGTACATATCTGATCACAGTGCTTTATGTACCTTTTAGAGTAGCACTGATATTGAGTTCTGCTCATTCTACTCTTCTAAATAAAATCTTTTTTTTTGTTATTTTTATGTCCATTTTCAATCAGCAGACAAGATTCTGGAATGTGGTCTTCTTCTCCTCTCAGCAAAGTACTGTTGGAAAAATCTGCCCACTCACCAGTTTTGCTTCAAAATACTCACAATTCATGGCATAACAAATTGCATCTACGAATTCACAGAGATCCCTGCAGTTCCTAGAATCTCATGAGCAAGAAGACAGGTGAAATATTTAAAAAAAAAAAAAAAAGAGAGAGAGAGAAGAAAACCAAAATGTTCTGCAAAGAAAGGCTTGGGGCCAGATTTAAATAGGGTCTCGAGCACTGTGATAATGATATTTATTGTTTTACACAACATGAGGAACATGCGGTGTCTAGGAACATGACTCAGCTGTAAAGATTGTGTTAACAGTTTTTAATTAGATTTCCATTTTCAAAACAATTTATTTGCATGTAGGTGCAAAGGTTGTCTTCTTTCTAACGGAGCAAAAGCATATCTCACTTGGAAATGCATGAAACAGTATTTCTGAACATCACAAATGAGCTAGGTTTCAATACTAATTAAGTGGGAAGACCTCAGCACAAGCTTATAGTGGCAGTCTTGTTCTTGTTATCTAATATGGCCCACTCTATTTTAGAATATGTCTTCCAGGTTAGTGAAGGAGCTCTCAAAACCAAGCCATTCATGACATGCCTGTTACGACAGTACACCTCTGTACTTGAGGGTGTTGGTTATCGATATGTTTAAGGCAACTATCAGTCAGAGACAGAAGCCAGGGAATAAAACCTTTCAGAGCTCTTTGTCACTGTTCTAAGTGAGATGTCTGTCACAGCTTCTCCATTGCAGGGCAAAGTGAGACAGCATATTGTTAAAGGTAGGAGGTCACTGGGGAGGTTTGATGATCATACAGTTCACGAATCTATTAAAGACAAGTAGATCATCTATAAGTCTGAAGCATGCTGAAATGCTTTGAATTAAGGACATCTTAAATAGATTTGATTATCAGGAATATTTTTGACATTATTTATAATTTATTTCAGGAAAAAAAAAAAAAAGTATTTGCAAACGGATGATAATTAACTTAATTTTAAGCAACATCTTAGTCCACTGCTTCAGGTTCTGACCTCCTAAAGCAACTAGCAACTAGCTACTCCACAGCAGAAGTGTTTCTCAGCTGTTCCTGGAGGTTGCTGTGGTTCAGAGCAGTAAAGCAACTACCTACCCAAACTACCATACACTGGTCCAGTCTGCAGAATGTCCCTGGTACATGTAAACCAGAATCCCTTCAGAGGAAACTGAACCAGAATCTCCATTCCAATTATGTATTAATATGTAGACTACTGCAACCCCTGGTGAGGACACTGAGGTCTGAACCAAGAAGTAAGCCACATCACCACAAGAGCTTGGTGCATTCACCAAACATGCATGTGCCTAAAAAAGGTCTCAATCAGAAATTTCCATAACCCTCCTGCAGCAGCTCTCACATCTTATAAAGGACCAAGTGCTGCATGTGCTTCCCATTTGCTGTTGATTGGCAGTCCTTAAGTCACCTCCGCTGCTCCTTCTCTCCCCAAGGACTAATGTGGCTATATATCCTCTCCTGTCTTTATCTATGCTGCCTTCTGTTGTCTCCCCTCCGTGATGAACCTTCCAGTCCCAATAGGCTGTTAACCTCCCTTCAAGCAGCAAGAGGATTGGCAATCAATGCCACTAAGGAAATAAACAATAAATTCAGTGATAAACCAATGCTCCCAAATCACCATAAAGAGGTGTTGTTATGCTAGCCCTCTCCTTACCCACCACAGCAGGTAGTGCAGAGGACCAATTTTAGTCCTAGTTTTGGCACAGAGACATGTGCATACCATACTCTGACTCACTTCTACAGTGTCATGTCCCTTGTTAGTGCAAACACCAATGTTCCTTGCCAGCTGTCTGCTTTTAAGTTTGATGACAGCTCAAAAAGGTAGAAATAAGGGTTTCCGAGCCATTGCTTCTTGCAAATCTCTCTGGAAAAGCAGTAGGATTTTGAGGAAAAAAGAAGTAAAGATTCTAAAATTATTTGTCTCAACAACAGATTAGAAATATGTCAGCAGCTCATAATAAAAGAGAATTAGTTCTCCCAGAGAGCATTTTTTTAAAGTAATTAATTTTATTCAGGAGAGTCAATTCAGGAGAGTTACAGAAAATTCATGAGATTTTGTCCTCACGGCACAGGAGGTTAGAAGAGAAAAGACACCTGCCTTATTACATTTTAGTCTCCAGCGGCAGTTCACAAAAATTATTAGCTATACAAATACATTAATCAGGAGAGTTCCGTGTCTTCTCTGAATTCAGATGACCATTCTCATGTGCCAAAAATGTCATTTTTTCACAAGCAGAACCACCAGAAGTATGTGTAAGTGCTTTTATTAGAGATAACAAGACCTCAGAAGTGAGGAAAAGATGGACAAGTGAAATGAAATAGCCAGGACTGCTCATGTCTGTTATGCTCATTCTCATACATGCCTTCCCACACTTTTGGCAACGTGTTTGAAAACTGAAACTTGAAGGCATCTAGCGATATCTAGTATTCATCTAAGCTAAACAAACAACAGCAGAGAGCGCAGCCTCTCCTCCTCTTCCCTCAGATTAATTTGATTTACCGCATCCTCTCACAGATAAGCAACAGCTAAGGTGCAGCCAGCCATCATTAACAAGGCTTGTTTTGTTTTCTTATGGTTTGGGCTAAGAAAAGTGTTTAGGCCTGAAATGAGACTTCCTTTATTTTCCATAAGAGTGAGTGAGAATGAGGCACGTTCCTCACGTCTTGCAAGAATGGCTGAGTTGGAGACCCTTGGCCCTAGGTGCAGAGAGTCCAGCACAACCCCTCTTCTGCCAGCTGGCTGGGCAGCCCAGAGCTGCTGCCCTCATGTCCCCTCCTGTCCTGGGGCAGAGGCAAATTGGATCCTGGACTGCATTTGCAGGGGAATTACCAGTGGAGACAGAAATGTGATCATCCCACTCTACGCAACACTTGTCAAGAGGGTCATGAGGATGATCAAAGGGCTGGAGAACCTGCCCTATGAGGAGAGACTGAAGGAGACAGGTCTTTTCACTCTGTAGAAAATAAGGCTCTAGGGGGACCTCATCACAATATTCAGTACTTAAAGGGTGGCTACAAAGAGACAAAGGGTCTCTGTTCACAAGGAGCATGGAATAAGAATAATAAACCAGCATCACAAGCTAATGTGAAGAACAGTTCTTAAAAACACTGTGGCTTTATTATCGATATCCACAACTGCCTTCTTCCACTTTAGGTTTGTCCCCCTAAGTGCCCTACCTTGCTCTGTGGTCTCTTTTCATGGGGATGCCCTCTCCTTGCTCCTTGCCTCTCACCTCAGCACACCTGCAGCCTCACTGGGCGATGCTCCATCCTTTCCCAGTGTGCAATGCCAATGTCATAATTTCCACAAGAACATTTTGTTTCATTTCCATGACTTCCTTGGCTTGATGGAAGACAAGGATGATGGCTGCTGATGTTAGTATCCTGCTGGAGCCTAATGTTACAAATCTTCCCTTACATGTGAAGTTTTACTTCAGTCCTTAGGTGAATAATGAAGATTTAACCAAGTAGAAGGATTACAAGATCAGGCCCATAGTGAGTTTTATAAACACAATAAATGTCTTAAATTTTCTATGTAGAGTTGACTGAGACTCCTGTTATTCTTTACCATGGAAATATTGAGATCACATGATCCAGGGCAAATGCAGGTCATTAAGATTAATATAGAGATTTATCATGTCTACAGTATACAAATGTACATTCTGGGTGACCCAAAAAATAATGAAACCCAAGACTAAAGTATTCATAATAAGGAAATTTTGATACTTTAAACAGTTCTGCTTTGTTTTATAATGTTCCATTACCTCACAAATAATGTAGCTGTCATAACAAACAGTAACAGTGACAGATACTAAGAAAAGCTGGATGGTGTGCAAGACACAGCTTAAGTGCTCAGATCTGAATCGACTTTAAAATTAATATTTCTTGGATTGCTCAGCCCTGGAAAAGGCCACTACAGTACTTCTCAATTTACGAATCTAATCTGTATCAGATAGCATACAGTAAAATGTAACACTGCTTTGACCTGAGCACAGTTGTTGAAGTTGATGGTTTTTAAACAGATCAATCTGTGTGGTAAGGTTTCTACTCAGAAGATTCATGCAGACCTCACAAGCTTGTCAAATACCTATAAAAAGCAACAAAGGAAGAATAAGGTACCCCACCGTGTGCTGGTTCAATGCTGTCCATCATTTCTGCTGTTCTGGTCTTGGGGGCAGCACCACAGTTTTAGACACTTGCAGCACTATCATTTGTTGACTGTGCTTAGAGCACAAGCCCATTTCCAGTTGATAGGATCATAGGACTATGAGCACCACGGGCTCATGTCCAGCCTACCACCACACTAGGGCCTTGCCTGCAGAGCTGCTCCCCAGCCCTTGCTGCCAGGCAAGTATCTGTTTCAGAGAAAACTGCTTCAGAACATTTCAGATAAATCACTTGAATCTTTTTTTGTGATGTCTTTTCCAAGATGAAAAGTAATCCCAGCAACATTTTCTTCAAGCAGTAGACATTTCACTGTTCTTGGGATTCAGGGTAAGCATTTTGCCATCTGGAGCTCTAATAGTGGCCAAGCTGTCTGTGAAGATTTGCATGCTGCAGAAGGTTGAAGGGTAGCACAATAAAAACACCAGAATGCTTTTGGCAGAACAAGATGTATCATGAAACCAAAATGTTTCATAGAGAGTTGGGTTCCTGCAGAGCTTCATTGAAACACCTCACCAGTCTGTTAGTGCTGCGCTCCAGCTAGGCAAGCCCTCCTCCAACCATCCACTGTAGAGTGCTGTAATCTGGGCAAAACCTAGTCCAAGCTGTATTTTTTTAGGATTATGCAGCTGACACATGGGTTTGGAGGGTTATACTTAGAGTTTCCTCATTTCCAATGAAATTGGATTTGTATAGAGTAAAAATTCTCCATTCCTCCTGCTTTCCACACAACTGAAGATTTCTATTCCATGCAACACCTGCTTTGATGGTAGTTCAGCTGTAAGACCCTGCATTTTTTGGGGGGGCTGGAGAAATGTCATTCTTAAACATAATCAGGGATCACTTGAAGAAACTAATTTCATTGGAGAGAGGAAACCATCACTTCAAAATCTGAGAGGAGATTGGCAGGGCACCAGTAGATGTTGAGCCAACCAGCTAAAACTGAGGATCATCAGCCTGATATCACCAGAAATCGTGCATATCACTGAAGTTAGGCCTCTGAC
This sequence comes from Nettapus auritus, assembly GCA_011076525.1. Classification (NCBI taxonomy): domain Eukaryota; kingdom Metazoa; phylum Chordata; class Aves; order Anseriformes; family Anatidae; genus Nettapus; species Nettapus auritus. Next base: position 127,721,033 of record CM021765.1, on the reverse strand, counting down.
ATCAGGAGCTCACGAGTTCTTCAGAGACCACAATGAATGGTTCTTACCTCGCAAGGGACAGATGCAGCTGGCTGAGGATGTTGGCTTTGTGTAAGGTAACAGAACATTGTGCTGTGTGTTCAGGCCCTGCAAATATTTACTTGTGATGCTGGGAAACATGCATAACTTATCCTAGTGGTCTTCTTCTGGCATTACTATGTGACATCAGCTGTGCATATCCATACTTACATTGAAATGTCAGGGTAGCAGATTCAAGCTCTCAAAATCGAGGAAATGCCAAAACTCATGCAATTCTCCCTCACCTCCTCATGCCTGAGGTCATGTTGTCTTTTACTGCCTACACATCAACCAAAGCATTAATTAGTTCAAGCTATGCAAATTGTTTTAAAAAGCTTAAAAGCCTAGTTCGCAATTTAAAATGGGATCCAGATGCCCTCATCATTGTAGGAGAAAAAAAAAAAAAAAGGCATTAAGTGGTAACTTTTTTTGTGTTACATGGCACGTGTCCAAGTTGAACTTGCATATAAAAATAAACCTCATGAGTTCATTGTTCTAAACTTGCAGCCAAATGTCCTGTTTGTCTTCTGTTGAGTTTAAATGTTTTGTGACTAAGTTGTATAAAACATACTTAAGAAAACATAAAAAAAAAAAAAAAAAAAAAAAAAACCAGCAACAGTAACTAACAAAATATAAATAATATAATGATTTATTTCTTCAGATACTTCTAGCCATTGCACAACATTTGGATCTTCTGATAGAATTAATTTGAAAATAGCCTAATTATTCATTTATTTCTCTGTTCCCATAGAAACTCTGACAGCAATGATTCATTTCTAAGAGTTATTAAGTCCCTGACCATGCAATTCATAAAATTTTTCTCCACAAGGCTCAGATATCTAGCACACTGTATTGCAAGGAGGGATAGATTATCCATTTTTGTTTGTCAGGTTCACTTTCTTGGAAACAGACAGTCTTGCTTTCTCACCATGGGTGAATTACAAAAATCCTAAGCACCACAAGTGGTGTGTTCTGCCTTGATGAAGAAAGGAAAGGTTTGGATATGCTCTGCCAACCTGGAAGTGCATAAGGCAAACACAACCCTGCTGCAAATGAGTTGAGACCTTAAAGCCTAGCATAGCAATTGTGCCATGCTCCACAAGAAGGGCTACACACCAGGCAGCGTGGAGTATGGGCTGACACCCTGACAGCCTGTCTCCTGACCCAGGTTGGTCCTTGTCTGATGTCTAGTACAGTGTATGGCAAAACAGTGAGTTCCCCATAGCAACTAGAAAAGTGTGTGAAAGCAGCAACTGAAACAAAGGTGTCAGTCAAAAAGTGGACCCTTCACCTCCAGTCTGGACACCTGCCCTGTCTGTGCAATTATCCCTTTATACTCATAATTCCCTGGGATTTTGGCTTCAACTTCTGCGTCTAGACCTTTTCAGTTCTCAGTCTCCATGCCAAGACCATCAACAGAGCTGCACTACTTTTGATTGTACTCTGATGCTGAAGTATTTGCTCATTGAAGCTACATAAGAAAATCAACTCTGTCCCTCTGCAGGACAGCACTTACCTCCTCAGCAACAAAGTGGTTGCTAAAGGAAGCACAGGGTGGCTTCACTGGCAGGAAGAGGTAAGTGCAGGTCACAAGGGTTGTGTGCCCTCAGAATTACAACACAAAGGCAGAAAATGGTATGTCAGCTCCACTGTCTTGCATAGCCATTTTCCATCACAGTGATGTGGTAGCAAGGCTAGCTCCACGCACAGCACACAGTTGAATTGGAAGATTATTTTTGCTCCCCAGGTTTATCAAGCAGATGTTGGTAAGTGACAAACAGATGGAGAAAACATCCCAAAACTGCTGCCTGACAAGTGACTATCAAGTTGTTCTGTAGCACTGAAGACCGGCTCTGTGAATGACATTCATAAAGAAACTCCCAGGAGCTTAAAAGGGTTTCTAGGCTGCATGGTCAAGTCAGGAGTCGTACCAGTTATCTTAGATTTCCATATTACACTGCAGAGGGTTTCATCTTTGGTGATGGAAGGAAAAGTTGCATGGGCTTGTCTAACCCCTTTCCAGGTACCAGGGTAAAAAATAACCATTGGGTTATGCATAGAGCAAGGGGGCACTCCTGTTCCAGCCCCATCAAATCAAATGACTGAATCTGTGGAAACTTGGAAGATTTCATTTTTAAATGACTACAAAAGAAAATCCAAGCATATGAAGGGGAAAAGTAGATAAAAAAAGATATAAAGACACAAAAAAAAATTTTTTTTTTTTTAAAAAAAAAAAAAAAAAAAAAAAAAAAAAATCACTTGATAATGATGCTCATGTAGGTAATGTTACATTTAATCATCTTCTATCTACATTAAAATATTTTGAACTTTCGTATAAAAATACAGGAGAGTTGTGGGTAATAAAACATAAGTAAATCCTATACCCATTTACATATGCATTAGAAACTAATCTACAGATATAATAGAAGCTAAAATGACATTTGCAAGGATTTCTCCCACTCTCAAAATCTGAAAATGCAGTCAGATTGACAGCTTTCAGTTTACACCACATCCCACGAGTTTGGTTGGGAGCATTTCATAAGTAACCACCAGCGCAGAAAGGAATGGGTGGGCAAGAGAAAAAGGGCACTGGTGGAGTTCATTAAGGAACATGAGATTGAGTGTACACCAGGCACAGCGAGCTCCTAATGGGCATGTACGTTTCTGCATGCACTGCTAGTCAGACTAGTACAAATACTGGGTAAGAAGTATCTGCAGGATCAAGAGCAGAACAGAACAGTGAGCTCTGATACTCTTATGAATGATGCATAGAAGTATTTCAGAGCAGCTTTTCCTCTTGCTATTATTAGACCTTACTTATATATCATTTAGGTGTACAAGGTAATTTGCAACTGGCAGAATTTGTCAAACACAACATAATTCCTGTCACATGATGCTCAAAGCACAGAAGCTGTGGCAGTTTCAGCACAGTAAAAACATCACTTGGGTTGTGGGCTCCAAGATACAACCACACCACCCTGCTGATCACAATAGATTACATCATTCAGGCAGACGGAAAGTATTTTCATTCGATGACTGAATGCAGAAAGGATAGGCCCCATGGGTTTGTTCGTGATGTAGTAGGAAAGGTAACGTCCAAGTTGGAAGTATAATTTAGAGCATGAATACTGTAATTTCAGTATCAGCAGTATAATTTAAACTCCTTTAAGTAAGCTTCCCCCCCCCCCCCCCCCCTTTTCTTTTGGCTGTGCTTAAAACTAGGAGATGAAGTGTAGAAAGATTAAATGAAGGGTGAGTTACTGTACAGGAATATGAACAGGGAAAAGGTATCTAATTAGCTATGTGGTGTGTTGATGTGACAGCTTCTAATATGCCTCAAAAATCCAAAGCGAGGGTGTCTGAGACACTAGAAAGCAGTTGCTATGGGCTGAAAACACAGAGCTTTTTGTGCAGGATGTGGGCTGCTTGGCTATATCTGTTACAGCCTGCCTATTACAGTGCCAAGGAACATTCCCATTTGCACTTGACCACCTGCATAGTTAATTTATCAGAATAGTTTCTGGCAAGCCTTTAGCACATCCTAATACCCCAGCTCACAGGTGAGGCCTAGGTGTTTACACAGCTCAGGGACCATTCCCTGCTGGCTGTTTGCATGCAGCCATTCAGCCCTGGGTGGGGAGGAGATTGCAACAGCATGGACATGGCTCATCCTCAGCCAGCTGCTCTGCACTAGCAGCAGTCTCAGGCTTGTTCAGCTTACTGCTACAGATGTAGCCCTAGCATGCTGTGAACAGTGAGCCAAATAGGGACACGTGGGGCCAGATCAAGAAGATTTGTTTCAGCTTTTTTCTTCTTGCTACCAGAGCCAAATCTCTGCAGAACAATAGTGCCACCTCTTCCATTTGGGCTGCTACGTGTACACTTGGAAATAGACATGTTGACCATTTGTGGCTTAAGTAAAGATGTTTGAATCATGACAAGGGAATTGTTTGGGCTTAATGTCTGTTAGTCAGCTACAGGGAAAGTGCACAGAAGATGGTATGGCCACACTTCTTTGCATTTTATTTGCGTCCAGCAAAGATCTTTTAAGCAGCACAAAACATAGCACACCCATACAACTGCTAAGAGGGGTCCATCAGGAAATAGTTCATTAACACAATGCCAGCTTTTTGTAGCATAGCACTAAGTATGGCCAGTCCCTGGGTTCAATGTGTTTCATGGGGTCAACTCATGGTGCCCCTTTACATGTTTCTGGTTCATGTGACTCAGCAGGAGTGATCTGACTGAGCATGAGAAACCCAAGGCTCAGACCACACAAGAGCCGCCTGTACCAGGATGGGGAAAGTGCTAGGAACTGGCAGGGCTTGCACTGACCAGCCAGCTGAGACTGTGCATCTGCTGTCTCTTCATAGTTTACAGCTTTTTATAGCAACAGATGATTTTAGTAGCAGCTTTAGCCAAATCAGTGTTTTCTCACCACTGCATGCTCAAAAACCTACAGGCTTTCTTTTCAGGAGTGGATCCTGCTACTGCTGCCCAGGGCATAGCCATCTCAAGAGGAGGTCACCACAGAATTTTTGGCAGAGGAAGGAGATACATATTACATTAAAGCTACCTGAAGATGGAAATTGACAACAGGTTGGTGATGGATGTCTCATCTGAAGCATTAAACCAGTGATCTGCAAGAGGGACTAGCTACCTTTCCATATAAATCATTGCCTCTCTCTCTTTGTGCTGCAGAAGGTTGTACTATAGCTCTCAGATTACAGGCAGGAAGGGAGACCTAGCAGCAGGCTACAATGCTGGAATTCAGCCTGCTGCTTTATCCAAAATTGGCTAATTGACTATACACTGGTCTGCTGACCTTCAAAACATATTATTCTTGAGCTTTGGGTAGAGGTAAAAAAAAAAAAAAAAAAAAAAAAAAAAAAAAAAAAAGGTGGGGAAGGATCTAAGGGATAATGGGTTTTATTACTTTATTATCACTGGAGCTTTTTAAGGGTTCATCTTGGTAAGCTGTCATCTTCTATTTTAGAATTGTGTACAAGTCTTTAAGGGACGAGAGGAAATGAGGAAACATTGAACGATGGTAAAGGTTAGGAGAGGCACATTTTTTTCTAAAATTCTGCTTAAATACAGTGGGAAAGAATGAAAACAGCTGGGGCCACACTAGGGGACGTATCAGGCTGAAATAGGGAAAGGGTTTGTAGTCTCACAAGGTTTCCTTCACATCTCTCACAAAAGACTGTTGAATGTCCTTGAAGGAAAGACATAGTGGCTCCAGAGCAGCAGATGGCTGGAGCTAGAGGGACAGATGCAGAGAGGATGTGCCTAGGACAGCCTGGCTGTTATAACAGAGCAGTAATGTTCCCCACCTTCACCACTGGTACACGCTGTAGTGCACGTGTGTGCGCGCACACACACATATACGAGCTACAGCACACTCACAATGTCTCATACTCCAGCAAACCACCCCTTGAGCAGGACAGGTTAAACAGCAAGCATGCAGCAAGACTGCTGAAAGCCCTCTTTGATGCCCACCCCATTGCCTGGGCTTGTGGCAAACACTTGAGGTTGGAAGAGGAAAGGGAGAGGGCTCCAAACCCCTGCGCCTGTGCTTCTGGACCAGGCATGGTGCTGGGGTAAAATATAATATAATGGAGAAGGCGCTGTTTTTAAAAGTAAAGCCTGAATTGACTTATTTTCATCTGTCTATCCTGCTCTTTCCCACCTCATCCTTTCCAATCAGTAGACAGAGTAGCTATGTAAATGAAGTTCTGGGGCTGGAACTGATAAGTGTAGCTTGCCAAAGTGATTCAGACAAAGTTTTTTTTAGGTACCTTGTAAATATAGAGTTGCCCCAAATAAACCACAGAAAGGCTTTTAGGGCCATTTTCCTCACACCAGCCCTTCCCACTCATAGCAGCTCATGATAGGTTTGCTCTCCATGTAGCTGTGGCAGCATATAGCTCCCAGCAGCTGCACACAGAAGGGGACCTTTCATGGGACCCCCTCAGATGCACAGTGACAAGCAGCATCCCAGGGCAGATGCAATGGCTATGGGTTTTTTCAGAACCTCACAGAGGAACGTGACCACAATGGGGTCACTGTGTCACTGGTTACCACAAGGAGTAAAATATGGCAATTTAGTACATTCTCTCTACTTCAGGATAACCAAAAACACATTTTCACTTAGCGAATTCCCCAAAGTCTCTAATTGCTCCTCTTCAGCTTTTTACTAGAATAAACACTTTTGTTAGTAACGTAAAGGAAACAATGTCTTTGGGCATGCTTTTTGTTTTCTTCCAAGGGCTGTCCACAGGGAGGAATTAGCCTGATCCAGAGCTAAGCAGTGCCCTCATTTGCAATAGTGCATCCCCACTGGCTCCAGAAGCCTTTTATTTCCCCAGCCCTGCAGGAAGACTGGAATAAATTATTCAAAATGCCAGCCTGCCTCTTCTCTGTCCTTTACACCGGTGTGGAAGCTGTTGGGTTTGAAGCAGACAGATCACACCTGTTCTTTTGGAGGAGTGAGGCTGGGAAGAGAAAGGAAGGGACAGGTTAGGAACTCACTTGTTGCTGGGGTCCACATAAATAAGAGTCTGGAAGTTACGAAGGATTCACTGCATGTCACAAGCTTTGCCTCCAATGGGTTTTTCCCCCTTGATGCACAAAGACACACAGGTCAATAATTTAGCAAGGATTTTGCAGATGACTGTGTGTGCCTTTGTCCAGAAAAGCAAAGTGTGCCAGCATTATTATATATCCTTCTAGGTGATCACTGGAGCAGTTCACACAGTTAAGTGTGTATTGATGAGGAGGGGTTCATATGTTCAGAAACAAAGCCAGCCATACCTTAAGATCAAGCAGTCCCATTATGCGCTAGTTAAGACCCTAATATATCTGGTGTCTTTCATGTAACATTTCCTTATGTACATCCACTACTAGACAATCTGCTGAGCTCTATGTAAGACACTACTAGGACAGTTTCTGATGAATTAGTAATATAATAAAAACCTGACAATATGCCCACATTGGACTTTCTATTAATAATGATTAAACAGGAAAGCTTTTCTCTCATCCCATTGGAACTGAGGACCAAATCCAACCTCACAGATTCCTGTTTATGTTCCTGTTTTGTTCTCTCATTGCTCCTGGTTTTACTAAAATCAATTTCTAAGGTGAGTGCTACCGTGAATGCTTTTATAGGTACCAGTAATGAGTTTTCATCATCCCTACCAAGTAGCTTGCACCTCTACTTGCAACACAAGGGAACTATAGGGCAACCGATAAACAAAAACAATACTGAAAACTAATCAATTCCTGTTGCCTTCCAGTCTGCATGGATTTCCTTTCTTTGTGCATTTACCAGAGGACTGGTTGTACCTCAGCTGAAGGGGAAACGTGCTGTGGGCAAATGTGAGCAGGCTGGGCTGGGACAAGGTATATACAGCACCTGTTCACAGCATGAAGCCAACCTCCCACCTGGAGTCTGGCTGGGGATGTGTCACTGTGGGACTGCCTCCTCCATCTGACCCAGTAAGGAGGTTTAAAATGCAGAGCAGTCCATTGCCCATTTCTTTCCTAGATCAACTGAGGCATTTATTTTCAGCCATATGATGCTTCTGTAGAAGAGCACACTGGGAAGAAAATGGAATAGGCAAGACATGGAGAAAGAGATTGAGATCTCAGAAAATGGGAGTTTGGAAAGGAAGGGAGATGCAAAGAGAGTAAATCATGTCAAAAAGCTGCCTATCATATTTCCCTGAGAGATGGATGCTGCTCAGCAACAGTGCTGGTCCTTGTGAAAGTAAACAATCCAGTTACTGCTTTCTGAAGGAATCTGTCAGCAAGCAGGCAAATATGGAAAAAGAAAACACAAAACTTGGTACTTCATTCTTATGTGGGTGTTGGGGGTGGGTGGATTTCTTCTAATATTCTTTTTTTTTAAGCAACCATGTCAGGGCCCTTGCCCGCAGGCTATTGTTGTCCACAGTGACTCTCCATCTGTCTCAGATGCACACAGGGAAGAAACCACATTCATCATTATTGATTACTTTAGGTCTTGCAGGGCTTTGTAATGGAAAGGCCGATGTCAGTTTAAGACAATAGGTGTGGTGAGACCTTCCCTAGGCTTCTTTGTTTAGGCTCCACGGGTCCCTCAGGCACTTTGTGTATGTGTCTAAACCAAGCATCAGTCAGAAACCTGCGATGTCCATGGTACACAAAAAGCTGGTATCTCAATGCGTGAGAGAATTTCACAGCCAGGGTCAAGTTTACTTTGAAGACTATGCAGTGAGGGAAGAAATGCCTTGGATTTTTAACAGCACAAAAGCCAGTGTTGTTCATTGCTAGGTTCTTGGGTCATCTTAAAACTGGAGATAGGAGCCAGAGCTGTGTTGCAGCTGGGACTTTTACATTATGAATTCTCACTTACACTGGAAATCAGCTGTACGCACTGCTTGGATGTAAATCTTTCCCACAAAATCAGTGGACTGTAGAGAAAAGCCACATTACTTAATTTTATAGGAGCATCCTGGGATACAAAAGGATAATATGCAAAAGTAAAATGTTTTGTAGTAGGAGTAACACCACCAATTTCTGTTGAAGTCTTTTGCGCTATTATAAGCACCCAGAGAACAGCAGCAGAAAGATTTGCCACACTGTAAACTAATGCTGAATCAAGGTTAAAAGGCTAGACTCTTTTTCTTCCAAGCAAGTATTACAAAGGATCATTCCATTTTCTGAAGGTGAAATGAGTGAGAAGTGGAAACACATATTTAGAAGCATATCGAGAAATTAAGCAAAATTGCTTTCTTTTCTTTATTTCCCCTCATCATTTTTTATGTAAATAAGTCCAACACATGTAACACCATTTAACTTCATGATCAGTGAAGTCTTTTAACCATTTCCTTATTTCTGTTTCTGATTTTACCTGGAAATAAAACATGGCATTTTTCTGTCTTGACTTTTCAGCTTAGAAAACAAAGAGCTCCAAATGAGATAATAAACTCTAATGGATAATTCTGTATGCTCAGGAGCTCAGCTCTCTCTGCAGAGAACTACAAATCTAATTAGGAATACAGATCTAGCTCTTGCACTCTTCTAGATTATGACCTGAGATTGTGTGAGTAGGTTGAGCTATTTAAACAGAAATGGGGTATGGCTCTCCATAAGCATAGCCTTTCCTCTTCAGCTATTGCAATGTGCTTTGTATTACTATCACTGTGAAATTTTCTTGGAAGAGCCAAGGACTCCCAGGTACTTAGATACTTGAATTTAAGAAAGAAATCCATACCAAAACAAATCTCTCCAAACCTATCCTTACTTGTGAGTCCATAATGAAGGATTAATCTTAATTTAAAGAATTTAATATAGCAAAGTTATCCATCACATCTTCAGGTAGGAAATTAGGAGAAATTTCTTCTCAGAAAGAGTAGTTAGGCATTGGAACGACTTGCCCAGGAAGTTGGTAATGTCAACATCCCTGGGAGTATTTAAGGAAAGGTTGAATGTGGTACTTGGTTTAATGGATGTGGTTTAGTGGGTAATATTGGTGGTACGGGAATGGTTGGACCAGATGATCATGAGGGTCTTTTCCAACCTTAATAATTCTATGATTCTATGATTCTATATTTTTTGCAACTATGCCTATCCAAAAGCCACCTTGACTCTGCAGGGCACCTCACCACCTTGAGACTTGCAAGTTGTTGCCTTGTCTTCAAGTATAGTGAGGCTCCCAAGCTTTTCATTATTAAATAAAATGGTATATGGAAACATTTACAGCCACTGGGTTAGGTTTGTACAAACTCATAAGCTCTGAAGATGGTTCATGGCATGAGTTATGCCAACATCAATCAGCTTTGTCCCAAGTAAATCCTGAGAATGGTTTGGGAGTTGGAGGGACCTTTCCCAGTAGACAGCGTGCATGCACTCACCCAGCAGTTTGCTGCCATAGATGTGGATTTCAGTGCCCAGGAACATCTTTAAATCATTTAATTTATTAATATAGAACTAGCTGAAGGCAGTTCAATCCAATATATCATCAGACTTACCTAACACTCAGTAGTGCTGACGTCATTGCGGTGAAGCCACATCACCTTGCAGGAAGGAGTGATAGATAGATTGATAAAGTCAGGGAAATAAAGTGAAATAAATAAATAAATAAATAAAATAAAAATAATAAAAAAAAATAAAGTATCTGCATTTAGCCTGCCGCCTAGAGTGCTCCCATGGTTTGGGTTCTTGTTCCTCCTGAGGAGTTGATTGTGCATTTTTATCTAATGACTCTTTAATGGATATACATTCCTCAGGAGCTGGAACAGGAAAACAGCTGTAATTGTGTCACAACAGAACAAGCTCTGTGAAGCTCTATTTCCATTTGAAGGGAGGAATTTTTAATGATATTTATGAAGGACAAACCTCATGCAAGCCATTAATTGCTTCAGCTGATGTCTAAGGAAAGCAGTATATAATTTAAATATACATTTGAAGCAATTATGGATGAATCAATACTAAATACATTTTTAACAAAGGCAAACTTCCAGGAATAATTAACTAGATATGCTGGTATATAAAGAAACAAAGTCTGGTATATCCAAATTGGATCTGGATAACATTTGAAAGTAATTCATATGCTACCCAAAACACAGATTCAAATCAATTTAGTAATACACTAATGGTGATTTAGCAAATATTAACATCTTTAAGAAGGAGGATTTTTTTTTTTTTTTTTAATTACAAATAAGCTCAGTGGCTTAAAATAAAAGGTAAAGCCGCCCAACCACTCAAGATAAACAAATTAAAATGTATATATCAGGTTTACAAGTGTAATTTTGACCTGAAAATAAGTCAACTTAGGTCTCCAATATGGAATGAAAAAATAAATGAATGAACAAACAGACCCTAGGACTGCAAATATCAAAATAAATAAATAAATAAATAAATAAACAAGTAAACATTGTATACCTGTCTTCCAAATATGTCAGTACAGTTTAGTATGATTTTTGGAATGTAGTTTCGAAGTTGGTTTTGGATGTCATGGGAAGACTAAGACATGGACCATGTCAGATTCCTTTTTAATGTAGTCACAAGTTTCTATTTGTACTATTTTTATTATATATATATATTTATATATATTATATAATATAATTTATATTATAATTTATATTACATCATTATATATTATTATATAATTATATAATAAAATTATATAATTATATATAATAATTAATATTATTATTGTATAATTATATAATATATGATATACATTTTATATTTTTATTTTTATAATATTTGTACTATTTTTATTAATTCTTTTCCATATTTTTGCAATGTACTCTTAATCTTTTCCAGTATTATTTTTCTATTAATTTTTAGTATTTTTCTAGGATGTTGATCAAAACTGCAAAGGAGATAAATTCTACACTCAAACATTCACATAATTCCTGCAGCAAATTGTCTATTTTTATTGCTTTTGTTATTGCAGTGTCAGCCACATTTGAATATGATATCCTTATTCTTGATAGGCAGAGACTTTAAGTGGTAGAGGTCTGAGAAAAAGAAGAAGATTTAGAATGAAGCTATTTGCAGACTAAGGTAATATTTAGTATAAGTTAAGGGAAGAGAGAATCAAACAAGTGAAATATCTCTCAAGACAACTGTAAAATAAATAGGAGGGAACACAAGGTTTCCTTTCCTTTCCTTTCCTTTCCTTTCCTTTCCTTTCCTTTCCTT